>VRYO01002772.1:65972003-66030742 GCA_009812075.1 Sialia sialis | reverse complement strand
CCTGAGTGCTGCCAGCTGGAAATGGGTGGGAGGTGTGGGGTTGGTGGCACACTCCAGGGTGTGCCTGCTGCTGGGATGAATACTGGAACCAGCTGCCAGGGGCCCAGGAAGTGATGTGGGAGGTGAGGCTGGTCCTCAGCAGCATGGGATGGGCACACAGAGACAAACCCAGTGCTGACAGAAGGTCCTGCTGGGGTGGTAGGACACAGGCACACAACACACACATGTCTCCTGCTGCCCATGCCACACTGAAAGGACCACCACTGGACTTTCTGGGATGCAGGGGCTCCGTGAGACTTTGTGGACCACAGACAGAAGATCTAGGGGTCAGCTGAGGATAACATAGCCTGATGCCTTTGCCATTTCAATCTGTGTTCCTCTGTGCCCTTCCCCCAGAGTGTGAGTCTCATAAATAACCTACCCAGTCTTCTAGGCTTTAGGTTTGAAGCCACAAAATGCTGCCAAGCAATGTCAAATGCAAGGAAAGCTGGTACCTGCTGCTAGCACTTGCCTTTTCATTACAAACTCCCAGCACACAGAGGTAACATGAATTGTGAAGCTGTTGAAGGCGGCACCTTCCTCAGTTCACATGCATTTTCTGGACTCTGTAAAGAGCAATGACAGAGATGTTAAAAGAAATTAATTTTAAAAATTGTCAGGAGGCAATTGCTGACAAGCCTCTCTCATGACAAGTCTAAACTTAGATTATTGATTTATCATTTGTGCACTACACACCTTGTGCACTGCACACATCTCAAAGGCCGGGACATTTTTTGCAGCAATGCCAAAACTTGAGCAAATAAATTAAATATCCACAAGTAGAAGTATTATATATGAGGTTCAGTCTCAGGAACAACTCTGCTTTCAGGTCATGCCCAGCATGGGCCACTAGCACAGGGTGCCCGGTGGAATAATCTCACTCAGATAAAATGAGTTGCTACAGGGCCTTGCCAAGGAAATTATGTTCTTGCTAGGAGTCTTTGTCAAAGTGAAATCCTACTGAATCATCCCACTGAGGTTTTTGGATCAGGCCCATCAGCATCTGAGGTTGAAGGAGCATAGATGAGATAATTTTCAGCAAGACTATAGGAGAGGAGTGGGTGTCTACATCACATTTCCCATGACAATTTTCTTTATAGTAATTGGAAGTCCTGGGCATGAGCACACCCAAGTCATTATGGTTCGTTTCTGGAAAACAGCAAAGATGAGAAAAACACCAAACTCTGATCACAAACCAGTTGGGTACCTTCCCTATGAGCAGCTCCTTTCACTTGTTATTCCCATTTTGCTATCAGCCAATGGGGTGAGATGGTTATACACAAATCTCTGCTTTCCATCTTCATTGAGTCGACAAGGTCTGGGCTGGAAGAGTCCTTAACAGTCGGACTTGAATGGTGGTTTGTGATCCATCTTGCTGTCCTCAGAGCATGACAATGAAAGCTGAAATCCTGACTTTAGACAATGATTCACAACAGTCAGCAAAATCAGACAAAGTTCCCTTTGACTTCAACAAGGGCAGGATCAGTCCCAGAGGACAGGGTAGCTAGCTTTGGCCAAAGGCTTTCAGTGTTTAATCTCATGCTTTCCACATAAGCCCTTGCTTACATCATCATGTCTTAATGCTCTGAGGCAGCTTCAAGAAAACATCTGCTGAAGAAAGCATGGGAAGAAAGGGTGGGACAAAGTGGGCCTGATTTTGGTTCTGAGGCCATTCAAGAGTTTCAGTAAGTGCCAAACTGCCCTTCACAGCTCAAGGTGATTTTGCAGGTGGGTCCACGCAGAGGACCAGCCAGACAAGGAGCATGGGTGTGTGAAGTGAGGTCATGGGTGTCAGTCTTACCCTGCAGCTGTGGTGATGGCTGAGCAGCACCTGGTCCTGAGCCTGGGCAGTCCCCTGCTCCTAAATAATCTCTTCTGTGATAAAACAGTAGGGAGGCAGCAGCTAAGAGGTGTTTCTGTGGGCTCCTGGTTCAGCATTCAGGCAGCTGAAGGAGGCAGTGAAGGTATTTGGATTCCCAAGCCCTTCTGTTGTGAAATTCTGGCCATAGCAAAGCTGGTGGGAATTCTGCCACTGCCTTTCACCAAACCATGATTTCACCCCATAAGCATTAACTTTTCCTCTCCTCCTAAGACCAGTGCAGATATTAGAAAACCACATTTATCAGCGTGTTGCAAATAGATACTCGTTGTCACAAACCTGCTTTCTTTGTCAAGAGGGGCCCAATGAGCCTAAGACAACAGGCTGAAGAGCAGCAAGGATACAATGCAACAAAGCACAAATAACACAAGAAAATACTAAGAAAAGCAGATTCAGTCCTTAGGAGGAAATAACATTGTGTTCTGCAAAAATAATCAGCTGACACATGCAGCTCAAAGCACTCTATGAACTTTGTTTTCCTACAGTATTAAGCAGTGTCTTCCTGCAGTACCCTGCACACAGCTTCACTCTCTGCTCACGAGCCAGGCAAATCAGGTGAGATGGTTCATGAGCAGCATGACAGAGAGAAAAGCCTTTCCTGAGAAAAGATCATGTTTTTGTTGAATGAAGAGTAAACACAAACCAAGCCTGAGGTGATAAAAGGAGAGAGATGGTGGTGTGGGGCATGGGACCTGTGGGATGGAGATGCTCCTCTTCCCTTTGGGCTTTCTCCAGCCTGGGCCACAACATGCACCAGGTCCAGCTCTCATGTCAGGAGAAGGAGAACATTTATATTGACTAAAACTTCTTTTTTTTCCCTGTTTTTTACATCCATGGGGCACCAATTCACCTGGTCATCGAGAGGGATCAAGTGATGGTGCCACATACATGACTCACATGTTCACAAAGCACTTTCTACAGGTGACTCAGGCTGATCCCTTGAGTTGTATCTGATAATTAACTAAGTGTTTTAAGGCAGAATGGCTGTGGAGGTCTGGCACTAAGGGAATGCTGCACAGCTAACATGGCTTTCTAATAGCATCTGATCCTAGCCTGGAGTGCTGCCTATTTCTGTCAGACATGATAAAAAACAAAAGATGCTGTAGCAAGTATAAATGAAACCAAAAAGGGAAACAAAACTGATGATAACATCAAAAATATGGATTTGAAAGGACACTTCCTAAGTGACACTTCTTTATTGTAGCACAGAAGAAATTACCTATGTTGCATATTTTTTTAGAAAGGGTTCAAAACTGAAGTCTGCTAAATGACCCAAAACCCATGTAAATGTAAGGGAACACAGTTCACAGCAGCTGCCAGCCCACAGGTATGGAGGGAATTTGGCTCAGTATTGTATCTGGTAACATGACCTGAAAACCAAAACTTTTCCCAGGAGAGAAATACCTCCTGGTAAAATCTGCTGAGGATTAATGGCCTCCCTCAAGACAACTGCTGAAGATACAAATGCATTTACATACACACTGCAGTCAAACACGACCTCCTTATTCTCAGTGAGTGTTTCACACCTGATGTGGATGTGAAAATATTCAGGTATGCTGAGGGCTGAGGAGATCCCTGAGGCCCTTGCACAGACAAAAACTGAGCTCTGACACTCTGTCAGAGCTGCAGCTTCCTGCAGTGACCCAGCATAGTGAGTCAATGGCATGTGGATAATGTGGAGCCTTTGCTCCTGTCACCACTAACTTTCTAATCCAGAGGGAAGCTCCTCTGTGTGGAGCATATTAGGCTCTTGGAACTGGTTTGAACCTGCATTTTACATTGAGGTATTACTCCTGCTTGGAGTTAATGTCAGTTTGGTGATGGGAGGGCAGCGTTTCAAAGAGTTAGGCTGTGAAATTTGCTCTGATTTTTAATATCTATAATGAACAAAGGACATGAGCCATGAGCTGGAGAAACATCTGCAACACCATCAGACTCATGAAGTGCAGTGGCCAGGGTAAGAGATTCACACTGCAGCATGTCACATCTGATGCTACCAGGAACCCCAACCACAGCTGATGTGGTGCTCCTGCAGAGCAAGCTGGGGCTCCTCAGAAGGGTTTTCCTCATGCAAGGTTGCAGGGTGCAGCTCCCAGAGAGTTGTCTGATCATCAGCTGCTTGGAAAGGAAGTTCTGCTGATGTAAAAGCTCAAGCTCAAAGGAGGAAAAGTAGCACTGTCACCTAATGATTCTTATCCAAAACAGCAGAATCGTGCTGGTCTAGCTCAATGTGGTAGCACATTTTGTGACTGTGAGAAAATATGCCCACAGCAGCACAGACCTGAGCAAGTGGGATTCATTGAGGGTTGTCCCAGGGCTGCATCACGCACAAACTCATCACAGCAGAGATAGGGAATGTAGTGTGAGCAATCCGTAATCTCTGGGAGCTCACTCATGCAGCTTGGCTCCACCAGTCATTTCCACAGAAAATCAAGAGAAATATTTAAACCCTTTTTTTGTTTTTCCTTCTTTTTTTTTTTTTTTTTTTTGGTTTTTTTTTTTGTTTGTTTGTTTGTTTTTGTTTTTTGTTTGTTGTTGTTTTGTTTTGTTTTGATGTTGGTACATATTGAAACTGGATCGTTCTTGAGAAATGAGATTTCTAGCTCACACAGGTGGGAAACCCTTATTCACACCGTGCTGTGCCTCCTTTCTGGAGGGTGATGATCCTCAGAGTATGCTGCTTATAACGGGCTCCTGAAAGACACTAAAAAAAGACAGGATATTGTTCATGGCAGTAAATAAATGCGGGGAACCCACTCTGACACAGACAATTGTTTAGAAGTCAGACAACACACAGTTTGTATTTCTGGCTGCTTATCCTGTGTGGTTTGTCCTGTGGGCTTTTTTCTTTTTTTTTTGCACGTATTACTACATCTCACTTGTTTTGACTGTCAGTTGGAATAGGTATGCCACTGGCAAACAGTGAGATGGAGAGTGCTATTTGCATATCCAAACAACTGGCTTTCACACAGAGTCATGCTAAATGCTCTCAGTGTGCATTCTTCAGTCAGGAGCCCCTGGAGAACCAGATTTATGACAAAGTGCAGTGATGCTAGAGAAACTGTGTAACAGCCCTATATTCACTTCTACAGTTAATCAGCTTTAGTATTCCTTGTTCTCCCAATTGTTTCAGCAGCTCTAAGCACATAAAAACAGATATACTGGTGAAAAGGGATATGCATGTTCTCAACTTGAGAATCTTGAGAGTTGTTTTTTTTTTAATACCAAAAACAACTGGGTCATATTTTGCAATCTAAACTTTTTAAGCTGAAGCTGCCAGAATTTTTCACTTATGCAAAAGCAGTACAATTACCATGTGTCTCTATCAGCACCACAGAAAAGAAGTCAAGCTAACATTAAACATGTCCAAAGACTTCTACACCACACGTCAGTCAAGAGCTCCCACAGGAGCAGCACTGAGCCTCTTCCATGGGGTTTTCTAGTGACAAACTTGCCAGTTTAAATTTCTATTTCTCAATGTTTTCTGAAAGAAAAACGTGCCAAAAAAGTACTTTGGCTGAGCTCCTCCATCCCAGTGGCTCTGTGAATGTGCAGAGCCAGCACCTCTCCTGCCAGGCAGCAGCTTGGTGCCTCTCACATGAGCTCAGGGGATTCTTGGAAACTCTCTGTCCCCACAGCCAGGAAGCAGCGCTGGGACATTGTGTAAATCTTCCTGTAACTCACTGAATGCTTCTTCAAGGCCCCAAACCAGAGGGGAGGAGGCTTCCTCAGCTGACTAAGCATTCATTCATGTTCAGCTGGGAGGTAGGTGATCCTTCCTTAGCCCTCACCAATCCTCCGGTCCAGTGATGCTCCCCCAGCAGACCCCAGCTTGGGGAAAACATCTCCAGGGCTGACTGCTGCTTTTGGGATACACTGTGAAGCTCTGCTCAAACAGAAACACTCACCAATTGCCAAAAGCAATGAATTTGAACTCGGCTGGATCCTTGTCTGCAGACCTCTTCCCATCCATAGAATCTCCTGTCCTGTGCCTCTGCTAAGAGGGAAGCTCAGGAAGGCAGAGTGCTACTAGTGCCAGTGCAAGGAGTGAAGTACTGTGTGTTTTTCACTTAAGTCTGAAGTCTGACCAGTATTAAAATCAGAGTCCATCTGAGGAGGACAGTTCTCCAGCTCAGCTCCAAGGATGCTGACACGAAGTCGTGGCTCCTCCATCCAGCTCCTGTATGCTGGTAAACAGAATCTCGTGCAAAATAAAGAGCTGCAAACACTTTGCTACAGAAGCTTGGCTCTGTCCCTCAGTAGGATTCACTCCAGGACAGCTCAGCTAACAAGGTGTGAGTACCACATCTCCACGGGAAACCAGCAGGAAGACACCAGATACAGTCGTCCCAACACAGATTTCCACAGAGGGTGACTGTTTTTCTCTTACAGAAGTGTCTCTGTCACAGGCACCCCAAAATCCTGCATCTTATCAGGTCCAGTATGGTGTATGTGAGGCTCATTTTGCAATATGCATCTAACTTTTTTCAAAACTACTGGAGGAGCTTCTGGCAAATAGAGTTAATTTCTGGTGCACAGGCTGGACAGCTGCTACTCTGTCTACTAGCCCACAAAGAAGCTTTCCTGGCCCAATGGCTGATGTGATGAAGGAGGGGTTGTGCTGGTCCCAGAGGAGCGGTGAGCCCAGCCTCAGCCAATGCAGAACCACATCAAGCTTAGCTCTGCAGGCTTTGCTGTCCATCTAATGGAGGCTTTGAGTCTTCGTGCAGCAGCTGGAGTTAGGTATGAAAGCACTGTCTGTGGGGACATGCTCCCACCCACCTTTGGTGTCTGGCTATAAAGCAGCTGCTGGGGGCTGCCCTGTGGAGACTCACTGTATTTCTGACCCTGTGCACCAAAAGGAGACAGCAAAACACAAACGTGTCTTTGGGTCCAAGAGGTGATTCAGAAGAGGCACAGGATGGATGTGGAACAGAATTAAAGCAATGAGTGTGGCTTAAATCTACCTGGCATGGGGCAGGTAACAGCCAGCGGCCTCATGGTGAGTCCCCAGATCTCTTTTATTTAGCAGCATAGAAATACTCAGTGTCAGGGCTGGAAACAAGGTGGTGAAAGGGAATGAGGGGTTCCCATGCCAGATCAATTTTCCGAGTCATGAGTCACTTTTCGTATGCTTTGGTGCTTGATCTTTTTCCAGATAGTATTGAAAAGAAGACAGTTGGCACCCAATGGGGGGGAAAAACAAAAAGCCCAAAAGAATCAGGCTTCCCTTGACAACTTTTTTAGAGGCCTTGAGCAGTTTGTTTTTGGCTTGTTCCTAACTTTATCTTTCCCAAGAGAGGGCATGGTGCCTGTAGGGGCCAGCTGCAATGCCAGCCAGCTGTGGTGGCTGCACCACTGGGGACTCCTCTGCAGGAAGCTGGGCAACAGAGTGCAGAAGCTGCCCCTGTGCCAAAGAGCTCCCTGTCTGAGATGGGTGCAACACTGCTAGGTAACAGGAGAAAGACAAATACAAACCTCATCTTCAACAGAAGTTGAACCTTGCAAACTTTTAAGTCTGCACTCTGCCTCCACCAAGAAACTAAAAATCCTGATGCATGCAGCTGGATATTTGGATGCACTTGGAACATCTGTTCAGCAGTAAGAGACTCCAGTGGCAAGTCTGTCACTTACAGGATAAATTAAAAATTTAAAAAGAAATAGAAGGCTGAAGTAGTTTTCTCTCTGGCCATGAGGTAGCACCATTGAGCTATTCACAGCTAAACCCAAAACTAACCTGCCTCAATTTTACAAGCAGCATTTTGCAGGCACAAGTTGCCTGTCATTTTACACTGATCATCTCAAGAGATTAGATTTATCACTGTGCTAATTTAGAGATCAGTCAGGCCATGCCAACCTCTCTTCACCATTTCCCCCCATTTATGATCTTTCCAATTCCTTGCATGCAAATCAGCATTTTATTGACTAGCTCATATCATGTCCTTTACCAAGAGGTCTCTCAGCTTCTGGTGAGTGCTGGCGAGTGCAGACTCTCCCAGGCTCTCATCTGGCCAGAGCTACCCTCAGCCAGCCCCACCACACAGCTCCCCAGGGATGAGCAGAGAGAGCAAGACAGGCTCAGACTGAAAACTGCAAAGTAGGAGTTCCAAAAAATATTTACAGGTTTGAGTGGGTAACTCAATTTGAGCTCCTAGTGGTGGCTTTTGTGTTAAATACATGAACAGATAGAAACA
The DNA here is from genome assembly GCA_009812075.1 of Sialia sialis. Lineage (NCBI taxonomy): Eukaryota > Metazoa > Chordata > Aves > Passeriformes > Turdidae > Sialia > Sialia sialis. Next base: position 66,022,630 of record VRYO01002772.1, on the reverse strand, counting down.
GACAAGTCTATTCTTGGACACCTACATTTGATTATATTATCCACCTCTTGAAGACATTGAAGAATTGGAGAAGAGTGCACTTTGCTGCCAGACATTGTCTGGAAAACATCAGATCATGGCCTACAGGACATCCACTTTCCTCCAAGGCAGCTTTCTGCATTGTTTTTTTGTGCCTTTGCCAAGAAAATCCAGTGGTTAGAACAGAATGAAAGAATCCAGCTTGCAGAGATGCCTTGCTGGCCCTCTGCAAGCCCATTGCTCTGAACAACATATTTCCTACAGCAAAAAAGACATCAGGGAGAGTAACAGGAAAACAAACATTATCTTATGTAAAGCCATTTCCATCTGCAGCTGCATGGTTGATGGGACCCACTCAATGGCAATCAAGGAAACACTACCCTTAGCCTTTCAAGGAGGCTGCATGAATATCAGATTAAATTCTTCAGCCCCATTTACATCAGGAAAGGGGAATTATGCTTTCAAGAGCTTCTAGGGACACAGACAGTGCTGACATCCAATATTTGCTTCTCTGAGTGACATTGCCAGGGGCAATACAAGAATTGCCCAATATTTGCTGATGATGTATCTGATACAGAAATATTTTGTTTTGTATTGTTTTGCAGTGATTAATTTGGTTGCAGCAAGAGAAAGTATTGTGCTTTTGAGGAACACAGCAGGACTTTCCATTGGCAATGGAAAGCTGCTGGCAGATGTACACTGGTAACTTGGAAGAAAACATGTCAGCCCCATTGATGGAGACAGGGCAGGGAGGGGAAAACGTTACAAGAGAAACATGGAGTAAGTGGAAGATTTTACCCAGCCTACCCACTACGGTGCAGCAAACCTTGTGCTTTATGAGATGGAAAATTATCTGTAGTTCCAACAAACACCCAGGGCTGCTGACGTGGAGGCAAGTCCTAAAGGAAGGAAAACTAAAGTGACCCTGGAATATATTTTGGATGCCTCAGTCTGAGCTGGAGCAGCTGTGCTGCAGACAGCCCTGCATTGAGGACTAAGTGGCTGCTCTCAGGGATCAGCACTGCTCAGACTCTTCAGCCCTCTGGCAGCCTGACTGCCTGAAGGTTTGCTGGGAGGTTTTGGAGGAAGGCAGATTTCTCATTTCTTTCAAAATTCTAATAGTCAAGACATGGTGCCTTCAGACCCCCTTCACTGAAGGGCCAGCTGACAGACAGAAAGCTCACACTTTAGTTTCTGCTGATCCTCTGCACATCTGGGTGAAGAGCAGTCCTCTGTAAGGTACTGCACAGCTCCAGTAGTGCTGTTGGTAGGTCCCAAGCACAGACTGTGGCAGCAAGTGAGCATTACTGAATGTGACAGCATCCCCCAGCATGCAACTCCTGCATCTGGCCCTACTGAATTTGGGTTTACAGTGGTAGCAGTGGAATTGGGCTATTTTTGCACCTTCTACCTCAGAGATTTAGAGATGCAAGCTCACATTGTCCAAAGGGTTTGTAAGGCCAGCAGACTAAAGTGTATCTGGATAATGAATGTTTGGCTGTGTGGCTCTCACTGCACCGGAGGTTTACTTAGACAATTATGCTGAATGTTTAAAGCAAAAGTTTACCTAGAGCATGCAACACCTCTCTCACTCACCCACATGCCCTGGAGGGCAGCAAAGGCAGAGATTTAACCTCCAGCAGGTTTCTCAGAGCTGAATTTGCTCCTCATTCACCCTTTTCTTCATTTTCAGATGCAAATCACAGAGATATTCTCAGTGCTGGAAAATGTTTCTGCTAGGTTTTAGCCCAGTAGTACCCCAGTCTCTGAACAAACACGTGGTAACACACAGCTCTTGTCAATGGGAAATTGTCTCTTCACTTCTTGCTGAGTGTGAATCTTCCAGCATTATCTCACCTGTGTCTGTTATAAGAGAAACAAAACAGATAGCAGGGGAAAGGAATACTGTATCTAACGCTGGTTTCCTCTCTCACAGGCTTTTGCATTTCCCATAGGGTCACTTTGAGAAGAGCAGCCTGAGCCAAATCCACCTCACTGGTGCAAGATGAACCTTATTTTGTGCTTTGCCCCCAGCCCTTCCACCAAAACTGTACTTTGTGTTACAAAAGCAATGACCATAGTGAAATAAGAAAGTATAATTTAGATGACAGAAAACAGGTGTGAGTAAAGAACAGCAGCAGGAATTTAAGTAGCAAATGGGGTGGGAGCAGATACTCACCTAAACACAAAGCCACACTGAAGGAAAAGGAGCATGGCTTCAGCAGAGCCCTTTAGAAATAAACATTAGAGATCACAGCCTCAGCCTGCACCAACCACAGCACTATATAATGGATGTAAATCCTCTGTATAAGGTGATTTGGACATATGGAAAACCAGACTGCAGCTCTGTTTTTCTGTTTTAATTAGCATCTGCTTCACAGCTGGTCCATGTCAACCCTCACAGCCAAGAATGAGATACTCCAGCATCTGGAGACAGACATCTCAGCTAACCAGTGCACAAAACATCCAGTCTCTGGCAAATGTAGCTGAAAGCTGCTTGTGGCAGGTCCTGCCAACCCTGCCCCCATGTCTGCCCAGGGTAAAGGCACTGAACACTGACATTTAGGGGGGTTGCAGAGGAGGAGCTGGCTGAGAAATGCTCTGCTCCCAGGTCCAAGCGTTGGCTCAAACATCAGGCAAACATTTCTTAAGAAGGGATATCTGCAGGTCACGCATCAGGTTCCTCCCAGGGTAAAAAAACCACAGAGCAAACAAAAAGAGATCAGCTGATCTGTGCAGAGCACTTCGAGAAAGCCACACAACCAGCACGATTTATGCTTCCTCTTCCAGGATGTGCCCTGGAGAGGTGTTCCACATGTTACACCCTCCCCAGTGCCAGCTGGGCACGTCTCTGGCAAACTCCCTGGGCTCCCACAGTCCTGCCAGGGATGGCTGGTAGCCTGTGGGGAGAAGGATCTGCTCCTTCCAGGAGAGCTGCCAGCAACCATCCCCCATGCCATGGGTGCTCAGTGACAGCACCAGGCACTGTGGAGGTCAGGGTTTGGTTAAGGCAAGAAGTCTGAATGTGGGATGCTCAGGAGGGGACAGGAAAGAAAGCTGTGGAGAATATCTCTCCCCAGACCAGGTCTGAATAGCTCCCAAGACTGTGCCTGTTCAGCACTGCACCTTCTCTCTCCTGCCTTGTCCAGCCTGGGATGCAGCCCAGTTTCTCTGGTACCTGGACACCAGGACAGAAGCAGAGGTGGTTTGCCAGCAGATCCCTGCTAAAGACTCCACGCTGCTGATAACCCCACCTGATCCCTGCAAACAAAACAGTGAGGCACAAAGGATGCTTCATGTGTCTTAAGGATGCGCTTGAGAGATGTTAGTCAGATGGCTGAGGCACTTTAAAGAAGTCTCACAAGATTCAGGACTCACAAGATTGATCAAATATAGTAGTATTCTTGTTCTGCCAGTGCTTGCAAAAACAATAGGATAATATTCCCACTTCCAAATTTAGGAATACCAGTATCCTTCACATTGTTTATAATTCTCTTTTTTTCCCCAGAACATAAATCCTTTGGGCCAGCTCCAATGAGGATGTGATGGTAATGTGGATGGGGATGTACTGTATTAATGCTGCAAGGCCCTCTGGCATTGGGTTTTCTTCTCAGCCACCCCAGAAAGGAGCACAGGGCCACCTGTAGCTCTCTGATCCACACCACAGGAATCACTTGTGGCAATGGAGACTTAAATACACAGTCGTTTTCAAGTGTGAGCTCAACCATAAGGATGCACAGCTCATCCAGCCAAGTGAGTTTCCCTTTGCACTTTGGAAAAGAGGACAGAACAGCAAACTGGGAGAGCAGAGATTGTTAAAAATTAGAACAATGAAAGTACATGAAAGTACAAAATAAACCGAGATCAATGACCAGGAAATTCATTGCAGCTTTAGTGCTCTAGAACTAAGCAGTACCACAGGAGAATTGCCACTCTCGGTGTTGAAGCAGGAGGGATTTACCTTTCTCATCTGGCTGCCCTCTGCCAAGCAGGAATATTGTTTTATCTGGCATCCAGTAAACAACTGAAAGCACTGTGAACTTGCCATGCAAAGCTTGAACCAACCTGCTTGGATTCTGCCAGTCCAAGTTTGTCTGGGAGGGCGTGCTGGGTCCTGGCAGCTTCCTGGCACACCAGGGGCTGTTGGAGCACCCCAGCTCTGTGTCTGACCAGTGTGCTCTTGCCCCACCACAGGAAGCAAAGGAAAAACAACCCAGTCTAAGCCCTCAGAGCATTTTCTGGCTAGTCAGTGGTGTTTGAGCTTTCTGTGCTTTCTGGCACTAACCCCCTGGAGAACACTGCTTTTGACCTGAGGCCTTGGAGACAGCTTCCAACTTTGAGTGATAAAGTTAAAATCATGGGTATGTAGTTAGATAGAAGTGTGTGCTTTCACATGGTGATGGGTTTTAAGTTTGAGGTTTTTATAGTATAATAATGGGTATGAGGCAAGATGGAAGATTTTGGGTGGTGTCTTTTTTGGCGTTCATCTTCCTTCTTCCTGGGTTTCAGGTAGTAGTTTTTGTAAGTCAGTTTCAGACTAAGGGTCATGAGAATCTAGTTATTGGGCTAAAAGTATAAATATATAGGTGTTAATTCTCTATTGGACTATTTAGCTTTAAGAGATCTTGTAGCACCTGGATCTTTCTCCATTTTCCTTCCTTCTAGCAGGTGACTAGAAGTGCTGTCGAATGCTCTGTACTTTTTGATAAGATTGAATGAACAACCAAGCCCAAACACAAGAAAAGCTGTTTCCATCATATATCATTAATCCTGACTCTGAGTGAAGGCAAAAGAGACTGAAACAAGCCACTAATTAAGTGGTGCAAAACTCGCACCGCTGTTACACATGGAGCCCATGGCGGGCTCACGTCCCAGCTGGGTCCATGGTGGCACAGGCTGAGCCAGCAGCGCACAGAGCCAGCCCTGGTGTCCCAGGAAAGTGCTCCGAGCTTCTCCAGCTCGGGATCACCGCTGAGCAGCAGCCCTGAGCAGGACCCTGGGGCTGTGGGATGCATCCTGCAGGAGATCCTGCACCCCCATCTAGTGGCCTCAGCCAGCCCTGAGGCACCAAAGGCAGGAGGGAAAACACTGTGAGGACATCCAGAGCTTGCAAGAAAAAACCCAGCTGCACAACGGGGTGAGCAGAGAGCGACAACGCACATCACAGCTGGGATTGCCTCCTGTCACCCTGGCTGGGTGGCATCTCACCAGCTCCAGAGGTCCATATTGCAAGAGATCACGCCAGGTTCTTTGCAGTCTACAGAATAGAATTTAAAATTTTTAAGGTTTGATTAATTTAATCCTAAAGCAGACATTCTAAAAAGTATTGGGAATCACTTTTTAGAGAGGCATCTCTCTTTCCCCTGACTATTGGAGGATGAGTAATTGAAATGTCAGCATCTACATGGTGGACATCTGCAACTGAGGCAGATCCTATTTTCTATTTTCTTTGTCTTGTGATGTCTTACTGAATTAATTTAAATACAAATCTTGCTTCTCATGGATATCACAAGAGATTTGAGATTGCCTGGCTAAAAAACACTCCAACAGTGCTGTCAGAGTTGTGTGCGAACATATTCACCAGAACCTCATTCTCCATCCCCAGCAAAAGAAAATTCACTTCTGGTTTATGCGATTTCAAAGCCCCTAATATCTGGTTTTGTACACTCAGGCCCTGCCACACACACTCAGATGAGTGAAATTTTACAGGCAAGGATGCTGGCACAGTTGCCTGTGGCATGGAAATACTTCTCTTTGCATCCTATCACCTCCAAGCAGCACTGAGATTCTTGAAAGGGAAGAATAGAACTTCCCAGAGAGCTCACCAGCTTCATTTTTCCTCCACTGCAGCATTGTACCACTGCCCAAGTGACCTCCTTGACTGAGTGAAGACAGCGGTGCCACCTCACAGACAAAGGTACTATCAGGAGCAGTCAAAAGACTGACCTGAGGGGCAGGTGGGACGAGGGGTCCCCTAGAGGTCCCTTCCTCACCGAGTCTTTTGTTGATTAGTGGAGACAACCAGGACTAGGGCAATGGTGAGCACGAGATCTGACACATCAGAAGAGGCAACAGGCTGGGCCTGCACTTGGGACAAGAGGAAGGTGCTGGTAAGCAGGATCTGTCTCCATCTATTCTGTTGAGGAAAAGAAATTGGGATATTTTTGTAGGGGCAGGACCACGGAAGGAAGGCAAAAGTAGTTGTGCCAACCTTGCCTGCAGAACCTGGGGAGACTTCCAGCAGCCCTGGCCTGCAGCTCCCATATGCAGGGAGCCCGGGAAGCGCCCCACTCTTCTCCTCCTTGCTGGTCCCAGGCAGCTGCAGTGGTCCATGCACATGTGGCTGCATGGCAGCTCAGAGCATTTTCAGCTCTGAAGGAACACAGCAGAATACAACAGCTTTCCTTCACAGCAGGAATTGCTTAAGCAGGAGGAACATGCAGAGAAAATTAATTACTGGACAGTTTGTTTAGAGAGCATCATTCAGCTTTGGGAGCCCAGTGGGAAGAACCAGTTCTGATTTTTCTACTTTAGGCTGCCATGGTCTCCTGGCTCTTGATTTACATTGGCTGTGTCAGGTCCCAACACAAGAGCTGAGCAGGCCCCTAATGAACATCAGAGCTTTGGTCTTTTCCAGCTTAGGAAGATGGGTCTTGTCTCCCCATGAGGATTTTCATACCCTTCTCTTCTTAATGAGACTGATCCTATCTCCCAGGCCTGACAGTATCTTCATCCCTTCTCCTGTAGTCAGAAACTCCAAATAAAGCAAAATTATTTGGTTTTGGTGAGACTCTCTTTGGTGAGAAAAAGCTAAGTCCTCTCAGAGGGCTCCACAAACTACTCTCTATGAGCGCTTTAGCTTACTGTTCCCTCTTCCTGCATCTTTGACAGAAATTGTATCAAGGTGACCTCTCCAAAATGAAAAAGAATACAGTAATTTCACGACTATAAGGCGCACCCTTTTGACTAAAATTTGGATCAAAACCCGGAAGTGCGCCTTATAGCCTGGTGCACCTCATATATGGACAAAGTTTGGAAATTTGCCAACTCAAAAGTGCGAGCCGCGCCGAGCCGTGAGTTGAACCAAGCCGTGAACTGCAAGCCGCAAGAGCCGTGGCAGCCGGCACCAGGCGGGAGTGCCGGGGCCTGTGGCACGGGGGGGCACACCTGGGGCTGCGTTTAAAGGCCACACCGATCCGTGAAAAATGTTTTCAAAGTGAGCACCTGCCAGTAAACCCCGCAATCACTCGATTCTTTTACAAATTCATTGCTTTGTTGCGCATGGATCCTCACTGCAGAAAAAAAGTGCGCCTTATAGTCTGGTGCACCTTATATATGGACAAGTTTGGATATTTGCCGATAACCCGGAAGTGCACCTTATACAGTAATTTCACAATTATAAGCTGCACCTTTTTCATTGAAGAATCCAGCCTACCCCAGCAGTGCGGCTTATATTCAGGTGCGGCTTATCTATGGACAAATCCCAGTGAAATGCCAAGCTGGAAGTGAGAGCTGGCAGGGGAGGGCGCCTAGGGCTGTGTTTAAAGGCTTCTCTGGTCTATGGAAACTGTTGCAACTTGAGCACCTGACACCAATTTGTTACTTTGTTACACATGGATCCTCAGTTTAAAAAAAAAAAAAAGGCGCGGCTTATATTCAGGTGTGGCTTATATATGGACAAATCCCGTGGTCTACCTGGCTACTGGGAGGTGTGGCTTATAATCAGGTGCGGCTTAAAATCGGGAAATTGCTGTAATCCGGTGTGCCTCATAGTTATGAAATTACTGCAACAATATTCAAACAAAGGTGATTCAGGCCCAGATCTCTAGTGGGAAAACTAACCTGCCTTTGAGCCTCTCACAGTCTTCACTATGCCAACTCAAGGCAGCAAAGGGGTGGTGGGGAGGGTGCCAGGGCAGCTATCACACATTCTCTCTGGTGGTAAAGCTCTCCAGGTGGTTCATCCTCATTCTCATGAGCTGTGTGATGCAAATGTTTATGAGTGCTGTAAACCTGGTTAGGTAGGCGGTTCAGGTTTTTCCAAAATCTCCTCCTAAGAGCTCCCAGTTATTTCACTGATTCAGTTTTATCAGCGCTATTAATGGGATGCAGGACCACAGCCAGGGCAGGCAGCAGAATCTCTTTTGGGGGGCCTTACCACAAGAGGAGACATACCATGGAGTTGTTCTCACAGCGCTGTGACACAGCGGGAGGCAAAGCATTTCCATCTCCAGACACCACAGATGAGTCTGTCTATTTTTAAAGTTGCTTTTCTCAGCTCTCTAGTGATCCTCCCTAGTCATAGGCTGTCATGGCTGCCAAAAAGATAGCGTCTATGGAGAATGAGAAGTAGGAATTCTAGCTGAGCTGAAATGCAGAAAAACTTGCCAAAGAAAGCAAAACACAAGGCATTTCAAGGTAACTCTCTTTTTTTTTCTGTGCACTGTTTGTATTTTCATCAAGGATTTCTTTCTTCACCTTTAATTAATAAAATTAATTTATTGTATTCCCATCAGCAGATTTCACAGATTTCCTATTGACTTAAGCTAAGATATATTGTTAACACCAGATGAGACTGAGTGAAAAAGAGAAAGAGCTGGAAATGGTGTTACAGTCATTTTGCATTTAATTCTTCTCATTTCTTACGAATCTTGTGTCAGTTTCCTACCTCATTTCATGTAAAATTTTGTTTTCAAAACAAGGTTTATAGTTCCTCAACAAAACCACACATTTACACAATTGTGGTTAAGTTCACCTTCACCACGACACTGGTGCTGTGTCTTCCCCCATCGGTTTGGTTTTTGTTCCTGGATGTGGTTTATCTGTTAAACCACTGCTGTCACTCAGCTCGAGCGCCTGCAGCAGCTTGTCCCCAGAAGCTTCTCGGAAGCACGTGCCTGGGTTCTGGTGAAAGACACCAACTACAGCAGTGGGAGTTACCTTCAACATAAGCTGAGTGAACACACCCTGAAAATTCATCAGCAGCTTTCCATCCTTGCCCCAGCCTTCCTTGGAATACTCCCCAAGAGAACCAGTGTGTGCAGCTTGTCGCATGTCTCAGAGCCAGAGTTCTGTGCATTTTTATCCAGAGGACTGGTAAGCTCCAAGAGTATAACTAGCCTAGACCTCAGCAAGTTCAAGGTTTTGTCACAGAACAGGTCCTAATCAGAAGGGTGGTGGCTCCATAGGTTTATGAGCCAATCCACAGGCATGCAGGGTGCTGTGGGCTCAGCTCACTCCTCCTGTCCTTCCCACATGGTTTCAGCTCAGTTACTGTGCAGGAACACAAGGAACCAGTTCAAGATGCTGACCTAGCTGAGCAAGCTTTCTTTGCTAAGGTAGTTTATGGCTGGCTCAGATGCCCAGTCTGGTTCATTGCAGAGTCCCATGGTTGCAATGCTGACAAGAAAAGGGGTGGGTGGGGATGGGAGGAGAAGCAAGGATGGGATTTGGCAGGTTACACTCACAAGGATCTCCATCCATGGCCCCACTCTGAGCAGAGGCTGTGCTAAGAGGAATGCTGGTGGCCACTGTGAATTTAAAAAGACTCCAAACATGGACACAGTTTTCAGAAATAAACCATTTCTTTTAATTGGCAATAGAACACACATTACAGGTCATTAGTATTTTATAAACAATATTAAGTTACAAATACATGTTAAAAATTGCAGTTCATGGCAGCTAAAAGCTTGGAGTCCTAAATGCATCTTTGCAATGCTTCATTACTTCCCTTTCCCCAGTCTGCTGGGTGAAGATGAATAAAAGATCATTTATCATCTACAAGAAGGTGGTCTACTACATATTTGAACAAAACCAAAACTTAATTTCTAAGAACATCACTAACAAACAGAGGCATTCGAAGTACTTTAGCTATTTAAAATCATGTCAGATGCAATGAGGACACAGTTAAGAATTATTCTTTAACACTTGAAGCAAAGACACAGACATCTTCACATTAAACTGAACAATGCTTTCTGATCCAATTCAGCTTAAAACCTGTACTAGCTTCTACCCCACAGAGGCCTAAAGTCCATCATGCAGGCTTCCAAGCCATCAAAGCTAGATGTTTGTATATCAGACCCTCACACAGAAAAATTATGGTGTACAACTAAACAGCATACATCAATATGCATCGAATATTTAGATCTTTATTCTTCTCCTTTTGTTGGTATTAGTGAGATACACAGCTCATTCCATTTTTACTACACTCATAGTATTAACAAGTTATCATTAAGCATGTTAATATACTAAATATCACTTAACAAGTCTCTTTTAAAAAGTATTTAAAAACATTTTGTGGAAAAGTAGAAATCTATTTTCCAGAAAAGCAAGTGGTACTAGGATAGCATGGACTCCAGTGCATAAACATCCTTTCACAGAAAACCCATCTTGACAGCTTTTGTGCCTGGGAATCAGCATGTCTCAGCTGCCAGATTCATATTCTATTTGTCCTCCTCACTGTGCTAATAAAAGGTCATCAAAATCAGCTTACCTTGCCTTTCAGTTGGCAGACTTTCAAAGATTACCATTCACTGGACTGTGTAAGAGAGACACGTAGCTTTGACATGAGTTCATTTCTTTCTTACTTGTATTTATGAGAGTCAGTTTTATTCTACTGCTGAGACTGCATCTTCAAATCCAAAGTCTGCTGAATGTGCCTGGAGAAATGACTTCGTATCTCAAAAATATCAAGAGTACCATTCAGATTTGAATTTCTATTAAAAACTGTGCACAGTTAGCAAAAAATACACTGCTGTAAAAACAAAAGGCCTGCTCCTTGGCCTGCTCAGAATACAAGCTACAATGTAGATGATCACGCCAGAGGGATTTTTCTCTGCTTCTTTTCTAAATGCAGGCATTAAAAGTAAAGTGTTACTAAGCTTTTTCTAAGAGAGCACGCAGGGGGTGTGGCATAATATACATTAATTAGGAACAAAAAAACAGTAACAAACAACCATTCTAGAAAATGCTGCCTATTAGCAGCATGCTTGGTTTCCAAAACACAAGGAATTGCATGGGAGTTGTCAAGATGAAGTCCACACACCTCGATCATTGAACTGATCACTAGATTCCAAGAAACCAAAGCAAATTTAAAAATACACATGACAACTGCCTAGAAGGCAGGGTTTTATCATCTGTCAATAACCAGATGAATAAAGTGCATAGCAACTATTATAACAGTTTCTTGAAAAGAGAATACGTTTACCAAGTCTCAAAGTTTGTAAGCTTGACACTTATCCATACATTTTGCTACATGTGTGGCTTCCCTTTTGTTTTGCTATTTAGCATCACTAATCAACCCTTCAGCACTGTCCTGTGATTTCCTTTGCACTTCATATGGAATGTGCTGAGATCTCTGACTGCTGCCTGATGTATGTCTGGAAGCTCTTGTCACCAATGGGATGCTCTCTAAAAGAAAAGAAAAAAGCCAGTATTATACACAGAGCTTTCTCTCAGGACATGAAAATGTCAGAACAGAAAGTGGAACACACAAGTTTTTCCCTAAATTTGATTTTTGAACTTGTAATTGTAATGTTAATACTGCATTTTACTTGAGCTAGAACTGACTGAATTGATCCTCTTTTTTGTCAGCCATTTGCAGAATGCTTTATGTGTACACAAAATACAGTCACATGGCTGCATCAGCCACTCTCCATTTTTAAAGTAACACTCAAAAATAAGCTGGTAAACACATGTATCTTCTGTTATTAACTGCTCAGCTCACCAGCATGGGTTAAAAATTGAAAATAATTTGTACAACAAACCCACATTTAATTTTTATGAATGAAATTAATGAAATTTTATGAATGAAACTGCATTAAAAACAAACATTAAAAAATTCTTTCAGTGCTTTAAAATATTGTGGTATAAATCCTACAGTGCTACTCTGTATGTATTTGCAAGACCTTTTTTGGACAAAACATAGTGAAAGCCAGAGTATAAGCAAGGGAAATACCACCTTCCAGGACCATTCCCCTGTTTGTACACGCCATTGTACTTACTGGCTTCCATACTTTGTCTTCTTAAATTTATCCCTCTTATACTGAGCGTGCTCCTGCTCTAAAGTTCCAACACCTTCAATAATCAGCTTTAGTGTTTTGTATGTCTCCTTAGGGTCATCAATGATGAATGTAGAATACTCTTCCTCTTCAGGCCCATCATACACAGATTTGCTGCCACAGGCCTCTGGAGGAAAAAAAACAAAGTACAGGAATAGGTATCAGGCCGAAGGAAAAAGCAAGAGCAGACTAAAAATATTCAGTCTGGGTTCATATAGTTTCTTGGTTTGCTTCTGTATGACCACCACAGAACTGTGGCTGACAGCAGCAGCAGAAGTTCCCTGCCCTTTTGCTGGGCTGTTGGGAGGCTGTTCATGCCTGCTCCCTTCTCCTCCTCTCATACAGAAAGGGCAGCAAGCCTGGCAGCTGCTCCTGGCTTGGTGGGAAGCTGTCCTTTGCTGCACAGGCAATACTTTAATCGCAAATGCCACTATCTGCACCTCATGCGCACATTCTGGAAACTCTTACAATGTGTTGCAGGGCTGGCCTGCACAAAGTCAAGTATTCACCTGTTGGGACAAGTTCCATCCCCAGGCAGCAAGTACAGGCTGAACTTGAAAACATTACCCCTGAAAGAGTCATACAATAAGCATAAGCAGAATATTGCATAAATACTGCCTGGCTGCCTGTTTTATGACATATCCAAAGGGGCAAGTTATACTTCTATATGTTCTGATCTTACCAGGGAGTCTTCCTAGGAGAGCTGGACACTGACTACACAGGACCATCCACAATGTATTTCTCATGTGATCTAGGGCTGCACTGTAGCAGCGTGCATTAGAAGGGGAAAGAAGGGGAAAGAGTATTTTACTTTGTCTCTCCTTCTAGCTTTACTGGTGTCCCAGTCTCAGCTTTCAAATTCCCTTCCTCTTGCTGCAGTGTCTGTGCCAGACCTGCGTCCTTTTCCCCAACACTGAAACTCGATGCTGGATCTGGCAGTGAGGATTCGGAACAGGGGAAAGCTGGGCACCAGTTCAGACAGCTCGGAAGTGGTGAGGATCTTGAGTTTGCAATTGCACAGCAGCCAGGAACAGATTAAAGTGCTTTCCAGTCTGTGTGTTTGACACCACTGGCTTATCTCATATTATAAAATGAAGTCCTATTTAAAGATCAGTGCCACAGTGAAGGCTTCCCTGCCACTCCCTGTGCTAAACTGGGATTTCAAGTCTGGCACTGTGTACACCGGATACTTCTCTTGGCATGCCTACTAGTACCAACTTCCTCTGCTATCTCTTCTTTCTTTTATCCTTCCCATCACATCTCTGCTTCCCTTAGCTCGTGAAAGTTTCCCAGCCAAAACATCACTTTTCAACATGTCACAGACATTAACAGGTCATTCTTGATGAGCAATTCCAAAAGAGCCTTTCCAAAGAAACCATTTGTATCCAGTCTGTTCTTAGGATCTGAATCAGGGAATGTGTGTGCACATGACTTCCGGTAACACAAAACCATATTCCACTGAAACCTCAACTTTGCTGGTGCTTCTTGTCAGGATCAGTAAACCCCTGGTTCAGTGCTGGCTCTGATTTGTCAATTCAGAGCATCCAAGCAACGCTCTGTGTCTATGCTATTTTAGGATGATGCGGTTAAGACCGTATTTCAAACAACTGCTATTACGCAAAGAACTTTTTACAGACTGTGAGACTGCACCAAAAATAATACACACAACTGCCTCAAGACAGCAGAAGGGGAAACAAATGGAATTAAGGCCACTATGTTCTAGGATGTGATTTGCAAGGCTGGTTGAGCAATAACATCCATCTCTTCACAGGCATTTTTGCCTTGGTAAGTGAATTGGAGATGCAATGATCTTTAATCCTCACCTTGCATTTTCTCCAATTTTGGCATATACAGGTTGAAAAGAGAGTAGATGCGCTCAGTTTCTCTATCTCCATCTATATCCAGTTGTATATTTGCTGGCAGGCCTCTGTAAGGCAACAGGAAGAGTGGTAAAAGTTATATGCTAAGCAGTGTATTATGGCACATAAAGCACTTAACAAGGAAAACAAAGTAAAAGTGAGTTCTTAAGAAAGCCAACAGACAATTTCTTCACAAAAGAAGACAAGTTCAAGCTTCTTTATGCCTCTATTTATCCAGCATCCTTTCAGTGATTTGAAAGATAAGACTATCAGTATCCAGACAGTTTGGTGAATTGGTCAGCTACAACCAGATGGAGGAGCCAAAGCATTGAACTTCCAACTACTCAGGTCTTACATTCTGAATCTATCACTACAGTCCTGTTGCTTCTCTCAGTTTAGATGAAAATTGCTTTCTACAGACCAGACAGTACATCTTTGTTTAAGAGAGAGCATGGGTAGCCCCCTGAAAAGACCCGCTTAGAATTCAATCTATCAACAGATGAGTGCTTCAGGAATTTACAAACAGGATATTGAAGGGGTTTCAGACATTTTTATTAATGACTGATGATCAAAACGAAAGTATTTTTAATCCAACAGCCAATTGCTATCACCATCTCTAACTCTAAAAAGTCAACATTTTAATCAAGACACACCAGAATCAGGAATACCAATAGATGGCCTTTGAACAGCTGTACACCTGGCAAATTGTGGTTAACTCTGCAAGTCACCCTGCAGAGACACACATACCCATGGCAGCAGCCACACCTCTTAGAACCTTACCCTGTGCAGGGTGTGCAGCCAGGAGTGTTATCTGCAGTAGCCTTACAGCACAGCCAGTGGCCATTGAGATAGGCTGAGGGATGGTAGACAGTGAGGCGCTTCTTGTTGCACTGGCTCACTTTGGTGAGGATATCAATCCAGTCCTTGGCCTCCACACAGTTATTTGCTTGGATGTACAGGACTCTCCTTTCAGGCTGGATCACCTGGAACATCTGCAAATAAACCACAGAATAAAGCACCAGAATGAGTCAGTGAAACTAAGACTAGACTTGTAGTAAAGATTTATTGCAGGAAAAACACAGCATGCTAAAATAATTGACCAATAATTACATTTCAACACAAAACCAAGAAGCAAATGTACCCTTAAATGAACAAGACCTTTCACCTGGTAAAAGGAATAAGATATCATTCCTGTAGGAGATGATTTACAAATAGCTACTATCAACTTGCTGCTTAGGTCTCAACAAGATTTGTTGTCAGCCTCAGGGGAGCAATTTTAGTAATGCTGCAACTCCAGGTTTTGGAAGGCTAAGAGGAACCCAGGCCTGAAAGGAGACGCTCATCAGCAGGAGGCAGAAAAGAGAAAAATGAGAGTTTGGATCCAGCCTTAGTGACAGCTTTGCTTTAATGCTGCCTTTTATCTAGCCCTTTTACTACCTATTCCAGCATGACCCTTGCCTTTTAGTAACTTCCATGCTTCTGCATCCAACTGTAGCTGTTACTAGAAGATCACAGAAATACTGCTTCTCTTTGATTGACATCACATTGTTAAAATAATTATACATTAATTCTACGTTATGGCTTGACCACTGAAAATCTAAACTGAAGCTGTCCTCCCTGTTTAAAACAGTTTGCAAACTAAAAGGGTATTTATTTTCATCCTCTTGAAGAAGGAAATTTCTGATGCACAGCCTTATTGCTTGATTACGCTGATGACGCACTGAAGATTACAAAGCTCAATTTAGTGATCCTAGCTGCACATTTTGGAAAGGTAAATTTCCTTCATTTCCTCTAGCTTCTGCAAATACTTAATTTTAATGCATTTTCTTCTCTCTTTCATGTATGCCTAAACTATCTTTCTCCCCTCTACTTCTTCACTTGATTATTCAGATCATTAGACATTATATTGACCATATCATATGGAATACAATTTCCCAAACAGCTGTTTTCATTGTGCTGCTTTAAGAAGAAAACCAGAGGTGCACACACACACAAAAAAGAGCCCAACAAAAAACTATGAACGAATCAAATAATAACAACAAAGCAGACCCAAAAAACTGAAATTTGCCTTTGTTTGTTACATACACCTGAAATATTAGCTTGAATTCTGCACCTAGCTGGTTGGGAGAATGTTGCAGACTGGTACCAAGCACAGTTCTTTCTTCTTTTATGGCACTTTTAGATGTGCATCATTCCTAATAGCATAGGGAAAACTCAACCAACCATTTCCCTGGATTTAGCATTCCTACTGATATCAAGCAATAATTAGAAAGGCACAATACACCACGGCAATGTAGGAATTGCTTGGTGTGATCAGCCCAACAGTGCCAAGTAGACATCAAAGAGTTCCTTACAATAAAATTCTTCAGGGCATAACTGACAATTTGAGTTTGGGAAACAGGGATGGAAGGAAGAAAAAGGAAGACAGGAGCGTGCAGTTCAACCCTCTATTAACACAGAGCTACAGGGAAAGGAATTTTAATGTTCTGCTGGGGTAAATGGAGCATCCTGCATTGCAAAAAAGGAACAGATTTAAGGAGTATGGCTTTGTGTAAGGGGATACCAACCAAAGTGATCCAACATATGGCAGCAGTTACTGCAGAGCCCCCAACTAAGCCAAGAATTTGAAGAGGCAGCAATACCTTTACACTACTAAAAACACCAGCTGCCTCTCAAACAACACAGAAGACCCAAGCAGTTCTTAAAGCTACCCTCACATTCCCCAAAGTGTGCTTAAGAACAATGAAGGCTACTGGCCTTACTGCCAGACAGGCAGATTTAACAGGAGTGAGAAGGACACACTTGGTGCAATTCAGAGCACAGATACACAGAGTATTTTTACAAAATATGATTTTTTTATCACATAAGCACCCATGAGGGAATATACATTGCAAATACATCTGCTGTGGTGTTCTGGGAATTCTGATCTTGCTGCAGTAATCTAGTTATGTATGGCAAGAAAAATAGGAATATATTAGCACAAGAAGGTGGTAACAGTATTTTCTACTGTTTATGGAAAGACTGGATCTTACTTTCTGGAATGGATGATTTCCCAGGTAATACTGAATTTAAGCAACCAAAACAGCACAGAGTTTTTGATGTTAACAATAAAGGTATATTTCTCCAATAATGACTCTTCACAATACAGACATATTTTGGATGCTCAGTCTAGCTCAGAAGCCTCAGCACAAGTTACAGAAGTATAGTTCACTCTTCTCTACAGACATTGAGTTTTATCTCAACCGTGTGGCTGCTTTCAGCTCAATCTAGTTAGTTTGCAGAGCGCAGTTGGCAATAGCTCATCACATGTTACAGCTGCCTTCTGATAGCCTAAATTATTTTAAAGTTTGGTTGGTTTTTGCCTATGTAATAGAGTTATAAATACCAGAGCAAACTACAGTACAATTGAGACGTGTTCTAGAAGCAGGTGGAACTGAAACTTAGCAGAGACAGAGAGATGCTACCAAAATAATACCTGAAACTGGGGAACGCTGAAGAGCCTATAATGATATTTCACTTTTAACAAAGAGCTGTTTGAGGAACCTAATACCTAGGGCTGGATTGAGCATTGCCCTGCATGGTGTAGATGGCAGGAAAGACTTAAAGGTAGAAAAAAATAAAAGCCACAACCATTTATTTGTATAAATAAACCTGCAGTAAATGCATGTTCAGAAGTGGAAAAAAACCTGAGCTCTTTTTTTGTTTAATTTCAAATACAATTTTTAAAGGATTGGACTCAGCTTTACAGGCAGAGGTGTATGAAAAAGGCTCACCCAAACTCATGAAGTCTGTTCTTAGACAACACAGAAGTTGAGAGTTGAAGCTCCATGCGTGAGAAATACAGCTGTATTTTATTCCCTAATGTGGCAATCAAAATGGTAAAACATACTAGCGCAGCACAGATGTTGTTTTGGTACAAAAACCTAGCCCAAATTAAATATAAATATTCAAATCCATATATATATACACACGTACTTTCATGAACCAATAAGGAAACCTAATAGCTTATAAAGAAGTTGTGATCCTTCACAGCTATAAGCAGAGAGTTCCTTCCCACCAGAGGGGCCTGGCAGAAAGGGCAGGGACTCGATCATCTTACCTGTGTGTGACCTTAGAGAGCTGACAGCTGAGCAGCAGTGCTCAGAACTGACTGTGCTGCAGATCACGAAACCCAAAGACTGCTGACTGGGCTGCTAAGAATCTGAATGGGCTGTACTTTTGGAAACTCCTGCTACTATATACAGAACAAGCAGCTGTGGTTGTACATCTTTCGATAGAAATCCAATCCAGGTTACAAAAGGGAAAAAGGCGATTAGGCTGGTGGATCTGGAGCAGCCTGACAAATACATTAATGAAGATGACCTACTTACATTTTTCATTTTAAAGGATTCCTCCTCTAGTCTTTCCACTGCCAGAATGTTTTCAATTGGAATGCTACACAGAGGGTGATCACCTGTAGAACACATAGACACAGATAATAAGCCACTTGCTCATAACTCATCTTCAACTTTTGCTCTTTTTCTAAGAGCTGATTCAGTTTCTTTGAAGATCATTTTGACTGCATAAGAAAAGAGGGAAAATCCTTCACCCAGCAGGGATTTGCTAGCATGGTCCTTCAGTATTATCTCAAGTACATTTCTGTTTTCAGCTGCACTACCTTAGGCTAGCAAATTTCTTATAAACTGATTACTGCAGCAGGACACAGTATATTTACTGCAAAGGTGATAATGAAATAAATTATTCCTGTCAGCTGAACTGAACTAGTGGTGATGCAAGATCTTAAAGCTGAGTGTGAAATAATGACTAGCATGATCTGAACATACTTCCCTATCTTTCTTCCTCCCTATGTACTTACATGATGGAAGGAAGTGGCAATTGTTGTGCACTACTGAACAAACA
This sequence comes from Sialia sialis, assembly GCA_009812075.1. Taxonomy (NCBI): domain Eukaryota; kingdom Metazoa; phylum Chordata; class Aves; order Passeriformes; family Turdidae; genus Sialia; species Sialia sialis. The sequence goes on along the minus strand of VRYO01002772.1, from coordinate 66,003,795 downwards.
GGAACCATTTGCAAAAAGCAAAATCCTTGCTATTAGGCAACATTAAGTGAACACATTTTTAAAGTTCAAAGATTGCAAGTGAATTCCTGTCTACTGCAGCCAGTTGTGCCAATGCTATGGAATTTATGAGAACATTTTGAAATGCATCTGAAAATGTTCAATACAAACCCAAATTCCAGCTTGAGGTTTTTAAGTTTTATTTCCTAGGACAAGCTAGGTAACTGTGAAACCTACAGATGATGTTAATAACTGATATTAGACAAATATTATCAAATACTTTGCTAATTTACAGGGTACTGTGCCATCCAAAAAGCTTCTCTAATTGTCAATACAGACACTAAAAAAAGAGCAACAACATACAGGCTGACAGATATGCCTGAACTGTGTTCAGATCTAGATCTCAGCCTCCTTATGTTTAATCTTTGCTTCAATGAATGAAAACAAGATTGGCAAACCTTTGTTACCTTTGCTTTTCTGATAGGTAAACTCATGGTTTGTCAGGCGAAACCATCTCTTCTTGAAGTTTTTCATACCAAATCGTTTTCTTCCTTGTGCTCTCTTGATCATGAACCTAGTAAACAGGGCATGAGTTGTTACAATGCTTGTGTATGTAGATCTATACAGAGATATTTGTCATTGCATTCGCAAAGCTTTAGGAGGGGACACAGAGTGTTTTCTAATTATTGAGGTCTTTTCTTGGCAAGGAAGAGAGTCACATTTGGATAGGTTTAGTGCATCTATTAGTTAGGTCTGTCCTTTTTCCAGATCCAGATGAGGGGCAAGACAAGGAACTTGACTTGTTGTTAGTTAACTGAGCTGCAGTTGTGCCCTTTCTGCAGTTACAATTCCAGCTAAATGGTTTCCTAGTAAGCAGAAAAAAGGCAGAACACGGTTAGTACTGCTCTGCTGGGCTCAACCTGTTGACTCTACAGGCTTTTTGTTGTTTTTTTTTTTTTAAAGCTGTGAGAAAGCTCAAAAAGTTTACACTGTGTTTAATAATTAGAAGGTATGTGTAAAGCTTCTGGAGCACAGGGACTATACCCTTACATGCTTTAGTCACTCTCAAGCTCTAGAAACAAAATCAGGATGTTCCACAGCCTCATTTGCAATTGCACATAGATACTGCAGTTGAAATGCAATTTCAGTAACATACAAAGTCATCTTGTGGCTGGAAGGTAGAGCACCCCCACCCCTTTTTTTTTAGCAGATTAGGAGTGTTCATTTAGTGAATTGTCAGCTTTAATTAACTTCAAACTTGAATGAGTTTATTGTGAAATTAGTTTACTGGGAAACCGTGATGCATCCACCACTTTCCTAACCACTAAATCAATCCAAAAGCTTCAATGTGACTTCGGTGACTTCATACTGCTCAGCATCACTTTTGTTAGACAAAAATGTGTGTGCATATGCAGTAGAGAGTTGATAACAGCTATTCTACACATTACATTAACTATTGTGCCAAATACAGAACTCTATAATGGAGTGGGTAAAAACTACTTACTACAGAGTAGTTTTTATCAGGTAGGAAGGCACTATACAGCACAAAGAGCACACAGAGAGAACAGCGAATGACCTGGTTTAAGACTTCAACAGCAGAGCTAAAATGCTTAGAACAGCTAATACTGTTTCTTGCTTCTGGTACCTTCAGTCATAAATAACTACAATACATCTGACCAAACCACAGGTCTGTTTAAAGCTCAAAAAGAAACGCAAGTTCCTTCAGACTTTAACTATTTTGTAACCAGCAGGGCTGGTGCCTGCTGCTCATTCCAAGCAGTGTGGGCAAAAGCTGAAAAAGACTGTCTACAGCAGCAGATTTTTTTTAACTGGTTATAGTTACACATCTCATTTTTAAAATGGTCAGACAGTTACTGTCTTGGTCCTTATTCTTGGAATACTTGAGAAATATTTAATAACATCATGTGATTCAGGTCATCACCAGGCCCATTGGCAGTAGCCCTCATAGTTTCAGATTAAGACAAATTTCAAAGGAAGAACTGATACCCTTGGACAGGACAACATGCTCTTCAAGTTACTTTCTAGTCCTTCTCATGCCAACACTGAAAGATGACTTAAAATTGCAAACTCCTACAGAGTCTCCCCTCTTTGAAAAGCAAACTCCATATAGCAGAGCTAAGAGCACACTTCTAATTGAATTCTTCATGGCTGACACAGCCAAGTGAAAAATGTGCTTTTATTTTACACAGATAGGTGACAAACGTTCAAAATCACAAAAGTTATAAGGTTAACTTCTTTGTTTCTAGCAATTGCAAGATGTATGAGAAGTCAGAGCAAATAGAAGCACAAAGGAATAAAAATCCCAAGATTAAACCCATTTCAGAACAAGGTGGTTGGAGATACTGTTTCTTCTCATGCTTATGGCAGACCTCAATCTGGATCCACCTTAGCTTTGCTTGTAAGTATTGACATGCCCTTTTCACAAACAACAAAAAAAATTAGTTCTCCTTTTCATTCTCTTCCTTTTGGAAAGAACCAGGCGGGCCGCTGTTAAGCAGTGACGGCATGATTGATGTCAGCAAACCCAAGTGCCAACGACTAATCTTTTCATTCAAAAGTACTTATGCTGTAGCTTTCCTTTTGGTACTCTTAATAGAGGCAAAGCTAGATTAAAAACACAAAAGCAAGCAAAAATATTGCAAAGGCAAATAGAAGCCCCACTAAACAGCCATTCAGTCTGGAGAAGAATCAAATCAAAGGCTGTGAATAGTCCCACAATAAGACATGGCAATGATGCAAAATGTAAAAAAAAAAAAAAATAGACTGCTGAAGGCAACTTCTACTTCTTAACCTTGAGAATAATTTACATGAATACTACTTAAGAAGTGCCTAGGAAATGTAGGGTCTCTTCATCACTTTCACTAAGTTCTTCAGGATCCATACAGTGCTTTTTGGTGCCCTGCCTACAGATAGAAATCTTTTATTCTCTATTTACAGCAGGTTTTTGTCTCAAGGAAAATAAAAAGGTCAACATCAAGAAACGGGTAACTAAATGTTCTCTGCTGGGTTTACACAGGCATTTCAGGATGGTTAAACAGAGTACTTCCTCCCCAAAGTTAAGTCAGACAAATCTACTGCTGCAAAGGACATGCTGTCAGCCAGTAGCTACAGCAAAGCAGCAACTGCCTCTACCATCTTACCTGCATGAACTATTACCATCAACTTTCTTTACTGTTAGTTTAAGAGTCCTTACAACAGCAGCCACAGGCCGAGCAAGAAAAGACAGAAAAAAATCAGACAGGAGCAAAAGAAAGACAGAGGCAGAAAAAATGTTTTACAGTTAGAGGGTAAATGCTACAAACTATAAATTTATTTTGAAAACCGAAAGGATGATAAATGTGTGGAACTAAAATAGACAAAATTGCTTCAGAGGTTTATCAGAGAAGTGAACTGTCAAGGTTAAATAGAAGAGGTAGTCACATTTTCACTGAAAATGTAGTTTTTGCATTACTTAAAATGACCATGAAGGCTTACTTTCAAATGGTATTTGTGCTTATTGAGCTCTGACAAATTTGGATTTTTTTTACTTTTTCCTCCCAGCTCAAAGAAACGGTTTCTACAGTGCACTTAGATAATATTAACAACCCAGTTTTATAACTAAAAATGTCAACAATTGGTATCTGAAATTAACACAGCATATGGAACATACTTCCCAAAAAAGGAAAGGTACTGAAACTATAAACAGTTCCAAGTGCATGTCAAATTTTTCCTCAAAATGGCCATGAAAATAGTCAGCATACGTATCTCATAGGGCAGCAAAACCAAATTCCATTTGCTTTCTTTAATTTATTCAGTAACTGTTTTTACAGTCTTCCACTGTCTTCAGAGTAGAATTTTACAGCTTTTATTCACTGGAGTTCAGGAAAAAGACCCTAGCTTGATTTTAATACAATGCTGATCTAAGCTTATTTTGCCTTAGCTGAGCTAATTAAATTCTACATACTTCTTTCCTCCACTTATTTCAAAACACATTTATATTAAGATGTTTAAATCAAGTGAAAATACATTTGAATCAGCTATAGCAACTACAGAGAGCAGGAACTGCAACACAAAATTTTTCCTACATTCTTCTCTGATTGCATGAATGGAATAGGGGTGGCATAAAAAGAGATGGCTGCCTTAGAATGGTAGTAAGCACACGAGTAGATGGTTTTGTTGCACATGCATACTTACCCTTCTTTAAGCAATATAGGTTGCTCTATGCTCTTATGATCTCTTCTTCCTGAAGATGAAATTAGATCTAGAAACTAAAAGGTGAACAAAAAGCAGATGTAAAAATGACAGGACCCCACTACCCAAATTAAAATCATTCAACATTTGCATAGCACAGAGCTACAAAAGTATTTGTAAGAGTAGTTAAACAGGAGGTAATGGCAGAAGCTTGAGGAATTTGGGAGCTTTCCTGGGTTGTAATCTAAAAATAGTACAAAGCAGTGGAACTTCAGATACCCAATATTTCTTGTGCTTCTCCTTTATTATACAGATTTTTCACTTCCTTTTGGACTAAGCAATTTTCATCACAGATCTGCAGCATTCTACAAAGTACACACATCTCAAAAGCTCTAGGCAGCTGATTGTTAATCCAACCTATTTATTAATTAGAAATGCAAAGAAATTTTACTGTTGACGTGTATAATTTGATAAAAAATCCTTGAATATTAGTTATCAGGAGTCTGCTTTTCTCAGCACACTTCCTGGTTTATCAACAGTATGTACTGCTTTCCAGGATTCAACTTCAACAACACAGCAGGGTTTTTAGAACCTTCACATGCTTCACTTACGTTTTTTACTGCATCTGCATATTTCTGTTCATTGAAATAGTCATAAAATGTCGCCATGTAAGATTCCTTGAAATTGGCCTGAAATACAAAGCCAAAACCATGCATATCATCATACAGTTTATACAGAAAATATTATTGTTAATAGCAGTAGGTCAGGAGGAAATCCACTGCAGATAGACAGGGCTTTTTCTGGCCAGAAGTCAAATAAATAAAGTGTTACTTTCATGTTACACAGCACACATTCAATAGTACCAAACTTTTATTTCAGAGAGGCAGCAAAATGCATTTCATATCTTCAGTTACTACAGAAGTTTTCCTCTTGACAAGAAGTATAAGAATTCTACTGTCTTGAAGGATTCATAACTGAGGTACAGTCACCCATAGTTGTCTGTGTAAATCCTAATAAGACCCCAACCACCCCAAATTATCTCCAGCTACAGCAGTGCAGTGTCTTAGGTACCTTATTTCAATCAAACATCCAGAGTATCTAGCTCTAATCTCACCTCTGACAGAAAACAGAACTAGTATGAAAAGGAAATTATAGCCCTTCCCCTTGCTAGGTGACCTTTCTCAGTTGAGTTTTAAAATGCTGAAACAATCTATAAAGTCCTGTAGAGCTGCTAATCATGTATCACTGAAAAGTAGAGAATGTCACAGGTTCTTCTGATAATTGTCTTTCTTCCAAAGGAAGAACTGAAGAGCTCTGAAACAGACTTCTAGATCGGTCACACAATTTTGTTTTACCGAAATCTAGTTCAGATTAAGACAGATTTAGTTTTCCTCTAAACATGACAGGCTTAAAATCAAAGCAAACATAACCAGTTTTGCATGAGTCTAGTGCAACTCAAGCATTTTAAAGGCTTAATTACAATTAATGATAGAAGATTAAAAAACCACTTTCCTAAATTAAGCCATTAAATGAAAATAGCATACTTACAGATTTAGATTTTGATAAGCTGCCTAGTGTTTGAATGGTTTTAGAGATAAGTGTCAAAGTTCGAGAAGTCTGAGGATCCTAGGAAGGAGAACAATATTATATGGACTAGCTATTTAAAATAATGAATAGAGGAAGGTCAACTCTATTTCTTCTCTCTTACTTCACTTACAGAAGAGTAACAAAAATTAGAAAACACCCCTAATAAAACCCTGCAGGAAAAAAGTTGCTTTTATCTTAAAAGATTTTTGGCTCATAAGAGATCCAAAGGTAATCACTCACAAAACAAAACCAAGGCTGTCCACATCCTCCCTACTCCCAATAAGAACAACTACTGGAAGCCTGACATACATTGTTTAACATCCAAAATATTTCCAGTGCTGCTGCCAATCAATCCAACATTAATGTGATGTGGCAAGAACAAAGCAATGACCCTTTTTTCCACAGCAGCTAAGACCATCTACCTTTTTTTCCTTCTAAATTTCACTCTTCTTCCAGTATCTCCCAAGTTCTTCACATATATTCAACAATATAGATATAATAGACCTTTGAACTACCAAACCTAATTTTCCTAAAGGCTATTAAAAGAATTGAAGAAAGAATCTCGACAGACAGACTATGGTGACAGAACCATAAGCATAGCTACAAAAAGCCTGATAATATAGTACTTACTGGATGGTGTGGTGTAAGCTGAAAGAGGTTTGGAGAAAGAATGGCAGGAGCAAAGAACCTCAGGAAAATAAAGCTGCTGACAGCTGTGTACCTTACATCTAGGTCACCTATTAAAAAAAAATAAAAATACCTCTACTCAGCATTTCAATAATCCTTCCTGAAAAGCCTCATGAAATTATCAGAGCCTTGAGAGAGCTACTCGAGCATGTGCTGGATAATGTATATATTTGCGAGTTACAGGATTAACTGATGATAGAGGATTTTGGAGCCAGAGATCAGCTAGCCTAACCCAAAGAAATGTCAATGAGAGCCTCTTTAAAAATAAGCAGGTTCACCACGAAGCTGCAAGAACACCATTCACTTTTCCACCACACAGGGAATTTCACAGACATCTGCTATTCCATATTTGCACTGAAATGTGATGAATAATTTACATAGTTTATGAAATGTTCAGCACAGAGGCCAAGTCTCAGTTACCAACTTGTAGCCCTGAGCACAAATGTTGTACAGACTCCTAATATATCCAGTTGGTACTTACAAAAAATACATTTTACTTATTTATTTAAGCATTAAATAAAGAGCGTGGCAGCACAGTCAGTGGTTTTCCACTTGAGCTTGCCTACTCCAAAGTGACTGTTTAAAAGCTTAACTTGTATTACTCTCTCTAAAACTTCCCTACCATAATCTGCATCGCTGTTTTGCTTAATTCTGATTTTACATTGTCCATTTACTCTCACAGAGTCAAAACAACTAAGAGGGACTGGAAAGAACTGTCTTATGACAGCCAGAAAATCTTTGCAGCACATGGGCTCCTAGAGTAGCGAGCTTGCAGTAACTCCAGTTTATAGGCTGGCTTTTATTACAAATTAACATGTAAGCAGAAAATAATTCCACTGCGGAGAATCTGCAGAATGAGCCATTACAAAATCCTGAACATTTGAAAATTGAATATGCTTTGCAAATACTGAACACATTAAAGATCATCATAATGATCTTTTTAAATGCTGTTTTCCTTTGAAAGATGTTTAAGAAAAAACTCCATCATCAAAAATCACATTCCTTTGTGGAATGAATAATTGATGAGAAAACAGCATTAACATACTGCAAATATTATTTTGGATAAGCTGCTGTTCAATTACTAAATCCAATGGGGATCATGCAGACTGCTAAACTACTGTATTTAAAAGCTATCAGCTATGTAAAATAATATATATAAACTCACCTTGAAAACGTTTGGCAGCTGATTCTCTCAGTGAAAAGAAAATATCGCACATCACTGTAGGGCAGCTTACACCAGATTTTGTAATTACAGTAAAAATGCGATCAACATACTGCCTCAGATTTTCCTGAAAAAATGTGAAGATTATGACAAAATTAGTATAATTTTCTGCTGTGGAAAGTGGTACTATTCCTGGTATTACTCATAGTGGCATCATTAAAATACTCCCACTTTCAACATTATACACTTGAAAAACAAACTCTCACTCAATTATACTGTTTGGGAAATGCACAGATTCAAGAAGAAGAGTAAAAATATCATTCCTCTCAAACCAAACATTACATGATACAGCTGTATGGCAAATCATTCCTTCTTCTAGCACTGTTTACTACATCATCAGCAGAATCACAGAATCATCAAATCTGGGAAAGATTTCCCAGATCATTGAGTCCTACAGTTAATCCAGCACTGCCAAGAACACCACTAAACCACATCCCCATGTGCCACATCCACATACCTCTTGTACAATTTCTAGGGATGCTGATTCCACTGCTTCCTTGGGGAGTCTATTCCAGTGCCTGAACCACCCTTAAGAAATTTCCCCCCAATATACAGCTTAAGCCTCCCCTGATGCAACTTGAGGTCCTTTCCTCTCATTCTGTCACTCGTTACTTGGGAGAAGAGGCCAATCCCCACCTTGCTACAACCTCCTTACAGCTGAAGAGAAAGAGGTCTCCCCTGAGCCTCCTTTTCTCCAGGTTAGCCACAGGCGAAGTTATCTTTGTCCTCAGGGTAGCAGAAGTAATCACTTCCTACAGGAATTGCATTTACAGCATAATGTAAAGCTGTTGTGAAATAATTATAAGGGTGGTGTCAAGAAAGCTTACAGTGTATTCTAATGAATGGCAAAATTATTTGCAAGATCAAACTTCTGAGGACCTCAGTTAAAATTAATGGCATAAACAGACTGTCTTCAAAATCTAATGCATACCCTGTTATTTTCCAGGTTTTCACCATCTTTTAATTTCACAGGATCGATTTCACAAGGTTTATGGACCTGGCAGATCTAGAAAAAAAAACATAGTGAACAATTGATATATAAGTTTATCTACAAGAATAAAAAGTTTTGTGAAAAGTCTAGGCTGTTAGCTTTTGAGATGAGAAGTAAAAGGAAAAAGCTAAGTTTATAAACAGTATTTTTTCTTTTAGCAACAAAGGTAAATTATGTGTAATTGTTATTTTTTTCCAACTGAAATGCAAAACTGTTCCTTAGACTCTCTCAAACAAGGCTGTTCAAGAAAAGTCCTATTTTTCCAAAACAATCAACTTTGAAAGTATATTCATATTTTTTAAAACTTGACATTTTCTGAGGAAACATTAAGACAAGAACAGCTGAAGAAATTGTCAAATCATTTAAAGGAAGTCTGTGGTCTGAAAGTATTGCCCAATTACAGCACTAAAATACCCACACCCACCACTCTGGACTGGATAGATAATAAACCATTGTTCCGATATGTGCATCACATGCACAGTTATCTAAGAATAAAACTGCATCCTTTCATACTCACTGGATGGAACATATTACATGTAGCTTCACAACAGCTTTTTATTGAATTTACTTTTTATTAATTTCTCAGAAACAATATATGCTAGCTTTTATAAAACAGAGTAATAAATAAATAGAAATTTTCCTTTAATGCAATCCAACTCTTTTTGAATTGGGCGACTCAGCTGTGGCTAACCTAATTCACAGGATTTTAATGCAGAAACAAGCTATTAATAGGTATTAAGCATTATTCTTACAACGTGTTCTTAAAATGAGAATAAACAGTATTTGTTCCCTGAAGGCCTTTATAATAACATTTTACCAAATAAACACTCTGAACTGTTCTTACCTCATCTATAATTGGCTTTAATGTAACTTGCAGATAATGCATCCCTGCCAGTTTCATTGTCTCATCAATGCACTTGGAAGTTAATGAGTTTCCTCTGAAAATGGTGTTTGGATCTCTGGAAGTGAACAATTTTCTGTAATTTAGTCTCTTTGTAATGAACTGCTAATACATGGAAATAAAAGCAGCATGGAAAGGTGAGAGAATCCTGGGTTTGAATGCACAAGCAAAACCTCCCTTTGATACCAGCCTGCCATTAAATGCAGTCATGCAGCATTTAGTACACTTCCAGGGTGTAACAGAAAAGCAGCAGCCTTGGAAAATCCAGAGGGACTACAGATCTTCATTGTATTAGTGTCCTGTGCTCAGTGCATTATCCAAACACACAGTGACACACAGTTCAAATCAAAGAGACCTACAGCACAAATGTGGGAAACACATCTGTTTTCACATGCTACTGAACAGGGCTAATTTGAATAAAGGCAAAAGGCAGTGATTTTAGTCTCACAACTACACTGGACATTGCACATGACCTACTATTTGCACCTATAAAATAAGTATTTGTGAGCTGGGAGGAAGAAGAAAACACAGGTTCCAATAGCACGGCCTTATTTTCTAAGGGACTTAGAGCACTGCTCTGTGATACCACAGTGCAGACCCCAGTTCAGGCCCTGACAACTGTGTGGCAAGGTTGAACCTTGCAGACTCTCATGTTTTTCTAAAAACCTCTTGCACAGAGCTCATCTTGTACTACATACAGCCTCTGTGACTGAAAAAGCTTCAGCTAGCTCTATCATGTACCTGTACCTCCCTGCTTAGCAATTTACTTTATGCAGATAGGTACATACCCAGTGATCTCATCTGCAATACATACAATCAAAACCTGTGCTTAATGCCAGCAGATCAAACCCGGATCTGAAGTTATTTTCTTGCTCATATACACGCTCATCTTTTCTGCTTTTTACAGCTTACTATGATTGTACTCATTTACAAGCAGTAACAGGATCAATTACTTTGCTGAATTCATCATTTTGTCTCACAAAAAAAGTAAGCCCACTGCCTTTTACAAACACCAGAAAGCCCTGAAAACAAACATCATCTTTGCTGCTTTATCATAGGAACATGACTGACTAGGGATCAGCAAGTTTCCTCATGCTGCAGCAACCATGCTGTTTCTGCCAACCTGCAGGTCAGAAAAAATACACCTACCTACAGGAAGGAAAACACTTGATCCCCCAGACACTCTGAAAAGAGCTAACCCACATAAAGACTTTATTTTGTACTAAGGAAGTTTACAGTCAATATCTGTCATTCCCCTTTACTCCCAATTGTCTCTTCTACTGTTAGTCAAGAGCGTGACTAGATAGGCACAAGGACTGTGGTAACAAATATCCTTTAGGACCTGCTTGGTATGAACACTAGATCTTATACTATTGAACTATCAGCCCACCAGTAAGTCAAACAAGGAATTCAAAAGAAGCAGCCAAAAAAACCCAACTTCATTTTCTGTTGTCCCGCGGCAAATTAAATCCCATCCTTAATCTTTGCCCTCTAACTGGATGAACAGATACACAGCTTGCCTGAATATTCATTATTAGGAAGAAAGTTGCTTGTTGTTTTGAACAAATTCAACACTTACTCAGCACTAAAAGATTTATTAGCACACAATAAAGCTAAAATTATTTCCTATGAACAGCTGAAGGTAACGTAGAATTTTAGTTATCATATATACTTAAGATTGAGTAAAAATCCGTGCTCTCACATGTTAGAATAATCTTGCAAATAATTTTCACAACAAATGATGGGAACTCCTCCTAAAGGTCAAATTAACCACATCTTGAGAGCAGTGAAAGAATTTAGAAGGAACTCTGCCACTCAGCTAGGAAGAAATCACCCTGACATTTTCTTCCGAGATTGCATATTTCTAGAAACTGAGGAGGATTCTAGCACTAGCCAATGCAGTTTAGGTATTTTTGATACTTACTGAGTTCTCTTCACTTCAGCATTCGCAATGGCACTTATGAAAGGCACAATTCTGCCATAGTGTAAGAAAAGCCTGACCAGAGGTATGGCCGCTTCCTGTTTTTCTCTGCAAACTTCACCCAAAATATGTGCAGCTGATGCTGAAACAGGCTGAACAGTGGAAAATAAAAAATTTGAGAAATCTTTCCAGAACAACCACTCTTTCTTCCTATTCCCATTAGCTTCTTAATGCAGAACTCCCCACAACAGTTGCAATGGCCAGTTTTTCAAATGTCTTTATGTAATGTGGGTAGACATTACATCCCAGTTTTTGTGGGCTGTAAGTTCTGGTCACAAGAGGGCAGCAACTTAAAAACTATTACAGTACAGTCTCTTTTTATCCCCCACATTTTTAATGGCTGCCTTTTCAGTAAATCTCACTTGCCTGGGAAGCAAGTCAAGAGAAAGAACTCCATCTAACCCTTTGCAATTTCAAGTCCCAGAGAGTAAAGAACCCAGTTCTTTTACTGAAAAAACAAAAGCACCATTACAACTGTAAAAAGTACACATCTGGGCACACATGATCCAAATCACTAATGTTTCAGGATTAGTTCTTGATTTGGGTTTTTCTCAATTATGCAAACAAAGCTGTTCCTGTCCAGTAAAGGAAAACAATTGATCAAACTGAAGCTTACTTGGCATTTTAAAATGTAAAATTTAAAAACCACAGAGAATGTGCTGCTGCTAAAACCACTGTGTTCCTGGGTCCGCCTTCAACTACCATACAGAATACAAATAAAGATCTCTGCAAGAACTGAAAACAAGCACAAGCAATATGCAGAGCTTAACAAGGCTCTGAGGTCTGAAAAGGAAGCCCTGACCTCTCTGGTAATTACACAAATATCTGCCAGAAAGATTGTGGCAAATATTCAGAGACCCCTGTGAAGATGATCTGCAAGTAAACAACAAACAACACAAGCAGATTACCTCAACATCTGCAGATTTTAGCAGGACATCCCTCAGCGGGCTGTAATAGTCTGAGGAAAAAACATGGTCCTCAGTGTAAACCACGTTTAACCTTAAGGAACCAAGGTCATCAGGTTTCAATGACTTGTTACCATTATCTCTGGGCTGCAGAAAATACCTGATATGCAAAAAATAGAACAGAAACTTAGTGCTGATTTTCTCAGGCTATACATGAGCATAGAGAAACTGTACAGATAGACAGAGTATTTATATATGTATCAAACTCTGATCTGAATCAGACTTAATTAAGTTTGCCAGTCTGTTTTGCACCAATTGCAACATAGGAAGCTTTGAACACAAAGATCTATGTAGATACGATTAAAAACCCACACACTAAAACCATAGCACTGCTGATGAACTGCAGTAAATAATATAAAAACAACATACTAAAACTCCCACATGCTACAGAGAGGCAGACTGAAACCTCTAATCACATTATCAAAACTTCTTGTTCTTACACTTGCTAAGATTACTTTGGCTTGCTTACAAAAAAGATACAAATTAAAGCCATTTAAACTTTATCACATAGCAGTAATTACTCCTAAGTCTTCAGAGTAGACATATGTTTCTACTTATTCTCCCAAAGAAAAATGTCAAATACCATGCTTCGTAAGAACTAGACTGTCGGAGAAATTTCAGAGGGAGCCTCAGTTCTCCTAGAAACTCATCACCAAACTTCAAGTTACTGGCATTCCAAAGATCAACCCTGTAATAAAAACAAATAATTAAAAATATTATTAATTTTTTTTTAAATAATAATAAAAAGATCTCAACATTTTTTCCAAATTGTGTTTTTTTCTCCCAAGTCTACGACTTACTTGAAACTGTACACAATGGTTTCCAAACAGTAAAGAGATAACCTTACCTTAGGCTTCTGAAGCCTTACAATTCACCTCCGTAAAAGATTAGCAAAAAATATCATTCGCACTGACTTTTTCTCATCTGTACTGTTTCCACTGTCCATACTGATAAAGATTCAGATGGGTGTTTGGCTACCCCAGATAACGGAAAAATACAGGCAAAATGGACACCGGGGAAAAAGCACAAAGTTATTTAAGGACCACATATTGTCAGTCCCTGTCTAATTTGGGATTATTAACAGCTAAGAGGCAGCTTTACAGAATTAGTTCTACACAATTTTTCCCAGTTTCTATTGCCTAGGAAGACTCCTGTGTCAAGTACACACACTTATGGCACTTGAACTAGTTCTGCAGAGATATTCAAAGGCATAGGATAGTTCTGCAATTTAGTAGAATCTGTGTATTGCTGACGCTTACACAAACTGTGGCACTCAGTCCCCCACATTTGGGAAGTTCTGGTATCTATCCTTAGATGATCCTTTCTTCCCCTTCATATGCTCTTCAACATCTGGATGGAAAACAACTACACTGACATTCAAAGCACAAGTACTGGTGTCCAACCCAGCATGTAGGTAAATGCTACCATACCCTCTTGAGGCAAGGGTTTCAAACCCTATGGTATATGTTCCTGTATGTATTTTAAGGTTTTCTCTAAGAGCTACTTTTATGAAAAAACAAGATCAGCTGACTATTTTGCAGCTAAGTGACAGCTTGAATGTGCCTTAAACTTTTTTTGAGGGAAAACGGTACATGGGATGAAATACAGGTTTTCAACTAATGACGATTTTTACAAGAGCAACGTTAACTTCAATAAGGTGCAAAGTCATCCAGTTGTGGACATATTTACACAATCCTCCTGGTGTCAAGCAAGTCACAGTAGACTGGCCAAGGAGCAGATGTTGACAGTCCTGTTAAAGGTTTATCCTATCTTATGCAAGCACAGAATATGTTGTTTTTAAATCCTCTGAGCCTTGTATCTCTCAACAGTGTCTCCTGCATCAGCTGTCATACACTAGACACACCATCAGCTCACACGGCATGCCTGCTAGGTAAAGTTTTTCAGACTGATAATTTGTACAGTATTTCTGCAGGGCAAGAACTCTCCAAAAGGAAAAAAAATTCTTTGAAAATTCGATCTTCTCTCTCTCCATATCTGATGGGTTATCATCTTGCTAACCAGTTCAGACAGCTAAAAGCAGCTTGAGGAGGAGAGGAATCTATAAGCATATTTACACAAACTTACAATTTACCAACTATTTACAGGCTACTGGTTTCTAGTTTATCCAAGTCTTTCGAGATGCTAACTAGCAATAACACATTCAAATACAGACAGCTAAAGGGCTTCCCCACAGTTACAGAAAAAAATCAGTACAAAGGATCTGTACAAGAGGAACTAACAATTCAAAGTACATCTCACACTACACAGTAAGCAAAGCAGGCATGCAAATTCTGAAGTTATTGGTTTGTGCTCTTGGAGTCAAAAGAATAAACAGCATTTATTAAAAATGTTAATACACAGATGTCAGAGTCTAAAACATCACTGTTACTCAAGATTTTTAAAAGGCAAGATTATGACAAGTGTTATTCTGAAACTGGTCAGATTGTAGTCACAGAAAGAAACAAACAGGAGAGAGGGGGAGGAGAAACAATGAATTCACCAGAACATCTGGTCCCCAAGTGTTGATATGCCCTGCCTACAACTTCCTACACCCACTCAAAAAGAGAAAACTTTTCATAGCTTTAGAGAGAAATCATGAGAGACTAAGCCTCCTCTTTACCCTGTGGAATTTTATTTTTCTCAGGAGAGAAAAAGAAAACAATTCCCCAAACCCATAAATTGTATGATCTGTCCAGAGGTCTTGGGGGCAATCTAACTCTCACTAAACAGAGTGGAGGAAGTGAGTGGGGGTGGAAGGGGAGCCCAAGATGGAAACAAAAACACACTGTCCCATAGGGGACAAAAGCTCTAAGGAGAATTTGCCCAATCAAGACTAATACTTTATCTGCTTTTGTCTGTTATTATTTAAGGGCTTAATCTTTTCCCAACTACTTTGTAAGCCTCCTCTCAAACTATTCATCTGTACCACACTGTGATATATATTGGTTTTCAGAAATGACAGACTTTCCTGAAACTCAGCTCCACATACGTTATTGCTACAGATGAATCATTTGTCCAGAAAATATACTTTGCAAGTAAAACAACTGTATAATGTCATTTAGTCCAGTAGTATAAAAGAAGAATAATTTAAATATTAAGGGATATGTAGTTGCTGTACACCAATGTCTAGCATCTCCTTCAAAACTATTAAAAAAAAAAATCTATCAGAAAACCCTAGCTTTCATTTAAAATCAGTGCATGGCTAAGCATCATGGTTATAGAGACTAGACTGGGCCTTCTGAGACATGGTGTAGTCATCCAGTTCATCACATACATCCCATGGAATATGGGGCATGTTATTTCATATCTGCCTACATAATGCAAAGCTTTGCAGAAATAGAGTCTAGTGCTGGGACTAGGTTACCTGCTGTGCTGCAACACTGATACCACCAAAGCAGCTCAGCACTGCACCTGGGCCTTTGCTTTTACTCCTGTGAGTTGCCCCTAAAGCAGCTACCTTTGCACTGCCTCACACAAATGTTCTCCGTGAAAGAGCAGAGCTCTTGCCTCTCTCACATATGAATAGTTTCCCTTTCCTGCCTCAGAGCCATGGCAAACACAAATCTATTAATGCTCTTTTAGTGCTGTAACACTACATTGAGCCAGCAGCTGTCACATCAGAACAGCCCTCAATCCATTCATGAACACAGATGTGTTTTGCTTGCTGGGAATAAGTACTGCATTCCCTTTCCTGGTCTCCCCTCCTTTCCTTGCAGCCAGTTGTGATTCTGAAGGAACTATGGAACTTTCTAGGAGATGCCTCATTGACTCTCTAGTGAGAATACATGAAGAGGGAGGCAGTGCTACCATCCTTCCTCCAAATACTAACATAAAGGAGAGGGGAATTTCTCACCACTTGATGCAGAAATAGCAGAATTCATTTACTGTGGCCCAAGCCTCCAAGTTTTCAATAGTAGGTGATGGTAAGAGAAATGTGATACTTTCAAGTTTTGCACCTCCCATTGTTTTCTTGACTCTCTTTATACTCACCTGTCCCTAAAGACACTTTTGCCTGGTTCTCAGCAGGTTCTAAAATAGTGCTAAGAGGTGGCACGGGGTGGAGTGGGATTGTTATGGTTTTGAAATCAGAATTGCTTTTTTTCCCATGCAACTGATTTCACTTTTATCACACCAAATCTTGCAATAAAGGGTTAAAGTTGAAAGGCAAAGAGAAGAGAAACTGTCTCTGCCCCAGGAAAACTCTGAGTTCAAGAGTCTCCTTTCAGGGAAGAAGGACATTATACAGGTTGCTAAAATTAAGTGATTAAAAGAAAACATACTCTGTAACTTAGAGCATCACAGAGCCTCTAGGCTGTCCTGGGAAACTAAGGGAGAGAGGAAAGGAGAGGCCAGACATAAAAGACTGTGCTTAATGGCAACTGTGTATTAGTATACACACAGTGCACATGAGAAACAAAAGAAAATAATAAGGATCTGCCCTGAATCAAAACGAACATACAAATTCAAGACAGAATCAACAGGACAATGCAGGTAAATAAACATACAGATACAGTGACAAATACTCATCTTGATTTATCAACACAAAAACCACGCTTGCCACTTTGCAAACAGAGACTATTACAAAGTTACACAACTCTGGAAGACAATTTTGTGCTAATAATATATTTTATATTACCTAATCTCCATTTTGTCAACTTCATCTACATCTTCAATGTCAAAATGGGATTTCTTGTTGTAGCTACTGGGTCTTGTAACCTAATAAAAAGGAGGAAATTTTAGTAGCTTGATCTAATACAAAAACATTCTGATATAACTTGTACAAAGCTTTGGAAGAGCACAGTATTTTATTACCAGCAGGGACTTCAGTCCTGGTACTGAAAACATTCAGGCACGTGAATAAACAGATTTCTGACTATAAAGTGATGGTTACACCATCATTTCCAAAAGTAAGCAGATACTCCATGCTTTTTTTACAGAGAAATAACATCTTTAATATTACTACAGCACTTTAAGTTTACATCAGCAACCAAAAAATACCATTAAAAGGAGCACCACTTTTGTAATCCATCTAGGGGAAAAAAAGGGCAATTAATATTTGTGCTTTAAATACAGCTGTACCACAGGTGCCCTGAGGCACTCTGCAGAGCATGGGGGAGTAACCACAACCACCCTTAAAAACATTTTGCAGTGTACCCAATTAACACTGGAAGTTCTTCCTGTCCTGATATCCTGGAAGTCAATTTAACCTGCCCATACAAGAAATACCAAGCAGACCCTAGCCTGTGTTACTGCAATCAGAATATAGAAGCAGCTGCAAAGTTCACCAACTCTATTTGCAAGACTGATTAACAGGAAAGGTCAGGCAAAGAAAAAATGAAAAAGAAAAGAAGTATAGACCATTAGCATAAAAAGATTTTATAGAAACATTTCTTTAAATTTGTTTTCTACCATGATTTTAAAAACACTTAGGTGGTTGTATTTTTGCCCAGTGCGTCAGAAACTTAAGAAAAAAGCTACCCCACCCAGCTGAAACCACAGCAGGAACTGATCAAACACAAGGGTGTATGATGATGTGTGGGTTCAGCTCTTGGTTGCACACAGAAGCTGAACTTTATTGTAGGTTTGAATATGCTTGTGGCTTAATATTCTCCACCCATAAAAACTGGCTTTTATTGTAAACCTTACTATTTGGTTCTGTACTGTACATAAGACACAAATGGCAATTAAGGGAGCCAATGATACAACTGCCTAAGTGGAGAGGAGCCAGAATTCAATCTTTGGCAGAGGACACTCAAAGCCTTTTGTATATGTGTATGTGTGAGGCAGGCAACATTTTCAAAGTGATACACAAAAACTAAAAGGTACTACCAGCAGAACGGGAGAGCTAATGCTCTGACTAATGGAATCAAATGCACCTGGTAAGCCCAAGAGCACAGAGGATTTAAATAGTCTACAGCTTCAGCAGTTAAACACAAATTTCTTCACCCTGGCCTTGCAAACACTTCACTGTTCTTGCAAAGTATCCTACATGCCTGCAAATGGTGTAATTTTTAATAATTAAGCAAACTTTTATGTCTTTTACTACCTATAAGAGTTGCTCTAAAAACCTGTAGCACAGGTGTGTAACTATGGCATATCCCTTCTAAGTAAACACTCTTAGAAATTTTGCTGGAATCTGCATGTATGACATACCTCTGCTGTTTACCCGTGTGATTACTTAGTGTGCACATCAATAACAGCTCAAGAGTGCTATTCCAAAAGGAATAGCTGTATGGAACTGGAGATGAGGAATCTCCGAGTCCACAATGCTAAAGCTGACCCACAACAAAGTACAAAAAAAGGGGGCACAGCTCTGATGTGTTGGTGCCTTTCACCTGGGAAATCTGCAAAGCCATTTATCAGCTGCTCAGGTTTTTTTCAGCACATGCCAGTTTACAAACAGGTCCCCAGCACTTCCCTCTTGAATTCCTCTACGAGGGCCATTTTCCTGTAGCTGCACAGACAGCAACACACCACGCTGCAGCTGAAGCAGTAGTGAAAACAGCTTCTAATTATCAGGTGCAAGTTTCACTCACCACACCCCTTAAATAAGCCCTTCTATTTCCCAAACCAACAATATCCTTCATTTAGAAAATTAAATCTGTGTGACTTGTCGGCTGTAGAAAGGAAAGCACCGATTCACTGTCTTATTCAGATCAGCTTCCTCCTTGGAGGCTTGGACAATCACTTGGACAATCACTGTGCTAGCAGGCTGCAGAAAAGCTGATGAAGCTCTTTAGAAGCACAAAGTGGCATGGCTGTCAACAGCACGAATCTCTCAGCTCCACAGGAATCAGAACACTTCGTTTGCATGCACCAGCCACTAGTCTGCCCACGTCTCATTAGTGAATGTATTTCCCAGTCACAGCAGTTCTACAGAACCTTGTTCCTTGAAGACATTTAGCCTGATTTGTACTAACTACTCTCAAAATGACATAAATCCATGATGGCTCTGTCTGCACTAAGGGTATGTTTATATTTCAGAGCTCTGGCTGATTAAGTCATTTCCCAAGCTCTGCTCCTACCAACACAGAATTCATCTTGCTCTGAGTTAGCAGAACAACTGGGGCCTGGGCTTGAGTTCAGGTTTTGCTTTTGCTGGTACTTGCATGCAACACAGCTCTCACATAAAGGCAAGCTGGAAGATGCTTTGCTTCTCTCCTTCCTCTCCCAGTATGGCACCTCTTGCCAAAATCAGTGTTTATGTATCAAGCATTCTCTGTTTTTGCAGAACACAGAAGGCCGAGGAATCAGGTGAAGTTTTTGTGGCTTACAGCCTGAGTTCCTGGACTACATTCTCATTAAAAAGTTCTCACTGACAGGCTCCTCCAGAACTGCCTATGTTAAAAAAAGAAGCCCATTTTAGTTTATTTACATATAGCATCACTCTCGTATCACTGCCAAAGACCACAGTTGTCTGAAATCCTGGGTAAACACACAGACACCTCAGTGCAGTTTCAGCACTGGGTCTCACAGGATCTGTGCCCCTCTAACTGCTCCCATGCAGCAACTCCATAGAGTCTCATGGAGCCAGGGAGCCAAGCTCACTGTGAGCAGGACAGCTGTATTCTAGGATGAGATGTGCTTGATTAGCAGAGTAAAGATCACCTTAGATAGCTACCTTGGTCTACCCTCGTGACTTCCAGTCCTTCAGGCACTACAGAAAGTGCTCCCACCAACCAGGAACTTGCTAAATCTGTTCCTTGTATCCAAACACATTACATCACCAAGAGCATGTTGCTGCTGCTATGACAGACTTTAGATTGGTCAGTACAACTACTGGCTTCTAGGCAAGGAGGGTGGTTTGCAGGAGAGGGAAGACAGCAATGTTAAGAATGACATGTGCACTTCAGATCTGCATAGGGCAGCCGCAGCATGTGTACGGCTCCTTTCTCCAGCTCATCTTCCTGATGTGGCTGGGGCCCAGAACTGATTCAAGAAATCACACCCCTAGGTACCATCCCTATGCCAGCAACAACATCTAATGCAAATGTGACCTGAATGATGCAAGCCATATGAGCAGAAAGGGCTTTTCAATCTATGCCAACTGCACTGTGCTACTATAGTTTTTTTCCCTCAACTTCATAATTAGATACTTTCTTGAGGTGTCTACTGAAATAGAACAGTCAAGCATAGACCAGGACTATGATATCCAAGTGAAAAAGAGAATGATACACATACTTTAGAAGACAAAATGAAAAGTTTCAAGAGAGATCTAAATTATAAACACATGCACACATATGTATGGACACACCACAATTAGAGCTACTCTTGCCAGAAAGAACCAAAATGAGGACTTTCATATAAGTTATACTTTATCTTAACTGGACTTGTTGAAAGTGTTCTGTATTAAATAAGCTATAGAAGTTTCAGCCAATTGGAGAAAAGGCACTGGCATTGCAGCAGACTGGTAGACAGCCAGAACAACAATCATAAGTGTATATTTCCTCTGCAGTTTTTAGTATTCCTAAGGAGATAACCTTTCTCCCATTGACTGGGAAATACAGGGTGGAGCAGCTATAAAAACACAGACTAAGAAAAAAAAAAATAGTTTTTCTCTGTGTGTGGTTTGTTTGGGTTTTTTAAACTAAGTTTTTAAACGTGTTTTTTTTCAAAACTCTAGTGGGGCGAGTTGTGATTAAATATTGTTCAGAAGTGCCCAACTTGGAGCTTTTCCTACAGAGCACCTGAGGTTAAAGCAGGATACTGCTCCTTCAGCAGACGGCCAGTCTGAGCCCGGGTACTTCTTTCCCCAGCACCATGCTTTGAAACAGTCTTCAAAGATGACAGCTGGCACAACATGGAGCAGGATGCTGTGCCAACTATCCACAGTATAGTGTTTCAGCTTATCACCCGTTCCTTTGAAATACCAACCTCAAAATAAAACACTTCATCAAAATGTGGATTGTTGGTCTTCTTTTTAACTTTCGTCTTTTTGGCTTCTGATCTGAATTAAGGAAATAAAATAAACAAAAGAAAAGGGTAAGAAACAACATTAGAAGAAGTGTGATCCTAGAACAGAGCCACTGAGGAGGAAATAGCCATCCACTTGATTTATCTGATAAAACTGGAATGCCATGTGGCTCCAGCACAGCAAGGCACAGACACTTGCACACATTTAAGAGAGATTCAATGCATTCCTATTCCTCTTAAGTGGCAGTAGTCACATTTGTTATCCTATTTTAAACACAATTCCTTGAACCCTTATTTTATCACTTGCTTGACACAGAAGAATCTTTTACCTCTACAAACTGGCAAGAATGGGGCTCTGAGCAGCAACATTTGGAGGATGGTCTCAGTTTTTGACATGACTCAAAAATTCCTCATACTCTAAAAACACAGGAGACTAGCACAGCTATTTGTCTGATTCCTATTTTATAATTCTTGTCTGAAAAATCAATCACTGCTTTTCAGTGACAATCAAAAAAATCCAGAATATTTTTTTCAGTGAGAATATTTTTTATTTCTGTACTAGCATCCCTTTCCTTGCAGCACTTAGTTACAGTAATTTCATGATTATAAGCCGCACCTTTTTCATTGAAGAATCCAGCCTACCCCAGTGGTGCGGCTTATATTCAGGTGCGGCTTATCTATGGACAAATCCCGTGGTTGTCCTGGCTACCCGGAAGTGCGGCTTATATTCAGGTGTGGCTTATAGTCGTGAAATTACTGTAATATGGTGGTAAATTATTATGACCAGTGCTGAGCAGAAGTCTCTATTTCTACTGCTCTGTGGGCTCAAGATGTGGCAGACCTCCTCCCAGCCACTCAGCAGACCCGGCCAAGCTCAGGACTGCCCATTCATCCCCTACGGGCCGTGCCATCCGCCTGCGCCTGCCTTTGAGAACACAGACATTGACTGCTTGGTGCTGGGCTCAAGCCAGCCAATGCATTTCTCACAGGCCAGCCAACAGCTGCTTGATAGCTTCCAAATGTTATGAACCTATGCTTGATTTGTTCTCACTACCTACAAGAGAAGAGCTGTGTGCTGTCCTGTGTCACCAATCTTACCCTACAGCTCTGCAGGCATAGATAAAACAGATGCAGATGGAGAGGCACATCAGCCATGCGGAAAACTGACCTAGTAATCATTGCATCCCAGCATCTATCGTTCATTTCTCATGAACCAAAGCTGCTTAGATGGTACTGCTTATTCACTAGACTGTTCTGTATTTCACAGAGGTCAAGTAAAGCTAGGTCTAATTCCAGTGCTGCTCCAGACTTCTCATGTGAGTTGAATGGGCCTGTCCACCAGTATACAATATTTTTCCATCTATTATACAGGCACAGAAAGAGTTTTGGTCAGGAAGTCTGATGACTCTAAGTACAATAGACAGCAACACGTCTGTTGAAATTTTTATGCTTGTCATTGCATAATTGCAGCTGAATAAAGCAGCTTTCCTACTCTGAAATGAGAGGCACTGGAAAATCCAGAGGAGAATGATGTACAGATTAAGAATATCCCACTATTCCTAGGAGAAGCTGAGAGATAAGAGAGACTAATCTCCTCCAGGACACAGGACAGATTGCCAACCCCATCTCATCAGTCACACTTGCCAATCAGCCTCTTTACTGATAAACCCATCTGGGAGGGGACTGGGAAGCAGGATGTAGAACGGGAGGCGATTAAGGCAGCACAATTATTGAGCAATTACAAAGCAGTGAATGGGAATAAGCTGCATGCTGCTTGCTGGAGATAGGAGGCAAGCCTTCTCCCCACCACCAAAACCCAGAGAGGGATAGGATAAGGTATGCTCCTTATTCTGAAGGGACTACATTATCAATAGTTGTACACTAGCCAGAACTAGCCTATGGTGGGCATAGGGAAGAAGACAAAGGTAAATTTGAACATTAAAGGGTTAGTCAATCTCCTTACAGTTTCAATAATAGCCATTTCAAACAAATTACAGGCTTAAAACAAAGTGTACAAGTCAAATATACAAGTCCATTAATGGAGATAAGGCGTAACACAGCTAGACAAAGATGCAGAATACAGGCTCAAAGACTCCTCTGCATGCAAGGTATTTGTCAAGAATGCTTATTTATAGTATTTTCAATAAATTATTGTAAAACATCATTAATAACCCATGCTACCAAATCTGATTCTTTGAGGTCACAGCAGAGCTGTTTTGTTTCTAAAATGACACAGCCATAAAAGCAGGGAAAAAAACAGTGACATCCAACAGCACAGGAAATTTTTATAACAGATGGGAAAATTGAATCTCAAATTTAAACTGAAGAGTATTATGCAGAATCTCATCACTAAAACCTCATTCCAAATTTTATCCATGCTATTATGTCTGCATATATCAAATTACAGGACTGAGCCATTGAGGGTTTTTTGACATACACACTAATTTGTCACACCTTGAAAGC
Organism: Sialia sialis; assembly: GCA_009812075.1. Taxonomy (NCBI): domain Eukaryota; kingdom Metazoa; phylum Chordata; class Aves; order Passeriformes; family Turdidae; genus Sialia; species Sialia sialis. Next base: position 65,979,897 of record VRYO01002772.1, on the reverse strand, counting down.
GAAGACACTCTAAATATTCACATGCAAACGTGCATACACGGCACAATGTTGATGTATTCACATTTTTCTTCCACCCTGCCCAAAATTAGGCAATGAATTTGCTCAAAAACTGGCCTCCAACTGTGAGGTGAGAAGATGCATAAATTAAGACTAACCACAAATTACATACTCTGGGATATTCAAATTATTCAGAGATTTTTCAGATCTTTACATAAATCAAAACTGAAACAAGTCTCAAATTACTTACTCTAGCATAATTCAGTAGCTCATACATACACCCACCCTTAACATATTCGAGCAGTGTCTAAATACACGCAGATGTCCAGCAGAGAAAGCAAATTTCTAATAGACAAAAGAAACAGAAATCATCCTTATTAAATGGCAGCTCTTGAATGTGCAATACTTGCCTGGAGGGTCCTGCTAAGGTAACAGTGGCATAGGGATCACATTGCCCGTTCACAATGGGCAGCCCTTGGCACTCCAAAACTCTAGAAAAGAAGAAAATGAAGACAAATTAATTAAATGTGAAGAAACTGGAGTGAAAAATAAAAGTGAAACATTTTCATAGTTTTTTTTTTCATAATACTTTACACTAGGGAATTGAAATGTCACTAAGGAGAAACATTTCATTTATACCTAAACTTGAGAACACATTTTGTTCTTAAATACTAACTTTAGTAAGGGTCAAAAATACTGTTAAATTACTGAGAAACCTTAACTCAAAAGGTTCTGATTATGCAAACAGAACAATTTAAGGTTCATGAAGTAGGAGTCTGCTGTCAAGATGAGAGCTGTCAGCACTTTAAAATTCTGTGACAACTTATTCACCAAAAGACATAACCAGAATTTATGCTGTAACAGAAATATAAAAAAACTCCACACAGACAGATCCCAGAAACAGCTAAGTAATTTCTCAGAATAACATTCATGAAGACCTCAGTGTTTTTGCAAAATTTGGCATGAGCTTATTTGTAAAATTGTGTTAATTACAGACCAGAAAACAAGATGACACAGTCATCCTTCTGCATGTTCAGCAGCTCTGCACTCAAGTAGTAACAGACACATGGGAGGGACAAAATGGAACAAATTGGGGTTTGCTGCACACAATGGTGGGAAAGCTGCACTTTTGCACTCTCATTTCAATACTTCTTTGGGGAAGAAAAACAAAGAATAATAATAGGAAGAAAAAACCCAACACAACTACCCCCAAAAAGTGAAAAAATGCTACACATTTCAGAAGTTAAAACCTACTGAGGAATGCACCAGCTGGAAACAAAGACAGATAAGCCAGTTTCCAGGACTCTCCCTCCCCCAACAGGTTCTGCTTCCGACAGGTAACCTGCTGGGCTAACGTATTTGCACAATTTTAACTGGAAAAAAGTGAGAGTACTGCCATTACAGTGTGAAATATCATTAAAAATTCTGGGTGCTATAACATCACATGCTAAGTAATAGCTGTTTTATTGTTTTCAGTCACAGCAAGGTCAATGCAAAAAAATACTAGGATGAGCATAGAGTAAAATTCATTAACAGACAGTGCTCTACAATTTTATCCACAAGGCAAGTTATTTGGTCACATTCAGTGTAGACTTTAAATACAGTTTAACTAGAGGCCTATTATTACTTACTTTCCATGAAGGGAGAAAAAAAAAGTATATTCTGCATCAATACAGAAATCATTTTTGTACCAGAGAAGGTACAATCTAGATAGGTTCACACAGCACTACAAGTAGAAGGAGACTGAAGATCACACTAAGGGGCACACACTGGTAGCTGAAATGATACATTACATTCATAGCTGAATTGTCCTGCTCATGGCCCCAGAATAAAGGCTTAGGTAGCTGATTTTCAATATAGACAGCCCCCAACAATGCACTGACTCACAAGCTTCTCAATGGCACAGCCCTAACCTAGTCAACTCCTCACTGCTAATTCACTAACACTAGTACAAAATTTTGTTCTGTTTTCTGGATATGCAAGTGGAAACAGATCAAAACCACAGAGAAAGTTAGGAAAAGCCCATGTGCTGCTTTTATTTCTGGACTTCTATTATTTCACTACAAGTTCACCATCCACAGAGACAGAATTTAGAAGCCTCGGAGCCACCTAGTTTAAGCACATATTTCAAGCCACAAATTCTATCCCAGCACCAGCTAGAAATGCACAGTGTAAGCTTCAGGAATCCTCAACATCAAGCAACACACAAAACACATGACTTGGTTGCCTCAATCCAATGCATACAGTGCCATTTGAGGTGACTTAGTTTCTTCCACCATCCCTTGAAGCTGCTCCAGAGAGGCAGGAGGTACCCATGAAACATGTAAATTTAATGTGGGTAGCACCACATCTCTCAGAGGCCTCATAAACAGACTAGATCCTGTTTTTAAGCAATCAACTCCTACTCCAAATTCATCTAGCTTACCTTACAGAGAAAGTGTAGAATAAGCTTTTTTTGCACATGTAATAGTACGAATACTTAAAATTGTAAGGGAAATGCCAATTTTTAAATTTTAAAAGAGTAGATGTGAACAGAAAGGTTATTAAATGGACTTTAACACTGCAGTCTTCTGACAGAGCATCTGTCAGTGCAGGAGGAAAACAGTAAATACCAGAAGAAAGTTTTTATGGAGAGGCAGGTGTGGCTTGATTTTCTTACAAGTAAAGGACAGACCACTTTCCTTCCAGTGGTCTTTACACTAATAAGACCACATTCACAGCAGAAACACTTTGCCAGTGAGCTACAGCAGGACTGGTAATTCTTTTAGAGTGACAGATGTAGCTTGAACACATTCCTGTCTAACAGAACAACTGTACAGCAAGTGTACACAAACTCCTGAGTTCCAGTGCTTCCTTAAAGCAGTCTGGAAGTTCCCTAAAATGAAATAGTAATTCAATGGCTTTATAGCAGTCAGCCAATTTTCTGCTGCTGATAAATGGATTCCAAGCGAGCTACCATCAATATGGGAAGAACCATGTGAAACGTAAACAGTAAGAGCATGTGGCCAGAGAAAGTATGACTCCTGTTTTAGTAAAAGCAGTTCTTTCAAGAGTACGCAGAAAATAGAACATGATCCTAGAGAATAGATTCTACACTTGAGGACATATAGAGTTTGCAAATCATTACACAAACAAAACAGAAAATAATTTTTAAATACTCACAGATGAATTTAAATGATGGAAAGTGTGAACTCATCCAAACAAAAAATGTGTATCCTAACTGTACACACGTACAATGACAGGCTCTATTCTAATATTGCCACATAGAAGAATTTAAGGTTTTTCTTGTGGGTAGTCCTCTGTTATCACATCCATCATCAGCAATGGTTAAAAAGGCAAGCAGTATTACCAGCTGGTTGGCAAGAACACAGACATGTACATCATAGGGCACCTGCAACTTGAATTGTGTGCGCTCTCCAGAACACATGGAGAAGAACAACAGATGGCTTCTAACCACTCATAGCTCTCACAGGTCTGTACTCTCAAGCTCAGGAAACAGAAGTTATCCATCCACAAACAGCTTACAAAATCATGAATGGTGTGAAGAGCATTTCCTCACAAAATAAGAATTATGGGGCACACAATGAAATTACCAGACAGAAGGTTTAAAAATAAACAAAAGGAAGTACTTTTTCTACACAATGAAATTGCAATACTTATTGCCATGGGGTGTCGTGGAGGCTGAAACAACACGTGGATTAAAACTAGCACTACAAAAACTCATGGAGTATAGGTTTGTAGGCAGCTATTATAGCTTAATGGTCCAGAAGCCTCCTTCAGCTCAGGAAATCCCAAACTGGTGATCAGGAAGGGTGCAACACTGGAGAAATCATTCCACTTGAAGTATCACTCACCAGAGAGCATCAGTACTAGGCTAGACTAGAGAGGCATTTTACACAGCAGGGTAGTTGTTCTGTTCTCTCGGGAAAAAGGAAAAACAAAAGGAAAAAACCTGAAAGAATAAAAGAAAATACACAGATGTTCTTGTGCAGTCATGATGACTTAAGAGTAAGATGCTTCTTTGTGTGCAGCAGGAATAAGAAAAGCAAAAACAACCTTGAAAGAAACAAAATGTGGGAAAACAGGAAATAGACACCAACAGATTGTATACAAGCCTTTCAGGTAATTTAAAAGAAGTTATTGTTTAAGAATATTGAAGAAATCAGGCAAAAGACAGAGAACTTAGGATTTTGAGGAAGGAAGGCTGTATTTGGAGCTCATTCTGGTTCTTGTCTCTTACAAAGCATGATAAGGAGAAACAATAAAATTCAACGCACAGGTCTGGCTGACTCATATTAGAACACTCTCCTTAGCTACAGGATACTGTAATGCTAGGGCTGCTTTTGGTCATTTTCTTCATGGGAAAGTTGCTAAGTCAATTAATGCTCCTCTCTCCTAGCCAGGTACCAAAACACTGGTATTACCTGGCCAGCAGGAAAAGAGCCAGAACAAAATGTCAGCTACTCAGAGACAATAAAATGGAATCTCAATTATGCTACACAGCCATCACGTTATTTAGACTTGACAGTTCTTATCTGGATTAGATGAAAAAGAAAAAAAAAAGTGTAATAAAGGTATGATCATGGAAAAGGGGGAATCCTGGGAAGCAGTGAACAAAGCCAGTAAAAATAAAATGTCCTTGCTCTAGTCATCTGCAGAATTAACTTACATGTGATAGAAAAATGAAAAAAAAAAAAGCCTAGACAATCAAGATTATTCAAGAATTACAAGTCAACTCATCATCAGAACCCAAAGAAAAAAAATTGTCTGGTGGCTGCCAGAATCTTGCCTTCCCAACTGGTAATTTCTCACCATTATCTGTCTGGAGCCCAGCTGGGGCAGAGTGAGCCAGCCCCCACAGCTTGCCTGGCTGGGCAGAGCTAAGGTTAGTGCTGGGTCACATGAGAAAACTCTCAATGCAGCTGCCTCACTGCGTTTTGCTTGTGGTTTATAAAATTAATAGGTTTCAAGAAACAAGGCAGTTCAGTTTTCAATGTGGTTCATGACCAAACCTTCAGAAGAGTAAATAAGCTATGGAAAATTCCCAGTGGGTAAGGGAAAACTTCAAAAACCTAAACATACCATAAGCATGCAGAGGTCTTGAAAAAAATAGAGAGATTTTTCAACAAAGACTAAGTAGCTCATATCTGACAGTACAGGCATTTCCTCTGCCTCTGGGTTGCCAACTAAGCACTGTAGGCTGTAATGTCTCACACAGCTCCTACACAAACCTACTCAAAGCCAGGCTTAATACAGGTGAGCAATGTCAGAATGATCCAAGCCCACAGGCATTCCATGCTCCTGCCCTGGAACTGCAAAAATTGTTTCGAAATTACAGGCTTTGTGATTAGTTCAAGATGCACATGTGTCATCAGCCTCCTTGTGTGTCAGAATGGACAAACAAGGCAAAAACAGACAAAAAAAAAAATAGAAAAGAAACCAGTAGGGGACATAGCTGTTCTTAAAACTTGTATGTGTATTTACTGTTTTTCCAGAATAAATTGTCTCAAATCTATCGAGTCAGGCTCAGTTTTTCCCCCACTTTCAGCCTAGGGTAGGTATCAGCACATCATTCTCATTCTGCTTCTCAAATCAGACTGTTTTCTTTCTGTGATTCCTCAGAAAATAAATACATCATTTTTTCAATACAATTGCTTTCTATCCCTGTACCAGATATTTTAATTGCTTGGTTTCTGAGATCAATATAGGTACTTAGCAAGTTTGCTCATCTGTGTTACCATTCCTCTATTTCCAGCCTCCACTGTCCCACCTATCTTTCACTTCTTTATCTTGAGACTTCATTCCATCTCACATGCACATTTTTTTGGCCATACTCAGGTTCTGCTCTGCATCATTTTAAAGACAAGAGACTTCCTCCTTGCTTGCTCTAGTGATCTAATGATTACTTGAACACTCTGTACTTTGTGAGCTAAGTCTGACCAGACAAGTATCAACTTAAAAGCAATCTTGTGGTAGATTTGTAAGAAGTGTCATCAAAACAATGCATCTTTGGCTTGTGCTAAGTACTCGTTTGGTAAAGTATATTTCCCAGAGCTGGGTATATGACTTAGCTTCTCTAGATTTCTTGCTCAATTTTTTATTTTTTTCCCTTCCCAATTTTTCTTTTCTGATGACTGGAGTCATCTTGTAACATATGCACTATCCTGAGGAACTTGGCTGTAAAGCTGCATGACAGACTTTCACGTACACCTTGGCCACCCTCACATCTGGGTGAGCCCATGGTAGTTGCTCTCAGACCAGTGAACTTACACCTTCCACTGCAATCAGGAATTATTACCAGGCCTCCTCCTTATTCACTTTATTGCAGCCTTAGTAAGCCAGTTATATTCACATGTTTCATAGGGGCTTTGTCTGAATGTAATTCACCACTGAAAGTACATTCACCACTAATAAGCAGAAAGGTGTCACATCTAGCTCAGAAATTCCCTGAATCATAAATTTTCAGAGGCCCGGAGAGTGTGTCACTGCATGACTGCTCTCATAATTCTTCATCTCTCAGACAGACTCAGAGTCAGCATCCTGGGCTGAGTCTAATCAAATGCTACATCTGTTTGTGCACCTTCAGACAAGCCTTGCATTTCCCCTTCACTTCCACAAAGTGATCTACTGCATGTCCACTGAGGATTTAACATAAACACACAACCCTTTTTTGTCAAGAGGCTGACAAAGTGGATGGTTTCCTCTGGAATAAGACAAAAATGTTTACAGTTTACTTGATTCTGGTTTTAAATTCCACTCTGCCTTAATCATCAAAAATACTATAATTATTATGTTCCAAACCTTTCAAAATTTCTTTACCAATCCATACTCTTTAATTTGACTTTAATTTGCCCTTGTCCCCAGGGAATAAAGAGGCTAAGAATATGGAATCCACACATTGAATCAAATCCTTGTCCTCTGGAAGATCATTTGAAGCCAAAGGATTGTGCCCATTCCCAGTAAGTGAACCCCAGTAAAAGATTATTTCAAAAGTCCCTATTCTTTGACTTTTGGAAGTGATCTATTGGTACCAAAAGATTTCCCACTAGTCTTCTCACCTGAATGTTGCTTTGTACTAGGAATAGAGCAGTTTCCTCTGGCAGGTCTCACATCCTGGGAATTGCTCGTAATGATGTGCCCTTCACAGCGTGTTCACCTTCAAATTATGTCCCTCACAGACACAAATGTTATAGCACTGTGTAGTGTCTGGTGTAGTGTCACTGTGTAGTGACCGTGACACCATGGCAGAATGAACCAGGGAAAGGATGGAACAATGTCCAAGTAGATATAGCCATACTGAACACAAATACTTGGTTTATCATCCTGATTTTTCAGTACATTTTCCCATTACATTATTTCACCTCTCCAGGAAACCTGAAACCAGAGTCTTTATCCAATCCTCATCCTCACTGCTCTCCAGTCTACCTTCCCACTACTCTCACGCTCTTCCAGGAAAACTATTCTCCTTGAGGAACTCCAGCAGTACCTGATCTTAACTGGATAATACACTCCTCCTTCTGAGTTTATTTTGGTGAACAAACAAGTTCTATCTTATAAATCAAAGATAAACACTTGCCATGTCCTTAACATTCAAGAGGATTAACAGTTAACTGGAGCTCCTTTCTCCTCTTCATGTGGCAACTCATTCTGCCACAAAGGCCCGTGGCACTAAATGAAATCCTGCTGTATTCAAACAAATGGCACTTCACCTGGACCAGCATTTTACTCAGTGTGCATTCCCTTAGAATAAAGACTTGTACAGAATTTGGAGCATTGACTCTAAAACATTTACAAAATACATTTATATATACTCAAAACTACTCCCATTTTGATAAACATTAAGGACATCAGAAGAATAGGCTGTGCAGGCAACTACAGTAATTTCACGATTATAAGC
>VRYO01002772.1:65931402-65971003 GCA_009812075.1 Sialia sialis | reverse complement strand
CTTATAATCGTGAAATTACTGTACATTGATGTAGTGACTATTCCTGGCACTGACATCATCATTTCCTTCTGCTTTGGTCTCAGACTGGCAACCCCAGCTATTAACAGGGAACAAGAAATTAACAACAGGAGAGAAAAGAGAAAGGCTAAGCAAGGAGAAGTTATTTCTCGTATGTGCTGATATTCAGAGAAGACAAAAGATGCAAATACAAGTTAAAGCAAGGCAAGTAGTACATAAAAATTATAATGGAATAGGAAAACAAAAGAAGAGGTACAACCAAGAAAGGATAAATGTTCTTAATGATGGTAATATATTGATTCTTGTAGGGGCAATTGAAGAAATTTGAATTTCATGTAGCATGGCAGAAAGCCAAGGAATGGGTCAACTTATCAAGGCAGTCGCAGAAGCACTTATGTTAATGCAGCATGGTGAGAAATGCAAAAGGAGCAAAGTAAAAAACAGCAACAATTACAGCACACAGCAAATTATTAGAGCCCAGCCAGCAGCTTTAGCTGAGCCAGTCGCAATCCTCAATGGAAGCAATGAGATCCTGTCTGTGCAGGCTGATAAGAAAAGAAAGACCACCAAAAGGCACCATGGGATTCAGAGGCAGAAAGGCTGTTATGGCTAAATAATGAAGCCAGGCCATCAGACAAAAATCTCACATGTCATTTTTATTTGCTTGGAAAGGTACATTGGTCTCAGTGTTCTGTATGGGAAATACAGACTTTATGGAAAGAAAACTGCACTGATCTCTGACTTGAGACCTGCCCAAGTTTAATCTGCTCCCAGGAGAAGCTGTGGGCACACAGCACAATCTCTCCTTTCAGGCAGTGCTTACATGTCACTGTGTACATGCATGAGCACATAAGCAAACTAAACAAGCTATATGAGCATGTCCTGACTTTTCCTCTCCACCAGCCAGTGGAGGCCAGAAGCATCTGCAACTATTAGATGTCTGATACCCATGTGACAAGAACAAAGACAAGGAAGAAGCTACTGGACTAACTGACACTCATCCCTAAGAGAGTGTGATACATGTTAGAGCAAAAGTCACCAAGAAATCACCCAAAAGCTTTTAAGCCTACTAGCAGGAATCTGATTATGAAGTAAAAGATAAGGAAAAGGTTAAAAAGCAGAATCTTTAAAGTATTTATGACAGAGAGAAGGAAATAAGGCACCCTGGTGGGGAGCGGGTAGGGATGTGAGAGTGGGGGTATTCAACTCTAAGAAACAAAAGAGATAAACAGAAGCAGTTCATCCTAGGGCTTTCCTACCTAGCTGGTGAGCAAGAGTTTCCTCCCAAGTGCTGAGTATGGTCATGTCAAACAGATATCCCATAGACAATGGCCATAAGACAATAATATTTTAAATAAAAGTTTAGAGTAACCTGAACTGACCAACACCTGAAACAACTGGGAGAATATGAAGTATAGCATATTGGAAAAGAGCAACTAAATTACATGCCAAGACACATCTGAACCACAGGGGCAACAATCCAGAATTCTTGGGCCAAGAGAATGCATCAGCTGAGAAGCGTCTTTTGGGCAGTGGGGGATGCACACAGGAAGGGAATACAAGGCAATGAGATGGTTTAATGAAAGCTGCAGCACCAGCAGAATATAAATCCTGCCAGCTTCTTCTCATCCCTACCCAATCCAAGTATAATGATTTCTCTACTAAATAAATTCTTGAATACTCTTCCACATAGATTTTCACATCATACATTTAATTAGAGGTAGTAACAAACATACCTTTCTAAAAGAAAGCAAAACAAAAATAGGTTGCAATTTATACAGAAAAGAAGTAATTATTGGTGGAACTAGAACGCAATCAAAGGTGCCTTCAAATACTTCACAGAGGCTAGAGTCTTCTGTAATGAGAATGCCTTGGCACACCTGAGGTAAGTGGAACTTTTAATGATTAAAAAACACTCAACTTGAAACAACTCAGAACAACTTTTGATTATATTCATGTGAATAATCAGACAATCTGGGATCTTGATTAACAATAGTTATTATTAAAGGGCGGTGATCTTTGCTACACTTTGCAATACTTTCACTAAGGAATTAAAATTAAGTTGGTTCATCAGCCCTGCTGAGACCTGATGGCAGTTATGTTGCCAACAAAGTTCCAAAGTAATGCTGATACACTGAATTTATTTTGATAAGAGAACTGGGCTAAAGTTATACAAATTGTGTCACGGTGAACATAAAAATGTTCTCCAACTAGAATTCACAAAGAGTATTAATAACTTGATTCTGTCAGGATTTACATAACTAAAAAGATGTATCAATGTATCTCACTGCAATTACAAACAATGCAGTAATCAAACACAGGAGGCAAAAAATAAAAAGCACACAGTATTTAACATGGAAAGCAAGGCATTATATCCTCAAAAATTGCCCTTTATTTAAAAAAAAGAAACCCAACCCAAACCAGAAACATTCAATTTAAACCAGACACACCAAGTCTGTGAAAGGAGGGAAGCAGAACAACAGAGCCTTCTTTAGTAAGCCAAATAGCAATATACAGATCAAACTCGTTAACTTTCATTTACCTTAATTTTTTACACTGATGCAGATAGAACTATTCATTGAATAGTTTGGGTTGGAGGGACCTAAAAGATCAAAAAGTTTTAACTCCCCTGCAGTGGATAAGGGTGCCTTTCACTAGACCAAGTTGCTCAAAGCCCCATCAAAGAAGCAGAATCATCATAAGGATCAAAAGGTACATTTTCTAATACACTTTCCTATGAAATTAACTGAAAAACCCGTATCAATGTCCCTGACTTGACAAAAGGAGAGATAAAACAGGATTCATAAACCATTTATTTCAAAAACAGCTGTCACGGATTGGTAACTTAGCTAATTGGAATTATTCTTCCAGTCCTGAAAGGATGCATGCAATAGTATTCTGTGCCTGAAGGATCAAACTGTGAATGTAATACAGAAATTCCATGAAGGATATTTTGTGGCCATGGTGTAACAACACCAAGGCAGTTAGGTCCAGGAGACAAAATCTTACATTAGCAGTGAAACCTCCTCAATTAAATCATCATCCTCTGCAATGCTACAACTACAAAGCACCAGACTCTTAAGACTCTGCCCAATTTTTAAGATGTTAGGAAGATACCTACTACTCAGCAGTAGAACTGCCTACTAGTGAGTCATCACAGAGCAAAACCCCAAAGGTGCCTGGAGAGGAAGCCACAGACTTCTAATGGGAAACAAAATCCCATTGACCTGTTTGACAGGAAAAAGCACCAGCTGCAATTACCTGCACAACAAAAGCACACCCAAATAGTAAACCTGGTAGCTCCTACCAGGAGAAAAGCATTACACAAACTGTAAACAATTTCCCTTGGCACATTGCTCCATTTGACTTTCTACTCTGAAAGGTCAGCCATGTCACAGGTTTAGCTAAAACCTATGATATCCCATCCAAAGAAGAATGTGCTTCACCAAGTGGTGTTACACCATTGCTTGTACAGGACGAAGCCTCTAGAGATGAAAAGCAATGTAAAGTGCTCTTTATTAAAGTTTTTAATGGCTTGTCACTTCATCTTAAGGAAAAACAAGATGCAAATTAGGGCATAGTCAGATAGGCATGTTGGTTAACTGGCTGTAATTAGTAGCCCACATCAGCTTTTTTTTAAAAATTCCAGTTATTGTAGGAAGAGTTCATACTGGTGTTATGTTTATCCTCATAGCTTGGGACAAAAAGGGATCTTTGGCATCATACACTCTGGCCTCTTTTGAGACAGTAACAAAAGCTCACACCTAGCAAATTTGTGCAACAAGTTCATGATGCTAACTTCATCTTGAGAGCAAATTTCTGAAGAGCAATCGAGGCTTAACTCAAAGGAATCACAACTATTAAAATACCCTCAAAATGTTCTTCATTAAATTGTTTGCTGATTAATGATCATGACAAACTTTCTGCCCCCAATGGTTTTACTACTTGTTTCCCACTAGTCTTGAGCTTCCAAACATTGGTTATCACTTACAGTAGGAATAAGTAACTATACATTCAGAAGGACTCCCTTCTAAATAATGTGCATACTGAGATTTCACTGAATCAGCTAGGTTGAAAAAGACCTCTGAGATCAAGTCCAAATTATCACCCAACACCACCTTGTCAATTAGACCACAGCACTCAGTACCACATCCAGTCTTTTCTTAAATACCAGGGTGACTCCACCACCTCCCTGGGCAGCCTTTTCCAATCACCCTTTCTGTGAAGAATTTCTTCCTAATGTCCAGTCTAATCCTCCCCTGGCACAGCTCAAGACTGTGTCCTCTCATCCTGTCGCTGATTGCCTGGGAGGAGAGGTTGATCCCCACCTGGCTGCAGCCTCTTTTCAGGTGATTGTGACAGTGAGAAGGAGAGTGAGAAGGTCTACCCTGAGCCTCCTCTCCAGGCTGAACAACTCCACTCCTCACAGGACATGCACTCCAGACCCTTCATCAGCTTCACTCTCCTCCTCTGGACACATTCCAGCATCTCAATGTCCTTCCTAAACTGAGGAGCCCAGAACTGGACACAGTACTCAAGGTGCAGCCTATATCATTGGATTCAGCCCATGATCCAGCCTGTCCAGGTCCCTCTGCAGAGCCCTCCCACCCTCCAGCAAATCAACACACCCCCCACCTTGGCGCCATTGAAGTTTTTCTTGCATAAATCCAGCAATCACTCACTGTAAGACATTTACCAGCTCTTCTATTTTTATTGTTGCTCTTCCATGAACACTTCTTATGTTAAACTAGAGGCGTAAGAGACAATGCTTTCTGTCTATACTTGTCAATCAATCTCCTGCTGACAATTTGTTTTTAATCAGTTGGTGTTTTCCACAAAATTTGAATAAGTGCTAGAGATTTCAAAAGATACTCCAGTTCTACTCTGTTTATTAAACTCAATGGCTATGCAGAGAAAAGAGCACCTCTGGATGTCCCTAGGGAAGAAAGGGCTGCTCACAGCTGTTCTCAGCAGCTTCTGACTGAAGAGCACATAAATAGTGAGAGTCTGCTGTCACATTGTGCCACCTTTTACAAGCATGATGTTTGGGCTAGGGCACAAAACTGGACAATACAGCAGTGACTGTCAAACAACTAAAAAGGTGAAACCATGCACAACAAGTACATCTGCAGCTGTTTACAGTCTAGCTGAACTGTTGTCAAAACCATCAGCTTGGAAGCAAGTCAACAGTAAAATAAGTCAAAATTAACTGCAGACCTTACTACCTTCAAAAGCACAGCCTCCTTGACAATTTCTGTGCTTACTGCAGTTTCTTTTAGAGTATTTCCCTTTCCTCTTAGGATTTATGAGAAAAAAAGATAGAGAAACTAGCAACCTACCTTGAAGGGCAGAAAGAAGTGGCACAGTGAAAATGACAGGTCTCAAAGAGTTATTAAATTAAAAATGTGTATTGAAAGATTTTTAATCTGACTCACGAGTGCTTTTTATGTTACAAGTATATAATTGGCAAAATAGATGAATTTTTCCACAATCAACTCTGACTGAAATTTTTTTTAAAATGGTATCCAAGACAGACAAGTAGGAGGACATATAGTTGATACCAGATGATTTTAGCACTCTGGATTCTGGAAAGTACTCATTCATAGAACATAACTACTTGCATTTTCAGTACAATAATGCACTCAGAAGCATGATGATTTCAGATGGAGTAGGGCAAGAGACACTTATTATTACCACATCCACTGTATGACTTTTTACAATAACTTCCTCACAACAAGTCCTTCTGTGAGCAATGAACTTAATGACAAGTGTTTCCTAGGTGTTGTGTACCATGTCTCTACTCTCCTTATATCTGAAAAAAATTCACAAAGAACCAACAAAAAAATCATCAAACCTCAACACTTGGGGCCCTGCAACTTCCTCTTTACCCTCCTGCTTCCCCTGTTTCTATTCTACCTTGATGTCTGTCCCTAGTTCCATTCTGCTACCTAAATAACATGTTGGCAAGTGTTGCTCTTGGAGCAACAGAGACAACTGTAATTTGTGCCTTATCACATTGCTGCTCCTTTAGAAACTTCTCCAGCATTGGTTTTGGATTGTGCCTGCCACAGAAGCTGTAGAAATCCCAAGAGTCATTCAGAATCAGGGTACAAGCTCACTCTTGGATCATGCTAAATATTGTGTCTCCAAAGAAACTTTTGATATAGGTTGTGTTGCAGGACAGCTAGCTGGTTTTTCCTAGGGCACTACTTCAAATGTAATTGAACTCCTCCAGTTGATCACCATTAAAGAACATCAGTGAAGTAAAAACTGCAAACATTTGGGGCACTGACAGCCTGCTGAAGGTGCTAACAATTCACAGTTGTCAAAATCCATGCACCTTTTTCTAACAGGGATACTACAGGAATGCTCTCTAATGCACCCAAAGCACCCTACACTGTGATCTCAAGCACATTTAGAAATGAAATAATTTACCATAAGGATTTATGCTTGAATAATTGGCCTCCATTTATAAACCCTGTGTCTTTGTATAAAACAGGAAGTACTGTCACATTATTTACACAGCAGCATTTACTGCTGAAACAGAATGGCTTAAGGCTTACATCTGAGTCTTTAATTACAAACTAAGTTTTATATCTATTCCAGAGTCATGTGATGACTATCCAATCTCAAAATGGTGAGCACTTTAAAACATGCTCTGCTGGGGGACAGTCTAATTGAAGTTGCTGTTGATTGGGATTACAGATAAAATGACACTTGTATGTGATTTGCATAAAGAATTTCATGAACAGAGAGGCACTGAAGAAACACTGAACACAAAAACAAAGAAGCGTGAAACAAGCTTCATTTAAAGTGAGAACACAGGAGTAGAAGACAGCATTTCTATATATCTGAGGTTTAATAGAGAACAATTGAAACTTGATTTAGGCTACTTGATTTAGCCAACAGAGGCTATGGTGGGGATGGAGAAGCACAGCATGGACAGTGTAAACTCAGAGTTATGAGAGCTGGGAGGAAAGAAGAAAAAATTTATATACTGTGTTAAAGCCTTATAACGATACACATCTCTTCTTCTCTTCCCCTCTCTACTCCCAAAACCCACAGCACTGCAGCACTTCATGATAAAAGTACCAGATACTATGTGATTTAACCTCTGAGCATTTTTACCCCATCAGTTTGTTACGAAACCCATACAAGATTAAAAGCAGGATCAAGATGCAATCCTGCAGGAAAAGGCACAGCTTGATGCAGGGCTTGCTCTCCAGAGAAAGGAGATTGTAGCACAGTTAATGGATGCATGAGTTTATTCAAAATGAAGCCATGAAACCACTTTATGCCTTCATTAGCATTCCTTCCCAGGAGCAAAGAGAAGTTGAAATTTTTCAAAATACTGTGAGTTCACCTGATTGATGCATACATTAAACTGGCCTTCTTGTAGTCAGCAATACCTTTTTTGCCCTAATTGATGCAAGTCCTATTTTAGGCAGGAAAATAAGCTTCATTTGACCCCGGAGTGAGTTCAAAGCTGGCTGCACATCTCTGCAGTGGAATGGAAACTTCTCTAAAGCAACACAAATGTATATTCTCTAAACTGGAAGCAGCAAACCCAGGAAGGCTGGGTGGCTCATGGACCCATTCTCGATTAAGCAAAGAGCGCTGAAACCCAGGAAGAGCAGCCACTGCCAGCTCTGGCCTCAGGCTAGCTCCACACTCAACAGGAGCTGCAGCCCTGCACCACACCAACATAACAATCAAGAGCCTGAGACTGAGCACTACTGCCTCACAAAGCAACAAAACATTGCCTCCATGAACACCCCCTGGTTCCTGCTGACACTTTGGAGGAATACCAGCTCCAATTTGGAAAATACTGTATATGGCACACCACACTCAAGAGAGAGGCAAACATTGCTCTACACCACTGACAAGTAACTAGACTTACCACCACCTATTAAAGAAAACCAGATTACTATGAGAGATTAAAGAAATTTCATCAAGTTAATGTGCTCAAGTGTTTTCTGCATTAAAACTGAATTAAGAAAAAACGAACAACCAAAACTCTCCCAACACAACAGCAGAGAAAATTTTAGATAAAACTTCACTGGTCACTCCGCCTGCACTCCTACTTTCTGCTCTTAACAGCATTAGAGAGAGGACCACAACAGAAAGCCAATAAAATTTGGTCTTCAACATCAATAGGTAAATAAAGCCATGCATTTCCAAGCTCTCTCTTTAACACTTCAGACAAATTCTTTAACTATTCCTGGTATTTGATTAAGATAGTTATGTACTAGAAAGTAAACTAGCTCCAATGTAAATGAGAAAAGCAGGAAACAAGCTAGTTACCACAGGGAAATTCTCAGATGACTCAAAGATGATGCCTTACATGTTTTATTTTACACAAACATATTTCATGATTGAAGGACTAGCTACACTTCTGTAGTTTTTCAAGGTGTCTCCAAATGCAATCACAGAGGAAACAGCAAACCTGCACCAGACAAGATGGGATCATGTGAAAACATCATCTCTTATGCTTTAGATTAGGATCCAGACTGCTGATCCAAAAGCAGGAATGGCGATTATCTCCAACCGGACTTGATACATGTAACTTGGCCTTTCATGAGACGTGACCAACAAAACAAAAAGGCTGAGCCTCTGAAATTTTCAAAATGAAGCATCATTTACCTTAACCTTAGGAACATCATATTGCCTAAGAGACTTTGAAACAGTTACATCAATCTGATGTCAATCTGATTTAGGGCAGTGATTGTCAACCAGTGAGCAGCAATGCTCATGGACAAGGAAATTCAGATCTATAATGAGCAATCAGAGAGAAAGTCAGATGCTGCTCACTGCATGTTCTATTCACATGGCAGGGAAAGCCAGGGAACCATCACCAAACCCAGGACTCCCACCCTAGGCAATCTTCTACTTTAACCACAAACAAAACCTTCTTCCCTACCTCCCTCTTCAGAAGGCTTTTAAAGCCCACAGATCAGTCACTGTTCTTTTAATAATCCCTGAAGTGTTTATCTTAGGGATGTCATACCTACTTATTGTCTCCTTCCCTGCTTGCTCTTGTAAACTGCCCATTCAACTTTTTTCCACATGGTCGGAATACATCTTGCAGAGCCCACAGGAGAGTTGCACAGCATTTAACTTATAAATTAATGCAGAGCAGCCACATCTTCCATACTAGAACTATAAAATTCAGCATTGATAATGTAGCCTGATGAACTGTTTACCAGTAACTGCGTTACTGCATGTGAAAGGCAGCAGTGGCCTCTGAAGCACATACGCTGTTATTTAGCTATATAGATTTACTGGGTGGGAGAATAAAAGAAGCAGAGGGGAGGAGGGGTGAGGGCTCCAAAGCAGATGTTTCCAAGCTTTTTTAAAACTAAGAGACAAGACATAAGACAACACTTGAAGGAGCAGCTGGGAACACTAAATAAATACAGACATTTAAATGTGACTAATTACATACACATGCTGGAATTCTCAAAGGATGATCAGGGAGCCAGGCTCCCAGCTCACTCTGACTTTCAACAGGAGTTCAGTGGCCTGTTCCTTCAGGCATGCTGCGAGATGTCATCTTGCTAAATACAGAACACTGCCTCTAAATGTTGTCTCTAGTAGCTTAACCACAGCAAAGCCTACAGATTGCTGCAAAGCTATCTACAGGAGCCCTCCTCTTTATTAAATAAATACTGCATGTATCTGCTGTTCCTTGCCTGCGTGGCTTTGACAGACAAGACAAAATTGTGTGGACAGCCCAGAGGCCTTAAAGTCTCTGGGGAAGCACCTTTCTGTGCTAAACACAAACATGCTGCCCAAAAACTGCTCTAGCAACGGTGGGGAAAGGTTCACAAAAAGTCCAGGGATCCTTTTGAGCACTTTGATTGTAAAGCAGGAAAAACTTCTATGTGTGGGAAGTGGTGGCTCAAAAAAATTTAGGGAGAAGTACATATCATTGATTTTCAGATGAATTTATGTAATATGGCTAGACACATACTGACTTAGTTCAAATATTTCCACCCAGCATGGCTACAGAAAGAGAATCTTTCCCTGGTCATCTTCCTCCCTCTGCATTACAGAAAAAGTGCAGGTTCTAGGATACACAGAATTAAGGTCTGTTTCAGCTTAAAAGGCATGAAAGGAAAAAAAAATAAAATACAACACTGCTCAAGCAGCTGCCAGAAGCTGTGTGTCATCACAAAGGGGTGTGTATATACACAAGCAGCCAGAAGCATGGGAAAAGTCTTGACCACTTCTTTCCATGGCCTACCTTAAAAATGTTCATAAAATTACAGCTAGATTTCTGGCAGGTGACAAACAGGAGACAGCCTTCACAGCCAGTGGAAGGTGAGGCCAGATGTTGATAGTCACAACAAGCAGTGGCTGACTGTGCAGAGGGCCAGGAAGGCTGTGGCTGTAAAAAGTGTGATGGAACACACTGCAAGATCTTTTCTGAGTGAAAGACAGAAAGGGGAGAAGCCAGACCTACTGAGTAAGACTTTCTTTTTCTCAGCACTCAAGGTGACTCATTACAGGCACAACAGTATTTAGTAAAAATACGACAGAAGGTACCACACTTGGGTGAGGGTCTGTGGTCAGCAGGTTGCCCATCTGCTCTCTCTCTATGGTGTGAACCTACACATCAAGAGCCTGCATCCCAAGTCCTGTAACAGGGGCCATTCACAAGGACCAACAGGTTTTGCACCAGGTCCCACAGGGGGAGCCCACAAGTAGCAAACTCTTCCCAGAAAGAACATCCAAAGTGAGAGTTGTGGTTCTTACAGAGAAGACAGAAGTTGCTGGGGGACACAAGCAGTGTGAGTGTTGTGCCTACATCTGTAAGGCCAATGTAATTTTTAAATCCACTAATGCTTCTCCTTCTAATATCTTTTGCAGGGATTCAGTCCAGGAGATTGTGCTGGAGCAGCTGGCTGAGCCTACGGCCTCTGATGAAGCACAACAGCTTAGTGATTTAAGACTAAATGAAAGTACTGAATGCTTCCTAAGGAGAAGCTATTAGGTAACAGATTTTGAACTGAATTTTTTGCTTCCTCTGCAGGGGCTAAGGAAGCACACTTGCCTTTTGCATTTTTTAATAATCTACTACTTAATGTTCAAGAGCTCAGCACTTAAATATTTTAATTTGCCCTTCCATTCAGATGAATTTTTCCATCCATTCATCCAGCTGACTGTTCACAGCACGCTCCACAGGACTCCAGGCTGGCTCAGCCCCAGCTGCTTTCCAGGCTTTTTGGAATGCAGAGGTGGCAGCAACATGAACAGGCTCAGAGGGCACACTGATAAATACCTATGGGTAAGCTCATATCTTCTGGAGAGGTAAAAAAGTTCCTAATTGGGCCAAGTCTTCATTTAGCCTACATAAGTTATCTTTAAAAACAAGCACTACTCTGAGGCTTAAAAAAGTAAGTGTCTCTAAGGTATTTTTAAACTCTTGCCCACTGAATGCAGCTTTTTGTTCTCCTTGCGAACCTGAACTGTTCAACCAGTTATATGTATGATGTCATTTGCAGGGCATTGTTTATCTTTGTAGCTAAATGCTTCATTTAAAAAACCTAAATATATATTTTTTTAAAACAAAGTCAAGGAAGTTCACAAGACAAGCATTAGATTCATCAGAACAAGTCAGTTTTGAATATGAAATGATTCTAGATTCTTGTTGATATTTTTACAGCCTTGTCTTATTTCCTCACTGTAACATCCACGAGATATTCATAAGAAAATTGGTTATTTTCACAATACTCAGTTGCAAGCTGCACTTCCCTAAAACACTTAGTCTCTGCTTTTCGCTTATGACCTGCCTCTAACAAACATTCTGCCTCGCCTGCCTTTGCTGCTCTCCTCACTTGCAAATTCCAGCTACACAGACTTTAGCTGAGCATTGCTTAATTACCACACTCTTTTCTTACATGCTGAAGCACTAGAACCAAGATGTCTATGAACAAACCTGAAAGAGATTTTAGAGCATGTGGAAAAATGCTAAGAGCTGCAGTTTGCTGTAGACTTTCCTGAAGCAATGTGGCATGAAGAAGAAGCCGGACTACATTCTGAAGCGCTTTTTTTGCCCTGATGTAATCATTCCCTTTCATCATTCCATTCTTGTTTCTTGCAGCTAAGACACGTTCCCATGAAAACCTGCATCAACAGAACTACATACTCTAGAAACATTCTTCTTTCTCAATTTTCTTATTTGAACTGCTAAACTCTATTGCCACTTGCCACTCAAATAACAAATAAATGTGGAAACTAGACAAAGTGTCCAGGTCAGATACTGAGGAGAAGGTGGCAATGGGAACAGACAGTTTCAGCAGACAAAAGCTTTCTCAAGCTCTGATTTTCAAATTTTGTTTCTAAGACAACAGGGCTCATTATGATTCAGTGGTTAAAACCTCATGGTTTTTCTACACATTGGAGCTAATACACTGAACAATACCTAGAAAATCATGGATTGAGAATGCTTCACAAACCAATCTAAGCTTTTTTTCTCTGCATTGTAGAAAGTTAATGAAATAGTCTTCATAAGCAAAAATTTGAATAAGTATTTAAAAGGTGTCTGACCAAATGAATAGACAGCTAGAAAAATCACACTGTTAAAGTAGCCATTGTCCTACTGCTATTCATGAAGCAAGAAGCTGCATGTATTACATATTAAAAAGGACTTTTTCAGACACCTATTTCTAGCATTTCAGAAGTTCACTGAAAAAATACATTGGTACTGTAATTTTACCAGGTCACACTTAACTGAAGACAAAACCTTTAAAAGACAGCTGGCTATGGTATGACATACTCTCAGAATAAAACAGAGGCAAACACTTCTGAAGGTCCTTCAGCACATCACCTAACTATTCAAAACAGACAAGAGCAGAGGGGCAATTCAGTTAATCTATGTTTGCAGAGTCACAGACATCACAGGATCTCAGCCCACAATTAGGGTTCAAAGGATATGGAAAGAAAGCTCTGTGGCTGTATTACATCTAAGGAGTGCAGTACACACTTTCAGAAAGGCCAAGGCAAATAAAACCTTAACATGGTAATCAGGACAACATGCTCCTTTTCCCTCTCTAAGCATCTTATCCTCTAGGCTTGCTTCAAGGCCAGTCCAAGCTCAGTGATAAACCCACTGCCCCGTATGGCCACACCCTCTCTGACAAAGAAATTGCCTTTTCCCACCTTCTATTTCCCCCTATCCTGCAATGCCTTAGGACCAGTAGCAATACAAACAACGCTTAAATAAAAGATGCCAGCCTAAGACTTGGTAGATACAGGTTTGAACTCTGGCTTCTCAGAATGTGTGTGACCATCATCACTTGGTCATATTTAAATTGTGCAATGGAAAATGACATCCTGGGAGTCCTCAGGTAGCAGTCAGAAGAACTCTGGGCTCTCCAGGGGGTACACAGCTATACTGACATGGCAATTTTTGTTCTCAAAGAGATACAGCTGTGTTCCAGCAGCATTGTGCCCTGGTTAACAAGTTCACTGGGCTCAGAGCCTATAACAGCAACTTGCAGCAGACTATTCTCTGGTATTCACTCTGCCTCATCACAGCAGACTGCAGAGAGAGTTTGAAAGTAACTGCTGCAGAGCTGTGGTAGGACCTGCATGGCCATGGGTATGTGCACAGGCAGGCAGGACCACTTAACCCAGCACATCCTCATATCGAGAGTGAGCTTACAGTGGAGGTCACCATATGGGTCACCTGCATTTGTTAAAAGGTCCTAGATAAAAAGACTAGGAGGACGAAGCTTTAGCAAACACAGCAACAAAATAATATTAAATATTGGTCTGAAAATTGAGCTGGTTAGAACTTTCCTAGCAGAGCATCTATCATATTGACATGACTGCCAAGCAGCTACAAGTGTATAATGATTTTGACAGCTCTTCTGTCAGAGAACACAAAGCATTCCTCAAAGAAGCCAACCAGCTGTGCCACTACTCCTGAGGTAACCTCAAAGGCTTTGGTGTGGCCAGAAAGCAGTGGTCATCCAGACTCCTCCTCAGAGGACCGAGAAACGTTTACTGCCATTTGAGTCCTGCGGCATCTCTGTTTCAACTTGAATGAGACTGGATGGCAGATTCTGAGGCTGCCTTAGCAAGTGATAGCAAACTTTTGTTTTAAGTCAGCTCTGTAACAATCTTTCTCCATACAAGTTGTGCTATAAATTTACTCAGCTGGTAAGGTCCTTAATGCCAATTAGAAGGACATTAATATGTCTTTTTACTATTTACGCCGTGACTAAATTGGATAAGGGATTTATTAACATTTAAGACTATTAGGAAGAAAATTACATAGATTATGTGGAGAGAAGGAGAAGGGAAAATGAAAAAAATGTCTTACATCCTACAAATTCATAAAGATATTTCTGATTAAGAACATTTGATGTCCATATAAATGTGTTGATTCCTCCAACTATTTTTAAATGAAGCACTGCACACTGTTTGCAATCAGAGTAACTTCACAGCTACATTTCAAGTCCTACCGTGTTGCAAGCTTATGGCAGACAACACCAGTGTCTGTTATGACTTCACTCAGTCTTAGCTCCAGGTGGACCTTCCCCTGAAACACATGAAAAACACCATAGGAAAAGTTAGTTTTATGCATAGGCAGTCACACCATTTCAACCAAAGCAAGTAAGTTTGTGCAAGTAATTCCAGGAGAAGTCTAAAATTAAATAAGAGCTGTATAGCTAAGGTCTTTCAACTGCCAGAGGATCCAGACTAATAGTCATTCAACTATATTTGGATGCATAATTTTTGCCTTTATGTTGTCTCTGTATGCTGTACTAATTGAAGTGTGCACTAAGTGAATGTGCACGGTTTGACACAGAAATGTTGTGTTGGAGTTGTAATTAGCACTTTAAATATTAAGCAAGTATCTGGAATGCTATTGTTAAAAGTGATACTATGGAAGTGGTTATAAATTAACACCTACATGTTTTAAACATTATAAAAATACAATCTATTAAGCAATATAAATAGTAAGACAAGTATCAATAAAACTACATCAAACAACTATTAAAAAAAACACATTAAAAATGTTCAATCGTGTTGCTAGCATTCACAGCATCTACTGTTACACAGTCTTCAACTCCTTAACATCACATCATTTATTATGACTTGGGCCAAGATATTATCCTTGAATATGCTAAGAAAATAAAGGCAAACATGAATACCAACTGCATTTCTCTTATTAATTCTATCATACTTCAAAATGTGAGTAGCCATTCCCACTGACAAAAACTCAGCATCACTTTTACCATGCATATACAGTAAATGCAAAACACATTTTGTTATTGACCAAATGTGACATGCTAGCAGTGCCCAGTCATCTCCTGCAAATTATCATAGCCAAAATTGAGCCTTTCATTTTCACTACTCTCCCCTCCACCCTTTGTACTAAAGGATGCTAAAATCAACCCAGTTGATTAGTCACAGCTCTAATATATCATCTTGACCTCAAATCACACAAAATTCTTTTGTCACTCCTTTCATAAGATATTCCAGATTCAACCTTTGCTCTTTTCGCACAAAACCAAAACTCTTGCCAGTGACTTCCCTATCTCTTGTGACAAGTTACTACAACTTCCTGCTCAATGGGGATGTCTTTCCTGGGCAATAGAGGAGAGTGAAGATGAAACCCTGGCCTCAAGTTGCACCCATGCTGCTAAGATTCCCTTTCCCTACAACAGATTTTTCTGGACAAAAGCTGGTGAAGGTAGTCCAAAGCACAGCAAGGAGTGCTGCAATAGTTAAGGAGCATGGACGAACAGAGGTTCAGTCCAAGGTCATTCTCTGGTCCTCTCATGTTAAGAAGCACAAACGCTGGACTCAGTGCCTGAATATTTGTCCTGAAGGCGCCTATGAGGCATCCTGTTTCTTACTGCTGAATTCAGTCATTCTTTCCCCTTCCTAGTGTATATCCCTTATTCAGTACCATTCTTTCTGCACTACCTTGAATGCACACTTCATGCTTTCACTCCTCAAACCTTTGTCATCTACTTACACCTTCAGTATGCTGACTCAGTAACACTTGTTGCTGTCTGAGGGCTGGAACACAGACCCTTCAAAGTACACATGGCAGACAATACTGGTGTTCATCCAGAAAACAAGGAAGACAACTTCTCCAAATGAAGACAAGCTCTTCAATCTGTATAAAGTTGCAGAGGCACCACAGCACCTCATTGGCATTTTGAACCCCCATGAGCGTGTGAGCTTCAAACAAGGCTTCTGCCATGTGTCTTCTGCATAATTTTAAACAAAATAATAAAATCACCACCACCCTCAATGCAAAAACCAAATGTTGCATTCAGCTGTCGTTCTTGATTTGTGTTTCAGTGACACAGGTATCCTCCTTCATCCTGTCAGTGTGTGCCAAAGTCAGCATCTGTCATTGGCTTCCAAACTGAAGCCTGTCTTCAAGCGTAAGAGCAGGACTTCTCTGCACAAGTGCATAAAGCTACTTCTAGACCCAGTTCTTAAGGACTCAGACCACTGCAATGCCCACTGTTGCTGTACATGACAAGGGCTGGGCACCTAATCAGCTAAGAACTTTGCTTCAGCAGAACAGCTTTCTTGCTTTTGTTTTATATATTTTCCTAGCTCTTCAAGGTTCTCTCTCCCACTGGCTGCATATTCTATTACAGGATCTAAATCATTAGTCTCTGGAGAATAAATTTATATTATGAACCTGTAAAACCCACTACTGCTGTATTTGTTGATATTCTGTTAACTATCAGAGAAACATTAATACAAATTTTAAAGAAATTAAGAGACAAGAACAGAGATTTAGCAACTTCAGAGAAAATATCCCTTTGTAGAAAAATAACAAGGTATACAAATGGTTTTATAGAAATGGTCTTAAAAGCGAGACTAACCCTTTTCACGAAAGAATAATTCAAGGCACTTAGATGAGCTTGAGTGCAAACATGAAGTGGCCAATTGCTCAATTTCACACAGACTGAATAAAATAGAAGCTCCTCATTTCAGAAAGTAAGTTGAATTTTTTAAAATTTAAATTAAGCAGTATTTCACACATTTTCCTAGCTACATTAAGCATAAAATGACAGTGCTGCTTCTTCTGGGCTAAAAGCCCTTTTTTTTTGGTAACTTTCATATTTCTCTTGTGAAAGCTTTGAAAAGGGTCAGCTGCTCAAAAAGTGACTCCAAGCTTCCTACAGTAAAACAGAGGTCATGGGATCACAGGGATCAGCAGCCTACAACTATTCCCAAAACGCCTTTTAGTGTTTTACTTTCAGTCAAAAACTCAAATACCTTGAAATAAGGCTACAGTAACACCCTTCCAGGTTTAATTTATAGAAAATGTCACTCTTACATAAACAGAATGCTTTTTCCCAAATTAATTATACAATTATGCAAAACATAAGGATTCATCTGAATAAATTCACTCCTGAGACATGGCATTAGTTGGGTTACAAAATACCAGATAATTCATTTTGCAAAGGGAAGACAGAAAACTGCAATAAATCAGTATCATAAGATCAAAAGTTAATCTAATCAACAAGAAAGTCAACCTATAATAGATTCAATGTACCACAGAAACAGAGAATTGCCGTGATCTTTGATTGAGAGTTGGAAAGAAAGTAATTTATATTTTCATTATTAAAAGAACTACCGTAATAAAAACAAGAGTCTTCTGTTGTAGTATGTCTGCAGAGTTTAGAAGCAGGAAAGATTAGACAATGCAACAGAAAAAAAAAATTCCATTTTACCAAAAGCTGAAACAGTGGCTTCATCCTGCTCAGAGAGAATCCCTCCTTTGGAGCAAGGAATTGAGTCTATGCTCAGTCCTGCATTATGAAGCTATAATGCTTTTTTCTTCCTTTAGTAGAGAAAAAAAAAAAAATCTGAGAAAACACCTGGAGGCTTGACAATTCTGAAGTAGCATGTATCAATTACTCAAAACATTTCCATTAGCAAATATATTTCAGTGTGTTCCTAGAAGCAGCTATGCTTATTAGCCTAACCTTCTCCTTTGAAAGGGTTAGGACCCCTTTTCAAGGAACAAGCTGACAGAGTGTCAGTTCAGCTGCTCAACACTTTCCTTTCCATCAGTTCCATCTGATATGGAGGGTGGGTTCACAGGTTGCACCTCCTTCCTAACCACATCTAACACCACATCAAGGGCCCAGCCAACTTCCAGTTTTCAGTTATTGACTAAAGAAGCCATTGGATTACAATTTCTTGTAGGGAAGCAGACAGTATACAAAAGGAAATAAGTAACAAAAAAACCTTTTGAAAGGCCTTACTGAGGAAAATACAAATTATGCTATGCTTGTTAAATATAACCTTTACTACACAGTCCGTTATCTGAAAGCTAAACTGAAACTGATTGCAAGTTGGCAAAGAAAAGAAATAGCAGACTCAAAGTCCTGGTTTTACAGATACAGGAAAAGCCTGTCTCCAACCACCTCCTTTCTGCCTGGAATGCAGCTGTGAGTCACTGCAGATTGAAACACCAGAAAACAGTTATAAAGCAAATAAAAGTACACAAATCCTACCTAACTGTTTCGTGTTTCCAGCAGTTGCAAATTTGTGGTTTAATTTAACCACAGTGCTTTGAAGGAAAAGAAAATTCATGACCACAGATCATCCTGAAGTTACTCTTATGACAAAGTTCTGCCATCCTGGCATAAAGCAGTTTTAGCATCCTGAACAAGGCTTCAGAGGCAGGGTTTGCAAGGTCACCAGGACACCACTGGGAGCTGTGTCAGAGTGCAGTCACATGCACACAATTTGTCCTGGAATCTGACACACCCCACATGAACCAGGGACTGTGGATTCAGATGTAACATCCAACCAACCTCAAAATAGATGCAATCTGGTGTAGATTCAGATGCAACATTCAATCTAGCTCAAAACAGATGCAATCTGGTTTTTCAGAGAAATATTTATGAAAAACCACTGACAAATACCAGGAACTTCTGTGCCTATCTGAGATTCTAGAGGATGCACAGAAGACTGTCAGTCTGCCTAAGTTCGACAGGAACCAAATCTACCCAAGTCTTCACTGCTGATTCTAAACAAAACCAGAAAATATACAGTTCGCTTGAATATTAAGTATCAGGTCAATAGTCTTAGTATCCAGGGCTCACAGAGCATGATAATTTGCTTCTACAAAAGAGCAATAGTTGATATCACAAAAACTCCTAAATAAGGTATTTGTTTACTACTAAAACTGCTGCAAGAGGTTTGTGGTCACCTACCTTTCTACTTCTCACTAGCCTACCCAGTTTTGGTGGGAACTTTCCCCTCCAAGATGGGAGTGCACCTGGATGAAAGTTTTTTCCAAAAGTTTATTCCATATAGGTACACTTTTCCCAACACAACTCTGCTCATTGTTCAGTAGTGTGGGAAGAGGGAATGGAACCCCTTTTTGGCTCCTTACTCTTCATCCTGCTGGTAGAATGTGACTGCAAGCAGTCTCACCCCAGCTCCTGGACATGGAGGAGGGAAGAGATGTAACAGACACGAGCAGTAGGAGAGGACTGGGCTAAGCCGGTGACATGAACCACAGCTCATTACTGACTCATGCCAGCACTGCATTTTTTTTTTTAATCTCAAATTCAGGACTGTGATAACACTGGTGTGTTGGTTTATTTTCCCTTGCTCCAACCTGTCTAGAGAGATGAGCACTGGAAGAACTCAGCACTGCACAAAGACCATTCCAAACTAGGGAATAACCTGTGCTATTGCTTTTTCAGTCTTTCCAAATTTTATTTCAGGATATAGCAAATGTTGGGCAGATTCTGTCTACTCTGAAACCTTTTCAGACAACTTCCTGAGAAGTCACTTTCTGCCATCAGTAAAACTTAAAAGCAAAGAAGAAAACTGAGCCAAACCCTAAGGTTTCACTAAATGCTGCCCTTGAGGGAGTGGGAGAACACACAAGGTCAGGCCTAACAGCAGGTTTGGAGAGCAGGAGGAGGAAGGAGTTTGCTGTCTACATTTGCTGCCTATAACAGCTGCTCCATCCTTTAGCAGAGGGCAGCAGGCAGTTGGGAAAAGTCTAAGGATCATGCTAGAGATCACAGCCTGCCTGCTGGACCACAGCACAGCTCACAAGAAACTGGAACAAAACCCAGATGATTGCTGAGGAAAGTGCAGCACTGCACGGATTCATAAATGCTAAGCAAAGCGGAACTGATATCTGCTTGCTCTCCATATGTGCAAGCATGTCAGAATTGCTCAGTAACTGGCAAACAACTTCACATGGCATAATGTTCACCTTCCTGTTTCTCTAAACGAAGAATACTGCCATATGGTCAAAATCCTTAAAATTAATCATGTTTTCTTCTCAAATAGTTTGATGGGATATAATATGTAGATGTTGTCACAGGGTTTAATTTCCCCAGACAAATTATGTTCTGCAGATAAAAAAATACATGTTACTTTAAAACCATGTACACTTACTGCTCAGCAGTAGGTGCTCTTACCACATCATGTTAGACTCACTACTGAGGAGTAATAGACCAAAACTCGATTGGCTGTCTTAGCTCTCTGTGATGTTAAACCTGAATATTGTGCTCTTACATTCACCTACAGGGAAGTCTTGCCACATAGCAGGATCTGGTCAATAGCTGCTTTTTCTCTTTACCACAAACATTATTTACCATGGCTGATGCATGGTTCAGTTGTCTCAAATAATTTTGTCAGTAGGCATTTAGCCTTGAGAATCTCCCCACCCTATCAAAACAGACAAGTCACCTCTCTTCAAAACAACTAGAAGATAGAAGCTTAAGTGCCACTGTTCAAAATATAGAGGGTAGCACCCATTTATTTCCTGTGTGTGGTAGAAAGCTGATACCAAAGCTGGAAGCAGCTTCTTTTTATAATTTGCATTTACCCATGCTTACAGTAGGTTGTACAAAATGTATCAGTGATTCATTTTTATGCTAGAAGTGTTTAAGTACCTACACAAAGATAGTGAATATCAGTGTTGGACAGAGGGCATGCAATGTTCTTAATTGTTCAACAGATAATGCAATTCTACCAATTACTGGAGTGAAACTGCCCTATGAAGTTGCTCCTAAAGACAATTATACCTTGTATTTTTAAATACATATTCTTAATTAACAATTAGGAACAGAGCCATCACAGTTCAACATCACTTGCTTCACATATACAAAGAGCATTGATTTATATAGAACAGGAAGCAAGCAGACGTGGGAAAGACCTTGGAAATTTCAACAAGATGAATAAAAATTACAAAATAACACTTCCAGCTTCCTCCACAGATCTGGGATAAACTCCTCCATCACTCAAGACTGAAATGAAGAAAAGCCAATTAAAAAGCTTGTGGTAAAACCTTGGTTCTGATGAACTCATGCCAAAACTCCCACCCCAGGAAGGCCAGGATTTCATTCACAAAGCCTGACACTTGGGATACAGATTCTGCATTCAATGGGAAGCTGCTGACAAAAAGGAATGAGTTTTTTTGAGGACCACACCATGCCTTAGCTAGATTCTTTGAGCTAATATACAGGCAGCATTTCAGAGCCAGTAATTATATCCAGCAAGACAAGAGGATTTTAGATGTACTCTCAAAACATACCCATAAATAATGGGTATGTTTTCCACTAATGAAGTATAGTACACCACATGACACTGATACTAGCTCATATTCAAGAACAGGCATGTTTAATCAACAATAGTCAAAGGCCTGCATAGACAAAATGCTAATGTGGTTAAAGGAAGAGGAAAGGCTTTTGGTGTCTGAAGAAAGTACTTAACATCAGTAAATCATTGGCACAAAGCTTTGAGTACAGAAGGTTAAAATGTGAGACAATTTGCTTCCTCAGTGTTGGTTATCTGCCCTTTACATGCCTTTTATTTTTATTATGTTGATAGCCAAATAGATATCTCAGACACATCAAAGTTCTTATGAAAAGGAAGGGGAAATGAGCAATTTTCAAGTTTTTGTCAGACTTTTTTTACCCCGACAATGACTTTATATAAGACCTTGAGCATAACTGGCTTTGGAAAAGCATTCTGTCATTAAAAACTGAGAACTCAGCTGTAAGAGGACATGACTATTTCACATTTGTCAATGAGGTGGAGGAAGTAACTCAAAGCACACTTGAAAAGGGGAACTTTTAAAACAAGAGTCTGCACAGGAAAACATGTCAGAATAATCTAACTCTCTTTTCCAGTCTCCCTCACCTTGGCATATACTGACAACATGGAATATGCTGGTGCATATAGATATTAATCAGAATATCTCTGGATCTTTAACCACTTCACTGGTTACATGTACACAAAGGGTATCTAGGTGGCAAAGCTCAAACTTCACAAAACAGACTTGAACTATGAACTTAATGTGAAAAAAAATTAAGAGGAAAACTACTCAAAATCAGGAAAGGCCTTTCAAAGGCTGCATGAGCACTTGGGCTTAAATTCCACTGAGCACACATGGACCACTGAGAGCATCTGTCAACTACAGCCCTAGGCAAATATCTGAATCAGTTACTGTTGGGTAAACTTCCTTCTGTAAAGAAAAGGAAAACATTCACGGATCAAAAGAGAGGTATGCACAATAGCACGGCAATTTTTGCTTCCAGACCTCAAAAAGTAAGACAGCGAGAATATAGCAGGTCCTGAAAGAGACAAACGATTAGTAGAAAAGAAACATGTCCCATTTAAAGTATGCAACACCATGCTCGTACTGACCTCAAGCAGTTTACAATTTTGTCTCTTCTGCTGCTAGCCCCTCCCCTCCAGCTGAAGCTGCCTGATTGTTCATAATCTATTTCAATGCAAAAGTTACACCATTTTCAATTCAAATGGCTGAATTCCTGTTCTACTTCTCACTAAGATACTTGGGCTCATGTACTGTCAGACACTGGGCATTTAACTCCAGGCACACTACTGAGGAGGAGGCAGGCTCCATCAGAAGACAGGAACTTAAAATGCACACTAACTCACCTGGTTATAGCTTTATACTTTCAGAACAAGTTTCTCAGTCTGGAAAGTTAAACCATAAATTAAACATTAATGGCTGCTGTCAACTTCCATTCTGTACTCTGTATAAGAAAACTTCCCAAGCACATTTAACATTTTATTCTATATTTAAAAAGGAAATATTCAGATGTCATTTTGTATTTGTATGCCAAACACAAATACAAGCTGGAGTTTCATCATTTGTTCTCCACAGCTCAAACTTAACCACCCAGAGCACAACTGCTGTCTCATCACCCAGCTGTATCTCAACAGCATCCAGGGTATCCAGTGACAGGACTAGAGCAGACTATGCAATGTGTTATTTTCAAACCAGTGAGAGTAAAAGCAGCCAGTGAAATGTGGGGGCGTTGATGTACCAACAGAGTAAAAGCCTGTCAACTTCAAGGGGCAGTTACAGCCCACTGCTGAATGACACAGCACTGTGCTACTGTTTTCCCTCGACTCAGGCAAAGGGAAATTCAGATGCACCTGATGATGCTGGTTATCTCACTAGGTAGGTTTGCTAGACCAAATGGTGAACCAAACCCACAGAAGGCATGTGGGTTAGAATGCCTGCTCCGCATCTGTGGGCTGAGCAGCTGCACAGCCCCACCTGTACTGCTCCATGTGAGGCTGAACACAACTTGCAGGTGAGATCACAGCCTCTCAGCCCAGACACAATGCCCTCCTTTTTCCTTCAACATGAGTAATCGTGCCAGACTCCTTCACTTGCTGTCAAGCAATAAACAGAGGTGGCATTAAAGCATCTGACAGTAATACTCATATCTGTGTAGTCTGACAATTAATGTAGTCCTGCTGTCAGGAACACCCTTATCTGCAATAAAATTTATGAAGTGATAATCTCACTCCTGAGAATACAAAGCACCTTTGTAAGAGTTGGCAATGTTCTAAAACCATAAAACTAGATTCAAAGTCTCATGCTAAACACCTTAGAAACAATTTGTGAAGTTATGCAACATTAACATTTACATACTGATTTTATAAGTATATAGGAACTCATACAAATGAGGTACAAACCATGTTGAACAAAATTTTAAATTATTCTCATTAAACTTCAGACAGCTCAAAATATCAGTTCTTACATCGCAAGTGTTATTATCTGTAATTTCAAATCAGTCTTTCTGTTCTGAAAAATGAGGTACCATGTCCCAACAGTGGGCCCCAAGAAATACAGCAACCAATACTACTTAAATTTGAACAATCCATTCTTATTAAGGTGGTTTTCAGTTTCTGACTCTGCTAGCTGCTCTGCTTAAACCTGGGTATTTTCAGTCTTCACACAGGGTAAGTGCCTCATAGGTTTAGTGTTCTTATCCAGTTTCTTTCACATCATGGCCTAATGTACTAGAAATAATTAGAAACCTGGTCTCTTTTCAGTTTCTCAGTCTGACTGTATAACCTCAAGCAAGTAACATTCTTTCTGACATTTACTCTCACTGTATTCAAAATGTGGGAGTGACAATAGCTTACACCTCAGTGTTGTGATGCATAACTAAATAGCCATGAAGCGATCTACAATATGGAAAATAGTACAACAGCCACTGGCTGACAAAAGCAGAAGATGAAGGAGTTTCCTGATTCAACATTTAATCCGTTAGATTACATTGGAAAAATTGTTAGAAGGATAAAACTACAGTAATTTCACGATTATAAGCCGCACCTGAATATAAGCCGCATTTCCGGGTAGCCAGGAAGACCACGGGATTTGTCCATATATAAGCCGCACCGGAATATAAGCCGCACTACTGGGGTAGGCTGGATTCTTCAATGAAAAAGGTGCGGCTTATATTCATGAAATTACTGTAATAGTTGGCATATTAAAACTGTCTTTGTACTAGTATTTGCATGTTTCACTGCAAACATTAACTACTAAAATTTCTTGAACTATTTTCTTTAAAATTGGAGGAAAACTGAGTAACCTTATATAAATACTCATCATTAACACAAGTATTGTATTTTCCCTTAAAAATGAAAAAGTGCTTAGAAGGACAAGTGAGACACCAAAAATGTAATTTAATTTGGCTATCTTCACTTGCATAAGAATTTATACAAAATATTTACAAATCTGCTCCCACTATTATGGAAAACCAAGCCTTCTTGCAATCTCTACATAAAGTCCAAGGAATATTTAAATTAATGGATAAAATCAGGGTATCATAAATCACATTTACACTGCTTGTAATGAATGCTTATCATGGAGCACAGAAACAGCTTTTAACAGTTGGGCTCCAGTAAGGCTGCAAACAGCAGAAGTCATAAACTGTACAATTACAAACAGAGAACAGATTTGCTTCCAGCAAATCCTGTGCTCCTCATCACTCCAAAACCTAGAGCTGCCTGCAACTTACATGACCAGCGCTGCCCTAGAAAGCATCCTGGTCTAAAAAGCTTTCACAAACTCACTCTGCGTAAGTATTGTGACAAAACAAACAATGCAGAAGCTTATCTAAATATTGGCTTTCTTCAACTGATAAATTACAAAGGGAAAGTTTTCATATCCTACAGGAAAAAAAACAAACAAAAAAACCCCAATCTATTGTTCTAAAGGCACTGCCATAAGAGGCTTTGGGGTAACAAGACAGGGACACCAGGGTAAACAGAATAGATCTCATAGTTAAAAGCCTGTTAAAAGCCTTTCCATCACCAGTGAGACTGAAATGTGGCATTAAAGAGGATCAATATTTTACAAGAGAATGTCAGGCTGAACAGGCTGTCCTGAGGCTTTGTTTGTATCACATGCACGACAGTGTATTATTTGTCTCTCCAAACAAAAAGAAAACCTAATCTTGTAGGTATTTTCACATATGCTTCACCATACATGACCACAGTGTGTGTTGGAATGTGTGTGCATTTTAAGTGTCATTTTCCAACCTGGTACGTGCAGACCTGTCGCTGTTGGGAGGGACACAACACACAAAATAGTAACAGGTAAAATGGCCTTTTATTATGGCTGCACATTCTCTTTTCATACATTTTTTAACACAGTGCCCGCTTCATTCATTGGTTACAATAACACAGCTTATCATGTTTATTGGTACAAAGTAGTCAGTGTCACTGTTTTGGGCAGACTTTTTACAAGAATTCTACAGATAATAGTTTTGTTTTTCCAACTGCAGGTGTCCGGTGTTTATCTTTGTTTTTTTGATTCTCATGTGAACGACCTTGTCTTTTTTTTTCCTTTACAGGTAAACACAAATCTTATCAATTTGTTTTTTTCTGTCAGCTCACTCCTCTGGCTCACAGACCAGCTGTCAGCCCCTTCCACACAGACCTATACACAGACTGAAAAGCAAAGACACTGTGTCCAACCCTACCATACAGAAGATTCTAAGAGGCATTTCCCCTTGCGTTTCTCTGAGACTTTTGCACAGGTCAGATATTCACATCTCCTCCTAAACTAATACTGTGGTTCAAAAGTGATCTGTAATACATACTTACAGGAGAAAAAACAGTAACTGGCACAGTGTCTGGCTATATCATTTTGATTTCTTGCTTTGTTATAATAACTGTTTTCACAAGACTTAATGTTGTAATAGAAAACAGAATCTGCTTCAAAAGAAGGCAAGTACAGAAAGAGGAGTCTCACTGTGTACAAAAATTTGCAATTTACGGCTGAAGTAATACGATTATCAGCAATCTCATTGTTTGGAAGAGGGCCTAGAGATCTGGCAAGGAATGCTTTTCACATTTAAGATGTACTTGTGCCATTCCTGTGGCAACCTGCCAACACAATTATTTAAAGCAGTACCTGCAGTTACTATTTTCAAGATGGCTCCACTCCCTGAGGAATCAACTGTTATTTATAGGGCCTCAAGTTATTCCATACTTGACATAAACACACCCCTCCTTACATGAGAGACTTGATAGTTCACATAGTTTCACTTATTTCTGAAGGCACAATCCTGACCCTTAGTGATTTATGCACACTTGTAATCCACCTTACACTATCACCAAAACCCAAACTACACTAATGGGAAACACTTCCTTTTTGTAGGGAGGCAACACATCTGTCCTAGAACTGTGAAACCCATGAAACTGCCATGGCCTTCTTAAAAAAATATCTTGGTAAAGGAGTATTGGTAACCATCTCACCTGTACTTCTGAATCAGCATCAACATGCTGGAGCTGAAACCAGGTGTCTCTGTTATGATACTTCTGCAGATCTTCTTTCTGTATAGCTACCTTTCCTGAAATAAAACAAACCAGAAGTTTAAGATATGCTGTAGCTCTACCAAGATACATTTCCATCAAAAAAACAAGTTTTAAAACAATTATTTAGGGCCTGTCCCATTCAAGAAAGGCTTTAGAGAAAGGCAATATTTTTGGGGGGAATACTTCTTTACACAATACATAATGGTGAGCACAATACTGATGGATCATACAATTCTGATGAGCATCTTTTTCCACTGCATTTTGTGAATGACTTGAAAATTCCTGAAGTTCTACTCAGCACTGGACGTTATGGACAAGCTTGCAAATATGCTTGTAACAAAAACGCCATTATTACTCTTCTGACGTGCAATTAAGCTTGTGAGAAGAAAAGCTTGGAAACTGTTACAGAGATTTTTTTTTTTTTGTGGCTGATGTCTGTAACAATCCCAAATTAAATGTTCCATGCACATGTTATTGCCAACAATATTTCAGGACGAGGCATTTCACTGTAGAGTTTCATAGGAGAAGGGAAACAACTAAAGATGTCAAGTCACAGCAGATTGCCACATCTGCATTTTGGGGCTCTGTCAACCTCTCCCTCTCTCATTCAAATCTTTAAGATCCCACATTACACAAACCGAGCCACCCAAGGGCTATCCCTGACTGCAGGGAAAAAAATAAACAGGGGAAAATCCACCCCAAAACACTGAAGAGTTTTAACTCTCACATTTTTTTAAACCCCTCTTACCACTACCAAATTAGCTGTTTTGGTAGGTACAGTAACAGCACCCAGCTCCATGTTGTGAAGAGCCCACATGAATGCAAAGGGTCAATGCAGATATTTCTGTCCTGCCCAGTCTCTCTCAGGCAGTATGTAAAGCACTCTCTGAGGGGCGATGAAACTTTTTCCAAACGTCTTTCTTTGTATACACAGAGCTGAGCATGGCATGCCTGAGGAGCACATGATTCTCAGAAAGCTGCCTTGGGTTGGGTGGCTCCCCAGGCACTGAGCAAAGCAGCATGTCTGAAGTGAAAGAATCCAGGGCAGCCAGACACACTGACAAGGCTCGAGGAAGCTGGGGTTTGGCAATGTGGTTAGGTAGACTTTTGCTGCTAAAGTCAGTTGCTCACTTTGTCATAAAAACACAGACTTTCTTTAACCAAATGTTTTAGATAAAATTCACCAATGAATATAGTTTTGTGGGAAAAAAATTACCAAGGCTACTGAAATTCATGCAGTCTGACCAGATGTCAGTAATACATTACCCCAGCAAATGTTAACACATTCACAAAGACAAAAAAAAGGAAGAACATGTGATCAAAGACTATAAAAGTGGCAAACACAAAGCCCGCTCCCTTCTGAAATCTAAAAGCTTACAGAAGTTCTAGCAGCAAGTTATTACACTAGCATTCCCTCAGTTTATGGCCTTTGCCCCTAGCTGGATGGCTTCACCCAGCCCTTCTGTTTGCTGGGCTACACCCCATACCACGCTGCAGCTGCATTCTTCTGTCACTTCGGGCTGTTTCTGATGACAATTTCCAGATTTCCACTCCCAGTTCCTAAACTGCCCTGCCATTCTTCCACAACTGCTCTAGCTTCCCTTTCAAAAACTTCTGATCCATTATTTCTAAGTCTTGTTCATTCTGTCCTCAGCACCATCCTCTCACTGCTTGGCCTGTAGAGATTATCGGATCATGATAAACATTTAACTAGAGATTAACAAGGCAGACTATTGGACATGCAGAGCAAGACACTTGAAACTTCTTAGAAAAACAATAATTAAATTACACAAACCTACAAAATAATATGGCAGGAAGGGTAAATAAGACATCTGAACTGTGCTGAACAGAAGATACCAAGTTATTCTGCTGAGAATCCATGAGATGACTGTTTTTTCAAAGCTTCTACTTTTATTCTTCAATCACAGAAATCTAGTTCCTCTAAAACACTGAGAGGAATACATTGAAATGCATGACCTTCCACTAATTGCTTCAGACCGCACTTGAAATTGTTTACTTTCACTGCTTGCTATCCTCACTCCACCCTTTAATCTCTTGCAGAAATCCTCCACTCAGCTGCAGCATTGCACACACTTTCCAAACACTGTCACCCACAACCAGTCCCATTCACAGTCACCTCCCATGTAAGGAGTGCCTTACAGAAAACTCAAGGATAATTTCCCAATATCTGTATGTTTTTATATATGTGTGTATATATATATATATATATATAAATATATAACATAGCTTAAATGGTGAGATCACTGTCCCCTCTTTCAGCAGGGAGTTCCACTGCTATCTGCATCAAGGATGGCAGGATAACTCAGATGGGTCTGGCCACAAAGTCAGTAGATGACTGCAGCACAAAGTGTTCACAGGCAATGGCACGTGTCTCCAGCTCTGAGGGAGTTAACGTGGTGATACAACTGTTTTGATTAGGAACCTGTTTGAACAGCACTGTTTGCTCTGCACACAAGTAAGTTTTATTAATAACTGAAACTTATTGACTGGGCTGGCTATTATCCAGGGGTTTTCATTGCATACCAAATGATCCACAAAGAAGAAAAAGCTACTAGGAAAAAAAAAAGAAGGTGGCAGTAAAAAGAGGGCCTATAGTTTGGCCAGTCTAAACATATACAAAGATATATTACTGATAAGGCAGAACTTTTGATCTGCCCTATTAAACAGCTCTCTGCATATGCACAGAGGAGCTTCCCGCTGTTCCTATGAGGAAACAAATTCCCTCACAATTTGTTAGTAACTTTCTACCTGCACCAACTATGTCCATAGGCTCATCCAGCTCACATTCCTCCTCCTCATCATCAGATCCACATAAAACACAGTGCAGATGCTGAGCATGGTTGTTTCTGCCCTGGTCTACACAGTCACTGCTCTTCCACTGGCTGACCTGCATCTGACCTGGCTCAAACAACTTCCAGCAGCACCAGAACTAGGTTAAATCTAGGCCAATAATCACAAGCTGTTGGCACCTGTCATTTGACCTGACACTACACGATAAGAACCTATAATTCTCCCTGAAGATAAACCTGACACAAGAGGTCAGAAAGATTTACCAACACTCATTTAAAGGATGTTTTCCTCTTTGTGGTTCTTCAGCATGCTCCCAAACTCAAGCCCATTGTTTTGCACTCTTTCTCAAGACTTGGGTGGTTTCCAGACAGTATCAACAAACTCCAAATCTTGCACCTGAGGCACCCAGATACTCCTGCTGGTTTCCTTGGAGTGGCCCCAGGCCACAGAGTCTGCATCTGTTTAAGCTTTTAGACACTCCATGGGAAGAGGCAGGAAATAGCTGAGTTTGTTGAACAATATAAGGTGCAATTTCAAAATTTAGTGTAAGTTACATTTTTAGAAGTTATAGATTATCAGCAATAACCAGCAAAGATGAAGTAAAAACATTCTTCTCATCTGAACTAATTTCTTTCTGAAGCCTGAGGCTCACCAGGTCCTCAGACTGGGGGAGGGTAGGAAAACCTCACACACTCCTGCGTGTTTTCCATCCATATGGCAGCATTTTTCCTATGACCCCCGCCCCTTTCAGGCTGAACAGATCTTCACTGGAACATTTAAATCCTAAACTCTGTGTTCAAAACAAAGGTGCCACAAATGAGCTCTGCCTTCTGTGAAGCTCTCTTTAAAGAAAAAATAACATACCTATTATTGTGAAGACAGCTTACAGATAAAGTTGGTACCTAGGCCATGGATGGTTTTAAAGTTGCAAATTCCACTTAATAATCCCTGGTACAAACTGATTTAAGAGCCTCCTGCATTCTCCACCCAATCACCCTTGTTCTCTCAGCAGGGCATACTGAAACTGTTGAGGAAACCAAGCAAATCTAAAAAAACCCAAACAATGAAATTAAACATTCAATGCAAGGAGAAGAGAATAAGAAACAAGTTTCATGGGTCGCATGTGGGTGGTGTTGGCATTTTTAACACAAACATTTCTACCAACCTGTTTTAGAGCTTCCCTACTTAAGAGTCACATTAACATAGCTACAAGACAGAAGGAGATCAGTAATTTGGGCACAGAGGCAGAGATTTTGAAGAGAGAAGGGTATGAATTTCTGTCTATGCTGTCTGGTAAAGTGCTTGTGGAAGCACCATACCCCCAGTTCCCATCTCTCACTGGTCACAAACATTCTTCCAAACCAAGCCAATGCAGCCCATTAACTTGTCCCTGAACATGCCTAGGCTTGCTGAGTCAGGGTCAGCATCTCCATACAAAGACTAACAAAATTTGTAATTTGGCTCAGGCATTCTCCATCTATGGCTACCTTCTGTCTGCATTACCTGTCCGTGACAAAATGGTTAGTCATTGGTTGAAGGATTGCATCCCACCTTTTAAGAGTAATTTTCTAGTTTGCAGATGAGATATGTGAATATTTGTGACAAATGCTAGACTAGTAGAAGATTTCTTTACTGAAATAGTAGCACAGCAGCAATAGGAAAGGAGCTTGTCATTTTAAAAGGGCACAAGGCCCCATCTCAGAGATGATCCAAGACGTTTGGATCCAACAGTTATTTTACAGAAGCCTAAAACCAGAGCATTTCTTGTATCTTCTCTTTAGGTTACCTTTATCTTGGATTACCTACACAGTGAAAACAACAGAATTTTACACACTGCTGCCACGTAACATAACATAACATAATATAGTATTTTTCTATAATAGCCTTCATTAACAATGACTGCAGTATAGTTAATTTACAGCAAAGGGCTGGGTCTGAGTCACACATTAAAAGGCCCCAAAAGCCTAATTAATTGAGTCTTCTCTCAGCTCTGAACTGAGACTTTTGTCTCCTTCCTATATAATTCAGTATTAGGCAATAAGTGAGCCTCAAAGCTGCTTCAGAAGTTGCTTCATGTTAGTATGTTAAGTGCACAGACACACTGTATCACTGCATTGATTTAATATAACTGATACAAAGGTGCACAAAGAAAGTCTCTTTCAAGAAAGAATAAGGACAAATCAGAATCAATTTTAATCAACATTTTAGGGTGTGAGAGCTTAATTACCTTGAAACAAGAAGCATCAATGCTATTCCAGCCTACTTAGAATTTTATGATTATCTGTATGAAAGGTTGTCTTTAAATCAAAGTACAGAAATGCTGACAGCCTTTTCCAAGAACAGTACAAATTCACCCACCCTACCCATAACACAGAAAAAGATCGGAAAAAGCAAACACCCTATTTCAGAATTACAATGACAAGGATGAGAATTAGGGGCAACATAAGGCTAGAAGCAGCAGAATTGCTCCCTCACAGCTCCTGTGCAGTGCACCATGAAGCACAAGCACTATTAGACCATCTGCTAGAATGGGTAAGAATTTAGTGACAGTAATAGCAGAACACTTCCCGCACAGCATTAGCTCATCCACAGAGAGTACTGAGGTATGTGATATTCATGATCCCAATTTCATTTGTTTGGGTTTGCTAAACTAGTCCAAATATACTAAGAATATCACTTATTAAATCAATTTTTCCCCTTTGTGGGATTTATCTTGGGTAATAAGGCAGAGAACAGTAGACTGTGGACAAAGCATAGCTTCTATCTTTAAAAGTTGCAAGCTGCAACAGTGCATGAACTGTCTTCTAACAGGGTTGTTTTGCTGGTTACAGTGCAAGAGATCTCACCTGATTTATATCTGAATTTCTGCTCTCCCTTCCTCTTAAAAACAGCAAAACCCCCGAAAAAAAAGAAAAAAAACCCCTCCTCAACCACACCTCTGGTATCAACTCTTGGGCTCTGCATTTGAGACACTGGGTAAAGCCTGTGGTTGGTTGGGAGAGCAGCCCTGAGCTCCAGACTTGCAGTCACCACTGTTTGCCTCACAGCAGGCACCAAAAACCTGAGGCTGCTGCTTGCACTGAACAACCACCTTCTTCATTCCCTCATTCTACATACAGACAATATTAAAACTTGTCATGTCAGGAGGAGGGCTGCATGAAAAGACAGTCGAGGTTCTAGCAATACTCAATAGTTTTGTTTATATTTATACTTCTAGGATGAAGAAGAAAAAATACCACTTTTTGAAAACTCAACTTTGTTTTCCCACTCTTGGGACCACCTACCACCTTAAAAGATATCGTGAATGCAGCCTAATAACTTATTCTATGCAGAGAGTATTTATTTTAGCCTTTCTATGCAGCAGAAGAGAACCTCTCCAGGATATTTCTAGTTTATGTCTTTTTGAGATTTGTCATTGTGGAAGACTCATCTGTTCCCTTTATTTCATTAGTAGTTATATTTGTATCATACTGAGTTATACATTACTCCCACACCATCCACCAGTACATTACAGAAACAGTAAACCACTGCCTAAGCCATGGTCAGGCTAGAAGAAACCAAGGAACACTATTTTCTACTGAAATTCTCATCTCTGCTTCATGCTGCATTGGAGAATCTTTCCTGCACTTAACTAACAACAAGCACAGCTCATCAGGTATGATTTTTTTTTTTTTTTTTTATATTTTAAACCAGTAAAATAATGAAATAAAAAAGGTGATGCTTAAGCTACACTTGGTAACAGTTACCTAATAATAGCAGATGGTTTGCTTGGATAATGGTAATAAACTGTGGCAACTCTGCAAACATACCTCCTCAGTTTTGGAAGTAGCCATTAACAAAGGCACAGGTAACTCAATGCAAGCCTCAAACAACTTTCAATTCCCATGTGTTTTCACTTTGTGAATGTCTCCAAGACTGATGATTTGGTTTCATCTACTTTAGTCCAGATTAGCTAAGTTTACTTCTGAAGGCAGATTTGGTTTAGTGCTTTACTTTGCTTCACCTCATCCAGCATCAAGCAGGAACAAAGTTACAACCTGCGAGGATACAATGGCCACAATTTGTCATACAACACACCTAACAACCTGTATAAAGGTGACTTGGAGCAGCTAAGTTATTGTAAATGTAATTAACAGAACCACGCACAAGTCTTCTCCACCAGCTTTCTGCTCCTTCAGTGAAAACCTTTCACATTTCATACCCGTGCTTTATTCAGCACCATTCCATCCCCATTAGCAGAGCAGCATTTTGTTGTATTCAGTTCCTGCTTAGCACAGATGTTGGCAAGTTAGTTTCATGCATCTCTTACCAAAACATGCTGAGGTGAAAAAAAACAAATTGACTTAAGTAGAGGATAAATAATTGTGTACTTGTCACCTGAAGGATAGATGATATCAAGTAATTTCTCACAGAAGTTTTAAGTGATTTGGTGTGGCATATTTCCTGTTTTTGAACTGATCTGTATGGTTAAGGTCACAGCCTGGCAGCCTGAGCTATTCATTACTCAGCTCTGGCCATATCACAAACATGGTTTTCCTCACTAAATCTAGCTCAGTTATTGAGGTGTGAGAAGCCCAGTTTATTGTTATTGCAGACACAGCATATTTCATTTAACATCTCTAAAAAGCTGAAAAATATCAAAATAATCATTAAAGAGCATTTGCCTGAAATAGCAGCACTCCTATCCTAAAACTCCTTCTGCTGCATCTAGCCAGAGATATCTTTTTTCCCCATTATTACTGGAGGGGCACCAACTTTTTCAAGTTAGCCCCATCTCCTCCTTTTTTTTTTCTTGTTGTAACAACTAGATGGAAATAACTATTTGACATATCATAGACACATCTTCTAGCAAATTGGTCTGCTACTGCTTTTGATCATTCAGAAACAAACAAATGTGATTTTAAATTGCATTTACCATTGTTTCCTACTTAAAGCATCTCAACATACTATATAAATGAGCACATAAACTCTATCCAGTAACAGTCAATATCAATTAAACAACAACTTAAGACTAGTTTAC
Organism: Sialia sialis; assembly: GCA_009812075.1. NCBI lineage: Eukaryota > Metazoa > Chordata > Aves > Passeriformes > Turdidae > Sialia > Sialia sialis. The sequence continues at coordinate 65,936,031 of VRYO01002772.1, read as the reverse complement.
TTTCACAGTAATTGCTTGCTATATTTTATCTAAAAAGAAAAATAGTATTTCAGATCCACTGAAGTCTGCATTTTCTTCATTATATTTGCACTTCAACCAGCATCCGAGATTCTTGCAAGACACAATTGTTCAGAAGTTGTGTCTGATAAAGTAACAAAATCCCAGATGACTTAGCAATTATGACTAAGAAAATGCAAATGTAATAAGCAAACATGCAAACCCAAAAGATATCTTTATCTCCACAATCCTCCCATCCTGTATGCCAAAATACTAGAGTATGTTCCAAAACATATCTGCTACACATGTTCCAGTTTGAGTTTGTTTGGCTCTTCTCAGAAGTTTGTCAGAGGTTTCAGGGGGCTCTTGTTTTTTCATATTGTCTCTCCCACATCTTCCGCTTTTGGTAGCTTAACCATTCTCATCTGTCATACACTGTATTGCATTTCTGAGGTTACATAATTTACCATCACAAATTCATACTTCATATTTGAATAAATAAAAGCATGCCTGAGCTCCAGTAAACCTAGAAGGCAGTATTGTAACACCAAGAGAAACTCCTCTAAACATTTAACACTGAACCAAAAGGAATTCTGCTAGCCATCTTCAAAAAATAAATTCTCACCATTTTGACCCATATGCACTCCATTCTCTGTCTCAAAATCCCCTCAAAACCACTTAAAAAACGCAAAGAGATGTAAAATATTGCAAATCCCACACAGGTAAATTCATAAGCTCAAAAAATTAAAATCAGTCTCTTCTGAATGGAAGACACAACCCCTCAACTCTTTCCTCTGAGAAGTTCATTGCTGGATGAGTATGAAAAAACACATTTTCTTCAACAAAATCTCTCATGATAACAGAATGTTACAAATGATCTTTGGAATACAAACAAAGGGCCCCTGACTGCAAAATTTGATGGTTCAGTGGAAAAGAGCTCGTTCTAGCTCTACTCTGACCACCCTTTTCAGTAGGTACCTCTTCCAAATCTTTCTCGCTCAAGCCTCACCAAGTAAAGGTTTAAGTCTTAAAATTAAGTTGAAGATACACATATAGCAACTATTGCCTTTAAATGTTACAGACCTTTACCAAATTAAAGATGTCCCTTGTTCAAAAAAGACCTCTACTCTTGAGCTTTGCACTGCTGGCTCCAATTCCATAGGAACTACTGAAAACAGCCACAAGCTGTTACTCCAGAGCACTGTTCTCTTTCCAGAAAGTTTTCCTACTACAAGCAGAACTTAGACAGTAGTATCAAACTGACAGTAATTCTGGATTTTTTTTCTCTACATTGCTATTTAACACACTTCCATATCTTTGAAATGCTTTTCAAAATATGCCTGCAATATGGAGGAAGGGGAACAGACGGAAGAAGAGAGGAAAAAATACTGCAGTAGATAATATGCACTGTAAAATCTCAGTGTAGACAGGAAACAGCAGAGTTTTGACTTCTAGTGCTACATCAACACTGACACCAAGCCATGTGGTTTGACTGACACACTGGAGAGAAGGAATGGCATCCAGGGGGACTTTGACAGGTTGAAAAGGTGGGACCATGGGAGCTTTGTGAAATTTAACAAGGCCAAGTACAAGGTTCTGCACCATGGGTCAGGGCAATGAGAAGCTCAAACACAGGCTGGGTAGAGAATGGATTCAGAGCAGCTCTGAAGAGAAGGACTTGGCAGTGCTGATGGACAAGAAGCTCAGCGTGATCTGGCAACGTGCACCTCAAATTTCCAAGTCAAGCATATCCTGGGGCTGCAACAAAATTAGTGTGACCAGCAGATCTAGGGAGGTGATTCTGACCCCCTAACTCTGCTCTTGTGAGACCCCAGCTGGTGTAATTTGTCCAGGTCTGGGGCCTCAACACAAAAAAGATGTGGACCTGCTGGAATGAGTCCAGAAGGTCACTAAGCTGATCAGAGGGCTAGAGCACCTCTCCTATGAAGACAGACTGTTCAGCCTGGAGACGACATGGCTCCAAGGAGATCCTCATCTTGGAGAATGCCTCCAAGGGCATGTAGTGATAGGACAAGGCCTTAAACGAAGAGTAGGTTTAGAACAGACATTAGGAATTAATTCTTTTCTGTGACGATGATGAGGCACTGGAACAGGTTGCCCAGAGAAGTTGTGGGTGTCCCATCCCTGGAAGTGTTCAATGTCAAACTGGATGGAGCTCTGAACACCTGGTCTAATGGAAGGTGTGCACTTCATGTTTCAAAAGGGGTGTTGAAACTAAATGACCTTTAAGGTCCATTCCAACCCAGGCCTTCATATGATCCTTAGACCACTATAGTAACACACCAGTTTGCCTACCTGTGGATTCTGCAACACATGCAAAAGTTAACATTGCCATTTCCTGAGGAAAGTGAAAAATGAAAATGTGATCAAGCATGCAGGCATGCAAACAAAAGTCTTCATATTTTCTGCATGTCTTCTTCACAAACTACTCCCAGTATCTTCAAGATTACCCTTGCAGCTTCTGAATAATTCCCCTCAAACATCAGAGCTTGATTATTAAAACATGAACTTAGGAAACATGGAGAAAATAAAAATATTTTCACACTTCTCTAGCTACAATTTCACGTTTCTGACATGTATTAAGTGGTTCAGGAGACTTTTTCCAAGACAAGAAGTAAAATCCTGAGCAAGAAAAGTCCCTGGCCCGTTGATGGATCACTGCAACTGCTGAAAATTGGTGACACACAAGACATCAGAAAATTTCAACAATGAAAACTCATCAGTTGAAAAAAAGGGAGATGTTACTTTCAAAGTATAAGGAAAACTAGACATTAGAGAAAAAAAAAAGTTTTCCAAAAGCTCATTCAACAATCAGAAATTGACTCCCTCCTGCTCAGGATGCTACACACATGAGCTCACTTATGGACAAAGAGAACAACAACATGCTTTGCCAGCTCAGACAGGACACAGTAATTAAAGAAAAAGCTTGTGACTGCATGACAAATTACTGCCATGTAAAGATACATGTGAAAAATCTGCACCACCACCCCATGGTTTAAGATAATCGATTTTATGGCATTAAAACTGTTGCTCAACATCTGACACTTCCTCACTATAACCTCTGTCAACATAGCTATAGTCGTGGTAGTTACACACTACTTATTTAAAAAAAGATGAAAAACTGGGGGAAAAAAATCCAGAGTGTTCAGGTGACTTAAAATAGAAACTGTTCCCCTCAATCACAACAAAGCTTTTACAAGATTTTTATCCCCAAAGAGATAAATAGAGTGTCACACAATTTGCTGCAGATTAAATGCACAGCAAATATCTGGAAAAGCAGGAATCTTGTCAATCTCAAACAGGCCCTGGAAGTCTTTTAGAGCTATTTTGTAGGTGACAGCTTACTCTGATACACTCCACAAAATTCTGTCATCATTGTACTCAGGCTACCTACGGCCAGTAGCTATTCCTCTGCCTGTTGTTAAGGTAGCTATAGTCTAACAATGCTCCACGCAGGCAAGTGTGAGGGCCCTGGAAAACTGCAAGACTAACTGCCTTGCACTTAGGAAAAAACATAAAAAGCAACATTTGCAGAAACAAGTGAAGTAGTCAACATTTAAACAAGGTTTTATAGTCTGCTTTAGTTAAACTGTAATCTGCATTGACTATCACAACAGACAGTGCTTATCTCCTCAGCTTTTTTATACAGAATATGTAATATTGAAGGCATTGTTGACAACGGACAGAAGGACAACACTAAGCAGCACTTATCGCTATCATCATCAGTCTTATCAAGACCCTCAACTGGTGAGACTACCTATGGTGTAAAAGTTAAAATCCAAGAGAAATAAGCTGTAAGGAAAGTAGTAATTTATGAACACATACCTATGATGGAATCCCTTCGAAAAACATCTCTGTCAAAAATATAAAATGACAGATGGCGAAAGGTCCGAGGAATTTCACAGTAAAAGTCTTCTCCATAGAAGGGGCTGAGTGAACAAAACCAACATACACACACACAAAAAAAAAGGAAAACGATTAGTGTTGGTATCCTGAACAAGCCAGTGTGTTTATATTTCACATCATAATACCAATATCATAATGATATATCAATATCATTGTGGACTGTGATGGTCTTTCCCACCAATTAATGTTCACCTTCAAGCACAGCTCCATTTTGACTCTTTCTAAATATCTTAAATGCCCACAGAAAAAGACTTTTTAAAGAACAGATTCTTCTTTCTGTCTTGAAAACAAGTGTCCCTTTACAAAGGGGGCAGAGACCACATGGTTTGTTAACATACAGTGCCTGGAAGGGTAGAGGGAGGCTCCTGCTGCCACAGAATGCCTATGTGTAGAACATTAGGATAGAGATCATAAGAGCATACATGAACAGGATGAGAAAAACACAGTATGGTTCATGTTTGTTTTTTTCTTAAAAAGCATTTAGTATACTTAAAATAAAATGCCTACAGCCATTGCATCTTCTCATCCCCTGCAAAGTTTCTTATTTAAAATCAGATTCAGTCAACTGACAGTAACTAAGCCTTGGAGCTGGCACCATGCTTGTTATCTCAGAGCACTGAATATCTATTTTTGCATAGTGGAATTGTATAATTTATTTTTTTACAATAAGACCATATTATAAAAAAAAAAAAAAAAAAAAAAAAA
>VRYO01002772.1:65881402-65931392 GCA_009812075.1 Sialia sialis | reverse complement strand
AAAAAAAAAAAAAAAAAAAAAAAAAGAAAAAGACAGTACTATCTCAGCATGGAAAGCTCTTTAGGGACCTAAAGGGCTTTCTTTGGATCCTACCAATTTAAATGAGGAAAAGAAAAATCTCAGACACCTGATATCAACCCTTTCAGTTTCTCTCTATCAAATTACATGGCTAAGGATTACTCCTAGGAACTATAAGCATATATCAACATTATTTATTCATTGACAGGTCTACCATTTTACACAGACATTTCATTCCAAGTCACTCATGCTTCAGTGGATCTAAATAAGTGGATGCAATTCAAGTCACATGGACAAATACAGCAAGCACTGCACATGTAGACTTAAATAAATCTAATTCTACCAGGACAAAAGTCAAAGTTTTTTCTTCTCCTCTTAAACATGGACCTCCTTATTGCCTTGGTTGAGTTCAAAAATGAGACCGAATTCTGCTGTAGTTTAAATCACTATTAATTTTTTTATGTTAAAAATTAGATGTGCAAAAGTCATTAATATTTTCTTGGACTAACTTTTAAATTTTTCATAATTTTGTCAGGAAAGGTCATTCCCTGGCTTCTTTCAGGGATGTTGTACACCACCCTACATTTTTGTTAGTATTTCTGCCTATAGGAAAAATACACTGCCTCAGAATTACCACGTTCCCTCAAGAGCTAACTGACAAGTCTCCCCTAAAACACAAAGGCACTGCAAATTAGATAATCAGTCTGTGTCAGAAGGGAAAATGCTACATTAATTTCATGAAACGCAGAGACATCACTCAGCATTCACCAAGAACATTATTTAAATCACTACTCCTCTAGCCACACAGAAGAACACATGTTGGATGAACAACAAAGCCCAAGGCGTACCCACAGGTTAAAACTTCCACCACTGGAAGGGTTTCCCATTCCCTGAAATAAATGCATCCATCGGTAAGTTACGAAAACCAATGTGAGGCCCACTCAGTCATCCCTACAGTGAAGGCAGGGGAGGAAAACCTGACAGGTGGAACTGGCAGCTGGTTTGACTGCTTGTCCCAGCTGCCCCATCCAATCCAGCACTCTTTGTTCCATCCTCTTTACCCACTCTGCTCTGAGAGGTTTTATTTGGAAGCAGGAATTTCACAGCCACCACTTCAGGTAGAAAATACTTAATTCTTTGTTAAAACAGCTTCTACCAAACTGGGTAGTACATGAGTGTCCCAGCAGCCATGCTTCTGCTGGCAGCCCCAAGGGCCTCATCCTGTGCACATCACTTGGTGTAAGCTTTCACGCGCAGGCTTAACCCTAGGGGGCCAAACAAATGCATTAATATTGCCCAAATATCTAGTGCATTATACATGCAAAACACTTTCATCTTTCTGAGCTTTAATACTCTATTCAGCCATAAAATTGTCCTTTCTGCTGGAAGAAAATGACAGATGAATTTATTCACTAATGACCTTAGAATGAAACGATATTTAATGAACTGTGGATTATATATCCGATCCTCCATCAAAAATATGAGGGAGGCTTCAGTGTTCTCTAAGTCTAAATGCAATATAAATACAAGTGACTTACACTGAGCATAATTGAATGATTCTGGGGGGGGAAGAGCAGGGAGGAGACATCAACTGGAACCTTTGGCAAGTCCCACAGCAAAACAAACAGAAGTCAGAAAAGCAGCATGGACAACAGGAGGTACCTAGCTCAATGCACAGAACCAGAAAGAGACTAATTAACAGCAGAAATGCTGTGAAGGCTAACAGTCATGCAGGAACTATACTGAGTCACTACTACTGGCAAAAGGTTTATTACTCTGAGCAGTGCAGTCTAAGCCACCACCCACAGAAGAGAAGCTTTGTTCTGCTCTTGCTTCTCCCCTCTGAGATCCTGAGGCCCTTGTAGATTCACAGTCTCTCATCACTCAGGTAACACCCCTGAGAGGCACTGGTTCTTAATTAATTAAAGCAAGCAGATTTCCAACACAAGCATACTCACTCTGCACTGGGTAATTAGCCAGCAAAGCTGTAATTGTAAGAACACACATCAAGATAAATCTGATATGTTCCCAACCCAATCTTGTGTAGCTTTGCAGAAACAGTAACTTCTTTCTGAAGAAATCAAATGCAACCACACAAATAGTTCCAGCTTCCATTTAAATGTGTGCTTTTTCTCCATGTATCTCTTCAGAACAGTGCTCGCTTTGTCTCCCACCAAGACCTGAAGAGCAAGAGGTCGCAGCAGTCAAATCCCATGATTTACTTCCCAAGCTAACTTATCTTGAGCAAGAACCCCAGGGCTCCAGAACTGTTTTTCCAAAAGAACAGCTAAATCCCTCCTGCAGCGTCTCCTCTCTCCGAAAAGCCAGAATTCGTCTGGTGGGGATTCAGTGAGTACTTTTATTTTGACAGAGCAATTAATAAAAAGCAGCAACATCTGCCTACCCAGCCCTCAGGAGTCTGACAACATCCTCCAAAACAAATACTTGAACTAGCCCAGCCAAAAACTCGGAAATCTTTCAAGAACCAAGTCAGTTCAGATTCAACTTACAGGTTTTGAGTTGAACTTTCCTTGTAGATGAATCAGCCCTACACTCAGGAAAAATTTTCTTTATTCAAAGTGGAGGAGTAACAGTGAGGGCCTCCTCCCCAACCCTGGCAGCACAGACTGCACATGAATATGATTACAAGGGAAGGGCATGGCCAAGACCAGTGCTGTCATTATTTCAGTTTCTTCTGGACTTCAAACAAGTGATGGGATGTACCTGCTGAAAGCAGGAACTTGGAAGGTTAGAAAGAATGGATCTCCCCTGAAAATGCAATTCATCTCCTTCCAAGCTGAACATAACTGCATTCTCAAACCCTGCTTCTTCAGTAAGGATGAGTAAGTTTAGAACAGCTCTGCTAATTTCATTTTAGTTTTGCCATCACAGCAACAAGAAGGATGTCAGTGCAAGTATCAGTTAGTCTTTAGTTATGAAACAGGGCTTGTTCTTCAGTTGCTGTCTCTTGTTTTCCTAATGGGGCTAGAAATGTACCAATTTTTAAAGTCTTGCTCCAAGCTTTTCAGGCACACAAGGGCCTGATTAGCCTTCAATTCCACATACTCGCACTTCACACTCCTTTCTCATTTCTTCTTCAGTACATGCACATCACCTTAATATGCCCTGAAAGAGAGAAGCCCAACCTCAGGAGTCCTTTTTTTCCTCAGGAAGCACAGGGCTCTCTTACTGCACAGCTTTTGTAAAGCTTCTACCACCAACACACACACTGATCAATCTCTCCTCATGACACTTTCCCTAGTATGCTTCCACAGCTCTCATCACAGAAGAGATACACACAAAAAAATAAAGGCAGATAGATGCATAAACAATGCAACAGATTTAAATCTTCAGGCACATTCACCCTCCCCTCACCAACAACTTGCTTGTTCTGAGTGCTTATAGCACAGGAGCAGGAATACCAAGAAAACAAATCTAAAAAGGATCCCTCTAGGTATTGTTTCACTTACAGCTGTCCAGCCCTCCCCATTTCAAGATATCTATTTTTGAATGTCTTCTAATGCATGTTTTGGCAGTGGATATTTTCAAGAGGAGACAGAGAAGGAGAAAAGAAACAAAAATTACTGCGCAAGTCAAGTGGAATGAAAGCAAATAAGGAAGAGAATCCTTACTTCAAACACAATAAACCCTCTGAAAAGGGTTCAAAAATTGTTCACATTTACATATTTTACTAAATCCCAGAAGCATACCTGCAACTTTATTTCATAGATTCATGTATGTACTATATCATCAAAATACTAACAGAGAGGAAAAGATTTCATAAAACAAATATTAGTGTAAAACATTTCCTTCATTTCAGGCTGTGTTACAAAACCTCATGCTTGTTTCTCAATACTCAGGACTCGCTAAAGCAGTTTTGTTTTTGTGCTGGCACCAGTACTTCAATGGATGAAGTAAAAGAGTTGCATGATGAATAATAATGAAACCCCTCAAACCAGAATTCTTTGTGTATGGATTTTTTTTTTAACCTCTTTTGTGATTAAAAGTAAGGACTATTAACATGCCACAGACAACTCCACATCCTCTGACTATTTTAAAAGGTTTAGAAATACTGAATTCATCCTTCTGCATGAACTGAACACCAGAGTTCACATCACCATGTGAGCAGGAAGCAAAATCAGTCTGTACAAAGGAGCACACTTGTTTGTTTCTACTACTAAGCTTTTTCTACTACTTAGCTAATACTTTTTACACTATGCTTTGCAGCATATGTAAAGGGAGTGGGGTAGAAGAGAGAAGGTTTATTCAAAGCAGATACAGCAAGCCAAATAAAATCTGAATGCACTTCAGTCTCCTACTAGACACAAAAGTAGAAGACAACAGGCAAGTAAGACAGGCTCTGTAAAAGCCAGAGTTGGCAGGTGTCAGCTTTCTGACACAATTTATTAAAAAATCACTGATATAATATTTGAGGCATAGATTTGGCAGAGAACATGCAACGGGAAGTATATAGCACAGGAGGCAACATCTTAAATCCAAACACATCACTTATGCCCACTGCTGAGAGTGCTGGCTGCAGTCTACCAGACACCCACTGAGACTAAGTGAATTTTTTCTCATGTCACTGTGCAGAGACATTTAGATGAACAGTGCTTTGTTACACACACCCATAACCAGCCCTACTGCATAGAGAAAAAATAAAGCAGTGTGCATTTTCTCAATCCTGTGCTCAGAAGAGACAGACACAGGAGCTATAGTTATCAACCTCACTTGACAGTTGCTGGTTTGGCTCAATGAGGCTTACAAGGATTATGATAAATTGAAGCAGCAGCCGTTTGGCCCCTGGTCACCTCCCAAAATATTCTGTAAGATGACACACACAAACAGCACAAGTCACATTACAGCTGCATTTACTTTTTTTTTTTTTTTTTTAAATCACTCACAGCAGCCTACAACACCTACAATTGTTACTCACATGGGTGGCTTTTCCTATAGATAAACTCTCATTCATAAACCCTGCCTTGGGTCTCAAGGTTCACTTCATTCTCCTTCTTCCATTAAGTCTTGCTTCCCTTACTGGCACTCTTCCCAGCTGTATTACCTCCCTGCATAGCCATGCAGTCCTTGCCTTCAATAATATCCCTGACCACGCTGAAGCTGTAGTCCTACCAATCTTAACCCTTTCCCTTAGAGGAATCAGAACTGAAGTTTATCATTAGGAATTCAAGCCATGGTTGGGTGCTGTCGTGTGCAGAAGATGGCAGACCCTGGGAACATGCAGGAGTGAAGCTGCAGAACACTAAAACATTCACCTCTTTGCTTAAGGCCTCTGGGCTGGGGAAAGTTGTTATTTCAAGGAGGTGAGCTGGCAATGTAAGAATGTAGAAACAGCTAATGGAGCTAACTCAGATGCAACAGCTAATTTTGGCAACACTCCAACTAAGGGAAACAACTTTGTGTTTAAAATTTGACAAGTGGCCTGCATCCAAGATGTTATCAGAACATGCGAAGTTTAGCTATGCAGCCACTCCAAATACACAGGGAAAAAGGATTTAAGCAAACCTAGAATTAGAAAATAATATTAAATATGGCAGTAGCATAACTTAAAGTTCTGAGAGCTACTGGCTGAATTTGTTACCCGATCTAACCCTAAAACAAAGATACAGCAAGCACTTATTAAAGACAATATAGCCTTGAAGTGGCAAAAGTGCCTATGGCTTCATTTGCTGTTTCATTCAGCACTTTAATCACTATGTTTAGCACGTGAAAAATTCCTCAGTGAAATAGTGGTGAACTAAATAATCACAGACTCAAGATGCTTGGCTCACCTCTCTAAAGCACACACTGTCAGACATTTGATTCTTAGCGTACGACAGATTTTCCCTTTATTCATATCCTTGAAACAAATTTAGAGATGTCACATTCCCTCCATTCTTCACCTATGATTTGAGAAGCTGCCTTGATTTCCTGTTGCAGCTGACACTGCCCTTTAAGTGAATGGGCACATTTGATGCAAACTGCAAAGGCAAAGTCAGTCTCAACACCAACAGTCCAAGAAAGTTCATGCTTAGGAAATAATCTGTAGCTAGGAAACACTGCCGGATGGTGGAGCCTGAAGTAGGAAAAGCTATTAATGGCAGAAGATAAGTAGTTTATAGAGCAAAGGGAATTAATAGGCAAAATTCTTGTCAGGCTGTTTACTTGCAGATCAGAACTAAAGAAAATTTGTAAATCTCTGCATTTAAAAAAAATCACAGTCTTTCTAACATGCTCCTTAGGACATAAATACATCCTTTCACGTACATCTTTGCTAGGTTATATGGAATGTGTCCAGATCTATTCAGTGTCTTTGTAGATGACGGTAATGTAAATACTGAATGACAAATACAAAACAGAGAAGCATATTAAATCCTGGCTCTAACTGACCTCTCCCTCATATCTTATGACTTGCATGTGACCTTCTTAGAATTTAGTAAAAGCTTGTGCCAAGTTTACAACAACAGTGCTGCCTGAAGAGTTCAAGATTCTCTCCCTGAGAACCTGATTTGAGACCTCAGTCTGACCAATTCACGCATTCACTATTTTTGCCCAAAGATCCCCAGAGATGTGGAATGATTCTGAACTACCCATATAAACAGCACTTTCATGTTGCTCTGTGGTTTGGTAGGAAGGCCTGCCTCAGTGGTAATCAACCCTAGACTTGTTTCAGCCAGACACTACTAAGTTTATCGCGGCAGCGCTCAAAATCTTCCAGCACCAGGCATCAGTGCCCACCATCCAGTTTAACAGCAGCCAAGAGGCTGGATGGCAGGAATGATTTAAGTTCCATATTGTAATTTATGAGCCCCACCTGACTGCTGAACAGAGGAGGTAAGATTCCCCATGCTGGCTCCTCTCAGTTTTTGAGACACAAATTTAGATAAAGGGTATCAAGCTCTTCAGAGCACTGGTAAGGGCACTTGAATGGACAACAGGATGTGCTGGTTCAATTCTTTTGAGTTCTGAATGATTCATGCATTTCTGATTTTAAAGGTTACTGCTCTCAGCTGTCTCTGCATGCCTCTGCCACAGTCTAATAAAAACAGAAAATATGTTGCAGAAGATTAGGATGAAGCTCAGGGAGGCAACTTCTTACTCTGTCCCCTGTCCCAGCATAAAAGAGGAGATGATGAGTCAGAGCCTGAAGGTTCTATAACAGATATTCCAAGCAAGCCAGAATTGGAGATTCATCAAGTCCCTCTGGGAAGGAGAGATAACCGCTTCCCTTTTTCCATCTGCCAGTTCTATTTAAGCTTTACACCAGAAGAAGGCCCGAATGGAAAAATATACATTTATGCAATGCTTAGTAGAAGCCTAAAGAACCTCAAATGACAAAAAAGACGGGGAAAAAGAGTAAATCCCAACTACACAAGACATTGTATCAATTATAAGCCTTTCCATGCCGGTGAAGAAGAAAAGCATTCTGAAATGCTGCAAAAGATGGGCTTCTTTGGGATCTGAACAAGACATCATTCCAGAATCAGTAGTGCTGGGGCTGCATTGGAAAGACCTCATAATTTAGATTTTCATACAAAGCATCTTGTTTTCTATAGGCTACATAATAATATTTTTGAGCTTATTGCTCAAATAAGTAATTTGTACTTACTAGTAAAATTACAGCATTAGTAAAAACACAAGCAATTCTTATAATTTTGTAGCAAGCCAGACCCATGCCAGACATGAAGTGATAAGAAGTAGAAAACAGGTTTGACTGACAGATCAGAGCCAGTGCTCTCCCCTTCAAGCTGTAGGGAAGAACTGTGTCAAGCCGTGTCACTCACTCCAAGGCCAGCCACACAGCATTTCAGGCAGGACTCAATTAATTTAGCCAAGCATTGGCCCAGATTCACATCCCTGTTCCCAAACATTGTGTATCACTACAGCAATACCTCAGAAAAAGGGACCAACAAAACTCACAATTACAGTAATTTCACAAATATAAGCCACACATTTTCATTGAAGAATGCAGCCTTCCCCACTAGTGCGGCTAATCATCAGGTGCGGCTTATATATGGACAAATCCCGTGGTCTACCCGGCTACCCGAATGTGCGGCTTATAATTCTGAAATTACTGTAAGTTGGCAAGTGCCTGCCAAAAAAGGACTGCACATGAGAGCAGGAATTTTTCTGCTGCACAGAAATTATATGGCCCCTAGGGCACATAAGCCTCACCTGCCCAATAATTCACTCAATGGGTTAAATTAATCTGCAAACAAGCATTAAAAGAATGGAACAGCATGACTGGCTCCTCATCCCAGAATTCTACAATAGACAACTGCAGTAAGCTCTGATATCATTTGAAAAAACATGATCATCTGGAAGTCTATGTATACATTTGTTTTAAAAGATGCAAACAAAGTCAAAGATAAAGTAGCTGTTTGAGTGCGCCTCACAAAGTAACAGCAATTCCTACCCACAGATTGGGAAGACATCCCAGGATTACCACTCATGTATTTGGGATTTTTGTCTGCTTTTCTTTTATGCCCCAGAAAACAAAGACAGGGAAACACCTATATGGTTAAATGCAAAACTGAGTTGATATTAGTGCCTACAAGTGGATATTCAGCAAGTTTTCAAAAAACAGTATTTGAAAACAGAAGCTCACACAGGAAGAAGGCAGGCTCTCACTGAAGACAGGAATTCACTAGGAGAAGAAAGAATGATGAAGGAGACAATCTTTAGTCAAGCCTTAGATCAAAGAAAATAGGTCCATAATGGGATTTTGAGAGGTCATCTGGTCCCACCACTGTTTTAAAGCTGGAAGATCCTTATTAATTTAGTTGAGACTGATTATACAGAATCTATTACGAGCCATCAGCAATAAACACAAAACAAAAAAAAAAAAAAAAATCTACTCCAGTGCTTCAGAACTTTTAACACAGATTTTTCTTCACAGTTAACCTTAACCTCAACTTCCTTGCCCAGAGACCAGTTCTCAAAATGTTTTCTCCCTCTCAAATTTTTGGGTTGTTTTTTGGTTTGGGTTTTTTTTCTTTTTCTTTTGGGTGGGCAGGGGAGTATTGTTTGGGGTTTTTTTTCTTTTCTTTAATTTTTTTATTTACATATTTATATCTACTCCCATCCCTCTTCTCTGGGCTAAACAATTCCAACATTTTAACTTTTCCTCACAGGTTACGTTTTCGAGACCTCTGATCATTGCTCAGTTCTTCCCTGAATTCACCACAATTAACAAAATGAACTTACTCCTGTAAGGAAACTAGAAACCTTCCAGTTTTGAACAGACCCAGGGTAGTCTCCCTCTTTATAAGAAAATCTAAAGACAGATGGAACTTTTCCCACTGAAGGAATTATACTTGTTGCTTATTTTTATTACCAAGAGTTTATTTTTTCAACAGAAAAATGCTTGGATTAATTCAAGGAAATGACATCAACTATTCTCACACATCCTCACTTCTCATCTTCCATTTTCCTGTGATCATCCAGAAAAAAAAAAATTAAAAATCCCAAAGTAACAACAACAAAAAAAAAAATGTATATGACTTACAAAATCACTATTAAAGAAGCAACTGGTTCAGGGATATTAGGTTCAGGGACACTGCATGTCAGCTACAGGGGTGAGTAAGAAGGCACACAGACCAATTTTTGCGTTTTGTTTGTAGACAAAAAAGAGCACTAGCATCATCACTCAAAAACACCAAGGCTTAAAGATGATTAAGATTTATGTGAAAGAACAATTAAAGAGACTTACAGGAATAAATCCCAATCACATTCCTGAAAGTGTCAGGTACTTCTGAGTGGTTGGGGGTGAGGTCTGGAGATACTTCCTGAAGTACCTTATTCGCAATAACAGGACAAATAGCAAATTCCTAACACATTACTCAAATTGGGGAAAGAGTGAGAGTTATCTCTTAAGATAAAAGTAATAAACTTGATTGTTCCTTGCTGCTTCTTTCCTCTCCACTAAAAAAAAAAACTTTACCAGAATATACATTTATGCCCAGCCTATTTCCCTTAATTTTTTTGATGTCTAAGGATTTCCAGAAGAAAGCAATTTGACTTCGCTAAATGTTTCTCATTCTCTTTCATTCTACATTTGACCTCTCCTGCAATCTCCTATGAATTGTCCAAGATAATCAGACAGGCATCTTATGTTCAAATCTCTCCTTTCAGTTACAACCTCATGAGAGGAAAAAAAAATTCTTAACTCCCTAGGGCAGCCAGACTAACACAAAATTCTGAGCCTAGAAAGATGCAAAATGGAGTTTAGTGCACTTTTTCTAAATTGAGATTTTAAAAGCTTGAGGAAATACAAAACAAGTATTTCAGAAAGAAAAGAACATTGGTGGTACATTGTTTGGAAAAAAAAATGAATATGGGTTGCCTTGGTGAAGGCATTTTCCCATAAATACAGGTATCATGACATTACTCTTTTTACCACTAGTGTTTTAAAAACTGGAAGAATAATCCTATTCATCATCTCTTCTCCCCTCAAAAAAGTGTCTTTGGAATATTAAGCTAACCTAGTAAACAGAGAATTAGAAGGATTAACAGAACATGTATATATGTATGTGTTACCATAATGACTTCTCCACTATTTTGGTCCTGAAAACTTCTTCCTGGTCCAGGTTTACAGTACAGTAGCAATCCCTCATCTTGTTTGGCCCCGGATATGTAGGAAGATTTTTGGCTTCACCTAAAGACAAGAAAGAAGAAAACAAAGATTACATATTTAAACGTTATCCATGAATTATTCACCTGTCAACTAACGCAGGATCAGCAACACGGCTAAAGCAAAATAATCTATTTTCCTTCTCAAATATGAGGTCTCCATTAAACTTTGCAGCAATCTCCTGCTTTCACTGCAGCAGTCACAACGTTTAGAGCTCAGCTAAGAACTCAGCTGTCTGCTCCATCCCATTTATTCACAAGTATTTGGATGCAGACTATCTGCTTCTGCACAATGTTTAGGTTTTGATTAACGCTCCTCTAAAATATCAAGAACACCACACAACATAGCAATCAACCTTTTCAGAACAGCCCACTGATTTTATCCTTAAAGCCATTACCAGAACACAGCAAATTGTGCAGATCACAGCTCCACCACTCACCAAGGATGTGGAGAAGGAAAACAGTCACTTTAGTTACAGCCAACAGCCTTAGATCACAAGCTGGACTTCAAAGCACTCTGATGGGATAATTAGCACTTGTGAAGCTGCCTAAGGTCCTTGCACAAAGGTACTATGCAAGCCATGAATATTCTTCACAATAAACACTTGTTTCAAAACTACAGCAAGAAGTAAGTATATATAATTAACAACAACAACAAAAGGACAGGACTGAGGAACCCAGGGTAGCCAAGAGTCTACCAAACCCAAGCACATGAAACAACAAAAACACAGTTTTCCCCTCCACATATCCATTAACAACCAAAGCTGAGCACTAAATTTCCTTGGCTGACTGATAAAAATCAAAACTCTCCAACAGGAAACTGGACAATGCCCCTCATCGTTTTGCTAAATTACGTATCACTATGTGGATGAGTGATTTTATTCTGAAGACAAAACTCTGACCTAAATGTAAGTTTGCAATGCTCGTGGTCTTATTTACTGTCACTCTTCCAGTGGCCGGGGATTATTAGCACATAGCAAGGGTACTAGATCATTCATTCCTGGTAAAAATATAAGGAATAAAACTAAAACTGCACAGACCAAGGCAACACAGGCTTGTTTACCAGAACAGAAGGAAACTCTAAATGATTGTAACAAATATAACTTTTTATCCAACCTCTGCAGCTCAGCTTAAGTGCACTTTGCTAGGCACATTGTTTCCCAGTCTCCAGCTCCCAAATAGCTTCACACTATTAAGAGAATCGCCTTGCTTTTTTCAACCCTATCTTCAGTAAGGACAGACTTTTTTCCTTTTGGCAGATATGTTCCACAGCAATCTGATGCATGTGCCTGTAAATACTGTAGATGCATAGCAAGTTCAGGCTGAGACAACCTGCACCCTCAGCTATCAAGGAAAGGCATAAAATGACACAGGACTCCATGTCCTCCTGCCTATGATCTCTTTCTGGCACACTCTTCACACAGTTTTTCTAACTGACTCATGGCATGCCCTTGGAAACATCACACAACCACATTTCTAACAAATGGCTTGTATACAGGTGACTGTGTGTGCATATATTTTTCTAAAACTAACCATGAAACATATATAGAGGCACTAAAAAGGGACTTAAAAATCTTGCTTCAGACAGTAATGCCTCACTTCAGGCTTCTTCTAAATAAGTTCATACTCTCAGCTCAGCTGATACAACTTGATAACATTCTTCCCACTTCCTTGAGAGTTGTGAGACACTGCATTAACAAAAAAGTTGTCTCCACTGAAATCTGAAGGTGTGACTGGAACATCTGTTGGCACGCTCAATGTGGTGTTAAACGAAGCTGAAGTGTTAGCAATAGTTTAACTGCAGCAGCTCCAGAAAAAAATACATTGAGGATTACTGATGTCTTGCTCATTTCTGTACTTAAGTCTATCTGGCCATACTAAACCTCCAAGTTTTATTCTTGCTAGTCTGAATTCAAGCAAATTGCAAATCAAATGCACTGCTCTCACACAGACTGAGGCCTCCAAGTCTGTCTTCTCTCCCCAAGCAAATTCCTATTAATTTTTTTCCATTAAAGTCACATGAGACCAGCCTCTTTCCTGGATAACTGGGTACAGTTCCCCAATGAGACAGTGTCAACAGGAAGCGTTTCAATAGCAGACTGATAAGGAAGGCTTCCTCCAGGGCTGGCACACTGTTCTCACGGTTCGTCCAAGGGAAAGACAAAACTTTTCAAGCTCAAATTCAAACCAAAACAGCAACACAGCTGCCCTTTTTCTTCACTTTTCCACTTCCTACTTCAAGATTAATGCATCAGATGAAAACAAATCTCTATTTTCCATCTTGATTTCCATTTTTTTGTGTGCACAATATTCACTTAAAGATAATAGCTATGTCAAGTACTCTGTAAGAACCACATTTTTGAAAAGTCAGTTCTCTGCCTTCCTGAAAGACTCACAATAGGAAAGCCTACAGTACTGAAACCTAAATGCAGTGTGAAGCATTTAGCTTAATTAGAAAATGGCTATCACCACTATCACAATGTTAGAAAGTGCACAGAGGGAAGATACAGGGAGAAGACATTTTACAGTAATTTCTTTCTTCAAAATGAAAAATACCCTGAAAGACCACTGAGACTAGAACAAGGGATTAATTGACCAACTCAATATATTAATCATGTTACTGACTTGAGGAGCTTACAAAAAAAATACTGTTTCTTCCCAACACCAGCAGCAGCCCATGGCTGTTTTGATTCCCCCAGCAATGAGCAGTTGAGAAAGAAAAATGTATCAAGCTTTCAAGCATAGCTAAAGACTCAGCTCTCTAGCCAGACATTTTAAGTCAACAAACGCGCTCTGTTAGAGCTTCAGTTGTTCTTCAGATTCCACCAAGACAAAAGAGTTCCCTCTGTGACACTGTTCTGCCATGTACAATGAAGCTGAACAATTTGATCAGTATTTTTTTGGATTTGCTACCAGCGGAGAAAAAAAAAAAAGCCCTGAATACATGAAATACATGATACAGTCATGCACCATTTCCATTTTCTCAAAAAACAGAGCTGATGAGATCATTTATTTCAGGCAAGAATTTAATCACCTAACCTGTGTAGAAGAGGCATCTTCATCAATCGCATTTTCAAAAGCCAACTGCCAGTTTTTTTCCTCTCCTCTACATATGTGTGAGGTACCTGTACACCAGAGAACTTGGAGAGGGCTTGCAGATGAAAGGTCAACACACTTGCGCTCAAAACCTACAGTTTTCCACTTCCACTAAGAAGAAATGGAATGTTTCTTAAGATGTCTAAGATTCTGACAATTTAGACTACACAAGCACTTTGTTTTGGTGCATAAGGCTTCCATTTGGAGCCACAGCAGCAGAATAATCTGTTCAAGTTTGCAATAGATTTTCTCTCTATCCCTGCACTTCTAATGGACATGGGTCCTAATTTAACTGTGTGCCGAACTCAATTTAGCACTAAGTACTTAAACCTAGCAAAGCTGATTTTAGCTACGGAAAGTTGACATTAGGTATTCTGGACAAGTCTTAAAAAATAGATTATACAATTCTGAATATGTCACTGGCTGGCTATCTTCTCCCCATTCTCCTCATAGAATTACTACAGGGTTGCTACAGTTCAAAAATAGACTACCACGGCAGCACAGATAGCTTGGCTTGAGCCAGGCACAGGGAATGCAACAGGATGGAAAAAGATGAAGGAAAACCTCAAAATGGTATTAATCATCTTTGTTCTTTCCAATCTTGTATATTCCTGCCCCGCTAAAACATTGGCAATAAAAGGAAAGCAAGTAAAAAGGGCTCTTCTGCACATATGGCAAGGAAGGGCACTGGGACCATAACTAGTAAGAACTAAAAAAACTTTAAAAATGCTTCTAGGAATACACAAACATATACATACATTTCCTTAAGGTTTTGCCACTTGACTTTTTTTTTAAGCATCTATTTGTAATTTAATTTAGATGCTTGCCATTGTGTTATCTTTGCTTCTGACACATTTCCCCAGAGCAAAGAATGAAAAGCAAAGAATGCATGACAGCAGGTATTATATCTACCTTTTGCAACAAATTTCCTGCTCTTGTACTGCCAAATATTGGGTCACCAGCACACACTGATCTGCCAATCTGAATGCATTAAGGAAGACTTTGTAATGCATTAGCAAATTTATCTTGCTGTTTTCTGGTAGCAACATATTTGACCAAGATGGCAAGAGAGAACCATTTCTCAAATTGTTTCAGAAAACAAACAAGCAAACAGAAACCTACCTCCAAAAATAAATCCAATAAAAGCAGCTGAGCTTTCAATGCTAGAGCATTTAACTTCAGGGAGCATGCTGAAAGACTTGAATACACAAACAAAATACCTAAAAATCTGAAAAGGGCATCTTTATCCAAACCCAAACCAACCCACTTTGTTTCTGCTATATTCAGGAAAACACTCTCTAAAGAAGCTTGCAGGGAAGCATTTCAAGAACAAAAACAGAGCAGCAATGTATGTCAAGAATGAAAAGCTTCTCCTGTTTTCCTTTAAGCTCTCTATCTACATAGAGATGCTGGAAATCTTGAAAAATTATCTCAAGCACTCCTTTCAAGTTTTCTTTCTTCTGAAATGCATTATTGCTTGAACATCCACAGATCAAGCAAAAATAGAAAAAGGAAAATGTATGTAGACCTAGACCTCTAATTACCACAATTTATGCTTAAAAAGCTATTCATTGCACAAAATTCAGCATACATATAAAATATCAATAAGACAGCAAGTTTCTAATTAATACTTAATTTTACTTAAAACAGAGATATAATAGCACTCAATGTTGATTAAACCACACAGAAATACCTAGAACTTCACGTCTATGCATTAAACTGAACAGAAACAGTTGCATTTATGTTGTATACTGAGAAAGCAGTTCATTTTCTTGCAAATGAAAGATCATCTTTTTTGTAGATGAGATGGGGACTAGGGGGGAGAACTGATTGCAATACCTCAGGAAGAACATATTGAGAAAATAATCCCTCTTGGTATTGAAATGGTCCCAGTTGAAACACTTCCATTCACATTAGAAAACAATTTTGTTACTGGAGAGCTAATGTGATAATTATATGACATTAACGTAATGTTTGAAAGCAGAATACATGGTTACATTCATATATAATTCCTGTAGACAGACATACTGTGTGCACCTCTCAGAAAATAAAGGTTGAATTAATTTTTGCCTTTCCAAATAGAAAATAGCAGTAAAATAAATTTTAAAAGGGAAGCTCCAAGAACCACTGTACCCAGGATGCAACTATGGAGCTATGTAAGTAGCTTAGTACTCTTTTGTACTTATGTAAAAAAACAAAAACAATAAATACTTTCTAAGCAATATATGTCAGTGTCAAAAATGTTCTTTTCCCTCCACTTCTATGTATAATTCCCACAGCTTAAAAATAAGAAAAACACATGAAAATCAAATATCAAAAATCAAATAATAAATAAAATTGATACATTAAAATTTTTATTCCTTTTAAAACAGATGTGGCTAGAAACACTATTTGTCCAACAATGTCTTTGCCTTGACCATTGGCATTTATGTACAGACACATGCACATGACTTTCCTCTCATAGAGAGGCAGATTGCATTAGATTTCTAAACCAGGTCAAAAATAGCCATCTGGGAAGAGATTTTCATGATCTGGAAAATGAGATTTTTATATGACCTGGTCTTAATCTAAAAGCCCTTGCTTGCCAGCCTCTTTCCACGTGAAATGGTCATCACATTTTACCAGGGAAGGCACTTCCTCAACAAAACAACACTGGAGACTCAGGCATTAGCAACAACCCCTGAGCAGCTCGATACCATGACCCTGATACCACAGCACTGCTTCAGCAAGTGGCCATCAAGAACAGCATACAACATTAATACAACCTTTTACACAAGAGTGTGGTGTGGAAACCCTCTTGGCTTCAGGCAAAGAGCATCAGCCCCAAATCTTTTGGCTTGAAACTGAAGACCAGCCCTAGCTGGTACCCCTATCCATAGCCTAAGTGACAGGAACATTAGGCATCTGTTAAAATCCCATCTGCACAATCCACTTCACCAGTACACCCAGTGCCATACTACTATACTACTTCCTTTCCCCTTACATGATTAAACTTACTCTATACCAGTTAGGAACCTTCACACAGATCCCTCTCGGATGTGGAGCCTGTTGTGGGACACCAAACAGACTTTCTGTCCACTGCAACAACTGCTAAGCCTAACCAGCCACAGCCTGCATGGTGAACAGACTCAGAGCCATCACTCACAATGGCAAATAGCCAAATTCCCTTTTTCCTATACACATGTGAGCAGACATTCCAGTGCTCCTTTTGCAGCCCTGAAAGTCCAATAAACTGTCCACATATCTTGCTTTATTTTTCTGGGTGTAACAGAAGCAGCTGAGGATATTTTCACTGGAGAGCAATGAGAAGCTGCAAGCTGACAGGCTTACTTTTCTTGTAAGAAGAATGAACAGAGAGAAGGCTCAAAAGATCTTGTCATGATCTTAAGTACTTAAGTGCTTACAACACAAGGGCTGTTAATCAAATCCCAGGGCTGAGAGAAAAGATGCCCATAAAGCAAGTTTCATGAGAGCTGCTTGCAAAATTAAGATTTTAGTTTGTACAAGAAGAGAAGCATAATTCTCCTCAATTCTTTAATAACTGGTTGCATGCTACTTGCCAATATTGTGGTCAACAGCAGGCATCACGTTTCTCTAAAGATCCCCTTAGAATAGTAACTTAATCCCACAAAATAAAAAATACACAGTCCAGCTGCTTTTTAACAAGACTGAAGCTATTCTGTGTAAAACTACACTTTGAAGGTATTCTATTACTTCAAGTAGAATACTGCCAGGGAAAAGGTGGTCTCAAGGAGTTTACATTTAAATTCAGTTTTCTTGTGGCATTCTGGGGTTAGCGTATAAGTTGCTTTTATGAGATTTTTTTTTTTCATATTTCTGCAGAAAAATCGATTAATTAGCTAGACTCTCTGACACAGTTGACACAGTTAAACTCAGTTTCATACATATTATTTTTCAATCCAGCTTATGTTTTGAAGATGGTACTTTGCATCAATCATGCAACCTCTCAGCTGCATTTGATAGAAACTTGTGTGGTTTTTCTTACAGTTTCAGAACTGTAGGGACATTCAGCTGTCCTACATGTTGTTCTGAAACCTCTGAATTGTGACCTTTGTTTAGACTGTGGCTTGTGCAACTCTTGTAGGTTTTTTGTTTTTGTTCTGAGGTGGTGCATTTGTGAGGAGGAGTTGCTTGGTTTGGTGGTAGTTGTTGTTTTTTTGGGGATTTTTTTTTGCACAAAAGAAATTCAGCTTCCTAAAGTTATAAAAGACCTTCTCTCAGCAAAGTTTAAGTCACTGAACATCTGTTGTGGGAGGCCATGAGGGAGAGATTCAGGCTGCAGGAGGGGCAGAGTAGCTGAGAGGAAGTAACTTTAAACAGGCTATTCCATCATGGAGCTGCACTAAGCAAACAGCAAGCAATTTCGGCTATTTTTAGAAAAACAGTATGACACAGGAAATACAAGCAAGTGATTTACAACATCAAACAACGAAACCCAACAAGTGTTCCCTTTTGAGAGCCTCTGTACTTTAGTATAATTTAAGATTGTTGCTCTGTAGTAAGGAACCTAGTCACTGCTAAGGAACGAAAGTACTTTTCTCAGAAACATCAGCATAAGCAAAAAGAAATGTCTGTGGAAATAAGTCGTTTTACTTTCATTTATATTACTTACAGACAAAACCAAAAGTCACATCACAAAAAATAAGAAAAAGGACAATTTTTATCTATGTACATCTCATTTTTTTAAATTGGAGATCAAAAAGCAAGAGTTGTGTGGAAAAAACAATGAAACACAAGCAACGAAAAAGGAGCGGTTCCCTTTCTTCCTGGACACTAATCACTTCTATCCCAACAAGCAACACCAAAAATTTTTAGATAGAGTAACATGAAAACTACAAATCTAACAAAGGTTCTATTTTGCTTAGATTAAAAACCACTAACCAAAAGCAACAATTGCTGAAAAGCCAAAGCTTTCTGGTACTGTTAAGCAACTATAACTGTTTCCTCTAATGATTTCACTGTCCACAATGGCACTTGCTTTAGAATCACATCTTCGCCAAGCAGAGTCCCACAGGATCAACTTTAGATCAGGTTCAGTTTGGTCCTCTGGCTCCACAGTGTTCAAAAAAAACCTGGCTACTAAGAAACTGCGTGATTTTGAGCACAGAAGTTCAAGGCAATCTTGAAAACCATCTAAGATTTAGAAATTAATTGAGAAGAGGGTGTCTTCCTCCACATTCAAAACACTCTTTCTACTACAAAATTAATCATCATAAGGGAGAGAATAAGCTTTTATATCTCCTCAACTTGCTTTACTTTGGTCTTTCTTCAAGAACAGTGAAAATAGGTACTTTCCTACAATGAGATCATATTCTTTTTTCTCATTTAAACATTCCACACGTTTCTTCACACGCAACAAGCATCCTCTGCACTGAGGAACAAGATAAAAGGAAACCTTTTAAGAGACGTATGATCATAACCAGTTCTCAGTCTACATGCTTATCAATGAGTTTTGAATGAAAAGGGGCAATGATACCTTTTCTAGCTGTAGTCTCAGGTGGCTGAAAAATGCTGTTACAAACTCAACTCTCAGATTAGGATATTATCAAACGCATCCACAGTACTTGTTTTACTTTCGTTACTGGGTCTTTATTTAAATAATACTTTTCCCAGTAGAGTGAAACAAAAATAAATTCCACTTGGACATTACTAAGGTTGGTGCCTTATAAGATTAGAGATGACTTAAAAAATGTTGAATAGGCTGTATTGCACAGATACATGACAACAGCACCCAAGAATTTACATACTAGCATTCAACTGATCTACAAACCCATTGATTTCTTCACAGGAAGTAAGAGGACAACGTGCCTCTACTCTGAAACAGACTGCCTTAACTACAGCCACCACAAAGTTTGGTCCAAGAATTTCTAGAAGCAGCTGCTTCCAGAATGTCCATACATTGACAGAACTGGACTGTCATCATTCAAGATCCTAAACATTCCACTTACCATGTCATCAGGCTTTCTAAACAAGTATCTGTTTTTTTCAGAAATCTCTTCAGCACAGGACTCCTGGCTCCTTGTTGAAATAAAATCTTTACTTAGAAAATACAGATGAAGACAAACTGACCTGAGAGTAGGGAGGAAATGACAATTGAAGCTATCATTGCCTTAAGCCTTGGAAAGTTTTCAAATTGCAAGTTAAGAATGTGTGAGGTTATTTTTAAAATAAGCTGTAAAGATCTACCCATAAATCTAATAAAGAAGCTTGATTGACCAGCACTGAGCAAAATGAACTGTAAAAAACAAAACAAGAATTCCCCCATCCAATTTCCCAGTGTCCCAGGTGATGGCTGGGGGAAGAATCTTTCAAGTAAATGAAGTTCATACACATAAATACCTAAGCATCTACTTGTTCTTGCTTCATCTGCAGTCACAGGATCAGAACCTCATCAGTACATAAGACTCAACATACTCATCTCTGCACAAAGTAATTGCCAAAATACACAGTTACGTTGTCTTCCAGGAAAACTAATGCAGCAGGATTAAACAAACTTCAAAGCAACACAGGTCTGTTCTACTCCAGTAAATATTCTCACAGAAATAAGAGCAAGACTCAAAATTAAATTTTGGTTGTCATTAATCACCTAGAGGTTGAGTATTTTTAAAATCTGGCAACGTTTTTTGGAAGCTGGGTATTCCCTATGAGCTGCTCATCCAACCCGCAAATTCATCCAAAGCTGAATCTTAGCATCTCTTTAGTCACCAAATGCATCTGTCTCATACAGAATGACAGGAAAACTAACAATGTGAACTAATATTTGTAATGACTGTGGGTGTATGATACCTCTGAGAATCAGCTGAAAACTGGAGACACAACAAGACCACCACAAAAACCTTCACAAAAAAAACCCAAACCACCACTATTTGGACTTTCTATAGATAAGCTCATCTTCTCCCACACTGTTCTGCACCTCCGCCTATTTCATGAGCATTTTCCTGTCAAAACATTGTTAACAATTTACAACATGAAAAATGCAGCTGTTTATAAGAATCAGAATCAAACTTTAATGTGGATCATTAATTCATCTTTGCTCCTATTCAGGTTTTCATCCATAAACCATGACAGAGTTTATAACCATTTCTTTCAGCAACTTCCATTTCTTTACCGCGTCATAACCCTAATTCACTCTCAAGGCACAAACCAGACATTGGTCCTGGGGATATTCATAAGATGCAATACTTTGCATAGTTTAGGTGCCTGCATTAACTTCTACTATTGACAGACTCCTGCGTAAGAGAATTTGGGTCTTAACCTAACACATTTTCTGAATCATAATTTGTTGTGCACTGACTAGATATGGAGCTTAGCCAGCTAACAGCAACATCTGAGTTGTGTTCACAACCACACTGTATATATTTTCCCCTCTTCCTACTTCTGACCAGGCCACCACACATTTTCTGCATTAGTCCTTCAAACTGCAACTTGCCGCAATGAACCATCATGCCTAACATCTTCTAATAGCAAAATTAAAACTCCAAGAGCCTTCATAACAGCATATCACATAGTAGGGACTGGGAACTGCTACTGTCCTAAAGCTGTTTGAAACCTCCACTAAATCTTGGCTCCATCAAACACTTCCAGGTACAGATAATTCAGCAACAAGAGCTTCTGCCCCAAATACTAAAATCTGATTCTGATACCATGATAGTAAGCCATCTATGTTAACAATTTTTGTTATTACTACTGCTTTTATAAACCTATAGGTTTTACAAAGTTTGAGCGACTACTGCATTTCCAATATAGTTTTTGTTCTTAACAGTGTAATGAGAGAAGCTAAGTTTAAGCAAGATGTATTTCAGCACCCTGAATTAATTAAAATTCACCTGCCTTATAGATAATTCTTTGCTAGTTACTATGACTCCCGAATTTAATACACTAATTCCAGAGTGACTCCAATAATATGTCAGTTACCATGACTATAACATATTTTTCAATATAATGGTGCTGCTGAGCCCAAACAGCAGCAGTGAGGGAGCATGTAACGGGTAAGCAGACAACAACCTGTGGTGTGATTTATTTTTTAAACAAGATTTCAAACAGTGACTAATCTGATTGCCCAGAGAAGAGGAACATCACATGAATCCTGGCCTGAGGAACAAACCTAATGAAGAAAGCATGACTCATTGTGCAGGCAATGTGATGAGAACCAAATGCTTCATCATCCAACTTCAGTAACTATGGGAAGAGAAAACACATTTACTTCTTCACTCCTTAGCACAGAGTATAGATAACACAGACACAACACTGCAGAAAAACAAGCAAGAAGCTGAATATAGTAATTTTTTTTACAAGCAATGATCAAAACTACAGACTTCAGAAGTTTGTATAGCTCTGTGCTCCAAAAACACATCAGTTGATATAAGGAGATAAGATTCTGAACAAAGGTCTGAGCCAATATTACAATATTCCCCTGCAATCTCCACAAACATATGATTAAAATCCGTATTTACAGGGAAATGTATAACTTTTCACGAACTCTCTGCAATCCTGTTGGGGTTTTATGCAAAGTATAAAGTGGGTATTAAAAATGGAAAGTGACCTACTTTCCTTTTCTAAATTATGCGAAGTGTTAATATAATGAAACTCAATTGATGTTGGTTTTGTTTCAGTCTTCTGGTCTCAATTTACAAGTTAGTCACATCAGCTGCAGAAAATGGAGTAAAGTCACACTGAGTGTGAAGTATTCATGAAGTGTAAAATACTTTGCATACTTTCTACTAGTGAAGAAGCAGAAATAATTTGTCTATGCAGAAGTGAAGGAATTCAAAAACATGAACAAGAGGAATATCTGGCAACCAGTCCAAAACGCATTCACAAAGTTTTATTGCTACATGCATCTTCAGTTTCATAGCTTTGTTTAACACAGTACAAACCTACTCAGTAGCAGAGGTCCAGCAGTAATGAGAGCTGTATCAACAAAGAAGACATTCTCTTTCTTAAAATGCTTAAGCCTACACAAATATTCATACATGATAAGGGAGGATTAAGCTTGAAAAAGGGAAGGGTGGGTAAAGGATATTTTACAGGATGGAAGTACAAAGGCACAGCATTCCTAAACATAATGCAATATAAAAGATATACTGAAATGCAGTGTTAATCTTAACTTAGAAGCCTTATTCTGAAAACTTTGCCAAATCAAACCAAGATCTAGCTCCAGTCTTTGAGCCAACAAAGCTAGCTGGACACAGCGGCTTGTTTTCATGACACACAGGTAAAGAACGCACTGCAAGCTTATTCATCAGCCCAACCACCAAAAAGGACAACACACATTTAAGTAAATTTAAACTCACAGTTTTAAATAACAGTTATGTGGTGCAACTACTCAGTCATCAAAAGCCCAAAATACACAAAACCTTGGTTAACTCTGTCATCAGCACTTTACAGAATACATCAAGCAGGCAAAAAGTGATAATTTACCCACACACATCAACTTGCAGTTCATCTTTCTCAGAGCCCAACAGAAGTGAGAAAAATCATGTTTTTCTTGCTGATACAGCATGTACTAGTTTTATCTCAAACTCAAAAAACAGAAAGCAATAAATCCTTTCATATTTATTGAGGGTCACATGAAGCAATGACATCATGTGCAGTCAGTGTCAATAGGTATCTAAAGGCCAAACTATATATGTGCAATATCAAGCTGTCTTGAAATAATCTTCTCAAACTCCTGTGCAAATTCATGGCTTGGAAAAGAACAGGAGACTGGAGTCAGGGAATGCTTCTGATAATCATGTGTAAGATGAAGTTGATTTCTGGATTATATCACACACTTTCACGGACTATTAGGAAGTTCTTCACAGACATTGACAATAACCAGCTGCAGAAGTTAAAGCATGTAAATAGACATGCCCATCCGAAGTCTATTTGTTGGATAAAAAT
Organism: Sialia sialis; assembly: GCA_009812075.1. Lineage (NCBI taxonomy): Eukaryota > Metazoa > Chordata > Aves > Passeriformes > Turdidae > Sialia > Sialia sialis. The sequence continues at coordinate 65,907,746 of VRYO01002772.1, read as the reverse complement.
ACTCCCTTTTTTACCTTTTAGGGTAGAACACAAGTTACATAGAGTAGATGGACACAAATCCACGTGCACACTGTAGTCATACAGTGGTAGGATGGGGATGAATACATCAGAGATTTGGCTACCAAAACAAACTAATGCTTCTTTGCAGAGATCACCCAAGATACAAAGTCATTAATTCAGCCTGAGTTAACCCCTTTCTCATTTCATGTGGTTTCAAAAGCAGTCCATTTATTTTCACTAAGCAATACCACACAGCAAAGCTGTTCTGTGCAAGAATGTTCCATCCCCAAGCAAGAAGCTGTCTCTTGGTTAAAGATCTGGATTCCATCCCAGATCTGCTGCACATTCCATCTGTGATTGTGCATAGTAAGTCACACAGCAAACCTCCGTGGTCAAACTCCATCCCTCTCTAATACCTCATAATCAAAATGCAGCTTCAGATCCCTCAGATGAGACTACATGGGAGCAATGCATTGCAGTATTTGCTAATGCAACTGCATGAGAGATTGCAGAAGCTGCAACGGCCAGCAAAGCCATCCCAGCCTTACCCACCTGCCTTACACCAAAGGGCTCTCCTGTGTAGCACATCGAGATCAACAGAAGCCTCTTGCCTGCTGCCATAACAGTACAATAAGGGAAATCAAACACAAAACAATTTACCAACACAGAGCAGGAATAGACAAATTTTAACAATCAGGTAAAACTAACAGCTCCCAGTTAGCATGACAGGAAATCTCACTGTTAGCAGTATATACTTCCAGCAGTGCTGTCACATCCACACAGAGAAAGAAAATGGCCCCCAAGGGCTTTATTGTGAAAAGAACACAAATTTAGGCATGAAAAAGGTACTATAACTGTTGTAGAGCACCTGGCAGAAAAATGCCTTGTGACAGAAATTACTTTCATAGGAAAGATATTCTTCATGGGAAGCTGCCTGAGGTATTCCATTCCAAAACAGAAGGGCAGAGGAACTCCCAAGTGGAGAGAGGGTAAGTACACAAAACTGAAGCACAGACTAACAAAGACATAAACCCAACAACAATTCTCACCAAAAAGTTCAAAGTTCACCTCTACATACTCCAGCACTGTCACATCTCAAATAATCATGCCATAACCACAGCATAACCATGCTGCTGCCAGGTATGGAAGTAAAGGGATCCAAAGAAAGACACTTTCTTCTCATCTTCCCAAGATGAGCCTTTTGTGAATAGGAATGCGAATTATTTCAAAAGATGTGCACTCAGAACAGATCTTTCCTGCACTGAAGATTTTTGACTTGTGGGGGTTTCTGCAAAAGAAACTACTTGTTTCTCATTTCCAGCTCTAACTTGTTCTGAAACGAATATACTTGCATTATGAATTCAGAAGTGAGGCAGTGGGTATACCTGCAAGCAGGAAAACAAATGCAAGTTTGCTATCCAATGAAAGAAACTGCCTATAAAGCTAAGCAAAAACATGAGTCTTTAAAAGAAACATCTATGTAAGTAACAATATTCTGGGTCACTGCTATTTGCTTATTTCTTGGGAATTCTTATAGTTATCAATCAAGGCTTCTCTCCTTTGAAAGGCAGATAGATTTCTGTACTAATATGTTCTTAGCATACATAAGATATTCCTCCAGAGAAACAGCAAACACTGTTTACTAGCATAAGTTCGGCAGGAAAGCTCAAAAGCAAGTATAAGTGATTTTCAACTGAATTGCAAGTCAATGCCCTCCTTTCCTTCCTCTAACACACTCATTCTGTGTCAGAAGAAAAGAGTTATACGGGGGGGATTTAAGCAGGGACCAGTAATGTCCTCACCAGTAGCACTGCAGCTTCACAACCACATGAAGCCACCACAGGCCTGCTGACTGCTCACTGCCCATCTTCCCCCATGAGGAGCAAAAACGTTCACGTGCTATACAAATCCATTAAGCAGAACGGACCACATCAGCGCAGAACAGGTCTTGTGCCGCTATTAGCTCTGACACTGTAGAGTTCCTGATGGATCCACACCACAGCCTTTTGCCTTGCTGAAAGAAATGGGGCAGCAATGAGACTGAACAGGATAGGGCTTGTGCACCTGCACGGCACTAGAGACATATTTCATACGGTTTATGGGATATAAGCTCCTGGAAGCAAGCACTAGCACTACAGGATGATTTTTCACAGCTACTCTTGCTAGCATTGTTCTATAATGTCAATGATTCAAAGACTCAAGCAAAAGCAACAAAATAATAGATAAAAAGAATCTGTTCTACTCACGGGAAGATCCAGTTCAATTCATCATCATTCTCCATTCAGTTCTATATTCCCTGACCACCACTGGTTAGCCTCTCCACTCTTTTTACTGTGGAGCCTTTTGAAAAAAAAACCTATTAATCCTCCAAAATTTTCCAGACCTAACAAAGTCTTTCTATCAAAATCAAAGGGAAATCAGTGAAGAAAGCCAATCTATTTGAAACAGTACCGAATCCTGGCCACTCTGCAATGCCTGAGCTCAAATAAATCAATTTGAACTTTTTTCCCAAGGCATTCTTTGACTTCTATTTATCTTTCCCTTTATTCAGTTGAATCACCACTGTGATTGAACCTTACACTGTACATCATCTCTTTCAAGAGATTTCTCACTTCTTACCAAAATGAAGTCTAAAATACAATCAAGAAACCCACAAGGTAATCAGCTATTCAAGTGCATCCATACCCTACTTAGCTTCAGTAACACTTATTTTCCATAAGAGAATTAAATATTTTCCCCAAAACGGTGTCACCTGCTGATGCACATGCTACCTCTAATTCCATACAACTGTATACTGCCAGCTGAAGAGGCTGTGTCACTGGCTCTCCATTTCCAGTGCTTTCCCTGAGAGCAGCTACAGCTATTGCTGCTGCTGGCTCAGCACACTGAAGATGGCATGGTGTGGCCACGAGTTAGCTTTTACATTCAATCAGCAGGTTCAGCTGCCTGCCAACCACTGCACTCGAGGGCAGAAGCTGCAATAACAGCCCCTCTACAAGACAATGCACAGTTATAGCAAGTGAAGTGAGTCCCATTAACACTGATCTCTCCAGCTGTATTCAAACCCAGCTATGGAGGAGATGTATCAGAATTTGCTTTACCAAATTCATTACAGCTTCTACTGCAAAACATTTCCCCTCCTAGCCAGCATAGACATTCCCTGTGATGCATATGCAAACTGAAGGTAAGCAGACCTATTAGACTTTATTAAAAATACTGTCTTGAGATTATTCACAACAGCTGTTTCCTCTTCAAGCTAGTGGAAAACAGATGGCAACATAACAAGGGCTAGATAATTTTAAAAATTAACTCTAAAACATGACACTTGTACAGGATGTCTTCCACTCATGCATCTCCAAATGGGATAGTAAAAATAAATTGATGCCAAATGTCATTTTGCTAGTACAATATAGCATAATTAACATATCAAGAAGAAGGGCAGAACAAAGAATACTTCAAATTGCACAGAAAAGCTGCATGTTGTGTAGAACATAAAGCTGTTTTTGTAGATTCCCTACAAAACTACTGAGAACATTGTTTTATCTTCTGTGTCAAACACCTACAAAGCCTGACAGCATCAAGACTCCTACAAAGCATCAAGACAATGGCAATTACAGGTGTGGAGAACAGGGGTGCCTACTTTTTAATAATTATTAGTAACTTCAATCAAGATTCACATGGGTGGGAAACAGCAAGGAAAATATTTAGTCATACTAACTTTCTCTGTGAACACAATGAGAGGATTTTATTTGTGCCAGTCTGGCTCAACTGCAGGCCATCAACTGCATTTCATGCATATCCCATATGATTAAGAGCAGAATTTAAGAAACTATAAATACACCACTGTAACAGTTTAAACACACATTGAGGGAGACCATGTATTATTGAGCTACCACATGTTGAAACAATTCCTACCAAAACATCAGCATTTATGGACAGACAGCAATGAATCCTCAATCGCTTATTCAGCTACAGGACCAGTTTAGAGCCAAAGGAAAAATTTTGGACAGAAATGAAAGAGATGCTTCTGACCACCTACTTTATGGGAACAGTTTAGGGTAAGTGGTTATCTTTTTTTTCTACTATGGTTAGCATTGGTAGGCAGTATGCAACAAACCCCTGAACTAGCAGCTCACATTTCAGGATCTACTAATGCCTCTGAGTCTGGGCATTTCTCTTGGAAGTGACTAAAGTCAAGTACACATTGAAGAACTTACAAGGTGCAGCTTTTTTTTTTTACCTGGCAGAAGAATTTATTTATTGTAAAAACTAACAAAGTAGTATCTGCCAATTCAGACAACTTTCCCAACTCCACTGCAGAACTGCCAAGAAATATACTCACTTCCATTCTCCTACTCCATTAACATGTCTGGTACAAGCCTCCACCACCTATTGTATTAACATTTCTAAAAAAATATAGAAATTAAATAACTAGTGCAGTTAGACACCATCTTTACAATACAGCAAAACCAGTCCAAAAGAAAACTTATGAGTATGTATATCTGTTCATCCCCCTTCAATAAAAAACCTCAAGCATAAAGCAAATCACATATATAAATTCTGCCAGATGGATAGCACATTTAGAAACGAGATGGTCCTAAAATCATGTCTGGATACACTCAATCCTATCAACAGCACAACTCAAGCCATAGTCCCTGTGATTCTTCCACCCATCATGTTTATTGCTGTAATCTGAAGCCAGCCTCAAAACAGCAACACTTGTGGTCACTAAAGCATGGATACAACAAAATACTGTTCTCCATAATAACATATAGCATATAATAATAAAATATACTGCACACAATCATAACCTGCATAATAATAATGTAACTGCTTTACATTATATAGTTTTTTATACTGTATAGTTGCATGTTACAGAGATATATGAAAAGCCTACACAACTCACAAGCAACTTCTAAGTGTAAAACTCCCTCTGTTCAGCTGACATTTTAAAAAACCTTACTTTCATTTCTGACTACTTATTCTGCTGGGTTTTCATACAGCTTTATCTGGGATGAAAGAATTCTCTATTCTCTTGCTACAAGCATAATCAAACACCACATGTTGCAAATATTTTACAACATCATAAATACACCTGAAGTGTCTAGAATAGTGAAAGTGTTTGATGTATTGAAGAGCCAAGTAGTGAAAGAGAACTACAGCAAAAAAAAGATAATTTCTTCCACGCCATTTTATTTTTCTGACTTCCATTCTAAGGGTAGAAGACTGAATTTTGCAACTTGCCTGCCACATTATTCAGCAAATTTGTGAACTCAAGCAAGACAGTGAAGTCTCTGACATACTCATGTACTCTCTAGCTGTGACTATATGAATCAACTTCCTCTATTTATGGAAAGTGGGTGCTAAATTAACTCTTGCCTTGGCATTTATCATCTACAAGCTTCATTCTCAAATTCACGGGATATCCTCTGTCCAGCAGACTCTGCCATTCCAAGTAAGTTGTGTAACTCCTGCTGGCATGGCTAATCAAAGTCAACACATGTTCATATTGCAGAGGTAAAAAAAAAAAAGCAACAAATGGTTACAGTCTTGTGAAACACAAATCTCAAGTAAATGACACCCAGACTGCCATTTCCCATTATCAGACCCACACCCAGACCTGTTCAAGTGGTACCTCTTCCCTTAGTTCCCTCCCTTTTGTAAAGGCAAAGTAGACATAAACACATGTATCGAAAATTTGTCTTGTAGATTAGGAACTGAATTTCCAAATCTTAAACATAAATCCCACCTCATTTTCTCCAGGAATCAGAAGTTATAAATGCTGCCAGTCAGGCTTACATTTAAATGGAAGGGCACATGTACAGTTGATAACTGTGCAAAATAACCACCTAAAATAAATCTGCCAAGGAATCCAATTACATCATTGAGCTTTAACCACTTACAGCGTACTTGAAGGAATGAGAAGGACACCCATTTAACAAGCTTCCTTCCTCTTCAACAAGCTTCCTTCCTCATCCTTCCCCCCCCAGATTCCCATTTAAATGGTTTACAACAACCACCTACATCATGTGGATTATCTAAAATAAAGTTCTCTCCCTTGTTATCATTAAGAGCTGCAAATTACCAACAGCTCACACCCAGGGGAAGATGTTTACTGAATAGATAGTACAGCTCTGTGGTCTTCCCAGCAGGGAGGAAAAAGCCACTTAACCAGATAAGCCCTCCTTTCAACTTCTCTCCACTTCCACCTCCCTGCTGTACCCTTCAGTTCAAAGGAGCACCTAATCTAACTTAGCGCCAGAATCAACACTGCACTTAAGTAAAAGAACTCACAGACAACTCCAGCACTAACAGTCAAGCTAAGCCATAAAGAAACATTCAATAACTTTCTGAACACATGTCATGAGCCCTCTCTGCCACTTTGTTTTGGGAGATCCTGTAACACATTCTTTACATAACAGTTGTGAATTTTCCCTCCTCAACCCTGCACTGCTCTCTCCTTAGTCTTTGCTTAACTTGATTGCCTCTCATATCCCTGCTCTTATACAAGCAAGATACCCTTAAACATATGGGAATGCTTGATGTCATGCAGCAAGGAATTACCAAACCCACAAAAAGTGCAGACTTCATGTGCATCTTAAGAGAAGACAAATCTCTAAGCAATTTGATTATGCAGAACACGCCTCAGATGCAGTTAATACTGTATGCAGCATGAAGATGCAAAACTCCAGTATGTGAATTTACCATGATACGCAGACTACAATTCAAAGTATTTTGCATGAGTTGTCATTGCCTTTTCAGGAAAGGAAAACAAAATACTATCAGTGATAACTTCTAACTCTTTTAACCAGGCAGAACTAAAGAGGAAGATGAGGAACCACATGCCTATCTATAAAACACTGGTCATTACTCTCCCTTCTGTGGAAGGAGCATATTGGAAGTACTGCTCTTCTGAGACACACCACTGTCTTTCAAAGCAGCAGGAAATTCAAATGCAAACAGAACCAACCCTTTCATCTTAAGTACAGGTCTGCAGGGAGAACCACAGCTGAGCTCCTAAGCTAATTTCTACACAGCCCTCTGTCTGCTGCAAAGACTCCTTTAACACAGCTCCCACAGAAATAACACAGAGAAGTCTCTAAAAAAAATCCTTCTGGGGAAAAGGGAAAGAAAAGAAGCAGGAAACAAAGGAACACTGAACTCTAATAGGTCTCTTCTGCTAATCAACAGAATGCTGCTGACATGATGTAAGGGCAGACTTGACACAGCCTGGAGAGAAGTAAGAGCATGCACCAGAAACTTCACAACAATCAGACACGGTTTTCAAACCACAGAAAGAGGGAAGAAGAATAAATCACTAAAAAAACGTCATAGAATGAGAAAGCAAGATACTAGTCAAAGTACATGGATGAATAAAGGCACAAAAACACAGCTGCAAAAGGTTAAAGAGACTTCAAGAGAATTTCCTTTCTGTCCATCCCCACAGTCTAATTAGCAAGCACTGTAACATACTGTAGCAATAGCTACCTAATACCTAGTGCCTCCCACACTTGCCCTTATCCACAAAGAGCCATGGAAATACCCGCAAGTCACAGCGGCTGCAGCAATCACAACGGGCGGCTGGCTCCCCTCACTCACAGGATGTGTTTTATTGCCACAGTCAGTGTTACAAAACACACAGACCTATTTTCTGTTATTGCATCTCCACTTCCTCTTTTCACCCTTTACGGTTCACACCGTGGTTATCCCACCGTGGCATCGGGAACAGCAGAAGGTTTTATGTGATTTCAGGCCAGCCCAGACACGATGTTGCGGTGCCAGGGCGCTGTGCAGAGCCCGTCCCGCAGCCCTGGGCTGTGACACAGTGCAGCTGTGTAAACTCCAGCAGTCTGCTGGGGAGGCAGCCCTGCGAGAAAGCACTGGGGGAGGCCTCTCTGGACACCCTTCCCCACTTCTGGGCTGCATTCCAGCTCAGAGCTGGGCCCTTCTCAGAGCTCCCCAGGTTTGTCTGCACCCAGCCATTTGCCTCACCGAGCCTGACTCTGCACTGATGACTTACAGTAATTTCACGATTATAAGAAGCACATTTTCCCTTGAAGAATCCAGCCTGCCCCAGTAGTGCAGCTTATATTCAGGTGCGGCTTATCTATGGACAAATCCCAGTGAAATGCCAACCTGGAAGTGAGAGCCGGCCAGGGAGGGCGCCTGGGGCTGCCTTTAAAGGCTTCGCTGGTCTATGAAAACTGTTGCAACTTGAGCACCTGACACCAAACCCAGCTGGTAGCGATTCTGTTACTAATTTGTTACTTTGTTACACATGGAGCCTTGCTTTTTTTTTAAAAAAAAAAAAAAAGTGCGGCTTATAATCAGGCGCGGCTTATAATCGTGAAATTACTGTAAATTTTGGTGTTACTTTGGACCTACCCATCACCTGCAGAGCTCTCTGGTGGTCACCAGGCTCTTAGTTGACCCTGGCTAACATCATGAACCTGCTCTACCCTTGTTTGGCTACCCCACCTCACTGGCAAGATCATTGCCCTGCCTGCTTTGCTGTCATGCTCAGCTTCCAGCCTGCCTTTTTTTATCAAGTAATCGCCTTGGTGCTCCGTGACAAGTGGAATAGGATAGCCTCACATTAAATTAATCTTTTGTTTATTCAGTTCTGCTCTAAATATTAATAAAACACACTCTTATACCAGCAGGGCACTGGAGTTCTGTTACTAAGGTCACAAGGATCATTGGAGTATTTAACCATTGTTTTTCAGAACCGGGCAACACTTGTCAAGGCTAAGCAAAAGGTTATGTTGTAACATAAGTGAACAGCAGCTTTTCAAAGAGGTAAGCAGCTAGAATACAAAATGAAATTTATTACTAAGGCTATAGCAGACTTCTCTACATTGTTTAGACTCCAAACAACTAGAACACAAGTTATTTGCACAAAACAGTGGGCTACACCAGGACTGAGATCTTGGAAGTGCAGTGCTCGAAATTCCATTACTGTTAGCTTACAGAAAGGCAAAAACTGTGCTTAATCCTGCAGGTCAACAGGGAGAGTCTAAAAGCAGGGGAGGGTGGGTGCACAAGGGAGAGAGAAAGCAAGAATTTAGTACCAGTTTCTTAATAATAGCTTTCTTTTTAGCTTCTGCTCTTCAGAACCAAATAGAGTACTAAAGCTGTTTTCTGTTAAACTCTCCCTATGACCCTCAGTTGTGCAGCTAAAATAGGCAACATCAACTCAAGAGAAGTCAGCTTGTCAAACAAACGGCCAGGTGTCAAAATTAAGTATTAGGCAGCCCTTGGCTTTTGACCTTAAATAATTCAACCAAAAATCCCCTAAAATGCCAGAGAATAGAAATCAGCGTCTTTTCTGATCCTTCTGAGTGATACTTGCTCTAGTGCTGCATTTGACTTCTCCAATACTGGTTATGCCAGGCAGGACTTTCACTGCAAAAGCCCTGTCACGTCAGGAAGACACAGGAGGCATTTGACTCCAAGTGCAGATTGACAAGAACAGGATCTTGAAAGGAAGGAAGCAAGACTTGGCTAGGCAGAGAAACAGAATCCTGCTTGTCCTCCACTGTCCCTTCCCCTGGCAGGGCTCTCTCATCACTCTGGGCACTGCTTAGCCAAAGTTTATCTGTACATATAGCTGAAGAGGTGCTTGTGAGGCATCTGCACTCTGCATCTCAGCAGGGGAAGGCACATCACAAATAAAGTAAGCAGAAAGAAGATTGCCACAATGGAATAACTATGGCTGGATACATATTCAGATCCAATATCTTTGCCACTTCAACGAAATTGCCTTCCAGAAAAATGTAGAATTGGATGGAAATTGGCACCGTGACTGGTAAATACCATTTTTCTATCCTGTCCCCCACTGAAGAGTCAACTCTATCTTGAAAAAGGCTGGATGGTTAAAGATTCTACTGTACAGTTACAGTAAGGAATGCAGCAAAAGAGCTCAACAACAATCCCAGAGCAGGTTTTGAACATATGGGCAGAAAACCATGTATTCCACTACAAGAACAAAATGCAAATGATGACAATGATAATAATAATAAATTAATAATAATAATAAAATCACTCAATAATTACACAAGTACCACACATCCCATGGGCTGAAAACAGCATAGTGTTTTTCTTTTAAAAGTAAACATATAATCCTGTAGAAGTAAGAATGTTGTGTACACAAAGGGACTCAAGATGACAATGAACAACCCTCAGGATTGTAACCCTCAGTTCAAGTGTTTGACTCTGGAAGCTCACCGGTGCTTAACAGACACAGGTAAACAATACAAGCCTTTTAGACACTGCTTCCAGCTGACAGGCACATGAATGAAGACATATGTCTGATGTCATAATGTCACAGCAAGATAAATATTCAGGCTGTTTTACAGGCAGAACAGCAGCTATGTGTTTCAGGGACTTTCCTAAATCAGGCTGTCTTTCAAATGATTAGCATAATAACTCATTTACCATTAAGGCCAATTAAGCAATTAATGAACTTTAAAAATTACACCTGAGGAGACTGTAAAATGAATCAAGCAGGCCAGGTCAAACTTACTGTCTTATATCTTGAAGCAAGTTTGGGGCTGAACCACCCAATCTGGATTAATACGAGAGTACAAATCAATTTTCTATCACAGCAATTACACTGTCTACAGCTAAGCCGTAACTCCTGATATGATTGTGAAGCCTGGGTGTAACTAAAGACGTTTCAGAGGCATCACTAATACCACAAAAGATGTACAGCAGCATCCTTTTGAGTTAGTTTTAATTTATAGAAAGTCAACTTCCTTCCTTTCCCCCCGCAAACACTCTCAATCATAGCCTTACAACTGAATTCATGTTAGCCCCCCTCAACATCCAACTAAGTACTCCATTCCTCAAAGGAAATACTTAAACCTACCCTTGATATTTTATTCCAAAGATTTTACTTGAATGATCGTTGAAAAAAAAAATTTTCAAAATCCTGATTAAAGTAATGCTAACCCATTGGCTCAAAAGCATGTTTAGAAGCTTTATATTGTCGTCATCTTCATCCTATGCTGGCCTATTTTAGTGCTAATCTCATGTTCCCAAAAGAAAACTATCATTCAACAAACAAAAAGAAAAAAAAAAAAGAAAAAAAAAAGTAAAAAGTAGCACACAGTGACTGAGCTATAGCTCATCCTTCCCACACCCTCTTCCCCTTGCAGCTGTGAAGGCTCAGTACTCCAGCACAGCTGGTTTCAGGTGTACCACAGAGGTCAGAGAAGCAACAAACACTTTGTTGGGGGAGGCGGAAAAAAAGCATCCATGTCCAAAACAATGGCAAAATGGCAAGAAAAAAAATCAAATAAATGCATGACACTTGCACTAAACCCAAGTGCACTGTGCTTTGCCTCTGTCAAAACCCAACCTACCCCAAGAGAAATATCCCGATCCTATCTCCTGCAGACTGATACCCTAGAAGATATATACACTGCAAAATACATTAACATTTCACCACTACACTGAAGACACCAAACAACAAAAGCACTGATAAATCACCATCATTGCCTTCTCCAGAAGAACAAAGGGAACCAAATTCCTGTCTTTAAGGCACAGCTAGAAGGTCCTGCCCTGCTACTGACTCCATACTCTGAAGGAAGTAGGCAGAAGCTCCTATCTGCATCTCATACTGTGGAGTTCGGGAGAGCAATAGGGAATCTGACCTTGTCCCATACCCAGTGTTTTCCCACCACACAAGTAGTGAGTGGGTTTTTCAGATCACATTGTGTAGCACTGAGTTAACCCCATGCAAGGCCAGAGGAGTTTTGGCATATCTGCAGCCTGGCACTAATTCACAGACATGTAAGCTCTTATTTGGTTCTAAGCCCTTCCTGGATAAGATATTCATGCCTGACCCCATTTCATTCTGCCACTGTGCATGGTCTGTTAAGCACAGAACTTGCTCCTATATATTTCCCAGTGTGCATGGTAGTACACTGAAGTAGAGACCCCACCTTACAAGCATCTGGTACTTCTGGTTATAGATCAAACAGCCACCAAACATTAAAAAGAGTTTGACACAGTACAACTAAAACCTGAATATGATTCCACCAGGAGAAAAATGCACCTTAAATTCCAGAGATTGACTGTGCACAAGAAAGTGAAGCCCATGTAAAGAGCATGTAGTACAAGTTAGTTTCAGGGCTAGATTACCAATTCCCATTACCAGTAGCAGGGCATCAGCAAAACAATAATTTGCAGGTGTTATTAGGAAACTTTATTAACCACAACATTTTCCACTAGACTGTTACAGAGACTGATTACATGTAATACTGAAGCTGGCTTTAAAAGTAATTCAGCTTTTTTTTTTTCTACTTTCAAACTCACAACTTTCTGGAATACTGTCACAGAATCAGGTGTCAAAACACACTAATTATCAGCCTGTTAGAATTTCGGTTTTACTGAAATGATTTTGCTCTACTGCAACATTCCAAATTCCCCCAAGCAATTTTAATTCCCTGTCAAAAACCATGGAATCACCGTTAAAAAACAGACAGGCAGGAGTATTGGTCTGAATAAAAATTAGTTTTTTCCTCCCTCTCAGACAATTTTGATTAGTAGGCCTAAAAAAACATAAAAAGACATGGGGGAGTAGGGAGAGGCACGCTATCTTGAAATCTAGCTCCTTCCAACTCTAACACACAACACCAATTTCCTGAAGTCCATTGCAGGCACCACCCAACAAAGAATAGAGGTTGGGTCTACACATCAGTAGGAGAGGGAAGGGACACTAAGAGTTACCCCAGCTTTAAACAGGGCTGAATTTATAAGCACTGACCACAACCTCCTTTCTAAGCCATTGTCATCTCTGAAGCACCTACACCTATTCTGCAGCAGCTACCTGGAGCTCCTGTTCATGGGAACTCTGGTGCTCACAGTGGTCAAGCAGAGTCATCCAAGAGCTGCTGGCCCTCAGCATGCAGCAAAATTAATTATGTGGAACAATCTACAAACACAAGGTATGACAAATATTTACAGAAGAATAGTGCTGGTCAACTCCTACCTTGCACCTAGGGCAAGAAATGCTAATAAGAGCACAAATGTGGTTCTTCGGGTATCCCAACAATTTGAAATTTGGATGTTATGCAACATCAGCCAAAGTAATAAATATGAAATATCTACACTGGAAATGTGGCTACAAGTTAACAAAGAGGAATGGGCCACAGAACATTTGCAGAATGGGTCCTTTGTCTCATCTACCAGGGAATATTTTACAGAAAACTCAGAACTTGAACAGTATGTTCCTGGAAGTAAAATGCAACTTATCATTTGAGGAACTGAACTAATAGGTTAATGAACCAGTGCTGCAGGGATAAGTACTCTGAAGGAAGTATCTCAGGACCAGACTTGGTCTAGGGCTACTAAGAATTTGTACAGATTAAGACAAGGACCTTACAGACAGTTACAACAGTGGACAAAATTTACTGGAGCACAGGTCCTCTTAACTTGAGCAGAGGAGATGCAAGTTTTCTAGGACCTTTACTGCATCCCTGAAACAGAGCATAATACAGTCTAACAGCAACAATAATCACCTACAGAGCAAAATGGCTTTTGGGTTTACCAAATTCCCAGACACATTGAGCAGTACAGTTCTTTTATATAGGCGCAGAAGATGTGAGAAGCTGGTTCTGTACCCATAAAACATGCTGAAAGACACACAGCTGCTGGAGTTTCACAATTCTGTCATTATTTTTGCATACTTTGTGGGAAACAAGTAGCTCTTCCCTCAGCTCCTTATAATATGTAGAAAAAATATAATATGCAGAAAAAATATAATATGCAGCTACCTCCATGTACAATCTATTTCACACAACCAATTATACATCTGCTGTCAGGGGCATTTGAAAAAAATAAATGAAAGAAAGACAAGAAATTGTACTGATCAGACCTGTAGAGGAGTGACAGGTCTCAGTGCTAGCATTCCTTGCTTATCTCTGCTAAAATGTATTAAAAGCAGCTAAAAATAAGGTATTTCCCCAATATCAAGTTCTCCATAAGAGCAAATGCTGCCATTTCAGAGATATTCCACAAATCAAAAATGGAAGGGGAAACAGCAAGTGCATTATTAAAATAAAAAAACAACGTTTCCAATGCAAGTCACATCTTAAGAGCAGGTGCTTTGTGAAGAACTTTTTGAACGTATATTGTACCACTATAGAGTTTTCATGACTAGTGACAGCATGAAGAACGAAAGCTGCAGTCTCAGAAACAGCACTTGCAGCTGGCAAATGGCAACAACAGAGGGGCTGACCACTGGACTATGAAGAACTTGCATTTGTTCTGGAAAACTTGGGGCAGCCACTCAGACACATGAAGTATTTATAAAAGCACAATATTCTTTCAAGAAGAACAGAACAACAACTTGCACAAAATGAGAGCAATTCTGTTAGACAACTGCATCTCCTCTCTTTTTTACTCACTATGAATTATTTGCAGCAGATTTGCTCATTGGGATTACACTAAGTTAAATGCAGCTGTTTTGGAGAGGATGGATTTGTTTTGTTTTAGACACACACAACTCTCACATTGTGCCAGAGCTCAATTTTCCAAGGTTGTGTTCATGTGTTCTATAGCAGTCACCAGCCTTTCAAACCAGAATCAAAAAGCAACTGTAGGATGTCACACCCTGTGTCTTCTGCGAAATAGATCTAATTTTCCATTACAAACTGGTGATTGTTCCTGGGCAGGGGGAGGGAGTGAGAGACTAAGAAAGGCAGCTTTTGTACTATCTACCAGATTTTTCTACTATTTCTACCACCCTCCTTCCTACAATTCTACAAGCTGAACGACAGCCAGATAAGTCAACGAAACTATTTTTCACTGAAATATGACAAAGCATCTGAGAAGGTTCATAATACAGTTCAATTTCACTTTTCAATTATACTGTTAAACACACACAACTACTTTTAAGAACTCGCTAATTGGTTTAAAATGCACATTTTAGAAGATGCTAAGAGAAATAGCTTTCACAATGTTGCACTGTAGTACTCAATGAAACAGGAAATGAGGAACAAAGAAAGGAATTTCATAGATTCCAGATGTACCCTAACACCAGCTGGGAAATACAAGCAAGAATCAACTATGGCCTTGTAAAAAGCTACCACTAACTGTTTTCTTCTAGAGCTCTTGAAAAAAGTAAGTAGCTGTAAACAATTTGTAAATAGAAATATTTTTAGAAGGAATTGGAAACAGTAATAAAAATAAACTTCTTCCCCTCCCTCCTATTTTTAAGGAGTTTAAAACTCAGCCACCAGTTCATCTGGTTCTTTGAGTTGCATAAGAAACTGTACAAACAGTCATAACAGAAGCACAACTGTAAATAAAATACTTCAAGCTGTCCATTTTCCAGTACTTGCAATGAATGAAACTCAAAAGCAAGGAAAATTAAAAAAAAAACAAAAAACAGTAAAGTCGATTTATACTACATGCCTTTCATGCACATGGAACTGAATGGAATTTAAACTTGCAAATTGCTATCAAACAAGTTATTGGTCACTTAAAATTTTTATTCCTACATCTATAAATAAATAAATAAAGAACAAACCCCACCACACTCCAGATTAAAAATCTTGGAAATAAAACTCCTTCCCAAGTTCAAACATCCAAACACCCTTCTTCTCCCTGTGTAACACAGTATCTCCAGTGTTTCATCTTCCTTTTTTTGAAACACAAATTCAGGCCTTTCAATGCAAACTTCTTCTAAATGGATTTTGAAATCTCTTAGTAACAAGTTTAGAGACAAACAGACAACTATATTTCCTCCCAAAGTCACCAGTAACATATGAAAAGAAAGCTTAAGCATGCATCTTAAGGAAGACAGATCTGTCCCTCCCTCCTCCCCTCATCACAGAAATAGGTATTCTTCCTAGCTTCAAGAGTCTTCATTCATTGCACACGGAAGAACAGAGACACTGCATCCACCTACTAGCAATGTATAAAAAGTACAGTAATTTCACAATTATAAGGCACACCTGATTATAAGCCGCACTTCCCAGTAGCCAGGTAGACCACGGGATCTGTCCATATATAAGCTGCACCTGAATATAAGCCGCACTTTTTCTTTTTTTTTTTTAAGCGATGATCCATGTGTAACAAAGTAAATTAGTAACAGAATCACTGCCAGTTGGGTTTGGTGTCAGGTGCTCAAGTTGCAAACAGTTTTCATAGACCAGTGAAGCCTTTAAAGGCAGCCCCAGGCGCCCTCCCCAGCTGGCTCTCACTTCCAGGTTGGCATTTCACTGGGATTTGTCCATAGATAAGCCGCACCTGAATATAAGCCGCACTACTGGGGTAGGCTGGATTCTTCAATGAAAAAGATGCGGCTTATAATCGTGAAATTACTGTACATTCATATTTATGCAAATTAAACACTGCGTCAAATGCTATCTGTTCAAACCTACCAGTCATTCTTCAATAAGTGAAGCCCTCTTACCATCATGTCACACTAACCCATTTCAGTCAATGGTGACACAGTCACAGCTACACACCCCAGCAACAAGGATCAGCAAGATTCAGCTGCTGGGCAAATGAGGGGACCTTCATTCTGCCCCAGTGCTCCCTGAGAGGTAATAAAAGGGAAATGCACAAGCCTTTAGCAAAGTAGAAAAAAATGGATAATACTTCAGAGGTATTAAAACTGAGCAGCAGAAACATTAATCAGAAGCCTCAGAAGTCTTCAACATTTATGTTCTTTCCTCAACTGACTACAAAAATACAGATACACTATATTTTCTCCCTTTCAGGCAGAAGGGGGATTAAAAAAACCAAACAAACCTCAAAGACCTCAAACTTTCCACTGAATATATGAAGTGTTTTACAGCTGGCAATGATTCATTAGAATTTAAGAAAGGAAAACGGGGAAAATATTCCAGTTCTTCATAATTTTGAAGCTTCACATCTCATTTTGCAAAACTTTCACCCAGAAAGTCTTCTATAGGAGGAAAACAACACGTGAAGTTTCAGGGAAGTTCCCTTCCCTTTGGTAGAGGTTAGGATGGGAGAGGAAGGAAGTTAGATTTGTTTTTTACTCCAAAACAAAGCTTTTATTTGGCTCCTAAATTCAGTCACCAGTCCACTACACTGAAGAAATCAGACACTGCTAAAGAACAGACACTTCATAAGGTTTAGCAAATGTCAGTAAAATCAGAAGGTTATAATGGGCAAGTCCACAATCAGCTTTTCAGTTTAGTAACATATAACCCATTATTAACTCCAAGCTTGAGCTTTTCCTTGGTGTAACCACAAAATACATAAACCTCTGGTACTACAAGGCTTAAAAGCACAGCATTAAGATTTACTAATGCGTGTTTTGATTATTAATATAAGCCTTAGGTGACTTGCTCCCCAGAAGCATTACCAGTCCACTGGCACACACACATTAATTTTTCTTTGACATATGTGGCTGAACATTTGTTGCTCAGATCAATATGAGCAATGCAACTGTCTGGTATTTATATATTTTACAGTATGCAGCCAAGTCTACAAGCCTCTGATTTTATTCTAGGCTTCTTCCTCTCACAAGACCTAGCTGTAAGATTTATTCTCCAAACACATCCGTTTGCAAAGTGAATTGTATCAACATGAGAGGTATTAAGTACTCCTTAACAAACCAAAGTGGATTTTACCTCATACTTCCCCCCTCTAACCTCCTCCAAGAAAAAAAAAAAAAACAATTGCTACATGAGATACTCAAAGACTTAATTCAACTATCACAGAAGTGCAATTACTGGCTCTAATAGAATTATTCCAAATTTATACTCCTGTAATGGAGATCAGTCAGTGAGAAAGAATAGAGGGAAATTTAACCTGATTAATACTATCAAAGGTATTTTTTATAAGGTTTTTCAATTGTATTTTCTAATCTTGGTGTAGGCATCTCTGTCCAGTGTTCCTTAAATGGAAGGGAGGTCAGTGCATCAGTGCAACGTGGGAGTTCAATGCAACTGAATGACTTAATATGAAACCAGTGTTTGACAACATAACTGTGTAAGTAGAAATCTTGCTTTGCACAGAAAGGGGAGAAGGAGTTCTGCTACGCATAAATTTGATAATCAACATTAGGTGCCCCAGCTTTAAAAGACAAGTGTGTGATGGAGAAATGGGGCAGCATGTGTGACTATTAACTAATACCAACTAAAACACCTAAACTTTCATAAACAGCTAAGGCTCCTGAACTGAGTGTGAGATTCAAATAGCTCTCAAGTGGAAGGTCAGAGACACAGATACATCAGTTTGTCATATAATCCTCTAGGTACTCTCATTGGAGCTTTAACATTTGTTCTCCAGAGCAGGTGACCAAGCTGGTATGTACTGGCAGGTACCAAATACAGCACCATCATGAAAGCCTGTAGTAAGGAAAGGGAGAGAACTGAAGAGCACAGAAAGAGTCAGATGCTGCCAGTCATGATGCTGCCAGTACACAGACATGAAAGCAAGGGATGCACCTCCTGTCCCCTCTGATTTCCCACACATGCACACTCCCAGTCAAGCTCTTGGATACTTGTCCAGAAACATCTCTGACAACACTGGAGAGCACACCTCACTAAAATGGAAGAAAACTCAACCTGAAAGGAAAATTAAGTTGCAGTCTTCTGTACTGGCAGAAGAGACACATAAAAACAGAGCAAGAGAAGCTAATACTGACATCTAACCAACTCAGCAACGTCAGAACTAACAATCTGGTTTTAACCAATGATAGTGAAATAATTAAAAAAAAAACAAACAAACAAAAAAAAGCATTAATCAGTCTGAAGAGTAATTCAAGGCAATGAAGTTTTCAAAAGCATTTTCTGGAAAACTGAGAAAGATATCCAACACTTATATGTCCTTATGTAAGAGTATTTGGTACTCTGACCACCAGGTAATCACTTCCATGAAGAAACAAGAAAATACTAACTTCCCATGAGACAGATTAAGTAACAGTTTTTTTCAAATGTACCAATTCCAGAAGAAGATAAAATAACCTAACAAGTTTGCTTATTGACATCAGAGGCCCTGAGCAGGTCTGTTTAACAGATTCACTCCTGTGAATTTACCTCTACACACTCTAAAAACCAAAACACATGGGCTTTCACTCATATATGAATCCTTCTCTACTTAAAAGAAAGTAAGGCTATGGAATTTGATATCAGGCTGGCATCTTCTCCAAAACTGCATTTACTGCAGCATTTTTCACTGCTACCTCTGTTTCCTCATGTAACTTGCAGAAAATATAGTCTCCATTTCTGCTCCAGCCACCGCTGCTCTTGACAGTCCACAAACAGCCATGGAACTTCACCTCTCAAAACAGCACTGGTGCCAGAACTTTTCCATTCAGCACCCTGAACACAAGCTGGTCAGAACATAACCACCAACAAATCTAGCAATTTCATATACTGAACCAGCAGTGACAAATCTGCATAATTTATTCTGCACCTTCTGTGGCCTGTGAGACTCAAGCCTTAATTAGCACTACTACAGTCAATCAATAAGAATGTTAAGCTGCCACTTTATTTTACCTATGCAACATCAGTTTAAGCTGTACTTGTTAACTTTTTAATGTGAAGAAAAGATCTTGAGAAGTCTTGAATACATTCAGGGTGAGATGCAAATAGCTCTTCTTCCTTTCTTTACTTCTTGGTCCTCTAACTTAGAAAAACCGGAAAAAAACATTGTTATCTTTATAAGAAACATTTCACACTTCCTAAATAATAATTTGCCATATATATATACATATATATACACATACACATATAGTGAAACAGAGAGAAAGGTACCTGGGAAAAAAAATCTCATTCTAAAAATATCTATTCCACAACCTTTTGCCCCATTTAAGTGGGAATAAATCCTTTTACAGTATTATGCAATGAACATGTTTAGTCGTAATTACTTCTACAAGTAACCACTTAAGGCACTAAATCCCAGCAGATAACATTAAAAGAGACATCTTCTCAAGATAAAATGGATTTCTCTGAACAACCTTAGTATTATTAGACTTAAGGGAGACCTTAAATTTGTCAGGGACAAGGTAAGTTTCTTAGCCTGGGAAATGCAGAGACATCTCTCAAACCTTTACTCCGTACCAAGTGTAATGATTGAAGCCTGTAAATACCTTCTCTTGGAATCAACCTGCTTAAACATCACTAAACTAGCACTTAAGTAAATACTCTCCCTGACTTTACCCACTACTCTCAGTTTCATAAAGTTTAACTGCTTTCACAGTGTCTTAAACTGCACAGCTCTGTATGAATTAGTAAAGAAGGCACACTAAGAATAAAGAGGCAAAGAGATGGCACATCTACAGAGCAACCATCCTCATTCTGTCAACTGGACATAAACAAGGTCTTACAGCTCCTAGAAAATGGGGTGAGCTTAGAACAGGCTAAGTTGTGTGTGAAGCTCTAACCTACACCAGGTAGGAGGCAACTTTTATCACAAGTATTTCAACACTTCATGATTCTGATCACACCTAGTGCTAAGGATAGCTTATGCTGCTGGAATTCCCACATTTTAGACTAAGACCTCAACATCCTATAACCACAAAACAGCCCTTCTGAAAGATGGTAAAAGAAAGTTTTAGAAGTTCATGAGTGACTTAAATGGCAACAAGAGCTCATAGTGCATAAGTGGATTGCTATTACCTCTCAAAAGCTCAAAAGAACGATGAGCAAAGGGTCCTCCTGATTATATTACAGCGCCCGTAAACTCTCAGTGTGCAATACCCTCCTGCCCCAATTGCTACTTTCAAACTATCAGACAGAACTATAATAAGCTCTACCACTGCTAGAAAAAATATTATTTTAAAGCAGAGCCAAATGCCCCTAAGTATAACAGTACTAGATTTCAGGGACATGAAAAGCTTGCTAAAGTGAAAATTCACAAATAAGCTGTTTCTTTAGATTTTTCAAGTATAAACAATTTTACAAAGTAAAATCTGGCAGCAGGTTCTCTGCTAGCCAGCATTACAGCTGTCAACAGCTGAAACGCTGAACATGAGCTTTTATTTTTTCAACGGAAAGTTTAATAGTTGATGCCATTTAAGGAGAAAAAAGTAGCAATTAAGCACAGCTATTTATTAAATATTAACAGTACAACAAAAGTCATGTTGTCAAGTAGAAGGACTCTCTTTGTAGTTTTTCCAGCCAATCATCAGCCATAGAGCCTTATGTTGTTTCCTTTCAGGTTTTGAAACACTGACTCATGGAAATATCAGCACTGCACACTTCCTCAAAGTGGCAATCTTATAGGAAGTGTTTGTTTAGTCTTACATGACACATTGTTTTGTTTATGTATAAGGGATTCCGGTAAAAATAATTTTCAATTAACGAAAAAAGAGACATAAGCACAACGGTTTCAGTTATGGGAAGCCAAAATAAATCAATTTCAACTAGACATCTGAACATCACATTCATTAACACAAGTACTACTTTTTTCTTTCTACTGTATGTTACTTTCTCGCAACACGAGAAGAAGTTGCCAGGCATTAACTTCTTTCAATTCAACTAACCACAAAAGAAACTGGACAAGAAGGTAGCACAGTAACAACTCCTCTTAACGCTGGTACCCACGCTGACAGTTCACATTGCTGCTCCACAACTTCAGCATGTCAATGAGACATCTTTAGGAGATGCCACCTCACTGTCAGTTCAACTGAGCAAAGCAAACACAGCTTCCTACAAAGCTTAACCTTTCAACATTTTCAAAAAAGCAGACAGATGGCTCAGGCTAAATCCAAGCATGACTAGAAACAATACTCCTCAGAACATGGAAGCACTTAAGAGATCCAGGATGCAATCTAGCTAAATATGGCTGATTCCATGCAGCCCATCAGACCCAAAAGAACAATATGAGCAGAAGAAAATGCCTTCAGCTTCTTGGAAATACAGGACAAGCCAGCCACAGCAGTATACTACATTAGAGCATTCAAACATCTCTAGGCTACAGATGTTTTACACAGCCAGAAGCCTCCCAGTTGCATCAGCCTCCCCATTAAGAGAGGCATGCCAACATGGGTGTCCACTCTGTTTGCATTGATTCCTCAATGCATCAATCCTACATTTCATCCAATTTATTCTTAGGCATGCCTGTATATCAGTGTCCCCATTCATCATTTGCCAACAGACATGCTACAGAGAAGGAAACATCTTATCAGATCAAGCACAGAATATCTGAAAGTCAGATCAGTCGGAGCTTGGCTATGAAACAAGCTCCCAAAGAACAGAACTGACCATTTCCACAGCATGATAAATCAAAGCAACACAGAAAACTACGTATCTTTTTGCCCTCAAATAACTTTTCTCTTAACCCATTGAAAGAGTCAAAGCCTCCTGTCACTAGAAAAGAGAGAAAACCAAAATACCCATGAATGGGAACTGCTAAAAGAAATGTACAGTAATTTCACAATTATAAGCCGCACCTTTTTCATTGAAGAATCCAGCCTACCCCAGTAGTGCGGCTAATCATCAGGTGCGGCTTATCTATGGACAAATCCCAGTGAAATGCCAACCCGGAAGTGAGAGCCAGCCAGGGAGGGCGCCTGGGGCTGCCTTTAAAGGCTTCTCTGGTCTATGAAAACTGTTTGCAACTTGAGCACCTGACACCAAACCCCGTGCTGGCAGCAATTCTGTTACTAATTTGTTACTATGTTACACATGGATCCTCGCTTTTAAAAAATATATAAAAAGTGCAGCTTATATTCAGGTGCGGCTTATATATGGACAAATCTACCCGGTTATCGGGAGGTGCGGCTTATAATTGTGAAATTTACTGTACTATTGGGAATAGCTGAAAAAAGTAGTGTCATTCCAATGTTCATCATCTTTTCAGTGGTGCCCAGCAACAGGATGAGGAGCAAAGGCCATAAATAGAAACAGTAAGTTCCACCTCAACATGAGGAAGAGCTTCTTCACACTGAGGGTGGCAGAGCACTGGAACACATTGCCCTGAAAGGTCATGGAGTCTCCCTCTCTGGAGACATTCAAACCCCACTTGGACACTTTCCTGTATAACCCATGTTAAGTGACCCTGCCTTGGCAGGGGGTTTGCAGTAGATGATATCCAGAAATCCCTTCCAACCTTAACAACTCGGTGAGTCTGTGACCTCCCTTCAGATCCAGCCACAGCACTTTCTGTAGGGAGCCTACAAGCTCCATACACGAATTCTACAAGATTAGGATTGCTTTACGAGGCCAATCTGATTAGGATACTTCCTCAACCCATCAAAGCAACCCCGCCACTTCCTCTTTTTCTGCAAACTTCCCAGGAGACAGCCAGCTCCAGAGAGCGGTGTGACTTTAGAGCACGAGCGGCCGAGCCGCGCGTCCCCGGCCGCGGGAGGCGGAAGCGCTCGGCCGCGCCCCCTGCCGGGCAGCGGCGGCGCAGCGCCGGGCATTGTGCTCGCCATCCTGCGGGAAACACCTTCCGCTCCGGCGGCTCCAGCCAAGCACCGCTGCAACCGGGATGCTCGCGGCTCTGCCTCTCGCTATCCGGCCTAAGAAATAGCGGGGATCCTCGCTGCAGTTCGACAGTAAGCAAGAGCTCAGCTTTGACAGGGGTTCCGCTCCGACAGCTGAAGTCAGCAGCAGGATTAACTTTAGTCCGCGACATAATGAGATTCACCTCAAGACTTTTGCTGCTGTTATTGTCTTGGATCTTTTTAACAATTCAAAGAAATTCCCATACTCTCGTGACTACAACCATTCAGGTGTTAAGATCATAACTGTTTTCTTCTCAAAAAAAACTAATTAAACACTACCACCTCAGCCACAAATCATCATTCTCTATGCGAGATATGTTAGCCCTTTTACTAAAAACCAGATAGAAACAACCTGCAATATCACTCACATGGCACTCACATTTCTCCCTTGTGAAAATACCTTTTTTTATTTTCCCCTCCCCTCTCTGAAAAGAGACAGACAACAAGTCTCCGACCATACTCTGTAGTCTTACTGAATCTCTTTTCTGGATGTATACGAGAACATAAAATGAACACATAATTTTTTAGTTTGTATGATAAAATTTTAACTCTTAAAAACTGCTCTCACTAAACTACCTGTTGACAATTAACGAGGAAACGATCCTAGCAGGGGACTCTTTGAAATGCTAACGCCACTATCCAATAATGAGATTTCCTACGTAATCTCACGTTTCAGTTTTATCTAACACGCCAATTGGTGGCTGCAAATTTGCTTCCGAACGCAGGGAAACGCAAAGGAAGATTTTTCAAGAGCTTTATTAGGAAGCCACACGGCCTCGGTCCCCAGCGCTGAACTTCGCCGCTTCCCCTGCAGCTCGCAGCCCCCGCGCCCCATCCCGGGGACGAGAACCGCTCCCTCGGCATGTGGGACCGATTGTCTTACGGAAACGAGGGATTTCCCTCCCAGCCGGCACACTCAGATCTCGACCAGGGAGAGTTTAATCCGCTCGCTGACATCTGTCGCTTACTTTCTAATAATGTGGTTTGGAGCTCGCTCAACAGCAAGAGGAGCGAATCTCCAAAAGCGCGAGTCGGAGAAGCGGCAGCAGCCCCTGCCTGTCCCCCTGCCGAGGGAAGGGGCTGAGACAGCGGCTCCTGCATGCACACGGCCGCTTTTGGGCCGGCTTCACACCAGCTCTGCCAGTGACACACAGCTGAGCCTCGGTGACCGCCTCCAAACTTTTGGAGCGCAGATTAGCAACAAAAATGAAAAAAAAAAAAAAAAAAGAAGAAAAAAAAAAAACAAAAAAACCCACCCTAACAAAAACTAAGCAACAAAACCCGCGAAATCAGGCGAATATCCTGCGCCGCCCGGACTCCTGCCGGCGCCGCTCGCCTGCCGGACGCAGCGCGCTGCCCGCCCGTCCCCGCGGCACCGGCCGCCCCGCACGGCCCGCGGAGCCCCCGCGGAGCCCCCGCGGAGCACCCCCGGCCGCGGGCACCGCCCGCCCCGCCACCCCCGGCGCTCCTCCGGTGGGACGCAGAGCGCAGGGCAGCGCGAAGGGGCGCTCGGCAGCTCCGCTCCAGCGGGGATTCCCTGCCCGCTGCCCCGCGCGCTCACCGATTTTAATCCTGACGCTCTGGAAGACCCGCAGCCCCTCTTCCTCCACCGCCATGGTGGTGCTGCCGCCGCTGCGCCTGACGCTCAGCAGTGCTGAAGCCCCGCCGCCGCGGAGGCGCGGGGACCGGGCAGGAGGAGGCAGGCGAGATGCTCCGCCAGATGGGAAAGAGGGAGGACGGCCGGACAGCTCGGGACGCACCGGTACCGGGCTGGAGCGAGCGAGGCACAGAGCAGCCGCGCAGCCCAGCGGAGCGCAGCGCCCGCCTCTCCCCCCGCGGGCCGGCAGCGCCCGCCCCGCCGCCGCCCCCTCATTGGCCGGCGGGGCGGCGGCCGCGGCGCTCATTGGCCCGCTGCCACGCGGGGCGGGGGGAGCGCGCGGGGGGAGCGCGGAGCGCGGCAACAGCTGGAGCGCGGCCGCCCCCCGCAGCCCGGGCCGGGCCGCCGCCGCTCCGGGCCCCGCCGGGACCCCCAGCGGGCAGCGCGGGCAGGCCGAGCGCTGACTAACGCCGTGGCCCCGCTCCAGTGCCGGCCCGGACCAGCCGCCAGGAGCAGGCGTTGGCGTCATGGCGAGAGAGAGAGAGAGGGAGGGATGTGCAAGTCCTCTTTCCCACACAGCCATAAAGAGAGGGCTCTAGCGATGCCCCAGGTTGAAAGCCATTCATTAGTGAGGAAAAGAAGTCCCGTATTAAATAAACAAACCCGTTTGGGCGCTGGGAGCAGGCCAGTCTGTCTCCTGGCTCCATTTGATCAGCGGCAAAGCTGGCTCTACCTGATTGCACGGGGAGACCAGGGAATTCAGATTTCAGACTGGCATGATTACACATTAAACAGCAAGAAATAGGACCTGTGTCAGTGTTCACTGCCAAACCTTGGGTCTTGTAAAGTCAGTAATTGAAATACGCCTTCCCTAAAGGTCTGGCAAAAGCAGAGCACAGAGTTCAGTAGAGGTCTACAGATTACATTATTTCAAAAACTAAAAAATCAAAACATCTTTGGTGCAGTCGCAATCCCCCTAAAGAGGCTTGGAACATCCCTATGCAGAACAGCCCAGGCACATCACAGTCCGGCATGTCTGATAAGCACAACAAAATGACCTTTCTCAAGTCTGCAAATAAAAGAACATAATACAATTAAATACTTTCCTGTTCTAGCTCTAATTTCAGGAGTGAAGGAAAGGTAAAATCGCTGAGGACAATATATACATATATTAAAATCTAGTAATGAAAGACAGCAAGAAATTGGAAGGCAAATCAGCCAAAATCAGTCACATGCAGTATGAAGTCTGTACCAAAGAGGTGCATACAAGCCTGATGAAAACAATTGAGCAATCCATCATT
>VRYO01002772.1:65870702-65881325 GCA_009812075.1 Sialia sialis | reverse complement strand
AGGTATTGAAATATAGAAGAGCAAACGAAAAGTTGGGAAGGAGCTACAATAGCAGAGGAAGTCAGCTTGTAGGAAAGCCTGAGGAAAACCTGAGTTTCCCACACAGGTATGGGCCTAACTGAAGGAAAACTGGCAAGCTCACAGCCAAAAATGGAAGCAGTGAGTTATCTTAAGGAACTGCCTGACTTGCTGTGTCTTCTTTGTCTGCATAGTCAAGTGGCATATGTAATTTGATAAAAATACTTTTACAGCACAGGACTCTAAAGAGATTTTATAAAGTACAGGCTTCCATTTACCAACACCCATGCCTTATTTCCTTCTTCCTCACTGTAATATGCCCCATGTCCTCTGTAACCTCATTATACCTATTCCACCATGTGCCTGCCATCTTTTCTTTTATAATGCTCACTCCCAGCAACACTTCAGCTTCTCTGCTTGCTGGTCCTTCACATCCCCCATGATACCTTCAGTGTTTCCCGCCCTAATAACCTTTAACATTTCCTGCACCATGACCCAAATTTCAATTGTCACAGTATTTATGATTCCCCAACTTTTTTATCACCTTCCAGCTGGACAAGGGGCAAGATAAGCAGCAGTCTGAACAGAAATTACAAGAAAGCTGATCAGACAGCTCACATTTTAAGAAGGACATTGTCTTAGATCAGCTAACCTGATGTTGCCTCTCAGATGCTGGATGTGACAAACAAATAATTTGGGGGTATACATGTCTGTTTTAACACTCTGTATATGCTCAGATATAAAAAGGAATACACAAAGCCTGTTGCTTTTGCTCTTTCACCACACATGCACATATTGGTACAAAATAAATACAAGCCTACTGGGCTATCTCACTGAAGAAAAATGGCAAGCAACTGTTACAAATAATGCTGTACGCAGGCACAAAGAATTCCAGCTAAAGCAGTGGATAATGTTTAGCTATAAGCAAAGATAATTGTATCCTGTGCTTAGGATCTTTATAAATCTTCCTCAAAAGCACCAGGGAGAAATCTGCTTCCATGCTCTAAATATTAGGGACATCTTGAATAATATATTTTACTTCTGTGTTTGCCTTTGCTACATAAGGACTTCGGCTGGCCTCGTTTCCCTGTTGGAAGCTTTTCTTATCTGCAGAAAGTTGACCCCAAAATAGTAATTTTTTTTAAAAATCAATTTTTCAATTCTCTTCCCAGCACTCACTGCTGTAAGGGTTGCTCTCAGCATATACTGAACAGACTATCCTTCCCAATTTGCCATTGTATTCTTTTCAGACAGTCATGGCACTTCTATCTATATGCTTTATGCCCAGGAAATGAAAGAATATGTCTACCTACAATACCAGGCATTGTATGTTCACAAAAATCAAGCTATATATAAATTCTCCACCCCTTTATGTGCACCCAAATTTGCAGTCAAATCCCACCACCTTAAACCTAATGTCATTTGACCCAGCATAAAATCACCTTGTAAATCTAAGGTGCTGGTTCTCTCCCACACCCTAACCTCAGGTGCTGCTTGCAACCTCTCCCTGTGCTAATGCTGGTCTCACAAGTGCGTGTAGTGTAACAACATGTTTGTTGGGTAAAAAAAAAAAATACACTGTCATGACTCCCATTTATATATTGTGAAAACCAAGTCACCTATAAGCCATGACACTTGGAAATTCTTTACCGCTGTCCTAAGAAAACTGATCAGAAAGCATCTCTGTTCAAAGGTGTGGTTAGGGCACAGTGGCATGCTGGGCAGTTTTAGGCTACACTTCCAAGCTATTTTTCAGGATGGTCTAGCTTTGCCAAGAGCACAGATATGTCCAGGAAAACTACGGCAAAATTTAACCATAAACCCAACCTTTCTGTGAAATGTAGTGAAGCATGACCAACTTCCACACTTAATCATAACAGAAACTACCAACACACCTACAGAATAAATTACCAACAATTGAAACAGACCAACATTTAAAACCATCAATATACACCAAAAAAACTAGTAAATAAAAGAACAGTGTATAGCAACAAAAAATAGGGGAAATAAACCTGGCACCTTCTTAGACTTGAAACAAATTAATATTACTCACAAGAAAGTCCACAAATGGTTGCTTGCAGCTCTCTGTGCTCTCCAGCTATGCTTCTGTTTTCACATCAGATCTTTTCTGCTGAAATTCTTTATTAGTGCTTTTGTGTATCAGTGTGCTAGTTTATTTTCTGTCAGATCTTGTTTTCTTGATGTACAGCTGAAAGCTTGTTGCTTTCTCTGTAATAAACTTGACTCCCAATGTTATACAGTCCAACAATGTAAATGCAAGCACTGTTTCAAAATTCTCATTAATATATATTTTTAAAGATGTTAAACAGTATAAAAAACAACCAAAGAGTGTGTGTGGCTTTTTCAATTTCTCCATTGTTGAAATGAAACCTTAGCAGCATCATATATGCATGTGCATATTACACATAACATGTGCAGGCAACATGAGGTGTGCAGCTGCAGCAGTGTGATCAAAAAAATCTAGGCAAACTGAAATACTTCTTTTTAAGATGCGGATGAGTCTGTTAGTGACAATGTCTATCCCAACTTTCTTCATCCAAGCCATATGGGTTTACATTATCCGCTCTTCAGAGGATTCTTGAATCTAAATTAGACTACAAAGAAGGTCATTTTCTGTGACTCATTTGTGCCAAGCAAGGAAATCATTTCCTCTCTTGATCTACATGATAGCTTTCTCTTGGGAGGAAACAGAATATAAGAAGATCTCTAATCTCCTTTTGCATTATGCAAGAAACTAACAAAATATGAACCTTCTATCCCCAGGGTAGCACAAAGCTGCTACCTATATTTATGTGAAGGAACAACATATTTAAGACAAATCTAAGGAAATATCACTGTTATAAAAAGCAAGATTATGATCTGATGACTGAGATATTGTAACTGAATTCTAGGAAGACATAGACAGTTTTAGCTAATAATATCTGTACCAGGCCTAAAGGCAGCTGCTATCCATGTAGAGATGCTGCATGATATGACAACTATGCTGACTGGGGCGACCCAATAAACATTCATCCCTGATAAAGTGAGTGGAGAAGCAAAGAAGTCTTTGTTAGAGCTTCTGCATCCTATTCCCTGACTGTGTGGTAAATTCAGACCTCTCACAGGAAGCCAAAAGAAGCTGGGTATTTTTTTTGCTCCTGAAGTCCTAGAACCAACCAACTGGTCAGGAAAAGGCTGCAGTCCTTCCTTCAGTCTCCATACATAGTGAGATATGGCAGAAATATACTATGCAAGCAGGAAATTAGGACTGAGTCTGTGATTACCTGCATCTCCCCAGGCTAAGAGTTCGCATCTGATGTAGCTACAGAGGAATGATGAAACAGTAGTGAAATTGCTTGTATGATTAGTCTGGCAGAAAAACACTCCGGCCATTACATTAAATAAAAGAAGGAAAGGAAGAGAATGATGACAAGAAGAAAACCTTTAATTAGCAAAATGTCATCAACAGTGA
Source organism: Sialia sialis (assembly GCA_009812075.1). Taxonomy (NCBI): domain Eukaryota; kingdom Metazoa; phylum Chordata; class Aves; order Passeriformes; family Turdidae; genus Sialia; species Sialia sialis. Next base: position 65,877,835 of record VRYO01002772.1, on the reverse strand, counting down.
CAAGAAAGCACAGACATCACAATAATACAGAAGTGACAAAGTTTAACTGAAGAAGAAATGTGAGAAAGAGCAGATACTACTGAAGTGGCTGTTACTGAGCTCTGTGTACGTACCAGTACATATGCATGTATGGTATACTCACACACTGGATAAAAATAGATCTGTGCATCAGAATCAGGAAAACTGGGGATTGGATTGCAGTTACTACATTTAAAGAAAGCAAAGATCTCCCCTGTGACCCCTGAGTACAGGAAGTAAAGCATGTCTACCTGTTTTTCTTACTAGTTGCCTTTTCAAAAAATCCCACATTTTTGCTGCTTGTTGCTGGAACAAGGGGCCAGGAAGAGGCCAGAAGGGGGAAAAGAAAAATGGCTTTAATTACAGGAAAAAGGGACCAGTAAGAACTGGTTGTTACAATAGCCAAGACAATACAACTAACTTTCATGGTATATGCTTTTTAATTTTTTTTTCTCTCTCTTTTTTAATTCTTGTTCATCACTTCTAAAAATCTGTTGGTCTAGCTTTCTCCTAAAATATATATCTGTGTTAAAATCCAAGTAATTTCACCACCAAGCACAGAATGTTCAGGATTCCAATGAAGTTTACCAACATGAAATACTTTCTGGTTAAACTTGCAAAAGCATTGTGTTCTGGGTCATATCTGCTTTAATTGAGCCTATAAACTTTGCTTTCCTATTAAGGAACAAATCCCTTTATCCTTCCATAAAAGATTATAATGTAATAAAACTGCAATAAGACCTTACAGAAAAACAAAAATAAAACCAAAACAAAACACTAAAACCCCAGTGATTATGTACAAGAATGAAATATGGTGAATTTTCCTGCAGCTTAAAAGGTATGCATCTATTCTCATATCTTCCATATTTGCCTTCTGTGAAACTGTGAAAACAGCAAATAATATTGAGAGAAAAAACCTGAACAGCAATAGGACTTGCTAGTGTTTTAAAATACTGAATACTTCTGTCTAACCATAAATATATGGATATGCAAACAAGCATATAAACAACCACATTTCACGATTCATTGCATATTGGCAGCCATAATCATCATTTTCATATCTCTTTTGCTTTTAAGTCATCAGCTCATTTGCAGTCTTCTCTGTTCTTTATGAGAATTAATTTGACAAAACAGGACTCCATCCTTACTCTCCACCTCCAAGGCAAAATTTCAACCTCCCTTGACAGCACCAGTAGTATCTCTTTTGAGAGGACTGCAAGGAGAGCTTTATCCTATCTTCTCCCTCTTATCCTCCCCAGGGTATTGTGTAGCCACCCAGAGGAAGGCTATTGGGATTATATTTTGAATATCCACACCAAAACATATGTGAAACAAACACCTCTCTGTCTCCGAGATGTGTTTGTGTTTTGTGCTATAAGCAAGACCTGCAAGACAGATGCTGTGAAGTTTACATTGACTTTGTGAAGATTTGCATCATTCCCCCACAAGCAGGGGCACACAGCTATCCCACATGCTGCTGCAAAGCTTGAGCAGACTTTTCCATGTAGTCACGCGTTTAGTAGGGGTCAGGTCCTGTGGTCTTCCATTTGCTCAAATACCCCATTGAAACCAACACTGGAAGGTCAACTTGCAAATGCCACCCTCTCTCTGTGTGTGAATAGCTCCCATTGAATACACTGGGATTACTCATGTGTGTCAGTGACTACTAACAAGAGCAAAAGGAACAAAATCTGGTCCTCATTAAGGACTGCTAATCTGAAAAAAAACCTCCTTCAGTCAGTAGTACCACTCAGGCAGAGCGACTCTGTCAGTGAGAAGCTACATAGGAAAGGCAGTATAGCACCGTTTGTCACTGTATTTTAACACATAATTCTTTGAGGCATCAGTTAATTATCCAGGCATGACTACATGGAAGAGCTCTAGCCCACCATTGATGAGCAAAGATAATCTTATACCATGAAATACAATTAGCCAGATGGTTATTTGGAGGTTTTTGGAATAGAAGCAATTTCTCTGACCAGGGAAATTGGAGATTAATAGGCTGAATTTAAAAATAAAAATCCTACCACACTTGCTACCCAAGTTATTTAATTACATATTATCATGGGTAACTACTAATGGGCTCCAATTATACAATCTTAGTTTATTGCTTTCGGAAACATTTATAGCCACTAGATAATGTGTAGATATAAGTCAAAATCTGAATAAACAGCCTGGAAAACACATAATTTGTACCCAGATTGGGTTACTAGCATGATTATCATCTGCCACCTGCTGGAAATAGCTGTGATAATGCAACTAAGTTCCACAGATGGAAGGTCTGGTCACTCACGGAACAAGAAGAAATGTCAAAGAGCAAAATGTATTCCTTGCACTCAGGAATGTATTCCTCTTGTACCCCCTGGGAAAGTTTGATTTGTCGAAGAGGGATATTTGCAGGCATTCACAGAGAAGCCTTAACATGACAAACAGAAATTAATTTGCTATTGAGAATAACATTATCTGCCTGTGTCTGACCAGAAGGCAGGTTATATAGTCTGAAACTAATGCACTCAGTTAATTCCACCTCAGGCTGGCACAGCTGGCTTGCCTCTCTGCTGGAAATGGCATGATTGCAGGTCCCCCTGCACCATCCTCACATTGTCTTCCAGCCTCATTCAAAGGGATTGATCACTCTAGCTTTGGCTTTATGGGGCCAAAAAACTCTCAAGGATAACAAAACCTGTCCATTCAAGACATCTGCTCTCACTCAAAAAAAGAGAGACAGTTTGTATGTGGTATTCTTCAGAGTGCCTGAACCTCCTACCTTGCTTCCTCTGTGCCAGCAAACCAGAGTGAGTAATCCAAGTAAGCCAGAGGGTAAATCCAAAGGCAGCACTGCAGGACTGGCCTTCCTCTCTCCCTTGTGCAGAACAGGCTGAACAGTAGCAGGACACACAGGTAAGACTAGCAGTTCTTGTCAGGAGGCTGGCTTATTGTGTCCCACTGACTGATGACAGGACTAATTGTATTGGTGATTTTGCAATTGGTAGGTCTCCCCAAGCCAGTAGGGAGAATGAGACAGATGCCACTATATTAGAGACATTTTTTCTTAATCAAAATCAAACACAAACCCTTAAGCAACCAATTTTTGCATGCCCAACATGTTCAGAATGTCAGCCCACAGTTAGTGTTTAAATGGCTCTTGCATTCAGGGAAACAGTGCCTTTCTCTGAATACTTTTCAATTATTTCTGAGGTCAAAAAGGGAGAATAAGAAAGGAAAATGGAGAATAAAAAGACAAAGAAAGAGAATTAAAAATGCAATTATTTTTGAAGGTTATCCAGGTCTACGTGATGGAGTGGAAAAAGAAACAAGAATATACATCCCAGGACCTAATAAAATTCTAATTAATTCCTCATTTTTCTCCACTATCTTGTTTATTAAACAAGTCATTATGAAACAACCAGCTGTTTACAGCAGTAAGAATTAATATCGCCCTGAAAGCTATATAAAAAAATCTAAAACATTGAGCCACACATTAGCAAGAATTAATACAGCACGTACTATCACATGCACAGGGGAAGGGCCAGGCCTGCAACAGCACCATGTCCCACTGCAGTGTACAGTATTCCCTCCAGGAATTCTGGCTACAGCCCATGCACCCAGAACAATGCTTCTGTCTGCCTTTGCTTTCCGTGGAAAGCCTTTGTTGCCTCACCTTGCTTTGTCTGTTCTTAGGAGGTCGCTGTGCTTCAGGCCCCTGAGTTTCCTCCTCTGTGCTGCTCTTCGGAGGCTGACACCTCTCTTACACCAACATGGTCCTTGCCTGTGCTGTAAGTGGCCTTCATTCCAGCTGTAAATTTAGCTATGCCTCATGCAGACAACTTGGCTGATTTACTCCTGCAAAGCTTGGCAAGGGTCTGGTATAAAGAAAATACCCAGAAGTAAAAAACCTGCCAGCCAAAGAATCAGCAGCACCCTCCAGCCTGCACGCACAGAAGTCTGACACCTTCTCTGCAGCCACTGCTGCAGTGACATTTGTACCTCTGGAACCATATGGCTGAACACAGACCCTCACCTAAGAGCGTTTGGGGCTGCCAGGAAAATTCATGCTCCGTCCTCAAACATGCTGGCCTCTGCCACAGATCAGCTGTTCAGCAGCAAGAGCCTACCCCACCCAATGCCTTCTCTGTGAACAGCACCAGGACAGGGAGGTTGCCACTCAGAAAGTGCCCCCCTCCTCAGGCAAAGGTGGGGGACAGGGCTCTGGCCTTACTTGTTTGTAACTACAGTAATTTCACATATATAATGTGCACCCTTTTGACTGAAATTTTGATCAAAACCCAGAGGCACACCTTATAGGCCGGTGCACCTTATATATGGACAAAGTTCGGAAATTTGCCAACCCAGAAGTGCGAGCCGCTGTGGCTGCCGCGGTGAGCAGGGCCACTGTGGCAAGGGGGGCCATGTGCAGCGAAGGGGGCCACTGGCATCGGGCGGGAATGTCGGGGCCCATGGCAAGGGGAGGGCGCCTGGGGCTGCATTTAAAGGCTACTCCGATATGTGAAAACTGTTTTCAAATTGAGCGCCTGACAATAAACGCTGCGATCGTGTGATTCTGTTACTGATTTGTTACTTTGTTGTGCATGGATCCTTGCTTTAAAAAAAAGTGCACCTTATAGTCCAGTGCACCTTATATATGGACAAAGTACCAGAAATTGCTGGTAACCCAGAAGTGCACCTTACACTCTGGTGCGCCTTATACTCATGAAATTACTGCACTCTGTATCATTCACCCATGCAGCAAGATCAAGATCAGCCTTCCCCAGGAAGCTAAGGACTGCTGCACAAGCAAACAGACCTTAGGCCAGGAGCTCAGTCAACTGCTCAACAGTCATGTCCTGCCCTGTCCTCTCCCTCTGTCCTTCTCCCACATTAAAACCACTCAGGATCATCCGCTGTCAGCGCTAGTCTTCTTGGCAATTTTTCTGGAGATCAAGGAAATTGTGTATTTCAGTAAACATAGTCCAAAAGATTTTAAATTACATAGGAAGATATAAATATGTATAGATAAACAGAACGCTGTGTGATTATAGCAATGTTTTTCCCTTCCTCTTCCTCTCTTCCCACCCCCTTCCCTTCTCTCAATTTCTCAGACAATAAATGGGAAACAACCTCTATATTTTTCTCCAGCCAAATATTAATTCTTGCTCAAAACTTCCAGAAGGGGTCAAGTCTAAAAGGAAGCATCTGGCCAATCTGCTTTTGTACTATAGTGGGGGCCACAGCCCTCACATCCCCTCTGTCTGCCCCACTCAGCACTGGTGCCATACTGTGGAGGCTTTGCTCACACTCACACACGAGGGCACCCTGGGTGTGACTGCAGGCAGCTCTTAGATTGAAGCCCCTAGGTATGCTGCATGCACAGACAGAGCTCATCCCACTCATCCCAGCACAGCTTCCAGTTGCTTTTTTTATCCCCTGAGTACAGATGGACTCTTCAACCACTGAGTCGGATCATGAGTTATCTGATAAGGGGGTGTGCTTGCAGGGTCACAGTCACAGAGGGGTCCTATCATGTAACATACTGAACTGACCAAACAATAATTTGGCTTCTCTCACCATCTTGAAACGCATATCCAGGGACAGGCAACGAATGAAGGCAGACTGGGCTTGATCCTCAAATACACCCACAAGTGGTTCCCATCCTGTTGTTCAGTCTGTGCATATGTTCAAAGTCAGTCAGTGTAAAATACTTCATAGAATAAAGGAAGAAACTGCCACAGCTTTAAAATAGTCAGGAAAGCTGTCAACAACAACAACCAAACAGGACATATTTTCCTCTTCATACATACAGAAAAGCTTTAAAGCCTTAGAAAATGTACATTCACCATCTTGCATTTTCTGAGTATATACCAAGTTCATAGCAAATGAAAAACATGAAAAAGGCACTTCTGGTCATGGTGAGCAACAGTACCTCCAAACATACAATCTCTATGGGGAGTGCAATGGCAGAAGAAGCATGTTTTTAACTTATTCTGTAACTGGGCAGTAAACATGAGCAATTGCTATAGCTAGCAGCTCCTGAGTCAGCCCAAGCTCTTCTGCTGGCAAAGGAGATGGGAGAGGAAAGGGTAGCAACTCACTAATTTGCAACATAGTGGGAATTAACTCAAGAATCAAATTCCTAGCAGAAATACCACCTGCAGAGCTTTCAGCCCTAAATATATTATGAAGAGATTTGCTTAAAAATCAGACCAAAACAAAAGTGAGATTAAAAAACAAACCCAGAAACCCAACAAGAGCCTAGGATGCTGAGATTGCCAATGAGAAGCTGAGCACACTCCAAGATTAACAGGCTAACAAAGTAGTCTGGTATTGACTATATTACTCTTATGCTGCAGAAAACACAATTCTCTCTGCTGTGTGCAGAAGTTAAATGTATTTGTCTTAATATATAGTGAAATATGCATTATTTCAAAAATAAAAATATTCATAAGTTCATTATCTACTCATTTCTCATCTGTTTTTTAGCAAGTACCTTTTGCTATTAAAAAATTTCATGCAAGTTCAGTCTGCAGCTTTTTAAGGATGCTTCAGAAGACTGCTTTGATTAAACAGTGAAGCATGAGTTTAAAGAATTTTCTGCTGGAGCTTTAAGTTCAGAAGTGAAATTAAAAGTAGAGGTAGGACCTATTGTCCATGTCTTCCATCACCATCTTCTGATAGAAAGGACCTGCTGCTGGACCTTAGGTAGCTCAACATGAAGACAACCATTGAAACTGCAGAGTTTCTCCTTCTTTATATCAAAATAAAACAAAACCCAGCAATACCAATTTCCCCCAAAGCCCAGTTTAGAATGCATAAATGCATAGTTTCTGAGGGTAGAAAGAGAATAGGCAACCAAGGAGGAAGTTTAAAGCCACTTCCCTTCACAGAATTTAATTGAGAAGCAGCTGGGAACTCATGCCAGGTGATTTCAATGTCTTATTGGGACATGTTTCCATCAATCTAAGTCTGTTTTTCTTATATTTTAAGTGCTTCATCAAAATCACCAAAAAGATAATGATGTCCTTCATATCAATCCATAACAGATCATTAAATATACAGCATTTAAAAGACTGCCCTCATCCAAGGCCCTGCCAAGCACTTTTATGTATTCAAGAGCAAAA
>VRYO01002772.1:65826809-65866098 GCA_009812075.1 Sialia sialis | reverse complement strand
GATTCTTCAATGAAAAAGGTGCGGCTTATATTCGTGAAACTACTGTACTAATTTCTGAGTGCAAGAGAAGAGAAAGTAACTATCATGTTGAGCGAAGGATGGCTTAGAAGGTACAGAATTTTGTTTCCTGTTACGGGGTTTGCACCAAGCAGTGATTAACAAGGTCCCCAGTGACCAAAGAGTGGCCTTTTCAAGTGCCCTGTGTTGTCATGCCGGCACATCTAAATTCCCATAGTGGTTTCCCAGAAAACTCACTGTGCCTTCTCCTGGCACAGACACAGGCTTGCTGCAGTTAACACCAGCTACCAGAGCAGAAGTAGCTGCAGCTGTGGTACCTGAGGGCAGCAGGGCAATTTGGCAGCTTGTCCTGAATGACGCAGCCTCCTGAGGCCAGGGCTTTTGATCTACCAATAGAGACAGAAATTGCTCTAAGAAAACACAAAGGTCTCTGCTTGGTGATGTGAAGGCTTTGCATTGAAGGAGCTCACCAAAAAAACGAACCACAGAAAGAGAGAAAGGCAGAAATAGGAAACAAGGAAGAAAGCAACGTACACTTCTTGGAGAAGACAACTGAAAAGATGGCAATGTTTAGAGATAAGTTATAATTTTCTCCATGCTGCAAAGGTACAAAAAATGTCAGCATGTTTTTATGAATCCAAGAGCAAATGCTTCCAGTCTGAATAATTTTGCTATCTTCCTCAAAGGAGAAAAGAACAGGGAAAAAAAAAATCAAAAGTTACATCTCTCTGCAACATTTTGCATAAAATTAAAAATAAAATCATTCCAAAACCATCTGTAAAGTGCTGCAACAGAGATAAGGGTGGGCTTAAAAGTGCCAGGGTTAACCTGTTGGGCATATAAGAATGAGACAGAAATTGTTCACAACAATTCCCAGAAAATGAAATTATATTTATATGATTTCTACAGAAGAAATCCAGTTTCTAAACTCACCTTTTGTTGTTTCAAGTTTGAAAGAGTTGGCAAATTAAAATCAGAGTTTGCATAAATACTACATTTTGTACTTCACACATGATTTGTACTGACTGGTACAGTAACAACCATCTTTTATAAATTACATGTCTTCCTAAAGTTATTTTTAAAATAACTTATTAGTATGATAATTAAAGGCACCTGAGGAATCAGAGGAGATAGCAGCAGAAGCCAAAACTCTCACAAGTTTGCCAAGTTTCGTTTTGCTATCCAGTAAAAGTCAGCTACTTAACATGATGGGAACTAGAAAGGATGCAGATGAGCCCTGTCATCATCCCTTGAAAACAGTTGGAGCAGTTTCCTTCTGGGATCCCACCTCCTCTGAGATGACTGCCACAAAAAAAGCAGCTGAATGTTTTCACAGGAAGCCAAGCAGTTCAAGCAAACTTCAGACAAAGTTAGAAACTGCTAAACATTATCCTAGGCAATGCTGTAAATTATTCACTCTGTTCTAAAAGCAAGAAACCTGTTCTGGTAGTATGTATGACAAGTCTGCTGTTAGGGATTCAAGCCTGGTCTTTGGCTCATCACAAAGATGCTTCAGAAAGAGACATGGAAGAGTTCTCTTGCATTCAGGCGTGCTTTGGTAAGGTTTGTGCTGGTGATGTGCTTGCTGCTTTTACTTATTGATCTCTTATTTTTTAAATAGCAACTATTTCTGTCTTCTTTACATACTACTGAGTCTGCCTGAGTTGGAACAGTTCATGTGTAAGTTATGAGAGAGAGAGAGAGAGAAGGTATTTCATGACAAAAATTCATTGTTTCAACTGATCCAGTGTCACTCCCTGCAGAAGCCCACTCTGAGAGAAAGTGGTCTCCCCTCTTAATCCTCTCTTGTTCTATTCCATTGCCAGCTTTCCTTCCATGGGGTTTACTTAGTCCAACGCAGCTCACAGATTATTCCTCTCCCTCATAAGTTGCATGGCTGTTTAGGTCACATGGAGATAAATATTATTATTCTGCTGAACTACTAACTCCATTAGAAGTATTAGATCTACAGTGTGATCTTAATGATTGTTCTAAAACGCTAATAAGAAGAGACTTAGGAATACTTTCAACACAAGAGGTCCTTTTCCAGTATTCTTACCCCTTCGGCAGCATCCTAACCTGACTTATCTTAGGAGTACCTAGTGCTTTCTTACACAGTCTTTTTTATTTCTGCTGGCTGCCTAATGAAAAATACCTGCCTTCTCTTGGACAGTCATTTCTGTATCATAACATCAACACAACTGTAACCAGACTGCATGCATTTTCTACATTTTTCCAACATAAAGAAGACGTTGCATCTCCAGCAGACTTCGGAACAACTTTCTTGAACGTTTTCATTTTCCACTACTCTGCTGGGCAAGTCTGGTTTTGCTGATACAATGAATCATGTGTTTAATAGTGTTATTGCTGGCTAACAAAACAGAACAGGGGAATTAGAAGATCTTCCATGGTGATATGGAAGGGTATTTCCAACGAGAAAGGAAAAACATTTAATTTCTGTTGCAGATCCAGACAGCAAAACCATTAGTGGACACACGTGCCCCAACAATATACAGCCACAAGCTGAAGGCATAGTATTGGTCATTTCACTGGCCTTCACATCTCCTCTCAAAGGAAATAAGGAGTCTAGCAGATGATCACAATTTCAGGCCCTTTTTTTCCCTCAGTGAAGTGATTGTTACAACAGGACTATCAGGATCCATGAACAGCACATTCCTGGCAACATTAAATAACTTACTTTATCTTTATGATTAGTGATAAAATCAGAGTTTCAGATTAAGAAGTGCTAAAGTTGAAATAGCCTCTGTATTTCTGTACAGCCAAGAAAATACCATTGCAAATAACATGAATAGCACAATCACCAAGATTCAAAGAACTGAACAATAAGATGTTAATATATTCAAGGCACAAGAAATAACAATGGATAGCCCTGACTGGCAGTTATACTTCAAAAATCTTACTGCTCCCAAGAGACAAATTTTTAATAAAGGATGAGGGTAGAAAGTAAATTGTTAGCTAATTATCTCTACTCACTAAAAGGAAACAACAACAATAAAAACAAAACAAAAACAAACAAAACAACAACAACAATCAAAAAAGTGAGCAAAGTAGAAAATACATGCAGCTAAACCCTGTGAAAGACTTAATTTCCAACATAGGGCCCCTCAGGCAATGGGAGCATAACCCATATAAGGATTTCAGAATTAATTTCCTTAAAATTGTTTATCATTTCACTGTGTGACATAATAATCCCCAGGCACCTCCAAACCATTTCACTAGCAAAACAATTCATTTCTTCTTCATGCATAAATTCACATGCTATATTAGGATGTGGGTTCAATTGCTGATGTTAATTTTTTTCCCATTACTGTAAAAATAATTGCTTACATTCCTTTTAAAATGAAGCACTGCATAACCCCCCCACACACAGAGGTTAACAACAAAAACACCAACAGGAACCCACTAGTCTTAGGCATGCTCCTTAGAACTACAAGTCCTGATACCACAAGTTGAGACTGGTTCTTTCTCATCCTCCTGATTTCTATACTCCTGTAGAAAGAGAGGAGAAAAAAAACTTTTGCGATCTTCTGGTTTCCAGTTCTTCTCTACAGTTACTCCCCTCAGGGTTATTTTGTCATGGGATGACTTAATGCACCACTTTTAGGTACCTTTATACTACAGAGTGACAGCATCTGGCCTGCTTTGGTTGCAAATCCCAGCAAACAAGGCAGATGCGCTAGATTTCCTCCAGAAACCTGCTACTCTAACATTGGCCACTCAAAACTGTCAGACCTGGATGAGCAGGATTTGTCAAGTCCTATTTGTTTTGAGTAGGACTTGAAATACCTTTGGGATATCAAAGAATCAAATATGGGGAAGGAAAGGATGAGAAAGGAAAAAACTGAATTAGTATGCTCAAAACAAGACTATTCCTTCAGTGATTCTGTTCCAAGAGCCCTTTGAGGATGAAATGTTGAAGTACAGCTCTGAAAATTGTGCTTTCCCTGCTTTCTTCTGTCTGGCCTCTCTCTGGTTATCTTCAATTCAGCCCTTCCAGAAAACGGATTGTTGGGCCTCAGATAATTGTGTAAATAAGTTTTTCTCTTTGCCTCTCCCCCATTCATTCGCAATCCCCACAAACACACTTTTAGCATGGATACATGTTCTTTGAAAAACAACATGGTAACATTTTTTGCAAATTAGAAAATGCACCAGGATGTCCAAAGAGATTCTCTCTCTTCCATTGGACTATTTCCATTTCTATTCACTGTTGACAGAGTTAACTTCATAGATTATTAATATCTTCCATTTTAAAATAACATTTTAAAAGGCTTAAAATCATGATAATGATGAAAAGAACTAACTTATACTTCCTCATACTTCTCTCTACCATTTGTCCATTACATCCAGTTGTTGCTTCTCTACTTAGCCTGCAGTCGCTCCAGGACAAAAATGGCCTGCAACTTAATCCAAATCTCACTGAACTCATTGGAAAAGTTACTATTTGATCCAAAGCCCATCAAAGATAATGGAGGGAATCCCACTGATTTCAGTCTGGATAAGTCCCATCATGTGCTTGTACACTGTCCATAACAATCCTAGCTTTTGATAAGACCTATGAAGGCTGCTAGAGACAAAAGAAACAATGATGGTTCTGGAAAATACATTGACAAATATTTCTAGAAATTCTGCTTACACTGATGAAATGCATTCACTAATCATGCAGACTATGGCTGTGGTTGCAGAACAGAGTTTCAGGGTCCAATTCACAGCATTGCAGAGGGCTTTGTCTCCCTATGTCACTATGAAAATGGTGGAAAAAAGGGTTCTCTCAATAATAGCACAGAGCTTTACCTGATCAGTGTCTGTTGCATGCTGTGTAGAGAAGGATACAGCAGTTTTGAACACCCCATTAGATATCCATGCTGCTTGTTATGCCCTTGTAAAAACAGAATCCTTTCTTTATCCCTTCTGTACACAAAGTTGGAGGAAGACCAACTTTCTGACACTGAAAGAGACAACTGTTTGCTGTTGGAGAAGATGTCCTGCATCATGAGAACAAAGGGACAACAAAAATGACTATAAGGCCAAAAGGTAACATCAGCAACACTATTTCCATGTAGTTATCAAGTTTCCTTCCCCGTGATAAACATAGCCAAGGATAAACTGCTCTGTGAGGACACATTTAAAAGGCAGCCTAAGGTACAATCAACACTTCAGAAAGCCACTTGCTTCTCCTGTCACATGAAATCTAATGCCAGGTCATTTTCCTCCTACACTCTGTTGAAGAGAAGATGGCTTTAAATTAGTTTTTCACTTTAATAACTGAGGGAATAAAAACAGAGAGAGGAAAACATTGCCCTACTTTAAGAAAATAATTGAAGCAAACCTGTTATGTCTCAGCAAAGCTGTTGATCCTACCAAGTGAATCATTGCTCCTGACTTTGCCAGTTGTTCCTACAGCAACACCGGAAGAAAGGAGACCTAAAATTGAGAGATTAAATAAAGGCAGAGCAAAAATATAATTAATTTTTTTTTTTAAGTGGAGCAGGAAGCAGGCGAAAGTGAAAATTTAATTTACTGCTCAAAGGAGACCAAGCAAAATGTGCCTTGAAGATTTATCAATGGAGAAAACCATCTTAAATATTTTTGACTCAGCAGGAAATTCATATCCCAAATAGGGCACAGGAAATCAGTCATCAACTGGGACAGGTTTTTGAAGTGAATGGTTTGTACAGTTCAGGTGGTGGTTGGTATATAATTAATTTGCATAGAGTCTACTTCTTGATAGACTGACTACTCACCAAGCCCTAAAATGTCTCCAGAAAGCAAATGCTGCTCAGTCGAAATGACCCAGTAGAACTTACTGCACATCACTGTCAAAAATGTCCTGACATTTGCACAGTTCCTTTACCTGAGGAAAAGTTGGTCATGGCCACATCATGCAAATATCATAACACTTACAGCTTATCACTAGTGAATAATATCCAGATCTGTGCAGACAGCAACAATAATTACTTAATTCCACTGCTGAAGCTGTGATTACACAAGATACAGAAGAAGCAGAGCATCCTCCTCCTTTCAATTCCTTCTCTCTCTTCATGATTCAAATGGCAAGCTCCTGTTGTTTTGTTTGGATTTCTTTGGTTTTTTACCAAACCTCTCCATTAGCTAATAAAATCTGGGAGAGCAGCAGAAAATTAACACAACAAAACCAAACAAACCTGGATGGTTTTTTTGCCACTTTCTGCAAAGTCACGAATTCTAGGGCTGTTGCAAGGGATAGGGAAGACCACAGTGGGAGCAGGGGTGAGATGAGCAGAGGAAGGAAAAGTCCTGTGCTTTTTTGGTGGCAGGAGACTGGCATGAGATCAACTCAGCTGCCTGGAAAATTGCAGTCTAAGAAATCAAAGAAAGTTTCCAAGGCATTTGAGGCAGTAGACTTAGCTCCACTATCTTCATGCTCCACAACTCAGTATATCAGGTTTGTACACAAGAGAAACTTATAAACCAAAGTAACAGAAATCAATGATTAAGCATTTCAGACACCAGCCATGCCCTCATCTACAGTACTGCACTACTACAATTTCAAGACTGGAGGTTGGCACTAATCTGAGATAAAGATATAGAATTGTTCCTCTTTTAAAATGTCCCAAAATTTCATAGAGGCAGGAGTGTGTTTGGAAGACACTGAACAAAGTCTGTCCTCTTAAGAAGAACAAAAAGATTGAGTTACAAGGGCCAGTTAATGCAGATCAAGAAGAAGCAAGTCCCTGTAGGGGAGGTATAAAATTTCAGGCAAAATTCCCCCTAACAGAAAATTGACAAATACTTCACATTCTGGATTCCCAGGCATGGGAACACAAACAAGTGTGAAGAAGTCTGATTCTACTTATATGGTTTTCCTCTCTAGTTTAATTGAAGAAAAACAAAAGCAAAAGCTGTGGAAAGTGAACCAGGAGAACTGAGCCATTCTGGATAGAATTACAAAATCCCAGCCTCAGTATCATGTTCAAGGATGGCACAAGGATTGGCAACAAGCTGAAAAATACATGGCCAACATTGCAAGATATTCTCGTGGGCAGTGTAAATCACAGAGCCAAAAGGGAGCCCTGAGCTTCTGTTCTTTCCTTCACAGTTATTTCTGGATCAGAACTGCTCATAGAGCACATTTTGCTTCACTTTTGTGCTGGGGATTAACTGCACATGGCAGCCAGCCACACAATTAACAGCCTTTCACTTAATGCAGCCACTCTTATCAAATGAATCCCAGAGCTCTCTTCAAACTTTATTAGGCAATTTGTAACTGCTGTAGTTTCTACACTCAGACTGTGCACCATGGAGAAATGGTGCTCTCAGAAATAATCTAAAAATTATTGAAGAAACCAGAAGCAATTGCTTACCAGTTTCCTGAGAGAAACAGCCAGACACTACAACAACATTTAAGGTGACCAGAAGGGCACATGCATTGAGGGCTCCAAAACCTACATTGGCAAAGTAACCAGGTTCTTATTTTCATCAGTAACAGAGGTAAAGGAAATCAGCAACAAAATGGCTTTAAGAGTTTTTAGCAAGCTTTTCCAGGGGATTGTCTTTTTACTTTTCCATGTCCATCTAGTGGGCTTTGAACCCTCTAGGTCAGAAATTCCCAACCCTCCTCCCACACAAACCAGAGGGAAGCTGCAGTACTGCCCATCAAGCAGGGAGCTGGCATCAGCTCTACCTTTACCCATCCTCTCCACTGCTCGGCCTCTGTGGTCATGGGTCTTGATTTTTGAGGTACGTCCTCTGTCATTTGAGTCTGACTCAGTATGTGGCTCATACTATCTGTATGTTCACCATATTCACTTCCTTACCCATTACCTCTAGCCTGAGTTCACTGAAATAAATATTTTTGAAGCCAGTACTTTCTGAACACATGTAAATGGATTTTCAAAGATGTAGTTCATCAAAATCTGCCTGAGTCTTTGGAGGACAGTAAATGGTATTTCTATCCCAGGACTATCCTTTTGTCAAATTTTTGGTCCCATTTCTCCAGAGGGTTTGCTCAGGAAAAGGCAAAGCTCTCAAAAGAAAAAGAAACAAAAATTGTGGCATTGAAAACAAAAACTACCTCAACCTCTTCCCAGTTTCTCTCTGGACACAATTTTTGAATACAGATACATCAGTTTTACTAAAGCTTCCCACAACTGTTTAATCAGAGGCAGAAAGCAAAACAAGAAAGCTTTAACACAAACAGTTAAGACTCAACCAAAAACATCCAACTAAAAGAGAGGCGTCTACAATGAAAAATATGAGGCAGCTTTAATTCCTGTAGAGACAACATTACAAACCAAATAATTAAGGAGCTTCATAGTCAGAAAGTTCCAAAATTATGGAAAAGTAAACATATACTGCAGCCTTCCCCACATCAGCTGTTCAGTCCATGCTCTGTAATTAACAGGTACTAGAACATCTTTAAGAAGTAGTGATTAGAAAACACCTTTTCCCCCTCACCATTTCAGAAATGGTTAAGCCATTTGGAAGGACATTTTTCTTTTGACAAATAAGCAAATTTGATGCAGATACCTGCTGCAAACCTCTTTATCACAAGGGGAAATTCACATGAAAATATGATCAGTGGAAATATTTGGCAAGATCTGACACAATTTGTGCTACTCTGTGATCTTTCTGTGATTTTATAGTTCACCAGTCCATGGTCAAACTAATAAAGTATAGGTCATACCATTTCTTGTCAAGTATTTTTCTACTCTCCCTCTGTTGCAATTGAAAACTTTTTACTAGTCACATGTATGCTCTAACAGCAGGAAAAAGTGAGAATCTTTTCTACATAAGGACATTCTTTACCAATCCCAACTGAAGAAAGAATTTATCTGAACCAGCTTTTCCACTGGCCTGACTGATGGAAATTTCTCTGACTCTGGTGGCTCAGGCAGCTCTCATGAATTAAATAAAAGGAGAATTCCCTTTCTTTCCTCTGGAAGAGGACAACAGCTGTATCTCCAGCAAGCACTTGTCGGCTTTCTTTGCTAACCAAGCTTTGGTGCCAAGAGAATAATCCTGAAAAGACATATAAACTTATTAAATTAAGGCAGTGACAGGTTCTCTACTTTATATTTCTCTTTTCTCTCTGGAAGAACAATTTTAAAAACAGACAACTAAATGAGATGGGGAAAAAAGAGAAAAACAGCTGAAACAAGTATGAAAAGTAAGATGAAGGAAAGAGATCATGTTAATCATGGAAAGCAAAAGAACAACTAGAACAAGATAGGGTTCCAGAAATAGCATTATTCCAATAGACTCCTGTGAAAGCAATTTAGGAAGTAGCAAAGAATTCTTACTCCCTCTTGAATAATGATAGTATTTGGAAATTACACTGTCCTCAGCCTTTCTGCTATACCCTTAACCTGAAAGTCAGCCCTTTCCTGGCATGATGAACCAGCAGAACAGGAGTCACAAGCCCATTTTGTGATTGTAACCCTATGCATCAACATATTTTAATTTCTGTAGTTTAAGTTAAAATACTGTTGTTCCTATGCAGACAATAACCTTCCACATTAAAAAAAAATGGACTTGTGAGGGTACTAACCTTTTTAACAATAAAGCTTAACTTAGCAAAACTTGTAAACAGAATTTTACAATTAGCTGGAGTATGATGGACAATCAGGTGGAAGGATTTGTATAATTTAGGATACTAGGGGGTTAAGTATTCTGTAAGAGTGTAGATATTAAAGACATTATGTCTTCAGTATACTGAAAAAAAAACATGAAGCAAAATGACATAAAAACCATTTCCTTACAATTCCCAACAAAATTCCTTTGAGATTATAATAGCTAGGAAGGAAAAAGCCAAACTGGGAAAATGACTATAAGCCAGCAGTAACTGTAGCATAACTAATTGATCTGATTAGTTCGGACTTTTTTCCCATACAACAATTTTCATCTAAGTATCCAAGGTCTCTCCAGCAAGGACCCAGCTGGCTGACAGCAAATTACTTCAGAGTGAGATTTTTGGAAAATCTTCAGAGGCTCTGAAGCCCCTGAGCCACTTGCTACGAATGAGGTAGAATTCTTAGTAGACCAATACCCTCCCACCGCAGCAACACTTCCTTCTTTACTCATGATTTCATGCAATTTTTGTGTCTGTCACAGTAATTCCATTCACAGAGTGAATATTTTGAAAGTACATAATTTTTTTTTTTTTGGTAGCATCCCTTTTAATAGGATTTAGCAGCTTGAAACAAGGAGAAGCAGCACCACACGACTGATCAACTCTCTGCATGTTATAATCTACCACTCTGTTACACCACCATTGATCTATGGTCCAGGAGACAGACAGTTTTGTTCTGATGCACATAGTCTGTATTACTTATTTTTAATTACACTTCTTCAAAAGAAAATGTGTATTAAAACCACTAATCATCTTAGCATAGCCAAGCAGGTTAGCAGCAATTCTCTCAGAAGGGTTAATAATCAAAACCAAGATTTAAACCAGTATCAGCTCTTCCTTTATTTAACAAAGAATTTCATCAGCAGTCATGTTGCAGGCTACACTTAGGAGAAAATACCTTAGAAAGCATATCTTTCTCATTTGCACTATGGGTCAGTAGAAAATGTTTGAAATGCTAATGATGAAAACTTATTTTCTGAAAGAAAGAAGCTCTAACACATGAGACTTTTTAGTACTGAACTAAGAGTAGAAATACCACCTGTCATAACCAGCACCTTACAGTACTTCAGTGACTTCCACACAACTGCAAACTCCTGGCTTCATAAAACTGGCAGTTTTCCAGGGCAGGATCCCCAAATCCACTAAACCAGAGGAAAAGCTGTACCATACCTAACTGCCTGGGTCAAGAAGAAAGGATTCTTGTTTGCCCAAAGCAGTAGTGGCACTGGTCCAGTGTGCTGCAGCAACACACATCCTAGAGTGCATTGAGTATGTCCAGACCCTGTGTGGAGGGGGTGACCACCATGCAGTGGCTGGATGGAGGTCATCTCATGCCACCACCATGATGGGGAAATGCCAGGACAGACAAACTCAGCTTCTGTTGTGCACCTCTTACAACAATCATCTTGAGCAGGCGCATATCTGTTTCCTTCAACAGTAGCTCGTTTCTAAAAGAAAGATTATGAACCCTTTAAACAAGAGCCAGAAAATAATTTAATGAACTAAAACTTCCTTCACTATCAGAAGGAAGATGACAATTTGGCTGTAGCAGCAATTCTATTTTATAATGAAAATATCCTATGACCTTATGGCTGAACTGAAACACCCTGGGGGTCCTCTGCTTTGTGTGCTTTTAGATTGGATCATCAGGGCACACTGTAAGGGACCAGCTATCCTTAACAAGTTACATCATTGAACCCAAACATTTCTTATTTCCTTTTCTTCTTTAAAAGCTTCAGTTTGGGATGATAATAACCTAAAATACTTGACAAAGTGCCACTTCCCTTATAATTAAGTAGAAATTTTAGTCTCTTAAAATCTCTGGCTCCAAACTTTGCGACTGAAGCACTGGTATGATTACAAACTAAATACTTGAAACAAAAGAGAGCTAAAGCACCACTTATAAAAAAGAATGTCAAGAGTTACAGGAAATGTTAATCCCAGGGTCAAGTTCTTCTTTCATTTTTACTATTGTAAATCTAGGCTAGCAGCTTTATCTTCACCGTAATTGCTGTGGATAGTATAGCCTTACATTAAAAAAAAATGTCAGAAAACGCCTGATTAGTTCATTTTGAAGTCTTAAAGACATTTGGACTGAGGTTAACTACCAGCTCACTGCCATGGGAAACAAGAGGTCGTTCTTCCCCTTTAACTCCAATCCTTATGCCTCTCATTTTTGTTGTTTTTTTGAAAGGAGAATAGTTTTCCACTGGGTCAATTAGTTGAATCAGTTCATTAAAGATGAATTTAAGACTAAGCAAGGAAGGAAGGAAGACGTAAAGCCACATATTCCTTTGGTAAAGTAGAAAAACATTACTCACTGACTGGCAGTATTTAACACCAAAATAGCTCTCCTAAGGGTTGATAGAAACACAAGAAATCCAGTAAAATGGTTGCAATTCAATAATCCATGTTGGTTACCATGGAAAAGTTAATGAATATAGACACAATAAGGGTTTGTCCAAGTTAGGAATGACTAATCTGGTATTCACACACACACCCCTTTAAACTGGACAAACACCAAGTATGAGTGTATTTATTTTATTACTTTTTCATATTTACCACAATAAAAAGAATATTACTTAAATATTCCAAATTTGTTGTTGGGGTTTTTTGTTTCATTTTTTAGGGGTTTTGTTTGTTTGTTTTTGTTTGTTTGTTTGTTAACTGAGTTTTTATGATTTCAGGTTAAAATTGTTCACCTGGATTTCCAGGCCAAATTTAAGCAACAGCAATGAGTTGAAACCATATTGCCTACAGTTTCAAAAAATTGAGCCATGCCTTCTAAAAATGTTTACTTGTGTAATTGCCTTAAAAGTTGTGAAACTGAAGTATGAATTGTGATTATTTTTAGTTGCTTTCCAGTTGCAGAATATGCAGAGTTCGTGTTTTCAAGCTTTCCTTTCCTCTTACAAAGTTAAGAAACCTTCTTTTGAAGTTTTCAGTTGATGAAGCACCATTATATGGAAAAAAAAAGAGAAATAGCAATACTACAAAGGTGGTAATAAAACTGTTAACAGTGAGGATCTTTTTTACTAGATACCAGGAAAAAATTCCTAACTGTGAGGCTGATGAAGCACTGGAACAGTTTGCCTAGAGAAATTCTGGATGCCCCATCCCTGGAAGTGTTTACAGCCAGGTTTGATGGAGTTCAGATCAACCTGGCCTACAAAAAAGTGTCTCTGTCCACGGCAGGGGGATTAGATCTAGACAATCTTTAGGGTCCCTCTCAATCCAAACCATTTCTGTATGATTCTATGAGTCTATGATCTTTGTTCCCAATTCTATGAACTTTGTTTTTTTCCAATATTCGTGTTTGGCTCCATTCTAACTTCACTGAAGTCACCTCAACTGCTCTATGTTTTAAATGTATTGCTAAAAATAAATCGCAATGTTTACTTAAGAAGGGATGTAGGATTTAACTTGTTTCCATTGAAAAACTACATCAGCACAAAAGAAGAGCAAAAAAAGCATCAGTGTCATGCAGCAACAAGAAGAGGTTACCACGACAGAGCCACAGCATGATGATTTGTTTAAATCTGTGGTTTGAATTGTCCCTTTGGCATTAAAATAATTTCATCCCACCATGCAGCCTGCTGTGAAGGATGAAAATGATACCTTCACCTCAGAGTTGAGGAACTCTGGCATAATGTCACACTAATCAGAGGGTCATATTTGCACCTGGCACCATTCTCACTATTTGCATTCCAAGACAAGCCAACTAGGTCACCAAGCAAATAGCTCAGGCATAAGAAAAATTTGAACTCTTCTCTCGAGTATTACAGTCATTCCACAGTCCTCAGTCACTACCACAAATTCAAGCACATGTACTGGACACAGATAACTGGACACGGACAACCACAGAGTTCGAGGTCCAGGTTCACAGGTCAGTGAGAGGTTGGTGTCTGAAATACCATGTGGGGATGTCACCTCCTTTGCCAACAAGAGGTGAAGATATTCTTTTGCTCTTCTACAGCTGAAAAGCCAGAGTCTGAACAAACATATGAACCACAGTGTGTGGAAACACTAGAGTTTGTTGAGCTACAGGAAGGTACTGTGTAATTTGTAATCCTGAAGTTCTGTTACAGCTCTCCAATTTACAAGCTCTTTTCTACTGGGACTTTGCAAACAGTAACTTCTAAACCATACCTGGGAGAAGATATGGCACATCAGGAGAGAGAATATCCCCATGATGGGAAACAAAGAACATAGAGGAAGGAAGGTGGAGACGTGATGCTTGATGTGCTACTGTGTCAGAGGGGTAGGTAATAAAAAAGTCCCATGCCTGCTGTTATTACAGCCCTCAAACATCATTTCTAGCTGGAGCAGCCAAAGAACAGTTAAATGAGGAAGGAAAGCTGAAATGGAACATCCTGGTCACCTCCACATCCTGCATCATCCTCTGTTTCCTTATTAACTGAATATAACTCAGATTGATTTCACTGACATATTTTCTTTCTAATCAGCAGATTCTTTTTTTTTTTTTTAATTAAAGCAAAGCTTGCTAAAGCTGTTGGAAAACACACAAGCTCAAACACAAGGATAATGGTTACAGTCTATATGTGTATGTAGAAGTGATATACTACCACCTCCTAGCAATTCCTTCGTATGAGAAAAAGAGCAAAAGGAGATAATACTACAAAAACCATAGGGAAGTACTTAATAATTTTCTTATATATTTCAGTAATGCTGAAATATTTCCTCAGCCTGTAGAAGTTTGACATTTACATGCACTGTTAAAG
The DNA here is from genome assembly GCA_009812075.1 of Sialia sialis. Classification (NCBI taxonomy): domain Eukaryota; kingdom Metazoa; phylum Chordata; class Aves; order Passeriformes; family Turdidae; genus Sialia; species Sialia sialis. Next base: position 65,851,707 of record VRYO01002772.1, on the reverse strand, counting down.
GAATAGAAGAAAATCCTTCTTTAGTATGAACAGAGATGCAACTTGTGAAGTGAATCACAGCTGCCTTTCTGCAGTGTTTACTTTCAGTATTCTTTGAGACTGTTAGTAACCCGACAAAAGGAATTCAGTCACAGACGAGAAAGATTTTTTGCTCTTTCTTACCTATTTCTTTGTTGCTCATGACCTATAGAAAATGAATTTTACATTCTGCATCAACCAGCAAATTTTGAGTCTCATTTCAATTTTAAAACTCACAGTTCTCTTCATGAATTAAATATGGCATCTAGTAATACAATCACTACAGTAAGGCTGGAATTTTAGTTCCAATAATACACTGATTAAACTCTGCCCTCAGGAGTTTCAGCTTTCAGCATGACAAAGGTTGCTTTGATTATCCCCCATCTGCATTATCTATGTATAAGGGCTTAAGTACAGTGCCATGATTTGGGAGGCATGTGGAATCGTGCCTGTCATATATAATCTATACTCGTACACACAAATTAAATCCCATTGAGCTGGATTCCCTGGTGCCTCCCCAGAGCTCAGCTGGCATAGCTGCACTGAAAATTGGTCCCATTCTCAGGAGACAGACAATCACTTCTTGCCTCTGCCTTCCCGCCCCCATCCTCCAGCTGTCCCTCCTGGGGCTGCTTGCTGCTTCATTTGTGCACTGCCAGCACTTTATTGCGGGAACTGCGGCCTTCAAATTGCTCCTGCCACTTCATTAACACCATCAGAAACAGAAGCATTTGCTGAACAGCATAATATTGATAATTGGTTTAATTTGGTCTCACCATCTCTGCCAGGCTTCCATGCAACAGAAGCATGCAGAGCAGGGCCAAGCTCTTTTAACAGCCTGCATGGCACAAGTTTTCATTGCACTTTTAGGCTCCTTAGTTTGAAGCTTAGCACAAATTAGAATACAAATTAACAGGTTACAGTGCAAGAAAGCACAGTCTTTACCAGGCATAGCTAGCTAGCATCTCCCAGAGGACAACACACCTTGGATTCTGGGCCAGCTGGTACATAGCAAACAGAGGGCAGCTGTAGCCTGGCCACACTCACGTGAATATGTGTGAAAACACCCAAGCAATGACAAGCAAAGAGGGTGTAAACCCTCAGGAAATATTGGTTACCCACTAGTCTCAGTCCCTGCAGCTTTTCTGTTTTCTGTCTTTTGCAGCAGTTCAGTCTCTCCTTTGCTACATATGTTCTCACAGCCCTAAAAGCGAGCTTCTTAAAAGTTAAGAAGTTAAAGTGCAAATGACTTCATCTTTGCTGCTGCTCCAAATTCATAACTGTGTTTTGCAGTACCAATACATCCTGTGTCACAGGAACATACTAGCAGTCACCAGCTAAAGCATTTCAGTGTCACATCTACATCCTGGGCTAGTCAAAACGTGACTGATAGATTAAACAACACGAAAAGACACACAGCTTGGCAGACACATGAGTTGGCAGACACACAGTAATGATACAGACCACCTGACTGGTTCAAGCTCACTGTCAGTGAGGACACACATGGAGGTAGCTCTGTCCACTGGACTGTGTTAGGACATCAGCCGAAGTGAGTCTTACTGTGAAAAATCAAAGCAAAATTTACAAACATCAGCTAAAGAACATATAAAACACAGATCACATTATAACACTGCCATGAAAACTTGCAAAAGTTTGCAAATCTTCAGATATAGGGGAAAAAATAATACTCACATTTGCTGGAAAAATCAAAGAAACAAAATTCCAGCAAATAGGTGCAAGTGCATAGAGCTAGTCTGGACTTGAATCAGGGTTGATTTTAAGTACTTGAGAGATCCAATCTGAATGTTTTGCACAACGAGTTTCAGGCTTTGATTTTGTGAGCTGAAGGCAGGAGCCCATTTCCTCTAGGCTGAGTGCAACTAATAACAGCTGTAAAATGGTTCTGGCTGCCTGACAGGGCATACTTTCACCCTCTGACCTTTCTGAGAAAAAGACCAAGGTTGGCATAGATGTACTGGCACATTTTTTCCATCATATAACATACTATCCTAATGCAACTAACCACTACACTGTAAACACAATTTTGTTTTTACTTTTTTAATTTCTCAGACTGATAAACACTTTCTGCTATGGAGTTTATAAATATATGCATTTTTTTACATCTTGTTTGTAATTCAGAGTTCATATAAAAAGAAGAATATTTTGAATGCCATGCTACCTCCAATACCAAAGACAGACATTAGAGTTTGACATGCTTGGGCTCCATGTTCTGTGCAATGAACATTCCCAATACAAAATACATAGCCTACATATGAACCAACCAGGAAGTGGGAGGAAAAAATGACACCAGCTTAGGAGTGTAAATTATGTGCCAAAATAAAATATCCTGTAAACAAAGGCACTTGGCATTTTCAGACAGAAAGCAAATAAAAAACCACAAGCCTTCTTTTGTTAGCAAAGTATGGTTGTATATCTTAATTAGATAATCAAATTTGAATAAAGATGTTTGCCTCCAGTTTAGAAGTGTTGTTATCTGACCACACTTGTAACTGGCAAACAGCTCAAGCCACTAAAATCAAAGGGGAGGCTAATTGTATTAGGCTAAAGCATGCAATGGGCCTGACTTTACAAGCCCTTCATAAACAGAATTCCTACTGACTACAGGATCAGAGCCTTACACGGGGAATCTGAGACCTTCATTTTCAGTTCTATTTCTCATGCTTGAAGAGCTAGGTTGCCATCTGGCATAGACTTGCAGCAGCTGCACAAGATAAACTTGAGCAAAACATATTGGCACAGGAGTAATTAACAATTAGAAGGGGCAAGTATTGCACATTACCTTATCTAAACAAAAGCTCGTGGGGAGTCCCCACCCCTCAGTACATCATGATCATACACCACCTTTTCAGCTGCAGAATGTATTCTTCAACCTTAGGGGTCTGGAGAATGTTTCATCCAAATTACTGCTCCCAATTATATTTTGGACTAAACTTTTAAGATTAAAGTTTGGTCTTAAACTAGGAATGCTCCTGTATGAATGTATATATATACACAATAGATAAATACCTGCATTTTTTTTGTTTACTTTGGTTTATAATACTTTCAAAGCTGCCCCCCTCCAGTAAGCACTCAGTTTAGCCTAAAATAAAATTTCACCTAATTATGCAACTGAAGAAATACATTTATATTTACAGAAGAAAACAATAACCAGTTCACAAGCTGGAAAAGCTATTTAATAGCCTTAGAAAGACTGGCAAATTACTAAGTATCATCATATTGTTCACAAAAGTGACTGGGATCTTTGCAGATCTTTCCACATGCGTCTTGGAACATGTATTGAGCAAATCTCTGAACTAGACATAGAAAATAATTTAGGGTGGAAAGGACCTCAAAAATCAAGTCCAACTACAAGTCACAACAACACTGCCAAGTCCACCATGAAACCATGTCTCCAAGTGCCACATCTACACATCTTTTGAGTTATCTCCAGAGATGGTGACTCCAACACTTTTCTGGGCAGCCTGCTCCAATATTTGTCAATGCTTTCTATGAAGAAAGGTTTTCTAATATTCAATCTAAACCTCCTCTCAATTTGAGGCCATTTTGTTTTGTCTGATTGCTTGTTACCTGGAAGAAGAAGCCAACCCCCACCTGGTTACATCCTCCTTTCAGGTAGTTGTAAAGAGAAGTAAGGTCCTCTCTCAGCCTCCTCATCTTCAGGCTAACCCTCAGCTGCTGCTCATAATATTGGTGCTCCTGACCCTTCACCAGCTCCCTTGCTCTTCTCTGGACGCTCTCCAACACCAGTGGAAATTTCTAGTAGTGGGGGGCCCAGAACTTAACACAGGACTTGAGGTGTGGCCTCATCAGTGCTGAGTACAGGGGAACAATCCCTGCCCTGGTCCTGCTGGCCACACTATTGCTGATCCAGACCAGGCTGCCACTGGCCCTCTTGGCCATCTGGGAACACTGGTTCATGTTCAGCTGCTGTCACCAGCACCCCAGGTCCTTTTCCACTAGGCAGTTTTTCAGCCACTCTGTCCTCAGCCTGTAATGCTGGAGTGCTGGACCCAGCTTGTTGAGCCTCATATAATTGGCCTTGGTTCATCAATCCAGCCTGCTCAGATTGCCCTGCAGAAGCTTTCTATCCCTTAGCAGATCAACTCCCATCCAATCTGGTGTCTTCTACTGAGGATGGACTCCATCCCCTCACCCAGATTATTGATAACCGTATTGAACAGATCCTTATACATGTAGAAGACAGTTTTCTCTTTACACCACAGTAATATCTGCTTTCTAAGATCCAGGTAAGGAATTTTTATCCCCTGGAAGTGAAATGCACAGCTCCTTTAAAGTTCAGCTACTTGTCACTTGCTTGCAGGGAGTGACCACTTTAATCTGACTGTGGCAAATGCACGAAGTTCTAGAAAGTGGTTTTCAAATCCTCAGTGTCTGCAAGGCCAAACAACTCAACTTAGTTAAGTCCAGTAGGACTGAAAGCCCAGACACTGGACTGAGATTATTCAGAAGAGAGCAAAGGCTGTTTAGATTTTAGAGACTGGAGAGGAAGAGAGAGAAAGCTGCCCCATGCATGTGGTTTTGTGTTTAGACAGGACTACCAACTCTACTCCTTTCAATCACCTCTTCCCCTCCTGCTTTGGGCACTAAACTAGAACTGCGTACATGCAGTAATCATTACCTGTGGTTCTTGTGGAAAGCAGCCCTGGTCTGTATGTACAACGAAACCATTTTCATCAGGTTCTACTCACATGTGATAACTGATGGATTTTGGACATTTGGAGTTACCATGTTTAGAGCACATATATGTCTTTGAGCAGTAAGCCTGGGATACCCTGAACATGCATTGAGGCCTAATGCCCATCCACAATCAACATCCCAAATGCTATAACTCTCACAAGTTTCTATTGCACTATTAAGCAGAAACATAAGCAAGCATGTTAGCTGTCTGCATCCTGGGCATCCAATTTCTGCCACCTGTAGAAAATGCTGCCAGAGGTGCTTTGGGTCAGGGTCTCCCTTCTAACAATGAGTACAAGAAAACACAGCATCTCTGAACAAGTCCTGCCTCAGAGACCTTTGTGCCAGATTGTGATATTCCCAGGGACACGTAAAGATCAGTGAGATCCTCTTTTCTAAGCCTCAGCCATTTCCTACTAGCTGCTGCCAGGCAGAAGGAGTGGAAACAGAACAGCATGCAGAAACAGCATCTGTGGCAGCCAAGAGATTTCTTCCTCCAGGGGAATTTTTTACTGGTCATTTTCAAGCCCAATTTAATCTTCTACATCAACTGGAAAATGAAATCTGATAAACTTGCCAAAGTTGATGATGACAGACAGAACCTGGTACCTCTCTGAAAGTTACTTCCCTGATACACCCATTCTCCCTCCAGCCATAATATTTGGGATCTTTAAGATCTCCAAGCAGGTTTTGATCAAGGTCCAGGTAGATATGTACATGCCAAGAGGTCAGCTGAATGCTGTACGATCAAGAAGTCAACAGGTGTTGGCTTTGCCAGAACCAAAGGGAGGCATCACACATGCTAAATGTGAGTCAGTTAGCAAAAATCAAACATTTAACACTAGAACACACTGAGGTTAGTTTGCTGGGCTTCCAAAGGAGTGCATTGATCTAGAGACTGGAACAATTAAGGCAGCAGTTAGAGAAAAAAAACACTTCTTGATACTCTTGCCAGGCCAACAGAAATGCCACTTACATTCTTACAGTTAACATCCAAATAACTGATCACATTTCATCACGAAGAAACATGTTGCTATTGCCTGAGGCAAGCACAGCATCTACCCAGGAACCTAATAGGAACAAATGAGATATTAAGCCTGAACTTGACAAGCAACATTCCAGTTCCTACCATATTTTTATGGGGTGCATATTAGGAGGACAGTTTATTCTGTGGAATTCATTACTAGCCTGTGAATTGTATCTAACTGTAGAAAAATTCAACTCAGCAAATCAGGACATGATTTATCTCTCTGGCCTTTGAAGGACAGGTGAGGTGCTCTTGGTTAATATACTGAGAAATGCAGCTCAGGACAAAGACTTGAGACTGATGAAACCCTTGTCTCTCAGTAAGATAAAAACCAAGAGGAATTTCAAATTTATTTTCAAACTATTTTTAAACTTCCAGTATGTGTGAAGAATTCATCAACTGCTGATAAAAAAATAACACGAATGGAGCTCTTTCTGCCTTGCCAAGTTGAACAAGGAGCTAAGGGCACTGATTCCACCAGGGGCATCCTCAGCCCCTGTGACTAATGTGACTCAGTGGCACCCTGGGTACTCTGTAGTGGTTGGTGTTTGGTTCCATGAATCTAGACTAAAAGCATTTATCTCAGTCTGCTCATCACAAAAAAAAGCCCTTAAAGCTACTTGCAAGATCATCACACATTGTGAGAAATGAACACTGAAGAGTGCAAAACACAAGCTCCACCTTTATAAAGATTATTGGCAACAAATCAGAAGATATTCTCTCCCCCAGCTGAACCTTGGTGTCTATTTATTTATCTTCTTTATAGATGAAATAAAATAGCAAGACAAATTGAACAGGGCCAAGTCCTGGAATGGTCAACATACCGGCTTGAGGAATACGGGCTCAGTTTGCACACAAATTGACTGCACCAAGACTCATTGTAAACCCGTTTAACAGTGACCCCTAGTGTTGTTCGGCAGCATCTTTGCTTTTTCTTGGGTGCTGAGCAAAAAAAGATCAAATATACCGTAATAAAATAAAGCTGCCTTTATTCTACAGGGCAGTATCAGTGCTCAGCCTCTGTTGTGGATGAGTGGAAGGCACCTCAAAGCAGAGGCAGCAATATGTTTTATTGAGGTAAGGTAATAATTTGACAGAGTTAAATAAATTCCATGGAATTTAACAGTGGTTTAACAAGGTTCAGTAAGTTTGATGGCAAGCCTCACCTTATTAATTCATGCATGGAAGAAAAAGGTGGGAGGAGGGGAAGGAAGAGAAGAGGGGGAGGGAGAGGAGAGTTTTAATTCTGCAGTAACTATTGAAAGCTCTAAAACCCTCTTAAACTTCCAGTGTCATTTTCCACTTAGAATAAGAATCAATTTGGAAGTTTTCAGTTTTCTAAAAAACCAGCAGAAATTAATTCACACACAAACCCTCAGCTGATTCGAAACTTTTACAGTAACACTAGAGGGCAGGAGAGCAGCTTTTAAACCCAAGTCCTGCTTCATCTGACTAAAGATGTGCTGAGGAACATCCCTTTCATAAGAGAACAAAAGAGAAATGAGGTATTCTCTTCTTGTAGACCACTTAATTCTGCTAAAAGTATAATGATTTTTATTACCACATACTAGCACAAGCAAGGTAGTACCAATTTGAGATAAAGAAATAAGTTTGCAATGAAATATTCTTTCATAAACACTCTTTAAACACAATCCAGCATCTCTTCATTCATTTCACTTATGCAATCTTTACTGGAAGATTTAGTTAATCTTAGTTTAGTTTTTTAGGTTTTTCCTCCTCCAGAAAAGAATTTTTACATATTGTTTTATATATATCAGTCAGTTGTAAAGAGTTCTTCAGATTCACTGAGCTACCCTCCCCATCCATATGTTGAGGACCACCAGGTTCTGTTCTCAGCTAATTTCCCTGATAGTCAAGAGGAACAGCCTCTTTTGGGTCAAAAGTGCTTCCGACTGCTGTACAATGAAGATGTGAGAATTAGTTTCATTGAACATAGTATTTCACAGAATCTGAGAGTGGTTGAGGTTTGCAGGCACATCTGTAGGCCATGGGGTCCAACCCCCTGCTCAGACAGGGCCACTGGGAGCTGTTTGCTCAGGCAAATGTCCAGATGACTTTTGACAGAGACTCCACAATCTCCCTGGGCAGCCTGTTCCAGTGCTCAGTTACCCTCACAGTGAAAAAGTGTTCTCTGGTCATCAGATGGACCCTCCTGAGTTTCAGGCTGAGCCTACTTCCTCTGCTTAGGTGCCCCACTGGGCGCAAGTGACCACAGTATTTATTAGTTTATAAGGTGCAGAATCATGCACAAGTACTTGTCAGAGCATCATAGCATTTTTAAATGTGCAATCTGGCACTAAAATAAAGAAACCAAAACGAGTCTGGAATCTCAGATTAGGAACTTCTGCAGAAGCCAATGCTGTTTTAAAACGAGTGTGCATAGGACCCCTCTAAACAAGTCACAGGCTCAATAATCAGTCATGGGAAAAAGCATGCTCAAGTCTCAGTCCTAAACAACACAAGTGTCTAGGGATGTAAAATAAAGAGGGGATTCACACCAAGAGCTCAAATCTGTCAAAATGCAAATGTGATTATGCAAAATACCAAAAGCACCTGCAAGAATAGTCATCACGATCTATCTAATATCTAGACAGCATGAGAGATTTTTGTCTACTTGTTGTGGGAATATGTTCTGTTATTTTTTTTCTTTTTGCTAAAAAGTTTCCGTAAAATGGTAAAGTGCTTCTCTGACATGCATGCTGATGAAACTGCAATGGCAGGATTTAAAAGACAGCTGCAACACCAGTGATAGGAGATAGAAAATTACTTTTAGAGAGTAATGACAGAGACACCAATAATCATGGGGGTGGAAAAAAGTGCAAGCAAAACTTACCCATAGATGCTACAAAACTGCTTTTCAAGGAAATCAAAAGTATACACATTTTAGCTATTTTCTGTTTCACATGGATTGTTTCTTATGCAGCCATTGATTAAATTTCTTTATGGAATTGAAGGATATAAGTGCCAAGCTGTAACATCTCAGTATAAGAAAGCTGCATCTGTTTGGTACAGTGACCTGAGAAAAGTAAAAGTTGTTCTCTGGATATGATTGTTTCAAACATTACATCTTAGCAACAGGATAACAGAAGTCCATTTTTCTTTAAAAAGAAATGCTAACAAACAGGATTTCAAACGAGTTAAAGGAAATGAGTCACAGGCTGTAGAGGTGCTCAAGCTGCAGCCCGTGCAAGATGTGCTAAGTTTCATAGGCAACAAAGTGATCACAGTACTCACTACTTCACTGTCCCAGAGTCTAGAGAGCAGACTCTTAACCAAGCAAGCACATCAGCAGACTAGTCCCATACAGATGTCACAATCACTCTACAACGACTGAGATAATACCTACTTATAACTACACTATTACATGTGGAGAAATTCATGGTCTTAGGGTAAGCTCCATTACAACACATACATTTGGATAACTATCACACAGATGCTTAAAGTCTCATTCTAGTTAGTAGAAATCTAATTAACACAAACAACAGAGTCCAGAGAGCCAGTCAGCTTCCCCCAGTGCAGACACATATGCTTAGTCAGCCATATCATTGATATTGTGCCACTGACAACAGAAACTTACAGGAAAATGACAAAATCCAGACTGATGGCAAAGCAATCCCCATGCACCTCATCTGCCTCCTGGTATGCCTAGCGTAGATCACCACCTCTGGCTCTATAGATACCACGAGTCTTCTCAACAGAAATTGAGGGAAAACAAGACTCAAAGAAAATCTTAATGAAGCAGAAAATAACTCTTAGAGCTAAGTCTTACTTCAACACATATTCATACAATTTCCTTAAATGTACATAGAGCAGCCTAACTGTAGTCAGTTAACACAGTTCTGTTATAAAAGTCACTTTCTGTGATGCAAATATTTATTTATTTCTCAGTGGTAACATTTATCCTGAAGGTGTTACATTTCATTGTGATCAACATGAAGAAGCTAAAGACAATTATGTTATCTTCGTTTCCTTAAAAAAGATTTCTCTTTTTTTGATTCCTGAGCAAGAAAGATGAAGCACCCTCAAATTCATCCTAGGCACTTCTGTTAGCTAAAATGGAGTAGTACTGCATGAAGAAGAGAAATCAGCACCAAAGAGATGATTTTTTAAAATTTATCTCTTGGAAAAACCAAAGCCAAATGTGATCTTGATTGTTTTGATACATCAATGGGATTCACTCATCACCACTGCAGTGAGCAAAAACCTGCTGCAGAGAACAAATACCAAGATTCTTTGCTTTACAGCAATAGCTTTGCATCATCTAAATAGTGGCAGGACAAAGAATGTTCTATGAGCAGCAAATCCAAAAAGGCTGGGTTTTTTATCCAATTACTCATGTGGTCCCCAAATTTTTTGCCAAGCCTCAGCTCCTCTATCTTCATAGTAACTCTAGTCCCTATCCTCCCATATCCTTGAAGCCTTCTGACACAATCTCCAATTGCAATCCTGAGCCATACACATCCTCACTGGACTGCTGGCAGGCCAAATGGAGCAGGGAACTTCTTGGTTGGAGCTGTAGCCTTCCTTGGGGGAAAAGGGGCACTAGTCTGTCCGCATCTCTCTAATCTTGACACCGACTTCCAAAAACTTGCAGAAACTAACTGTGCTTTTGGAGACCTGCCAAACTTGTCTGACAGTGACTAACGGGATGAAAGATGTTTGGAAGAGGCAGGCCTGTAAGCCAAGCTAAAATAAGGAGAAAAATTTAAATAAAGGCCTTGTTTTAATTGCAGATTGTGTTTTTGACAGCCCATGCAGTTCATAATGAGCAATCAAATAATAGAAGATCAGTTACAGAAATGTCAGGCTAATAAGCTTAGAAGTAGAAGAGATAACACAATTTCTGCATGAAAAGGCAAGAATTCTGTAAGATAATTGAAGAATGCTGGTATAGGAGATGAGATAAAGCCAACTGCTTTCCTTTCCATCCATCTCCCCTTCCATGCATGCCACAGGTGTCCTTAGTGGATCAAGTTCAGTCCATTTCCTGAATCACCTCTTTTAGACCCACTGAAAATCAAAACAAGTTTAGCCATGCTGCAGGCAGCTGAGGGAGAGTCACATCCAATGGGAGCAATTCAGATATTCTGCCTCTGTAAAGTGGGGATTGCCAAGGGCTTCCCCTTGGCAGGTCTGCAGTACTTATACACAACATTGGAGACAGGAGCCCACGTACGTTTGGGGTTGTAAGGATGAAGAAGAAAAACTTCAAAATCAGGACAGTAGGTCACTCACTTTTTCCGCTTACCTGAACAAAATAGCCAAGTTAGGGGCCGCCTCTGAAACCTTCCCAGAAAGATTGACACCAGCTCCTGGGTTACTTCAGAGAGACCTTTTCTCAGCTCAGCACAAACCTCCATTTCAAAGGCCTTACCTCAGCTACAATACTCAAGCCAGAAACAAGGACAATTTCCAATATCAAAGAAGACTTTTTTCATGTGCAAACTGAAAGTGAGCATGCTCACTTTTACTTGATCAAGTTTACCTGGTCTGGAGGAAGGTGACTCTGCCTATAGCAGAGAGCTTGGAACTAGATGATCTTAAAAGTCCTCTCCAACCTGAATTGTTCTGTGATTCTGTGAAGTGTGCAAGCACCAAACTGACTTGGAAACAGTAATTTAAAAGCAGCAGGAAGAAGTTAAGTGATAGCACCAGCACATATCATGTCTATAGGTATTTTTAGAACAAAAGAAAGAAGATACCGAAGAGTAGATAAAAATATAGGAACTTCCACAAAATGAGAAAGTCTTACTATGACTGTGGAGCCCTCCACTTCCTCTCAAGATTTAAGATACTTGAGTGCAAATTCATAAATCAATTTGTTTTAACTGACTCTCCATAACCTCATCACTGTTAAAAGTATTATTAAGCAAAGCAGTAGGTATATCAACACCACTTAACCATTACAGTAGTTTTTCTCTCTACTGGTTTTGAATCTGGAAGAGAAACTTACGTATTGCTTGAAACTACATAACATTCAAAATTTCCCCTGTTCACATCTAAAACAGTTCTTAAGCCACAACCACCAGTTCACAAAGATCTTGTTGTTCACAACCTGATGTGGCAGCCCCATCTACTTGCCCACACGCCCACGTAACTCCCAGTGAAGGAGGAAACTGTGGAGTCTGTCCATAAGGGTGCTGTCTTTGAAGGGCCAGCTGCTTCAGGAGAGCTGATGTCAGACCAGCTTGCTGTTGCAGGAATGGGACTGGAGTCCACCTGAGCAGAGCCCCTGGAGCTGCACTGCTGTAGCACCCCAGCATAGCTTAAGTGACCATTCCTCTGAGCTCCAGCCCCAGAAACAGCTCACTCACACAAGCTAGTTTTTCAGGAAAACAAGAAAAAGCAGCACATAACACATCTCAGAGAGCAACATGATACGATGTACTCTGCTTTGACAATGTAAGAACTAGACAGATGGACACAGAGAAATAACACTCTCAATGTGTATTTCCATACCTGTTTCCTCATGTTCATAGAGCATTCCCTGGACCACTCCAAGATCCTACAGATGACAGGTCCTCTCTGTGCTTCAGAGCAGCTCCTAGTGACCAAGGCTGTTCTTGATTGTCACCCATCCTCAACACGAGCATTTTCTTCTCTTCCAACCCCCACACTTCCTGTACATCTTTTTTTTCTTCCCCAGCCAAGATTTCTATCTTAGTGGTTAGCACGAACTCCTAATTTTCATATTTTATTTAATTTTTTTGTTCTGCATTTCGTGAAGTTTCAAACTCAGTTTCTCTACTGAGATATTTAAACTAAAAGACAGTAGATTCAGACTAGACTAGGTATAAGGAGGAAACATTTTATGATGAGGGTGGTGAGGCACTGGAACAGATTGCCAAGAGAAGTTGTGGATTCTCTTTTCCTGGAGAGGTTCAAGCTTAGATTGGATGGGGTTTTGAGCAACCTGGTCTAGCAGAAAGTATCCCTGTCCTTGGCAGGGATGATCTGGAGGTCCTTTCCAACTCAAACCATTCTATGATTCTGTGATTTTTACTTTTATCTTGATCTCTCTGAATTAATGCCGTTTGCTACCCAGATGTCTCACACTGAATAGAAACCACTGATCTCTGGTGAGTTATTATTACACCTGGCCTAAGAAGGAAATGCGCCACATACGACAAATCATGGGCTGCATTACTCAGCAGCTTCTAAATGATCAAAATCTCACTTAAACATCTTTTGTTGTACACAGGAAGACCAACAAGCTGATGAACACATATGCTGTTATTTCCATACTGATTTAAAAAATTATTTTAAACCAACTAATGCAATGAGTGGAATTGTAGTACTCATTACAAGCCACAAGTTTCTGAGAACTGCAGGTACAAAAGCTTTATTGCATTCTGCCATGCAAGGTATTTGCACACCCACAAGTTGTATTTTGGGAAGTTGAACATGATAATCACCCTCACTAGATAGCACTGTTGGATCCAGAGAAACCACTATCACATGCATCAGTTTCTTCATTATGTCATTTAAAGGAAAGATGAACATGGATTTTGCTGTCCCCAATATGCTGGTTACCAAAATATGAAAAAGTAGCAGATCTACAAATGCATTTGAGTAAAAAAAAAAAAAAAAAAGCCCACAAAAAACAAAACCAAACCCCAAAAAACCCAGAATAAATTTATGCTTTACAGCAGGCACAATCTCTACCATCTGCAGCACACACACTCAATGGCACCAGAGAAGAATTGGCTCTGAAAAGGTGACACAGTGTGAGGTGAAAAGCTCACCTAAATAATAAAGGGAGGAAATCACTGAAATCAAACAGTTTTACATCAAAGTGCAGATACTGAAAATAATTCAATAGGGGGCACAGGAGCCATTTTCCTCAACAGAGACTGTTTGCTTGTGACCAGCTGCCACCTTTGTGGCCTTGTCCAACCTGTAACCCTGATATAAGTCTTCCTTCTCCATCTAAGCAAACACAGGTGATTCTCCTTCTTGTCCCATGCTCTGCTCCAAGATGTATTGGCTGACACTTGAATCACTTCAAATCAGGCACTTTAATGGTTAACATTACTTGGGTTGCAGTAGTGAAAACTGACTCGTTTCAGCAGTGTCCTAGTGGGTGATTCCCTAAACTGTAAGACTGCACCAAAAATGCCTGGGAGATGCAGGGCTCATAGAAAACCTCCTGACGCGCCATCCACCATCCCTGCAAAGTCCTGAGGGAACACGTTCACCACAAGGCTGCAGCAGCCGAAGAGGGTCTCAGGATAACTGATCTCTATAGGAGCCCTGGCAGAGACGATCCTGGAATCAGCCACAGGCGGGATTGGGAAGGGAATGATGGAAGGGACCCACGGGGATCATGGAGTCCAAGCCCCGGGCCTGCACATCCCCAAGAGCCACACCGTGTCCCTGAGCGCGCTGTCCAAAAGCTTCCTGAGCTGTCAGGCTTGGTGCTGACACCACTTTCCTGAGGAGTCTGTTCCAGTGCCCAGCCGCCCTCTGGGTGAAGAATCTTTTCCTGATACCCAGCCTGAACCTTCCCTGACTCAGCTACAGGCATTGCCTCGGGCCAAATTCCACTGACAGTCTCTCACTCCGAAATTGTGAAGAAGCTCCTCACCACCAATTTCCCTCTCTCTCCAGTATGGACTGCAGAGAAAAGTCCCAGGATATGTTTTTTCAGGGGCGTGCGGAGGCAGGAGCGAGGGCAATGTCCCCGACGGCCGCAGCGCTGCCGGAACGCCGCGCTCGGGGCGCTGTTTCCGGGAGGGAAGCACAGAAGGCGGGGGGCGGGTTTGGGCGCTGCACCGGCGGGCGGCTCGCGGTCCCTCGGCGGCTGCGGCATCCAGAGCGGCGCGGCAGGGAGGGACGATGAACCTGGAGCGGCTCAGGAAGCGAGTGCGGCACTACATCGACCAGGTGAGCGCCCAGCGGGAGCTGCTGGGGTAGGGGCGGCAGGCCCTCGGGTTTTCCCCGAGGAAAAACCGCTCTCGGCGTGGAGTCTGCAGAGAGGGAGGCCGGGGCGGGGCGGGAAGCGGTGCTGACCTCTGCACCGCATAATCTTGTACTTGTGCCTCGTTTTCCCTGGAAGGGGAAGCAGCGGCGGTCAGAGGGGGGTGCGGCGGGCCGGGAGCGCCGCCTGTGCGGTGTCCAGCGGGAGCCGGGGCCTCCCGGTGTTTTTTCCGGGATGCTCCCTCGTGTTGAGCAGGAGGAGGGGAGCCGCCCTGGGGCTGCTCTGGCGAAGGCGTCCTTGCAGGATCCCGCCCTCTCGGGCTGTGCAAGCTGGGCCGTACTTACCTAGGGCAGGGGAAACGGCCTCTGTTGCACCAGGGGAAGTTCAGGTTGGATATGAGGAAAAAAAAAAAATCTCTTCGCTAAAAGGGTGATTAGGCATTGGAGCTGACTTCGCAGGACAGTGGGGGAGTCAGCCTTCTTGGAAGTGGGCATGGCACTTGGTGATATGGTTTAGTGAGTATGGTGGGTTCTGGCAAAGGTCGGACCTGATTGTCTTGGGTGTCTTTTCTGACCTTAATGATTCTATGATCGTTACAAAAGGGAATGGATTCAGAGAAGTTAGGTTTAGATTAGATATTTAGAAGAAATTCTTTACTGTGAGGATGGTGAGGGTGGAACTTGAAACAGAATGCCCAGAGAGGCTGTGGATGCCCCATCCTTGGAAGTGTTCAAGGCCCGGTTGGATGAGGCTTTGAGCAGCCTGGTCTAGTGGAAGGTGTATCTGCCCCGGCAGGTTGGAACTAGACAATTTTAAGGTCTCTTCCAACCCAGACCAGTCTGTGATTCTCTGCCTGGTGATTAAGCTGCCCATGACACTCCTGCAATGCTGCAGACGACTCATAGGAGGGCAGGGTTGTTTTCATTTGCTGATGGATTCAGCAATTATGTTGCTGCAGGGCAAAAAAAAGAAAAAAAAAATAGACACAAGAGGAAAAATGCATAAATAAATTAGGTTAAATGTAGCATAAACTGTTCTGCTCTCCTTCCAGTTCAGACTTGGTGCAGGTATCACTGCTGAGAAAAGCACACTCCTTAAATCAGCAAAGGGATTTCTCTGTGTGGCCAGCAAGTCTGACTGAAAGGCTGATTAGGGATCTAAGCCAATTTGGTGGGTTTGATTGGTTTGGTTTGCTGCTCTCATTTGTGTTAAACTGCTCCACCAAGCTGCTTTGCCACACAGCTGTATGGACAGCTGTGCACTTCTGAGGAAGGGGCATCAGGAGGAACATGAAATTGCTTTTTTGTGTCATAATATTTCATCCTATAGTAGTGTAGAACTGCTCAACAGAAGTCATGCAGTGCCTTGTAGACCAAGATTATACCTTTCTTTTGTGGTGTTGAGATAATAATTTAAATCTCTTTTCTTGCAGAGAGCTATGAAATGTGTGTGGGGTTGGTTTGTGGGTTTTTGTGCATTTTTTCCCCCCTTGGGAGTGCAGATTGAAACCAAATTATTCTCTTGACAAATCTGCTGGGTATTATAAATCCCCATCAAGTAGGAAATGTAGGAACACATTAGAGTCTGCTTAGGTCGTGGAGTGTGCTTTATGAGGATTGGGATAACATCCGTGTGTGCATTTCAGAACAGACTGCCAGACCTGTGCACCAAAAGCATGAAGCGGTCTCTGAGGTTCTGAACACACTGCACAACTGCAATGAATGGTGCAGGACAGGAGAGAAGCCATCAAGGCCTTCTTAGTCACAGAGAATCACAGAATGGTTTGGGTTGGAAGGGACCATAAAGACCACCTAGTTCCACCCCCCTGCCAGGGGCAGGGACACCTTCCACTGGACCAGGCTGCTCAGAGCCTCATCCAGCCTGGCCTTGAACACTTCCAGGGATGGCACGTCCACAGCCAATTTGGGCAGCCTGTTCCAGTGACTCGCCATCCTCAGCAAAGAACTTCCTCATCCAACATTTTCCTCCTAACATCTATTATCTTTTCAGTCTTATTCCATTCCCCCTTGTCCTCTTGCTACATGCTCTTGCTAAGTCTTAAAAATCCTTGAAATGGCAGGGTATTTGTTAAGTGTCCAGCATATCCTAGGAATCATATTAGGCTTCACTGCATGGAGTAGGATAAAAAGGAACAGCAAGAATTCCCGGTGATCTTCTCAGGAGATAATCCCAGCCAGTTCTGTGAGATTTTGCCTGGCACCCCAAATCTGGTGGCTGCATTAGTGGGATATACCTGCAAATTCTGCTTTTGTCTGATCTCTGGTTGCCACCACTCTTACCTATTTCACTCACTTCTGCCAAACTGGAGTCTCAAGAGTGAAAATGTGTGTCCAAGGATAAACGGAAATGCATGCAGGCACTATGGATTTATGTGGATTGAAGCATCTTGACTGAAGAATGAACATTTCTTGATCAGAGATAGTGCCGCTGAAGTTACCTGAAATAATTTTGGTGCCCTTTTTTATATGTAGTATTCTCTTTCTTCTAAAATGTAGAGGGTTTTTTGTTGGTTTTTTTGTTTTTTTTTTTAACTGGAGATGGGGATTCTTGCTACTTTTTCAATGATAGCAGTTCAACTAATGACCTATTGCCATACTTACACAGCACATAACTTTTGGTCAAAGATACCTGCATTTTATTGAAGATAAATGAACAACTCCAAATTTATTTTGGATACTCCTTGGAGGTTGCAGTATTGGCCTTTTAAAACTATTTTTTGAAGTTGCAAACATCTGAAATGTGAATCACCATTCATTAGAGACTACATGCACAAGATATTAAATCTGACTGATGTACAGTGTATTTCAAAATTATCCAGAAAAGCTATCCCCAAAGGAATGCTAATTATTTCTATCGTGCTTTTACAGCAACAGTATCAAAGTGCCCTGTTTTGGGCTGACAAAGTAGCTTCACTCTCTCATGGTAAGTGGTTGCTTCTTACATTGTATTTTATGAACTTCTTTCTGATAGCTCTGTTTTGGTGGGGGTTTATGCTGTTTGGTCAAATGTCGGCATTTTGACTTTGGTTGAAGTGCATTTTTGTGATCTTTGGAATGCTGTTCTCCTAAATAGAGCAGAGCTCATCTTCCTTCCCTTTTGAACTTTCGTTAAAATTCACGTTTGAACGAAACTTAAGGTTTGCCTTCCTTAAGAAACAATAAAACAAGAGCAACAGGAGACCATGGCGGTTTCCCACAGGACTCAGGGTTGCCCTGGGTGACAAGTACAATGCAGGTTTACATTGGGAGGGAGTTGTTGCTGTCCACGGCCACTAGCACTTACACTTCCTAAAGTGGTTCCAGGGACTTGATCCCACGAAGGCTTTGGCTGCCAGTAAGGTAGGAGGGCACCAAGCTGTGCTACTGAAATTGCAACTCCAGGCAATTGAAATCTAGTGCTTTCACTGTTATGATGATCCCACTGATCATTTTATTCAGAGAGATGTGTATGGGTTGTGTTTTTTCTGCCCTATGTCCAAGTGCAGGGTAATCTGCAGCTGCTGCTTTTTAAATCTGTATTGTTGTTTTCTTCTTCTTATGACACACCTCTATTATGACATTCTGTGTATTCACTGTCCAGTGCACTATCTGGGGTCTTTAAAGTTAAAATCTGATTATCTTTTCATTTTAATCTCTCACTAATAGATACTGTAAGTACTTTATGCATGTTTATAAATTAAATTTTGTAACTCAGTAGAATGCTAGAGTAGGGGAGCATGCTTCTCTAGTGAAGCAGAAGTGAACGTTGTGTATTAAAATGTTTGAGGTTATATTGTAAAGCAATGAACGTTGTGTATTAAAATGTTTGAGGTTATATTGTAAAGCAATGGTTAATAATTTGTTCTTTTACTTTAGAGGAACCACAGGATATCTACTGGTTGGCCCAATGTCTTTACCTAACAGCTCAGTATCACAGGGCAGCACACGCCCTTCGATCACGGAAGTTGGATAAGGTAAGTCACTTTAGTCAGACATGCTACTGTTACCCCTCTGTTGAGGCTCTGCTGCTAACCACAGTGACTTCTTCACCATCACAGGATTGTGTTTATAAGAGAAGTATTCAGGAAAGCAGCATTGCTTATTTTATACAGCCCTGTGTTCAATCTGTCAGGTTTAAAGCATTGTCCCCAGATAGGGTCACAGAAAAGAGAAGGGGTTTGAGGACGTAACTGTAGCAGGTATGGGAAGGTGAATTGTTACTGCAGATGTAGTTGTTTCAATTTTCCTTCCACTCTGGTCCTGAGTGGTAAAGAGTCAAGTAAGTGTCCTTTGAGAATTTAGTAGCAGAGAAAGTGTTACAGGCTTGGTCAGGAAAGAGTTTTGGTGGTGAAAGGGATGAAGAAGCCATAGAACTGAAAAAGGAGAGAGCAAAAGGGACTACGGCAGTGTAAGCAAACACATTCTCTCTTGATAACTGATGCGTATGAAATTCTCTTTCAGTTGTATGAGGCATGTCGCTACCTTGCAGCTAGATGTCATGTGAGTACACATTTTAACCCCTACTGGAAACAAACTAAACAAAATAGAAAACATATCTTGGCAAGTTTAGGTACCTGATATGCAGTGTAGATATATATACAGGTTTAAATTTTCTGGCAGGTGATTTCAGTTGGGTCACTGGAAGTATCCATTGTGGCACTAATCTGAAGAAACCCAACTGATTTTTTTCCCAGGAAACGCTCCTCTAATGTTTTGTGGGCAAAGAATGTGAATAGTTTTTGTCTCATGTCTTCATGTTTACACTTTTATTTGGTTGATTGTAATCTGACCAGAGGAGATGTGATTTATGGTTGTATTAACTATAGTTAGCAGCTATATACTTCTATATAAAATGTTACACATAAAAGGTAAAATGCAGTGCTTTCAGAGACACAACTGAATCAATTGGTAGATTAAATACAGAAATTTTAAATAGAATAATGTGCTGCTTATAAGAATAAGATTATGGTATTTTATTAAAACTTGTGCTAGCTGTTTTTAGAACCATACCTATTTCTCTGACTGCATAATTCTGAATAATATATTTTTCTGTACATGCTTTATTTTATAATTTTTGCATATTTTTATAGTTTTATCTTTTTTGCGCATTATAGATGACCAGTAAAAGAGCTAACTGCAATTATAAAATCACAAATGGCCAAATAAGAAAATGTATGCATGAAAAAGCTGCTGATAAACACTGGTTATTACAGTCTATGCCTTTGAAACATGATGCTGTGTTTATTGGTGCTTTATGTACAAATTTTTCAAAACCTTGTGTTTTACATGCACGTTTCGTTAGTATGCTGCAAAAGAGCATCAACAGGCCTTGGATATCCTGGATATGGAGGAGCCAATCAACAAACGACTTTTTGAAAAGTACCTGAAGGATGAAAGTGGGTTGAAAGATTCTACCACAGACTGGGAAATGTCACAGTCCTCAGTAAG
Source organism: Sialia sialis (assembly GCA_009812075.1). NCBI lineage: Eukaryota > Metazoa > Chordata > Aves > Passeriformes > Turdidae > Sialia > Sialia sialis. Next base: position 65,831,555 of record VRYO01002772.1, on the reverse strand, counting down.
TGACATTATTTTAAAAAATATTTTTGTAGAAAGAAAAACTGTGAAGTCAGAAAGGGATTTCAAAGCTCTGTGAATCTGAAACTGCACTGACGCTTTCTTGTTGTGTGTATACATTGTATGTTAGCTCACCTGTACAAAAATAACTCAGTATGGAAAAATAAACAGTTCTTTTCAACAGCTTCCTACAAATTTTTTGCAGACATTTTGCAGGAATGATTAGCATTGGTTTGTACAGTCTTTTAGCTCTTTCTTGATAATGTATGCTAACATTGCTTTCAATTGGGCTCCAGGTTCTGAGATAACAAAGCTAATTTTTTTTCTCCTCCGATTATTTTTAGTGAAACACTCTCATAATCACTCAAGTGTTGTTCTCAGTGGGATATTCTTTGATCACATTTGTGAAAATTATGTGAGATAAAGGTAAATTTTTTTGAAGCTCAGTGAAAAAATTGTGTGTAGACAATTTAAAGAGATTGGTATGATGTGTAGGCTGAAGAGTCTGTGAAGAGTTGTTAGTTTCAGAGGTAGAAATTAAAATGTATTAGCTGAAATTACAGTAGGTGATTGACAGATGGCATTTTCCACGTATGACTGAAGTCGCAAAGTGGGTTACATTGCTGATTTTGAATGCTGGTATAATGGGATTAAAGGACTGTTTAGTCTTATGACAGAGTTGTGTAATGTGTAAACTTTTTCTTTTGCTGGCACTTTTGTGGCCTTCTGACTAAACTGAATACCCATCAAGGGAATTTGGAAAGAATATGTTAGTTAATAAACAACTGGTAATTTTGGGCTTTCACTGTTTTCTTTTCTGGAATATCTATGTTTTGGATTGAAAACAAGGGTATATTTTTCTGTTCAGAACAGCTGAGTTCATTGATTTGGCACTTTTCATCTGTTGTCTTTCCTGTCTAGTGTGAAGTATGTGGCTCAATGGTAAGCTAAGGAGTGTATTGCCTTTGGAAGTGACAATTTCTCTATGTTGGATATGAAGGGAATTTAGTATTATTGGGTTACAACTATCAGAGAGCTGAATGCCAGAATTAGAAAAGATAAACTCTGTCCTCCTGTTATTTATTTTGAGCATGTGTTTGTTTGGCAGTAGGTAACCTGACAGAAGATTCTTTGGATTTTTCTTTGAGATATTAGGGACAACCTTTTTTTTTAAAGCCAGCACTAGAAAACCAGGTTCTAACATACACAAAATAGTTTCTACTTTCCAGGGAGTACATTTGATTTGTGCTCAAAACTATATTGCAAATAGTGATTCAGTCCTTGACCTCCAGTCCTGCTTTTCCACCAGATCAAGAGCTCTATATGCCTTTTACGAGGGAAGATCTATGATGCTTTGGATAATAGAACCCTGGCAACTTACAGCTACAAAGAGGCCCTGAAGCTTGATGTTTACTGCTTTGAAGCATTTGATCTTCTAACATCGCACCATATGCTGACAGCACAGGAAGGTCTGGAGAGAAGTATTTCTTAAATACAAGTAAAATTTACCTGCTTTCTCAAGATGGGTTTTCCTAGATAAAAGTTAAGGCAATACAACAAGTACCAGACTTCAAAATGTTAAGAATAAATAATGTATGAAAGAGTGAAAATTAGAATTTGTGCAAATTTGCATTTGAACTTTTATTTTTCAGTCCTGCAGTCTTAAGAGTTGAAAGAAACACAGTAACACAGCTGTCCCGCTTGGTAGCTCCTGAAGCTCTTCTGCTCTGCCCAGCCCAAATCAAGTTTTGTCCTGTGTTCTCAAATTCACAGGCTTCAAACCAATGAAACCCTCCTGGGTTTGCTTAGGCATTAGTTAATAGAGCATTTTAAGTGACAACATTTGACATGTGGAATAAATAAAAATAATGGTGTGTTATTTAATCTTTATTACATTTTATTTGAAAGTGCAGAAGAAATAACTAATAAATCCTTAATTTCCAAAATGAGTAGTATTATATGTTTCAGTGCTGTTATAGTCCTTGCAGTTGGGATGACCATCATAAAATACTTTGCATATCTAAGTTCTTGTAATGTTGGATCTTGCTGTTTCTTCTGCAATATGACCACTTCAATGTTTTTTAATTCATATAGAAAAAGAACTCCTTGAATCTCTACCTCTTAGTAGACAATGTACGGAAGAAGAACAGGAATTGCTTCACTTTTTATTTGAGAATAAATTGAAAAAGGTAAGTGCCAAAAATCTGGAGAATTGATTGAAAGCCTTGACTTTGGGTGTAAATTTTCTTGGATCCCCATTTATTCTGAGCATTAAAATAAATGTGGACTTCATAATTTTTAAAATTTTTTATGTAGTACATCTCACTTTGGGTGCAGTAGTGTAACTTTTCTGCTGTGGTGACAACTTGAAATTCTGATTTATGTTTTTGAAAATGTATTTATTGAGAAATTACTAGGTAAGGAAAAAGAATAATGTAGACAAAATGTCAGTTACCTGCAAATACTAGACTATAACAACATCATTCCAGACTATTCTTATCCAAAGATAAGGTGATAAAGAGCACTAAAAATATATATTGCTCAGTTTTAATTTCTACAGTCTACATGAAACATATTGACTATGGCAAGCATCTTTTGTGTTCTAAATGAGCTTTTAAGTACATTTTAAAGAAGCATTTTACCAAATGCAGGTTTTATGGACTTTCAGTTTAAAAATAAAAAACTTAAGAATTTTAATGTTCTTAAATATTCTATTAGGACTAAAAATATTAATACTTCTGCCATCAGATTTTAGTTTAGTTTTTGTTTCAAATATTGTTTTGTTTGTCTTTCAGTATAATAAACCCAGTGAAACATTGATTCCTGAATCAGTAGATGGTCTTCAGGAAAACCTGGATGTGGTAGTATCCTTAGCAGAAAGGCATTATTACAACTGTGACTTCAAAATGTGTTACAAGCTTACTTCAGTGTAAGTGTACAAAGCAACATTCAGGTTTATTTCTCATATGGTAAAGTGTAATAATTATGCCTGGACTTACATCAAATATTGTTGTTTAATGGGTAAACATACATAATAAGTGGATACGTATTGCAATATACATGTCGTGTTATATGTTTCATTTAAAATGTGCAGTTTATGTCTGGCAAGACATGGTATTTTTATAATACATATCAGAAGTGTCCAAAGTAAAACTCAGCTCAATCAGCACTGTGCTGAACCTCCCTTCATCCATCCTTTTCCTTATTCTGGTACCTTCAGTTTTGTGTGCTTTCTACCTACTTCTTGTTTGGCCGTCAGAATGAACTGGTTTGAATTCGCTGGTTAGTTAGGAATTTTGATTTCTCTGGCCAATTAACAGTTACAATGTTATTGATAATGATCAAAAGATACTATTAATTTTAAAGCTAGCTAGAAAGTTGTTTCTAATTTTGATGGCTGAGTGTAATGTAAGGGTTGTTACACAGCCTGGGCATGTGCTGCTGCTTGGGTCAGAGAGGTAAGAACCATAGTTTGCTTCTCAGCTACTGTAGGTCTGGACTCATGGATGTGTTTCTGAATGCCACAGGAAACAAAATCTTAGAACTGAGCTAAATGTGACTCGGAAGGCATACTGCCTGGTGTTAATCTCAGGAAGTTGAGGACTATTGCTTGAAAGTTGCTGTTAAATGCATAGAAACGATGAACAAACATATTGTTTTTTCTCTGCTGGTTAAATTTGAAGTGATCTGCAAAACAAAAGAGCGTTTTATTCTGATTTTCTAATTGTATATTCAACTTGAAAGAATTTTCTGCTATCCTCTTTTGTTAAGCTAAATTAACTGTATATTTCTGGTCTGAAGAGAGCCTTTATTATGCTGCTAGTTGTCTTCAGTCACAAATAGTTTTCTAATGCCTAATGTGGTAATTAACTGGAACATTACGTGCTATACCAGCAGTTTGCTTTTAACACATTAAAGTTTTTGAAATGTGCATTACAGTTTTTTAACTTTTTTTTTAGAGTGATGGAAAAAGATCCCTTCCATGCAAATTGTTTGCCTGTACATATAGGGACACTTGTGGAGCTTAACAAAGCAAATGGTAAGGAACACACCATTTAATACAATTTAATAGAAGGGTGTAGAGCACCAATTTTAGTAAAGAATTAAAGATACCAAGAAACCCCCTTATATAACATTTGAAAAATTACGTGTATTTTTCCTCCTACCTGCTGTTTCAAGAGAACAGTGGTAACTGGTAAAGAAGGGAATTTCAGAGCTGACAGCAGGATTGAGGGTTAGGAGGAAGTAGATGTGTAAAGAATTTATGGTCATGAGTGTTGCTGTCTTTTAACCACTGGACTGTGTAGCCAGGAGGCCCATGAGCTACGCTGCCTCATCCCTGTCATTGTGATTTCTGTTTGCAGGTGATCTTTGTACAATATCTGGCTGTACTTTTCTGCTCAACAATAAAATACACTAAATTAAACTAGAAAGAACTCATCAGCAGTTGTGTGTGCTTAGGTGGACATGATTATTCTGTGATAGAACAAATTCTAGACTCTCCTTGCCTTTGCTGTTGTGAAGGCCTCTCTTTAGTTCAGACAAATTAGTAATCATTCAACACCTTCACTGGAATTACATTAATAGCTTACTTGCAGCTGGGGTGACTTTTTCTCATTCCAGACTGCCTGTAAATCAAGTGAGCAGCTTGAATGTCTTTAAAATCAATTGGAAAATAGAATAAGGAGCTGGTATGCTGTGCAGTCTCTTGGGATGGTGCATTATATATACAGTAATTTCACGATTATAAGC
>VRYO01002772.1:65812346-65825809 GCA_009812075.1 Sialia sialis | reverse complement strand
TGGATTCTTCAATGAAAAAGGTGCGGCTTATATTCGTGAAATTACTGTACATAGGTCATTAGGTGTACTGGTACTTCTTGGTGATTAGTGAATGTACCTCCCAGTTATTTTGCAGTTAAGTGCATCTGAAAATGGGGCAAGTACTCTGATTTTTTTTCTTCTAATACTGCCTTGAGAAGCATTGGGTACAAAAGTTAATATTTTGTAAGCCAATTGTAATTTTTTTTTTTCTGGAGCTGAGAGTTGATACAAAGTGCTCCAGGGCAATCTCATTGATTTAAAAGCACTATGCTCTGAAGAAATAGAAACTTTACATGCTCTAATGCTATTTCCTTTGAAATTGCCTAGGCAATAGAATTGTTGTCCTGATTACTGCTGCTAGTATTAGAAAATCTGTAGTAATTCCAGTAAATAGAATTATTATTTTTACTAAAAAAGTAATCACTTGGAATTATTCCAAATAATATAATAATTTATTTGCTTTTGTCCTATTTTCAGCATATTAATGCACAGGACTCTACTTTGAAATGGATCTAGCCAGTATGTTATTCCTTTTAGATGTAGGAAGTTGAATAGTGTTTTACCTTGACAAGGTACATTCAAGTGTAATACTACTGGCATTTATTTTCATGTTTGTTAATGACCTAACTTGTTGCAGAATTCTTAAAGGGGTGGGAAGTAGAGCTGCTTACTTGTGTGCTGTGAGGACTTACGGGTTGTTTGGTTGGGTTTTCTTTAGCTAATTGCAAAACTGAATCTATTTTGAAGCAGTTTGAAGCATTGCCTCTAAAATAAAACATTTTGTTCAGTTGTCGATTAGTAATGTTAGCTGTTCTGTATATTTTGTATGGAAAGCTAAAAGACTTGAGACACCTAAATGTTTTAGTATGTTTTAATTTTCTTTTCTTGTTTTTTCCCACTATGTAGAGCTTTTCTATCTTTCTCACAAACTGGTGGACTTGTACCCAAATAATCCTGTAAGTTGTTCTAAGTTTTTGTTGTCAGGTAGTTGCTTTTTTAGGTGAAAGCACATAAAAGTTATAATGTATTAGTCTGAGCTTCAGAATTCAAAATCTGTTTCTGGATGAAGCTTGTAGAAATGGTTCACTCCTTTTATTTTCTCTGCATTGTAATTTCCTCATGCCAAGTTTATTTTTATAAAATTAAGTACCTGTAAAAGGTATTCAGTGCGAGTTATTTACTTTGATTAATAATTTAAAACAAATGCTACAGTAATAAATGTCTACATGTCTCTGAGCTACCTCTTCCAGTGTTTGATCACCTTCACAGTAAAAATTGTTTTTCTTTGATGTGATCTTAATTTTCTGTGTTGCAACTTGTATCTATTGCTTCCTTTGTTATCACTGCACCCCTGAAAAGCATGGCTCTAGCAATGAATAAATGAGGAGAGCAGTAAGCTTTCCACTTACTTCTCTTCATGAGACTAAGTTCCAGTTAGAAAGGTACATGCCAGCAGTTCTAGCTTGTTTGTAATACCAAATAATTTGAAGAGCTGACTGTGATTTCAGTGAAAATGTTCCTAACTTCTCTAATTAATATGTCTGCCTCTCTTTTGATGCTTCACTAAAATGAGTGTGATGTATCTAATAATATTCTATTTTGGTTTTAATGTGTAGGTGTCATGGTTTGCAGTAGGATGCTATTATCTCATGGTTGGCCACAAAAATGAACATGCTAGGAGATATCTCAGGTAATTTTTATTTCTGTTTTCCTTAGTAAATCTGTTGCTTACTTGCTAAGTAAACATTTAATATTCATAATTGCTTGTAAGCTTATAAAGAGAAGCCTCAATAAACTGGTTACTAAAATACTTCTGTTGCCACCCTTTTTTTTTTGGTATAGCAATTTAGACCTCATCCATGGAGATACTTTAAAAACGAGGAAGACTTGTGTGGTATCTCTCTAGGCAGTCACCTTCCTCTTCTAGGCAGGCTAACTACAGCTATAGGTGATCAGGCCTCAGTTCGCAGTTGAGGGACACTCAGGCATTCTCACAGGTTCAGGTTTCATATCTGAAAGGGAAGAATTGTATGGAAAATTCTGACATTTGGCTGTCCAATTCTTTCTGTGCACAAGCAGTGGTGGGCTTCTTAGGTTTGGTCAATGCTGTTTCCTGTATGCGTAATGAGTATCAGCACTGCGGGAGCAGGACCTTGCTGTGAAGTGGGGCATTTGTTCTGGTGCTGTAAGCTTAAACTGAGAAGGCACAAATTAACCTGTAAGACTAATTTTTCCTGAGACCTTTACAGACAATATATGTAAAGATGGGTTAGTCATTAAGACTATTTTAATGCCTGGTTATTATGAGTAAAATATTTAAATTCTTTACAAGTAGCACTGTGAAATTTTTTAAGTACCTGTCCTGAGTGGTATATTTGGTTTTGGTGCTGAAATAAGAAACATCTTTAAATGTACAAGCATCTCTAGACAGCAAGAAAGGATGTGTTGAAGAGGAAAAACAAACAAACATCAAAATTCAGAGTAGTTCTGGCAAAAAGGAAAAGAGATCTGCTAAAAGTGAAATAGTAACAAGATGCTTAAATTTCTTGGAGAAGAATGACAGTGTAATGCTAACAAGTCTAGGGACAGCTGTGGGCTACACAGTGGTTTCCAGAAAAGAAATTTGAAGACACAGTCAAGTATCTACGTATCTTTCATTGCTGTCATGGGTGGCAAGATACAAATGTTTGAATATGTAAAGTTTTGTCTCAGAAGACAGAGAACAAACCATTCTCTAGGATCTCTGCTGATAATGAGTTTAACTGTGGCATACAAAATTTAAATTATATGTTAGGAAAAAAATAAGTTTTTGAGCATAGTTAAGCAATATAATAGAATACTCATGGAACGTAAATTATTTACATGTCAGAAGCTTTTAAGAGCTGTTTTATGAGCTGTTTAGTTATGAATGCCCTTGCCTTCAGAATCAGAAAATAATCTACTTCAGCTTTCTAATATTCCTATCAAGTCCACCTTTCTGTAAAGTCCCCAGGTTGATGTCTTGATGCACAGGTTGCAGCTTTCTGCTCAAGACTTGAGTGACACTTTGTATACTTCTGTGATGCAGGGCCTGTGATGTGACAAATGCTCATCTTCTTCAAGGCTAGCGCAATTACATGGCAAAATTTCAACCTAAGTGTTCATTTGGTGTTTTCATATCCTGTTTCTGAAACTTCTATTTGATAGAATATATTTATTTCAAAATGTATAGCTAGGATTTTGCAATGAGTTTTGAGTCACTGCTAATGTTTTCTGTATTCAATTCACCTACTCAATTCACTCACTATATAATTGTGTTCGTCATTAAGACTTTTTTAATGCCTGGTTATTATGAGTAAAATATTTAAATTCCTTACAAGTAGCACTGTGAAATTCTTTAAGTACCTGTCCTGAGTGATGTATTTGGTTTTGGTGCTGAAATAAAAAACATCTTTAAATGTACAAACATCTCTAGACAGCAAGAAAGGATGTGCTGAAGAGGAAAAACAAACAGTAATGTTCAGTAATATCAAATAATTCCTCTTGTCTGTGAACAGTTGCAGAAATAATAAAATCAATTCACAAGAATGTGTGATACTTCTAAGTGCTAAATAGTTTGAACTTTTAAAATTAACTTTGTTTACCACTGGTTGTTACAGACAGTTATCTTAATAGATACCGAACCATGTGGCATAGCATTGCTATCTAAGTAGTCATCTGAAGCAGGTGAAATTTAATTTCAGATGTGTTTGCTTCTGACTTGCTCTTGTTTTTAGCAAAGCTACTACACTGGAGCGAACCTATGGCCCTGCATGGATAGCATACGGACATTCATTTGCAGTGGAGAGTGAGCACGACCAAGCAATGGCTGCATACTTCACAGCTGCACAGCTCATGAAAGGGTCTGTACAAACATCTTATTGGGGAAGATTCAAATTAATCCATAAGTAATGTGGAGTATTGGCTTACATCCCTTTTAACAGTAGCAATGCATTTGCAACAATTATCTGGTAGAGAACAAGGAAAAACAAAGTAGTTTATGCCCCATAATTTAGCCGTCTGCATTTAGCTACATTATTTGTGATTACTGTTCTGATTTTTTAAGTTCTAAAGTCAAGTTTTATGTATAGGTAATCTAAGTTCTACCTAAGCATCTTCTGAAATTTGTGAATCATGGTTGTCACACAAGCTTATCACCTGCTATATAGTAATAGCTTGAACAGCTATTTATGCTATGGGAAGGGGTTGTAAAATGAGTCATGAACTAATTGTGTCATATTGCATATAAAACGATTGTATTTGATTGTGGTTACTAGTATATGTAATTCTTTTATCAATTACTTCTTCCATATTCTATTTGTAAATTAAATGTATGAATGAAATTAGGGGAAAAAACCATCAGAACTAAACTTAAGTGCTGAGAAAATACATGTGATTACAGAGCAAGTTACAATTACCTACTGGAGTTCAGTCTCATGTTAAACAGAGATGTAAAGTCTCGTAAACTTCCTCGTAGGTTAACAGTCCATTTAAATCAGCTTTTACTTGGTTCTACATAAACATACGCAAACAGTTAGCATGTCTTTATAGTTTGTGACTCCATTCTTAACAAACATGCATTTTGTTTTATGGTTTTTAGATGTCATTTGCCGATGCTCTATATTGGACTGGAATATGGTTTGACCAACAACTCCAAGTTGGCCGAACGGTTTTTCAGCCAAGCTTTAAGCATTGCACCTGAAGATCCTTTTGTTATGCATGAAGTTGGAGTGGTAGCATTTCAAAATGGAGAGTAAGCTTACAAAATATGATCAAATACTATCTTAAATGGGGATTATTCTGAATTGCAATGTGCCCATATATCTACTAAAGTACTTATATTGAGCTGTAGTGTCTTTTGGTTATAGTTTAGATGATGTTCACCTTAAACCCTTGCTTTCTACATTATTCTTCCTTGTTTAAGATTGAACAAGAACAAAATTTAATGCTTGAGGAATATCCAGAGATTGATGCTATCCTCCATGTGCATGTCATTGTGTAGTTGAATGCCTGAAAAATCATCTATCCACACACATAATATAAAATTTTGTACAATAAAACATTTTGTCAGCTCAGGAGGTTCGAAATGTATTCTGGGGAAAAGACCTAACCTATATAAGAAATGTTTAGTCAATACATTTAGTTTTATTCTGATTTTTTTTTTTAGTTTTCTCTTGTTAGCTCTTAGGGCCACAATGCAAAATATAGCCAAATTTAATTTACTGGGTTTTACATCTAATTTCACTCATGTGATGAAATAATGTCATAGAAATCTTTCTTGAATACAGTTTTCTCATACTGCTAATGAAAGCTCTTCACTAATTGACTTTTATTTCCCTGCAACCCTTCAATCCCTAGCTGGAAAACTGCAGAAAAGTGGTTCCTTGATGCACTGGAAAAAATCAAAGCTATTGGAAATGAGGTATTTATTCTAATAACATGCAAGATCATAAATTTGTAAAACTCCAGCGAATCCTGTAACAGCTTGTGACAAAATAAAAAATATTGTACTTATCTTAAGGTAAAAGTAATACAGTATAAATTTTATTTTAAAACTGTCTTCAGTCTCCTAGGCTGAGACTTGACATGACTTTTTCTAGTTGAGTAGAAAATAAGTTTTTTTTGGTTTGCATCAAGTTTTAGCATCACTTTGAAGAAATATTATTGCCTTTGGGGAAGTAAAAAATAGAAAAATGAGTTACTGAATAAATGTTTTGAGCTTGTGTGTTTTGTTGGGAGTTTAAAATGCTTGTATTTTTCTTGATCGTAAGCAAAATTCCCTATTCATTTATATGTTGTTTTGTTTTTTTAAAGTAGGCAAAATTTAGTTGCAGTCTAGGAAGCTGCAGTTATTTGAATTGTTGCATTATTTTGCAGGTAACAGTTGATAAGTGGGAGCCTTTATTGAACAACTTAGGACATGTCTGCAGAAAACTCAAGTAAGCAGAGAGTACTGGAGCTCCATTTCTCTATAATGCTGCACAAATGTGTTTTCTCTCTCCTTTATATCAAGATTGTGTAACACATGAGAGCAGTGTAGAATTACCCTGTGAGAACAACATTCTCCAAATCAGCTTGTGAACTTAACTACATTAATCACTCCTTATAAACTGTTTATTACACAAAAGTTAAAGCGCTTAATGTAAAAGCCTTTCTTTAACTATCGATTCTTATTAGGGAATTAGTTGTAGGCTTTTACATGCTTGTATGGGTGTGAATTTTAACACTCTACTGTCTCAGTCCTCACATACTGAAATATGTCTACTGATTTAATTAACGTAAAGGTGGGTTTGTGCTAATTAATTGTTTGGATTAGCACTTTTTTTTACTGAAGAGAAATATTCAGTGGCGTTACAACACAGCAAAGGAGTCTTACTTTGTCTTTTAGAATAAAACTATTTAAAATTTTATTTAATGTTTCTGTTCCATGAATAGAAAATGTGCAAAGCACATATACAAGCTTTAACAATTTTAACATAGAGATGTTTCCTCATTAATTACCTTAATCTGACTTTAACCAGTGCTTTCTTTTGTTCAAGCAATGCAATTTTTAAGAAATATTTTTAGTGCTTTTAATTGCTCAATTGGTGTACACTGTAATTTTTGTTTCAAAGCTGCTAATGAGAATGTGATTATGGTAGCTGAAAGCTGTACTTCTGCTTTGGCTTTGGTAGTAATTGCTTTGTGCCTGAATCGCCAATTAGTCTTCATTTTCATTATGAAATAAGAACGTATAACAGTTACTCCTTGTGCCAAGATCAAACAAAAGGCACTGTTTCTGAAATCTGTTCATGAGTATAATTGCAGGTTTTTTAAAATATTTTTGTTTATAATTACTTTTGTCTTTTTAAAATTTCTACAGTAAGTTAATAAGTGCTTACATCATGCTTTGTATAACTTCTAGTATTTGCTCAAGTTCAGGAATCAAAGCTAAAATATTTTTGCTTGTAAACATTGTAAACCATCTTCCAAGAAAATCAAGTTGAGAATTTAGGCAGCTGTACATATGCTTTGACATCTTAAAAACTCTGTAATAACTAATTTAGTAGTGTCTGTAATACATAATATGGCTATTACAGAAAACTTAATGGATATATGCCTACTCACTAGTATTACATGGTTAAAATTTAGAAGCAGTATATTCAAATACAGTGGTAGTCAACTGGATGTGTAAATACTATGAATGAAAATGAAATTGAAATCATGTGAAAGGTTTGTGCAGCAAGCAAACGGTTGCATAATTTTTCAGCCTCAGTTGTTACTTGATGCCCTCTACCAACTTCCTGTGTTGCTCATTGCATAATTTCATTATCACTTTAGGTGTTAAAATTTCTTGTGAACGGGTGATGTCTATCTTTATTTTTAACAATGTAGAACTAGGATATCAAATGTGACAATTTAATTTCTCAGAATAATGTTGTCGTGTACATTTAATCCTTGTTTTATAAAATTGATTATTGCATTTGTTATTAATAGATAATTTTCAAAGACCGGTTGGTATTTGATAGATATAATGGATTGTGTAAACCTCCTTTTCTGCTAGAGCATATCACAAAATGATGAAGCTGCCAGCGTATGCAGTTCTTAAGGGTTGTGAGATTTCTGCCCAGAGAGCTTTTCTCAGTTTGAATCATGTGTGGTGTAGTCTCACACTGCTCCTTCTCTCTCTTGGGAAGGTAAATGAAAACAACAGAAAGAAAGTCATTGCTACAATGAGCAGCATTACACATCTAAAGCAATTTACCATATCAAACAACTAAGATCTCCAAATGGGACCTAGCTGTAGGCAGCTTTGTGCTGCATAAGGAGAACAATGATTTCTAAGTTACACTGAGGAAGAAAATTGTTGATATCCATGAATCTTTTGTACATTCCATTATTAATGTTCTGGCACAATTGTGTTCCACTTTGCTTTGAAAAATACCCACAGGGTACTGCAAAAACACCTTTCACCATGAAGTCTACTAATAGATGTCCTGTGCTTAACCCTAACAGGAAGTACGAAGAAGCACTGGAATACCATCGCCAGGCTCTGGTATTAATCCCTCAGAATGCTTCCACTTACTCTGCCATTGGCTACATACACAGCCTCATGGGCAATTTTGAAAGTGCCATCGACTATTTCCACACGGTACGTAACTGGCTTCAGCTGAAGGACTGGTCACAGATTCTGTTATTTACTGTTTCACTCTGGTTTGGGTTTGCAGCAGAGAAACGGCTTTTTTTTTTCCAGCCTCCAAATGAGGTTTCATTTTATAATCTTGTTTTTTTCTTAAATCTTCTATATTTTATTGATTAGGTAAGAAATGGCCTCTTTGGCAAACTTGGAATTGCAATTTACATTTTATGTCCGTAAGCTTCTCATGCACCTGAAATAATTTAAAATACTTCCAACCTAGAAATTTTTCAGTAAGTAAACAGCAGCATATGTTATATCTCATGATATGTCTATGATTTCCTCTCTGTATATATGTTCTTTTCTGGTTTTGTTTTTGTGCTTTCCTTGCATATTGCTTCAGCCAGTTCATATGATGGTGTTATTTTGGTTGTGCAATGTTTTGCATTTACAGTGAAGACTATCTCAGATGGCATCGTGGAACAACAAACCAACAAACTGAACCATTGCAGACTTAAGATGTAAATGTTTTTATTTGCTGTTAAATACTTTTTACTGCTGTGTTTTTTTAATAGGCCCTTGGTCTCAGGCGGGATGACACGTTTTCGGTCACAATGCTTGGACACTGCATAGAAATGTACATTGGTGATTCCGAAGCCTATATTGGTAAGTCTCTAACTTAGATGTCTCTTTAAGGCATTGGGTCCTTTGAGAGGAGTATTAATCTTATGTCAAGGACTGCCTACCACTACCTAGTTAACTCACAAAGTAGAGGATGTTTCTTGTTTGGGTGGTTTTGGTAAGTTTTTTTAATGGCTAAGTGAGTCAGAACTTAGCAGCAATTGCAGATGACCACTGGTTTTTGTGAGCATCACGAGAGTAAACACTCACCAGCATAAAGAAACACTTTGTCATTAAAGGTGTTGGTGGTTTCTTTTATAGAGAATATTGAATTGTGGCATCTCAGATTGCAAAGGGAATGGGGGAAAATTAAACAGAGGTATGGAGTTAGGAAATCAGAGCACTAATGCTAATATTGTTGTAGAGCAAGATATTTTCACCTTGTCAAAACTTGTCTCTATGGACACAGAATAGGTTCTTCTGACTCAAAAAATACAGCTTTATATATGGTAGAAAAAGGGCTTCATAATAGTCATGCATTATATCGCCATAGGTTTAAATTTTCTATGAAAGTTTTTTCTATATTTTTCTAGATTTCTGCTTCATTGAATTTAGTGATTTATCTGCAGTGAACACAGTAATGTCCTGTCAAGCATGTTTAGAAGGCTGAAGCCTTAAAAGTAAAAGACATCTGTGTGCTCCAGTGCTTTTCCTGCAGATTTTTCACACAATTGAAACAGATGTTTCTTCTCAAAATTGTCTTGCTCCATATGTAGTCATTTAACACATCTGGAAGAGCCATGCAGGCATGTGATATGCATTAATGCAAACCATGCTGTGTATAACTTAAACAAGAAAAAAAGCCCCTTGGAGAATTGGGATGGGAATTGGCAATTACTTCTCAAAACAGACTCTTTAATCTGAATTGTACGTCTTGTATTGTGCTTTTTTGAGAAAGGAGGCTGCTGGATTTTTTTCAGAACAACTCAGCTTCAGTCATTAAGCAGCAGCAGTTCCTTGATGATCTGAAAGCAGAGAACTATAGTAGTTTCTGAATGATAGGTTCTTTGAGATTACATTTTTGGGAGTATTAATTTGAAATAAACTAATGGTTTGTCTGTTTTCCTAGGAACAGAGATCAAAGACAAATTAAGATGTTATGACTTTGATGTACACACAGTGAAGACATTAAAGAACATAATTTCACCTCCCTGGGATTTCAGAGAATTCGACATAGAAAGACAAACTCTGGATGAAAGTGGCATAGTAACATTAGAGACATCAAATCAAAGGAAAAGTACAGACACCAGTCGCCCATTGGACGAAACATTTGAGATTGAAATGAATGAAAGTGATATGATGTTAGAAACTTCAATGTCAGACCATAGTACGTGACCATAAATAGTGGTAGAGAGTTCATTTTGTCTAACTGTAGTATGTTTGTTTTAGCATTTTTGTTATGGTGTTGTACTCTCATGAATTTGCTATTTTTTATATGAATTCAAACTACTCTGTACTTAACACGGGGAGTTTTATTGTTCCTACTTTATAAATACTCCTTTCCTGATAGCACTGTCATGAATTCCCATCTGAATCAAGAAGACCTCATTGCATCGATGCAGGTCCTATGCATAGTTGGAATCCAGAGTATTGGCTATTTTGCACATACCTGTGTGTTACTGAACATGAATTCAAGTTATAGACACAACTGCACTTTGGAATTCAAGGGTATCAAGGGAGGAAAAGCTTGGGGAGGAGTCTGTATTTTATCAGCAATTGCACACATTATCACGGTGGAAATCTGTTGGGTCGTGGTGATCCCACTGCTTTTCTATAAAGACCAGCACAGTAGTGTAGAGGAGTTGGGTTCTGTCCCAGTGACAATGGGAATTGTGCTGTGGTTCCACAGAGGGAACCACATGTTAGAACCTTATGTTAGAAAATATGGATTGGACTTTGCACTGAGTGCAAAATTCAATACCAATCCCGTATATTCTTAAACATGAGAAAATAAGGTGAACAAAATTGTTTTACTTCCTACTTCTGAAACAATTCACCCAAAGTTACACATTCTCCTGAAAAACACAGTATGAGCCATGAGTCTTAAATGAAAAAGTATCCAAGCAGAGTGCTGGGAAAATTAATCATTTATGAAGCATGTGTATCTCCTGAGCAGAGTCAGGTCCCTCTTCAGTGTGGATGGCAAAACACAGTTCATACAAAGGGCTTTCTTTTCTTGGAACCTGGTAATTGGGGTGTGGTGCAGGTGACTTCTTTGAGATAAACTGGGGATTTTTCCTGGACACTCTGGAAGAATCTATAATGAATGTGTCTCAACAGCTGCTCTATTAGGCAGATCTCTTCCTTTAAAGAATCTTCTGATAGTTATTTTTACATCTGTGCTTATGTATCCTGAATGACTGTAACCAAGACTCTCTCATGGATAATATGACAGCAAAGGCTTGTTGCTGTACACAGAAAGATATTGCAAATAGATTCTCAAAGATCCTCAAGGAGCCAAACTCCTATTTCTTTGTATCATTATTTTTAATCCAGCGTATGTAAGTCTAGTTTTCTAGTAAGACATCATGGCAATTTCCAAATGGAAGGTGGCAAAACAATCTTCTAGAGAATCAGGCCTTTTTTGACTACTGTCAGACATGGATATAAATCTTGCATTGTTTTCCTCTGTTACTAAATTTTTTCATTGGCAAAATGGTTTTAAATATTGATAAAAGTTCATCTTTCTTCCTGCACTCCCCAGTTACAGTAAGATGCTATGTCACCTGTGATGGCAACACTGGTTTATGTTATTCCTGCCTGTAGCAATCTATGGTGCTGCTTCCTCAGCTGTGGTAATACAAATCCTTGTGTGGTTATATTGTGAACGAAATCAGGGAACTGGAACAGCATTTTAAAATATTTTCTAGATCTGTTTAATTCTCAGGTTCAAGGAGAGCAAGCCACTGCTGTGTTACTTGTCATCAGTGGGGCAGAGTGGGTGGAGTGGGAGGAAACAGATGGAAAAGTGAGAATGGGCACTGCCGTAAGGGCAGCCTGTCATGATGATGTGCCTTGGTAGGTATCTGCTGGAGGCTTTTTGGCTGGCTATTGCTGACCTTTGTTTATTGGTATTAAAAATTACCTAGAAAGAAATGTATGCAGTGTCCTAGATTGTGAAGGGACTCTTTTGGATGTCAGAGGAATTCTTGATATGGCTTGGCTTGGCTCCAAGCCTTTTAGGCAGCTACAGTTGGGTTAGAGCTTTTGAGCTGGTTCATGATGTATGTCTCAGACAGGACTTTAGGGAAAGTTTTTCTCTCCTCATTTGTCTTCTTTCAATGTTTTGACCTGCTCTTGTTCTGTCCAAATTCCTGCCTTTGTAATGGCAGCATCAGCTTGCGCTGGTTTCTGCACCTCCCATCACCTATCTTGCTTCAGTCCTGCTCTTCCTAGATAGAGCTTGGTGCCTTTCTGGATTACGATGACATTTACCCTGGCTCTGGTTAAATTGAGTATTGTCCTTGTCCTCATGAGGACTTTGGTTATTAGTTTTGGCCTGACTTGACCTCAGATTCTTGACTCCTGCTGCAAGCCATTGCCATTGCCTCACTTGGCTTTGGCTGCTGGGTACAAGGTTCCACAACTGTCAGGTTGGGTGTCTTATCCCCCAAAAGAGACATTTTTATTCTTTCTCTTCCAATGATTAGTTTTGGCCCAGAGTGAGGAGATCTGAGTGTTGCTTTAAAGGTTTTCAGAACACATATGAAAACCCACAAGGTATTTGTGCTACGAATAGCTCAAAAGTTTCTTCATAGGTACTGCTGCCTAAAAGATTTGAAAACTATTAACATGTTATCTCAATTGATTAAAGCTTGGTGCTAAATAATGCCAGTGTTGCAAGCTTAAATCTCGTGGGCCATTCACTTAAGAATTGACACACTGGTCCTTGTGGGTGCCTTCCAACTCAGAATATTCAGTGATTTCAGTTTCCTCAGCCAATGCCACCTATTTTTATTATTCCATATCAGATCATGTATTTCCTTCATGCTGTGGACAGCTATTTGAGGACTATCAATGCAGCAGGATCTAAAGATTTGCAGTGGCCCTGTGCATTGTGATTAAATTGCAAGCATTTTTGCTCCTTCTGTCTAGTTTCAATAGCTCCAGACAAGTCTGTCCTTAAATGTGTGACATGTTCTTATTTTGGAGCTTGCTGTACCTCTGCCACCAATTCTCAGAGATATAGTCCAAGATACTCCAACTCACACAAGAATTTCAAGAAGCTTTTTGGATCTAGATACTGCATAATTTGTTGATTGCAATCTAGGACTAAAAAGCTTTGCTCTGATTGATGTGCTTAGAATAATCATGGAATCATAGAATGGTGTGGGTGGGAAAGGACCTTAAAGATGCTGTAGTCCTAACCCGGCTGCCATGGACAGGAACAGCTCCCTGCCAAGTTACTTACGGCACTGTCCAACCCGGCTTTGACCACTGCCAGCGATGGGCATCCACAATCTCCCTGGGCAACCTCTTCCAGTGCCTCGCTATCCCCCAGTAAGTGTCTTGCCAACACGTAGCCTAAGTTTGCCCTCTCTGTTTGTACTCGCTCTCCCTTCACAGTTGCTAACGAAGGCAGGCACAGAGGTCCGGAGGCGCAATTTGAAGAGCGCTCGCTGCTGTG
>VRYO01002772.1:65750127-65811346 GCA_009812075.1 Sialia sialis | reverse complement strand
GGGCCGGGGCTGGAGCTGGGGCCGGGCCGGGCCGGCGGCCGCGACGCGCGGCTCATGGACGCTCCGCTGCTGCACGAGTCGCCGCGCCGCGACACGGACGCTCCGCCGAACCCGCCGCTGCCTTCCCCGCCATCCCCGCTGCCGCCGCCGCTTCACCCGGCGCCGGGGAAACAGCGGGAGGACAAGAAAACGGCGCTGAGCAAAGTGAGGGGGCGCGGGGGCGGCTCCGGTGGGAGGTGGGAGAGGATGGGGAGGGAAGTTGCAGTGAGGAGACAGACTGAGCCTCATCTCAGGAGGTTTGTGTGTTTATAACGGGTATTTCTTCATCTCTAGAATGGGGGTATTCATTCCCTGGAGTATGGGAGACCGCTAGCGTCAGCGCTGGAAATCATTTCGCCTTTAATTGTGAAGTCAAGGCTGGCCATTACTGTGGCAAAGCAGCTTCTGTCAGGGACAAGACAATATTTCTCTTTTCCGCCTTCATCCGAGCACCTTTCAAATAGTACTTGCAGATTATAACAGGTTGTCCAGGGATGTCACGGAGTCTCCTGGCTGGAGACATTGCCATCCCACCTGGACATGTTCCTGTGACACCTGCTCTAGGTGACCCTGCCTTGGCAGGGCTTGGCCCAGAGATCCCTTCCAACCCTTTGAGTACTGTGAGATTTGATTTATTCCTGGATTTTTTTTAATTGGAAAACTGAAGCGCTGAAAATTACTATAACTCAGAGCTCAGTAAAGTTAAATTCAGATATTAAAGTACTCAGAAATTAAAACAGATTGCCTGAAGCTTGATGGCTATTTTACTGCTTTGTGTGCTGGCATCATTCAGCCAGAGGTTTCTACAGTTTCCTGGCCTTAATTATTGGCCAGTTCAGCTGGGTGTGGTGGGTTGACTGGGTGGCTGACCTTAGCAAGACCCAGGAAGAAGGTATGATGGAAAAAACAAAGTGTCATCACAGAAAAAACTGACACAGCTGAGAAAGGACCTCATGGCAGCTTCTTACAGCTTTCTCACGAAGGAAAATGGAGAGGCAGGCACTGATACTTTCTCTCTGGTGGCCAATGACTGGATGGGAAGGAGTGGCACGAAGCTGTGTCTGGGAAGGTTCAGGTTGCATATAGAAAAAGATTCTTCACCCAGAGGATGGTTGGGCACTGGGACGGGCTCCCTGGGAAAATGGTCAGCACCAAACCTGAGTGAGTTCAAGAAGCATTTGACCAGTGCCCTCAGGCACACGCTGTGATTCTTGGGGCAGGGCCAGGAGTGGAACTTCAGTGGCCCTTGTGGGTCCCTTCTAACTCAGGATGCAGTGTGGTTCTAACATAATTTACTTAATGGCTAATTATAAAATTAGAGAAGACTGTTGAGGAAAAAAAGATTGCATCTAAAACACCTTCCCACCTCCCCTCTTCCTTCCCCGGCTCAACCTCCTCTGTCTGGAAGCACTGCAGAAGGATGAGGAATGGGGGTTGTAGACAGGACATAAGAGCTCCTCTGTGCTGCTCCTTCTTCCTTAGGCTCCTTCCCTCCTCTGGCATGGGGACCTGACATGGGACACAATGAGACAGTCCTTGATTAAGTGCTGCAGGAGTGGCCCTCTCACACGCTGCAGTTGCTCATGACCTGCTGCACCACGAGTCTCCTTCATGGGCTGCAGGCGTGATAAAGCTGATCTGGTGTGGGCTCCCCTGCACACGCTGCAGCACCCTTCAGGGCATCTCCGCTTGCTGTGCCATGGGGTCCCCCATGGGCTGCAGGTGGATGTCTGCTCCACCGTGGTCCTTCTTGGCCTGTGGGGGAGCTGTGTGCCTTACCATGATCTCCAAAGGACTCTGCTTTGGCACTTGGAGCACCTCCTCCCTCCCCTCCTTCTCCTTTCCTTTTTGTCTGCAGGGCTGTGTCTTAAACTTTTTCTCCTCTTGCTCCTCTGTCTCACCCACTGCTGTGCTACCTCTCCTGTCCATTCTTAAATACCTTTCCAGAGCCACCACCTCCTGGCTTAAGGGGCTCAGCTGTGCCCTGGGGTGGACTCATTGGTGCTGGCTGCACTCAGTGCTGGGCCACCCCAGCATCCTCTCAGAGGCTGTCCTGAAACCCCTGCCCGGAACAGCTGGACACAAAGACCTGTTACACTAAAATACTGCTGTAACAAACTTAAAACCTAGTTTAAATAATTTTTAGAGATACTTTAAAATTTTTATGTAATCAGTATCTTTTTTTTAGGTTGATAATTAAATTGCAGGGTGCCCAGGCTGTTCATCAGAGTGTGTCACTTACTCTGCAGTTTTAAAACAATTGCAGAAACTGAGTCAGGGAGTTTGTGCCATCTGTTTTTACAATATTTAGATCAAATGTAAATCTGTTTCTTTTTATATATGCAGGTGGTTATTCGAAGGCTTCCTCCTTGTCTAACCAAGGAGCAACTGGAGGAACAGCTGCATCCTCTACCTGCCCATGATTATTTTGAGTTTTGCACTGCTGATCCCAGGTGAGGATGAGCTGTTTCTGTAGGTTTTCAGGTGCTAATCAAAACCTAATCAAGGTATGTGGGACATTCGAAATCACATGTTTTTCCTCTCTTTTTTTTTTTTTTTGTTGTTGTTGTTGTTGTTTTGAGTTGCTGTTGTGACCTACCTCAGAAGGTGGGGGTGACCCAGGTTCTTGTTACTAGATCTTGTTACTTGCGGCGCATTAGTGTGAAACAACACTGAATGATCAGTATTTGTAAATAAATAATGTAGGGTTTATTATAGAGCAGCTTGGTTGCAAAGGAAAACAGGTATGGAGCTGTTTTGGTGGTTCTTATCTATAGTAATGCAACATGAAAGCATTGCAGTATTTAAGTGCAACAGCAGCACACAAGGACACACACACGGGGAAAGAAAGAAAGAGGAAGAAAGGACAAGAGTGTGAGGATCTCACCACCCATAGGTCCTCCAATAAGACTTGGTAGTTGTGCAGTCCTGGATCCAGATCTGGCAGGATGAGTGGAGGTGGGGAAGTCCTGACTAAGTGGTGGGGAGAAGAGGGCAGAACACACCATCTCAGTTTTATGTTCACTCAGGTTCAGGTAACTGTAAATCAGGTACCTCCTGAAGAGCAGGAGCAATGAGGAGTGTGGATCAGGGGACACCTTCTAAGACAGCACAGCTGCCCAGCAAAGTCCAGTCAGTTGTGCCTCATTATTCCATCAGCAGACATGAACACGCTCAGGTCACACAAGAATTCTCTGGCATTTCCAGGGGTGGAGGAGCAGCCCCACAGCCCAGTGGTTTGTGTAAGGAAGCACAATTTAGCATGACAAGGGGCACAATCCTCTCCACAGGATCCAGCTCTTATCTCACTCATAACCCATCATTCACCCTCTGCCTTATCAGATCAGAGGTTTAGCCATTACACAACTAAAAGTTCACCTCCTCCATCTCAACCAAGCACCGTGGCATCTCCACAGAAGGGGGAATGTTTTGAGTCATTGTCTCTTAATAGTTCAGTCTACTACTTGAAATATTTCTGAAAGCTGGCTGCATATGCAGAGACAATGGCATTCCTGCCCTTTTAGCTGGGTATTTTTAAATGGATTTTTTTTTTATATGAATAGGGCATAATTTAGTTTGAAACCCTGATGTTTCTTTTAACCTTCATTGGTAAACTGTAACAGCCTACTTCATTTGGCTAGAAGCAAGATTCAGCCTGGGGCAAACAATCACAGAAGGTTTTCATGAGTTCCATCTGAGTTTAGTTTCTTTGTTTACGTGCTTCGATTTTTATGTGCTTCATGCATTTTTTAAAATCTAGTTTTATTCACTTTTGTCTCATGCAAAAGTAATAAAGAGGAAATATTGGTTGATTTAAATTAAATCAGAATTGCTGGTGTAGTTATATAATTTACTCAGTATCACAGTGGTAAAATTCAATTTCATTTTGAATAAATCAGTTTCCAGAAGAGAAACAAAACACCATGTATGCTCAATCTTCATGTGTTCTGAAAAACTGAAGTGTAAGATCCATCTTGTCATATCTTAGTATGTGATGAATCACCTCTCTGCTAGCTCGAGATTCTTTCCACTGACGACAGAGGGATCCTGGCTCTATTGGTGACCAAATTTCGAAGTCAGGGATTCTATCAGTCAGTTTCACAATCAGGAAGAAATAAATGTTTATTTAGAGAAATTATGACAGTTTCTGACCTGGGTAGTTGCACATAAGTGCAGCATCATAATAGTAGGTGCTTCAGCTTTTCTATTAAAACCACAAAGGATGTGAAGTGAGGAAAGAGAATTTGTTCTGATTGCAAGTCTTTGTGGTGCCTTACATTGCTCTTCTGAACTTTGTCATCTCTGTTTCCAGATGGGCCTCTTTAAGGCTTCTGTCCCAGGTGTTTATTTGATAAGGAAAAAATACCAAAGGCAAACCAAAAATTTGAAGAAAAGTGTTAGTTCTCACTGTGTTTAGATGCAAAAGTACTGATTCAGAGTTTTAAAAAATCCAATTTTAATTTTCCAGAAAAGTTTGCATAAGAATTTAGGGAGTCAGCCTCTTTAGGAAAGAGAAGGCACTGACAACACTTGTATATACAAAGTTTCATTTTCTCTCCTATGTGATGAAATTTGGATTACCCCAAAAATTTTTTGTTCCCTCATTTAATTGCATCTATGGCAGGTTACCAGTGAAAGATACTGTTTTTCCTCTCACTCTATTATTTGTCATGTCATTCTCTTCTGCCTTCACAAATCTAAACTAACTAAAAAACAAGAATTCCTTTTAGGTTGGATTTTTCAGCATTAAGTGTTTTGTACTCTCTCCTTTTTTTCTTCATCCTGCTGTCCAAAATTTTTTTTTCAGACAAAAGATTTATTTTTTTTCAGAATGGGTTTATCTTTACCAGGTTTATATGGCTACAGCTTCTTTCCACAAACAACACATCTTACATGGATATTTCACTGCCATTCTGCAGTGTTGGCTTTTTGTCTTTTGACTGGCTCAAGATCACCTTGCCTCTTTTGTCCCTTTGTTCAAGTGCTGACACATACCCATGTATATTTTTTTATGAGTCATCTCTTTACGTTGCCCACTCAGGAACATACGATAAACTTTCAGGAAATAAATCAAGGTTTATCTCAGTCTTCTCTTACCCAGCAGAGAACACTTTCTGAGTAAAAAGCATTGTATTGCCATACTCTGTCATGTTATGGACAGTTCCCAAGATTTCAGCAAACTGTGCATGTGTCTTCATGTCATTCCAGCTAATGGAAATCTACAGTAAAATCTACAGGACAAGGTGGGCATGCTTTCTCTGTTTTTCACTGAATAGCTTTTTTCTAGATCCTGTACCATGTGCATAGTGGCAAGCAATCCAGAGAATTCAGTGGTAATAAAAACATGGGAAGATGAAAGGAAATGTCATGTCATCTAATGAGAAGGATTTGAAGAAGCTACTCAGTGAAGAGGATCTGTTTATTGGAAAGGGGCATAGAGGTGCTTTGATGCAGAAGCAGACAAGTTTCCTTAAGAGCTACAACATCTCAGTTTAACCACGTCCTGTGTAACTACCTCACAGAAGTTTCTACAAGCTCATTCAGATTTTAGAACTTCAGAAATTCATGCCACAAATGATGGATGTTGGAAATGGGTCAGGAGCAGTTAGACAAATACTTATTTAGACAAATATTTATCAATGAAAAGCTGTTAAACACAAGGTATGAGTTTGGTATTACAAGGTCCCTAGGCTGCGGATACTTGCAAACTGGGTGAAGTATTTGTACGTTTCTCCGTTTTTAATAAACTTTCTCTTGGCATTCTCTATTAGCTGCTGTTAGTAAGGGCACTATAGAGGTCTAACTGTAGCGGTTTCTACATTTTTATTTCAAAGATATTTCATCCTAGAGGACAAAGCAAACAAAGATATACATATCGGCTCTAGTTTCTCTTCTTTTGTAATGTTCATAATATCCTTATAAGTGTATGTTTAAATTTACAATGTCCCATTATAGGCAAACTATAAAACTTTTTCAGATTTCATGTGATTAATGTACTTTTCAGTTACATCCATTTCAGTAAAATCATTTCAGAAAGTGACTTGTGTTTCTTTCATTTTTCAGATTCATCTGATTCACTGTGTTACATTCATTTTCTGTTGCATATTAACATCAAAATGCAAACAAAACTGTTAATAGATGATAATAAAGACTGCCTTCTTGACAACTGTTGTGGATTCAGACTTCAAATATTAACTAGTTTTTCCAGATAGTCTTTCCTTTTTGTCTTGTAAAGGTTTCTGAGCCTATTTTAAAGATTTGACTAATCACTAGTCAAATGTCACTAGGTTGATGTCTGGCCCTTCAGGGTTATGGTCATCTCTTTGGACTGGCAGGGAGTGCTGAGTGCCAGGAATTGTTGATAGTTTTGTAAGGTTATAAAAGGAAAGAAATCGGAACACAAACTTTGCTTGCATGAAAACAGTTCAAATAGTGCCATGCCATGTATCACAGAGAATGATTAAACTCTTCCCAAGAGTACTCCTCCTTTTCCCCCCACAACTTCTTCCCAACACTGCTCAGGATTATTGTACCATTACTGTTCCGGGTGAAATAATTGACAGGCTTTGATTGACAACTCTAGTGTTTCTGCTTTCTCTGCCAGGCAAACTGCTCATTTATAGCTGTAAAAAGACTAAGTTTGTTTGAAATTGTGCCAGTTCCACCCATTATGTGAATGACCACAGAGGATGACAAGGATGAAGGCCAGGGTATTTTAGCTTGACATGACAATGTCGATGATGAGTTATCAATTACTGTATGAATGGGTGGAGGATTCATTTTACTCTCCAAAATTTAGTTTTAGAGCTCTCTATACATATAAGTATGTATTTTGTGGATGCCCGCCATGATTCACAAGTTGATAAGTATTTTACTAAGATGAGATTGCTGTTTAGACTGTAAATAATTATTTAAAATTGCGTTCCTGTATATCAATCTTATTACACAATTGTGTTAAAAGGTACTTTGTAGAAGAAGTAAACATTTTGAATGTGTTTGTTATTAGAAATAAATGTACTCAGAATGATTCAATACTCTTGAATGCAGAGCGGGAAAAAAAAAACAGTGTGCTGGAATGAATAAATGTGTAGAGTCAGACTCATTTGGGTTATTTCCATAGAGATTGCTCCAAGTGCCGACATGTGCAGTGCATCTGTCCAAAACATTATATGTATGGAAAGCAGCATTATAGACAGCAAACATATGGCAAAATGGAACCTGCTCTCTGATGATAAAACTGAATGTCAGGTCCTGAATGAAATCTGTGGTGGTAGGTACTTGAAAAAAGGAGGGGGCAGAGAGTTCACTGCCCTTCTGTAGGACTCAGCTGGAAGACAAAATCCTGAGGAGTAAGGAGTATTTTAGCCAGTAACTGCTACATACAAAGTACAAAAGTCAAGCAGAGTGTTTCTTCCTAGGAGTTGTTAGCCTCAGAACGCCTGTAGCCCTGTGAAGCCCTGTGCATTCTTTGCTGATGACCGTGCTGTTGAGTTCTGAATGGATCGGTAAAAATAATCCAGGATGGGGATTAGCTGCTGGAAGTCAGGTGTCTGAAACCTAGAGTAAAAGTGATACATATGCAAGTCAGTGCTAAGTATTTCAAATTTGCTAGGTTTAGTTAGTTTCCCATCTAGGATGTTAATTTTACCACTTTTTGAGGCACACTGCATACTTTGCTGGGTAAGATGCCTAAGACAAGAGTTTGAAACACTCAGTTGGGTGGGTTTTGTGCACTAAGCACCCTGGTAGCTAACTCACATGCATATGAGAACCAACTCTTTTGTAGAATCTCCATCAGAGAGGAAACTTAACGGCTAAGCATTGTCACAGCTGTTTCTGCAACCTTTTACCCTGATACATAGCAACAGTAATGGACAGACAGTGCTGTGTTACTGTGCTGTGCATCAATATCCTGCTCTGCTCAACCATGCTTTTATATTGTATGTTTCTGCTGATGTGTGAGAAGTTCTTGAAGATGTTAGTAATGTATAACAACAACACTAGATCCCTTACTTGCAAGGTAAATTATAACTCTGTTTTCCAGAGTCCTGGAACTCAGGACTTTCTTCCTAGTAAGTGCCTAATAACCTTACGAAATGTTCCTCAGTTTTGAAAGATATTCACTCTGTTTAAGCTGAAAAAGCTAGAAAAATATTACACTGTGGAAAGGATGATGTTGCCAAATCAGGTGAAAGAGATGCCATTGATACACCAGCTAAAGGAAGCAAGGAAGGAGGCCTTTGTATTTTCATTTCTGTTTCACAATGTGTCCAACCATAAGGTTCTAAGTTCCTACAGGAAAAATCGAACTGTATGATGTAGCTGCTTGCTGTGCACTGAGGCAGAGAAGTGCCACGGTAATGTAGGAGTGGACCCTTGTCCAAGTAACTGTTTTTAGGCTACAGAAACTTTCAATATTTTACAAAAGCTGAAGATGGAAAGAACAGTGAAGTAGTTATTTAGATAGGGACTAAAACTCAGTTCCTCAATCTCAGATTATAATAACTGGAATGAAAAATAATGCTCCCTCAAGATTTGTCTGATGAATATTTAGCACTTCAAGTATACGATCATATCAGTTTATGTCAGGCCTCATTTAATTTAAACCACAAAGCACATGAAACACAAGAATAGTGCTGTAGAAAAGGAAGTTTCCTTCTTCATGGGAGCCCCAGTTATCTGAGACTTCTTCACTCTTGTAGCCATTAGGCAGTGGAGACATTGCTTTCAGTACAGCTTGATTCAGTACAGTAGATTGCCACAATAGAATTCCATCCTTTACTTACACATTTTAAAATATGTCTTTTAACTCTGTGTAATTATGAAAAGTGTTTTGTTTTGTCTTCTTTGAAATCAGTGAGAAAAAAATCTGTCTTTTTATATCTGCTTTGCAACTTGGGAGTAACTCCATAGCATTTTTCAGCCCTGGCCATGCCTTAGCAGGCATTTTTGCTGTTATCCACTTACAGTTCATGCAATGCTGTTCCTATCCTAGAATATCAAAATATACTGGATATATATGGATAAAATGGCTCTTCTTCTCTTCCTTGGAAATAGTTTATCCTCTTCAAGCTGTAGAAACACTTCATAGTACTTGCAAAGCATCTAAATGAAAAAAAAGCTCTATGGGTTCTTTTTGTTTTTTAACATTTCTTCTGGCTACAGGATCAAACATAAAATTGGTGGGTGTACAAAACCATCGGTTATTGACAGCACTGCTCTTTTTGGTCTCCTCCTAACACCGTAAGTGGCATCCATATGGATGCATGTTTTAAAAAGAAAAAATTACATGGGAGCAGTGTTGCTTTGAGCTGCCACATGCGTGGATCCTGTGATCTAATCCATATTTTTGCTCTTTCTCACTCATTGTGAAATCTGATTTTGAAAGAGCTGTGGAAATACAATTGTAGTTCTGTATGTTTAAATGTCTCCTGGTGCCAATGGTAAGTTGATCTGAAGACAGGACATAGGTGACAATGGAATTATGAACACAGGTATTTTAAAGATGTGGACTTGTGTTAAGATTTGTTGACAAACCTGATGTAATATGTAGTCATCATTAGGTTAGTTTAAGACAAACTGACAAATATAGCAATTGCAAAAGTTTGAAGCATGTACATGCCATGACTCACAATAACTTAGCTGATAGGTTCTAATTCATTAAATCACCTCACAGTTTCATTGTGGTTGTGGTGTGCCAGCCCTGAGGTTCTTATCAGGCACATTAAACATTTGCCCACAGAGTGGTATCTATGCCAATAAATTCTTGAAGAATCAGAATTATTTTAAGTACCTGTTTCTTTTCTAGAAATGCTTTGGATTTTCAGAGTAATTGTTGGTCACAACTAGACATTGCATGTACATTGATAACACATGGAGTTTATTTATTTGTGCATAATTCAGTGGATTATAGTGCCAGCTAGGAGGGTTTTTATTCTTTCTTAAAGGTGGAAATATATTTAAATATAGTAACAGCCTGGAAACTGCCCCTTCACTGCAGTCTTTTACTTAACCTTTTCTGTTTTATTGACACAAGACTTCTTAGTATGCCCAAGAAGTTCCCTAAAAGCACTGCTGCTATTCGCATCTCTTAAATTGGGAAATATGAAAGTTTTGATCCAGCACAATTGGAAATGCATGCTCTGCAATTTAGGGGGACAAAATAAACTGGAAATATTTGTGTTAGTTCAGAATAAATTTCACGGTTCCATACAGAACTCTAGTGTTCTGTTACTTTTTGTCATATACATATAATTAGATATGCATATGTAAATGTAAAGGCTGCTTAAGGTAGCAGTTTCTCAAAGAAGATGAGAATTGCAGTGTGATCCTTCTGGTTTTATGTTTTCCATAGCACTGAAAAGAATAATAAGTAAAAGAAAATAAAATTGTTTCTTGTTGCAGCCTTTATCCTCATCTCTACTCAAGAGCATACATTAACTTTAGAAATCCTGAGGACATCCTTCTTTTTAGAGATCGCTTTGATGGCTATGTCTTCATTGATAATAAAGGTTGGACTATTTGTAAGATATTAAATGTGTATTTATACATATACCATTTTAGAGCATCAATTTGATTCCTTTTTTGCTAGTTATGCCATTATTTCCTCACTATGCAGTTAATTACATAAAAATATGTTAACATTTCTCACTTATAATAAAGTGCAAAAGACATTTGTCCATGCAGTTTTGCTTGTCTATGTGGTGTGCATGCTTTAGTGCATTCTTGTACTTTAGGCAGTGCACTGTCAAGATCATACTAAGAAAATTACCTTGTGCAATTTTCACAAATCATTACAATAGTAACTGAACACATTGTGAACATGGATTTTTACATCTTTGGTGTTCCTGAAATAAAGTTCTGCCACTTACTCCTGTTTGGAAAAAGCAAGGGGAAACCTTCAATATTTTGGTTGCCCACTTTTAAGACATGTAAAGATGGAATTTTTCATTTTGCAGACAATTTGAGTTGACTTCCAAGAACAAGAATGGCAAAACAGATGGCCAGTTTTAAAATGTTCAGTCTGCAAATGTTTGCATAACAGTAAAGAAAATGTCTGTAATGTAAGTGTGGATAAATCCAGGTCTCCTCTCCTGCAGGAGTATGAAACTGCCATCAATAAGAAGTGGTTTAGCAGAACTTTAGCAGTTCCTTGCCTCATTCAGGCATACCTTCTATAAAAAATTGCATAGGTTATGTAAAATAGACATAGATTTGTGGCTCTCTTGTACAGACATTTTCTGTTCTGTACACTCAGTGTAGCAGGGGTCCTGTTAAAAGTAGTCCTGCCCGGTCGTGCTAGAAACTGATCTCTAAAGAAGCTGTCAAACTAATTAATTCCTCTTCATTTCCTACCTGAGATGCTTTATTTGCTTCTAATATCCCTCAGATTTGGATAATTTTTGTAGAGATGAAGAACAACACATTCCTAGCATTTCCCAGATTTAAAATTCTGGGTGTTTTAACATTAAGAACTAGAATGAAGTTATTTTTATGACTCTGCTAAGACTTTGCCTAAATTCAGCACATTCTTCAATATTATGCTGGACTGAAGCCAGAATACTCTGCAAAACTGAACTTGGACACATTTGGCCAGTTTGACATGATTGCTTGTTCAATTAAAGAGCACAAGGTTTGATCAGAAGTGCTCTCTGGTGAGGCTTGTGGCAGCATTGCATCATGAGGCTAAAACTGAAACAAGGATTAGCAGGTTCAATAAGGTTAACAAATGTTCTAGCAGATGGAAGACAAGTTTTCCGTGGACTTGAGCAAAGTATAATCTTGAACCTGCTGCAAGTGGAAAACTAGTGAAATTCAAAACCCACACACAGTTCTGACTCCAGTCCAAAGAAAAAGCCAGCGTTTGAGGCACAACTCAAAGCAAAGAATCCCTGCCAGTAAAAACAGGCAGCAGTTGCACAGTCCATCATAAACAGAGAAGTTTCACACAATTTCACACAATACATGCTGAATTCTACAGCTGAAAGGAGATGCTTTGTTGTTTGATTGCATATTGCACTTTATTTATTTATTTTTTAGGCTTTTAGGCAACAAATTATTAGAAAAGCAACTAACAGTTTCAGATTGATTTCCTGATAGTACTTAATCACTTGTCAGACTGAGATTTTGTGATAGATTTTTCTATTCAATGTCTGTGAATAAAAAGGGAACTATAAATAGTAATGCAAGATTTTTTTTTGCAACAGTAGTCATCCTCATTTTCACAGTCTTGTCAGCATATCCAAGTAAAAGTTAATTTTTTTAAAATTTAAAATACCTCTACATGTAACTTTTCATGAGAAGTTTAGGAGTGAATTGTAGAAACATTTATTTTTGTTTTCACATAAGACTTCCCAACACATGTTCAAGAGTTTTGAAAATCTTTCTTGAAAGCAGGCAATGTTTCTCCCCCTCAAAAAACTTAAAGACGGATTTCTTTTAAGGTTTGGAATATCCTGCAGTGGTTGAGTTTGCTCCATTCCAGAAGATTTCAAAAAAGAAGCTGAAGAAGAAAGATGCCAAAGCTGGGAGCATTGAAGATGGTAAACATCTTTTCTTGACATCATAGTGGAAAATTTCTGTTATGCATTGCGAAGTGTTAACATAATTCAAAAACTTTTCTTCACAGATCCAGAATATAGGAAATTTTTAGAGAATTATTGTGCTGATGAAGACAAGATTTGTGCCAATCCTGAGATTCTTTTGGGAGAGATTGAGGCCAAAACAAGGGAACTCATTGGTCTGTTTTCTTGATTTTTCTTATTATTGAGAATATTCAATATCTTTTATATCTTTTTGCAAGAGCTGACCTGTTCAGTCTTAACAGATTTATATTACTGCAGTTAGATATTTGTTTTCTAGGCAAGTAGTCTCTATGCATGAAATCACTTGGCTTCACTTGAACTTTTGCATGCACACACACTGGTTTCAGAAATAGGCCCTTAGTAATTCTGAATACTTACAGATGTATTAGTAGATGGAAGATTTATTTTTTAAATACAAAATAGCTGAATACTTAACCATTGATCCCTGATATTAGCTGCTTTTAAGAAACAGGAAATTATCTCTGTCTGGTCTCATAGTCAAGATTCTGGAAAAGCTCTGAAAGTAAGACTGCACCTTGTTTTCTGTATGCATGCAGCATGACTTCCACAGTACTGGGGGAAATTTTGAATGAGGTGAGCACTGAAATCTTCAGTGCTAGTGTGCAGTTTTCAGGATGACATGGAAGTTTGATGTATCTTCAAGTGATAATATGCAGAACACTTAGTCTCCCTAGGTGTGACAATTGAGTAGGAAAAAAATATTGACCTTTGCTGTTATTTCTTTACAGTGAATAAGTGGCCACCTCTTACAATTGAACCATATAATCCAATCATTTAGGTTGGAAACTTGCTGTTCAAGAACATCAAGTGCAACCATTAAGTCAGCAGTGCCAAGTCCACCACTAAACCATGCCCTCAAATGTCACAACTGCACATCTGTTAAATACCTTCAGGGGCAGCTAATCCACCATTTCCCTGGGCAGCCTGTTCCAGTGCTCAACAGTCTTCTGTGAAGGAATTTTTCTTAATCTCCAATATAAATCTGCTCAGTTGCATCTTGAGGCCATTTTCACTTTCCTGTCACTTGTTACTGCTGTTTGAGAGTTGACTGGAGAGATTTGGAACTCTAATAAAATGTAGAGGAAGTGGAAATGGATATTTAGATAACTCTGTTAGCAATAAAACTTGTTTGTTGCTGTTTTAGATAGGGAAGTCACCCAATAATTTTTATTTACCCCAAATCTTCCATGGTATTTGACAGCAGAGTAAAGGCAATAAAAATTTTTAATAAGTTTGCAATTTGCGAAAAGTTTATGGTTTCAAGAAGATTTATTAACTTTAAAATATTATATCTGTGAAGATTAATCTTGAGAGTTGCAGATTTCTGAGTAACAATAATAACTGAAGGCAGCTTACATTAAGACTTCTAGTGTTTCTTTTCTGTTAAATCAGAGGAAATCAAACTAGTTGCTTTATTTTTCCTGCCATTCAAAGCTGTGGCCACTGCTATCAATACAAAACCAAAGATTTCTTCAGCACGTAGCATGTGTATAGCAAAATTACGTAACAATTTCGCTGTGTCCAGTTTCAAAGGTGTTACTCCTACTGATGTCAATGAAGGATGTGCCCAAGACTTTGCTGGCAGAATTGAGCCTCACATACTCAGCATTTCTCCGTGTGAAGTTACTGCAAACCAACATGTTTTATGCATCATGCCAGATGTGTTGGCTGATCAGTTTCAATGTGACAGAGAGATATGAAAGAGATTTTCTCTGTAGCAGGATGAAGATAGGCTCCTTTTTTCTGATTGGTTTGTAGACAGCAAGATAAAATGTAAAGATTTGCAGACATAGCTCTTCATTTACTAATTTATTTTCTTTTAAAGATTCTTAAACATTTTAAGAAATTACTCTTAGGCTTGTATTTGCAGTGAGGCTCATAAATAAGATAGGTAAGATTCAAGTTTGATAAACATTGAGTTTTTTCCCTGCTCTTTTGGTAGTACTCATCACATTGCTTCTCTCCCATGAACTTCAAGTTACAATTTCTCATTAAACCTCTTGCACTACAGTCTTAGTCATGACTAGGGTCAAGTTCTGAACTCTCAGTGCAGCTTATCATTTCACCAGACCTTCCAGTTACAATTTGTGATCTCTTTCAGGATGTAAACATGCCCAGAGGCAGGGGAACTTAGGGAGGAGTAGAGAGAGGCAAAACTCAGATCTGAGGGACTGGAAGGGGTCTCTGGGGACTTTAACCTTGTCAAAAATGATGGGGAGGATGGGGAGGCATGGAAAATTTAGGGATAGAGGGAGGAAAATATCAAATCAACAATCTTAATTGGTTGTTGATTCCTACCACTGATGTTTGCTAAAAAGAAAGAATGACTCCTATCAGCCTTCCCATTCATAACCATGTAACAAAGTTTTGTTGTTAATGAATGGGTTGCCCCCAGCATAATCTGACTTTCAATACAAAAAGATTTAAATGGTTTTGGGATATGAATTATGTCTAGATTCTGGCCATGTCCTTTCAAATTTCTTGAAAACATTTTAAATTCTTTTTTTCTTTCAAATTTTGTCATGCATTTCAATAGGGAATGTTTTTCTGTGGTTTGAGGGAGAATCCAAAACATAACTAGTGCAATTTCAAGTAGTAAACATTTTCTATTCTGGGACATCTAAAACTGACAAAATTTGTTGTAACTACTCACAGCTATAAGTACAGGCTGAATTGAAATCTGAGTTCAGTATTGACAGTCATGAATAAAGAATTTGATAAGGAACATGATAAAGAATTTGATATGTTCTCCAAGTTTTTCTAGAATTTGGGGATGGTTCAGGCAGGTGACTTGCTTTCAGAGCATGGAGACAGCTCTGTAGTAAAAGAATGGCTGTGTGATTTAGTAAATGAGACCTTTTATTAGCAATTTGGGAAGCCAGAGTTTTATTGGATGTGCTGATACTTTGCTATCTAACCTGGGACAAACTGCTTATCTCTTATTCCTCCTATTTTCTCATGGAAAGGTGAATACCGAATGTCAGGTAAATGAAAATGTTATATGAGACTGAAAATGTTTCTCCTTCATGATGTACTTTGAAAACTGGGATTGGAAAGTGCTATATGAGATTATAGTAATGTAGGCTGTGTATGAACAACAATATAGCTACTTTTGATCTACAAAAGTAAAAAGTAGAAATAGATTCTGAACGCATTTCTCTCTTTTTTTTGTTGAAATAACCATTCAATGAGCAAGAGAGAAAAAAACATGCTCTTGAACTGAAGGGATATGATCTTTAATTAAACATCAAATAATTGAGCAACATATGTTTGTTGCTTCTAATGCTAACACCAAAAAAGCAATGAAGTGTTTCTAAAGCAGAATGATGGGAATGCCTTCATAAATACATGAAACAAATAAGTTTATCAATGATTTAGCTCCCTTTTAGATAAAGCTAGTAAAAGGGGTTAATACTAGAGTAAAGAAATGAGTAAATTTTAGGAGTTGAACACTATATCACAAATTTTTTGTGTTTTAGCTAGAAGAACAACACCCCTTTTGGAATATATTAAAAATAGAAAATTAGAAAAGCAGGTACGTTCAGACTTTTGCCTGAAGTTCCACATTTATGTTTCATATGGTTTTCTGTTGGACAATTTACAATTAATCATTCTTGAACTCTTCAGAGAATACGAGAAGAGAAAAGAGAAGAACGAAGGCGGAGAGAATTAGAGAAGAAACGTTTGCGGGAGGAAGAGAAAAGGAAGCGCCGAGAAGAAGAAAGACGTAAAAGAAAAGAAGTAGAGAAGCAAAAGAAGATTTCTGAAAAAGAAATAAGGATCAAGGTAACTGAGATCAATGAAAAAAAAAAATATTCTTCTTTTGAAGTCATCCAGAAGTTCTTTGGTCTCTCAATGTTTATTTAGTGTACAGCAGCACAGTGTGGAGACACCAAACCAGTTTTGACTGGAAGGGAAAATAGTGTAGGGCTTTGACAAAGTGTTTGAAAGTGTAATTGATGGCCCTGCCTACCGTGATGTGCTGGTGCAATTACAGCATGTAACTCGAGTATCTTCATACAGCTGTGCTGCATTCTATGCCAGCATTACCTGACAGAAGCAAATTGTTCTGTGCCAGATTGTTGGAAGATTATGGTGGGTTTGATCCCCATATGGGACATGCACTTAAGAGTTGGATTTGATGATCCTTGTGGGCCTCTTCTAACTCGGAATAATCTGTGATTCTGTGTTTCTGTGAAACATAGCCTTAACAATTTCTGTCATGCAAATATTCATTTGGCCATGCGTGCAGAGACACATATTTATGTTTATGCTCAGAACTGATCTATTTTAATTGTATGCTTTAACCAAGTTATAACAACGTCTCGTTAATTTCAGGTTGCACAGCCTTTCAACAATCTGAGTGGATTTTAATGACATAACTTAGGAAGATGTGTCTTGTACTATGAAGTCAGACCATATAAAATCATCTTATTTTCATAAGATGACATAGATAAAACTGTTCATCTGAACCGAATTTTCTGCTATTGGAAAGGCTTTTTATGTGGTATAAGAATCTGTAAACATAAAGCAAGAACATGCAGACTTGACTCAGATTTAGTAGTGGTGATAAGTCACAGAACTGTGGACATCTTTCCTCATTTCTTCTTGGAAAAGAGTTTTCTTCACCTTGAAGTGTAAAAATAGCAAATTCTGAAGCTGAATTACATGTTTTTTCATATCTGGGCATAAAAAAAATACTAGAAGTTCATAAGAAAAGGGAGCTAATCCTTAAAATATATTATCCAAAATTACTTGTCAAAAAACCCCCAGTATTTATGGTACATCAGTATTGATATGATCCTGAAAGCTATTTCTGTCTCTGAAAGAAAAGGAAAATATTACCTGAGAGAAACATTATAGAAGTTTTAAATACTGGAGAAGAGTATCCTGTGCTCATTTCAGAAATGAAATGGTGGATTGGAAAGACTGAGATATTCTGCCTAGAATCAATACATTAGGGTAATAATTTGAGACAGTTGGTCCTTCTGTAAAGATTATGGCTTTAATACTATACCCTGCTGGAACCCTGTGTGAGTTGCTATGAAAGGAACAGCCTCCTTGAAAATCCTAAGCTTCAAGGTAAAAGTGCAATGACTTATGTTCTGCTAATATCACGAGGTTTTCCTCATCTGTATTTGTGTCAGGAGGTACTAAGCACCTACTTCTACATGCATGTCTAACCCAAGTAATTCATGTGTGACACACATTTTGTATATAATATTTGAAGGAGTTAAGTATTAATCCTACTTTCTTTGTAGCATTGTAGAGGTTCTGCTTCTTATTTTATGGGCAATGACATTGAGCTCTGTTACATGATTTCTAGGAAACCATAGACCATAATAATGTCTTTATATTTATAACTCAGGAAAGAAGAGTAGGTAAGTGCTCTGAGAAGAATAGGTAAGTGCTTTTTCCAGTATTCTCAGCATATTTGAAAGCCTGTTAATTACTGTCACTCCTTAGCAAATGTAAACTACCCTTTTAAAATAACTTTACATTTCATACTTTGTAAAATACATTCCTGGCATATAAATAAGGTATCTCCAGTCTTAGAATGTTACTGATGTATTTAGTACTTGTTTAAATGTCTGCACAATAGAGGAGAATAATTTTGCATCATAATATAAACAAATATCTCTTAGCTTCTCAAGAAGCCTGAAAAAGGAGATGAGCTGGCCAGTGAAAAGCACAAAGAAAAAGGTGAAGAAGCTGACCTTGAGGAAAACAAATGGGATAAATCACCTGGATCTGGGAGCATAAAATCGAAATCTTTGGAGAGTTCACTGAAAGAACTTAAGGAAAAGTAAGTAGTACTTATCTTTTAGTCTTTAATTTAGATCTTAAATGCTTTCATCACAAGCCTTGACAAGATGTTCTGTCACAAAAGAACCAATTTCATTTTGTTGTGGACAAATCTCTTCCTGTTGTTTTGGTAAAAGGTGTTTCATAACAATTTACTGACCTGGTGGCAGTATTAGTGGATGCAATTTGTTATTGGTGAAATGCAATGAAATCCCAGATTGGAAGGATTTTTACATGAAAATTCAAGTCATTCGAGTAATTTTGTTGTTATTTCACCTGTTCCCCATCAAGAGCTCAGGTAAGGCTTTTTCCTTCCATTACTCATGTCAAAGACGAAATTGGCCACAATGCCATACTTTTCCTTCACACAGGGGCTGGCTGCAAGAAACATGTAAATGTGTTAGGTAAGTGGGACAATGGCAAAATACTGAAGGGGTGAATGAAAGCCTTATGATAGATAAATGCAGTAGGCTATCTCCCACTGCCTTTTGTGTTACATTTGCAATGGTAGGAACGAGAGGCGTAGCTCAATTCTATCGCTGCTGTAGCCTGGAAATGCCTCATCTTAAAAGTGTTTCCAGCAGTTGGTTCTCTTTCTTGTCCTTCGGCGCGTGAGTCCCATCACAAGCAGGATTTACCCATAAGATATATATGATAAATAACTAAGAAAAATAAGCATGTTCTGAATGTTCCTGAAAACTTCCATGTCCTACTGAAATTGAAAATATTCAATAACTTCTTTGTTGATGGTCTTCAAGAAAGGAAACAGAACAGGCTCTACAGGGGTGAATCAGTTGTTTGCTACTGCAGGTTGGAATGGACCTTTAGAACATCGAGTCCAGCTGTTAACCCTCCACTGCCAAACTGCCACTATAAACTGTATCTTTAAGTGCCATGTCTACGTGTCTTTTAAGTACCTCCAGACATGCTGACCCCACTACTTCTCTGGCTTTTTATGGATTAAACTTTTGGTGGTGCCATGTAATATTGTTTGCTGTTGATCCTGTAAGTTTAATGAGGCATAAATGTAGATTTTGCTCATGTAAAACAGAATCTATTTGTCTGCACAGGTGCAGTAAGCATTATCTTGTGTTTCCAAGTGCTGATTTCATCTCGATTTTTAGTGGGTAGGTGGCAAGATATGAGCTTTTTCAGACGGATGGAATTTGAAGTTGAAACTACTTTGTCACTGACTCAGAAATTGGTAATAAGCTGTAACTGCCAACTCTACCTTCAGGAGATTGAATTGCCTGTTTGAAACCATGTTAAAGACTGGGTAGCAATAGCTTCCTACCACAAATCAAAATCTCAAGAGATGCATAAGTTACATGGTCAAACAGAGATTTGAAACTACACCAAACAGAAGTGTGCTTCCACTCCCCTTTACTTCCATTCATTTCTGCTTTCTCTCACTGTGTAACTTTGTCTTCTACTTGTACTCTGCAATTGCTTACCCTGCCATTTTCACTCTTGCCTGCCTGTTCAGTCACAGTGAACAGGCATCTACTACATCAAATACAGGCATCTAGGAATCTACTTTTACCACTCTTTGAACAGGAGTTTGTATCCCTGTCGCCTGCCTGCCTTTAGACACAGTACTTCCTCTCCAACAGTAACAGACAAGGGAAGAGACAAGTAGCACGCAATACTACAGTGACAAATTGAGAGGTCCTTTTTGGCTTTTTGGAAGGTCATGCCCTGAGCCTTGCTAGGATTTGGGAGTTAGTTTCTGGAATAGCATATTAAATGTGAACAAAGCAACTTACAGCCATGTACCCCTTGGGAGCTAACATTTTATATAAATGTATCCACGCTACAGGTACAGGATCTGTGTAATTGTGGTTGGTTCAGGTGTCTCTGACAGCTGGGATGTTGCTTCCACTCAGTGAAGGTGTGATGCTGACACAAGCTCAGTCTTGCACAATGCTGAATAACTTACTTTCCTTCAGGTTCTGCTCTGACTTTCAGCTCTTCCTGAGATGGGGACCCTCTTTTGGCAGCCCCAGTAATGCCCAAGCTCATGACAGATGCTAATAATTTTCACATTTCTGTTATATGGGAAAAAAAGTTATATGTATAGATATCCTTTTATTTGTATTAAATAATTCTAAATGAGAAGCATATCGCTACATATATAATATTTAATCACTACACCATTAAAAGTCTCCATCCTCTCTGATTCTACTTGCAGTTTTCCAAAATATGAGGAGACTATCAAAAGTAACTTGCTGTTTCAACTTTAAGTATTTATACATGTGGAATAAAAAGAAACTGCCTCTATTTGTTCTTTTTGATGTTCAATCTATTTTGTAATCTTTCTTCATTATTTGCAGTTTGGCTATATGGGGGAAACACCCATTTGCTGAACTGGAACAATGAAGTGAATAAGAGAACTGAGAGTTTTGTCAGTCAGGCAGCAAAATGTTGTCAGTGGTCTTTATAATATAAAGCATTTACAGCATAGCAGAAATTAAGTATCATGTTGTGGTAAGGTAATGGCCTTTGCTGAAATAAAATATGCAATGGCAGGCCAGGTTACTTGGAGATACGATAAACAAAAGCTTGGAACATAAGTATTTATTTTCACTAATGTCTTCTTCAAGTAATTATGTCAGTAAATAATTTTTGTTATAGAGACATAAAATTTACAAGTTGATACATGATACCTACACAATTCCTTCAGATCCTGAATATTCCTGTTCAAGGGAATAATTACGTGCATGACTCAACTCAACGCCAGGCTACAGGACCTAATACTGCAGCATATGTTTATGTGAAACTATTGGTATTGGGGAACTATTGATAGGATTTCAAAGTGGGATAGAAAGTGAAGAAGGGGCCTTCCACAGCAGTTGCAAAAAAGCTTGGTAAAGCTTTGTCTGCCATTCTGAACTGAATGCGTGGTCAAGGGCTGGACATACATGGATGAAACATTCAGCATGTAACTCCTTTGTAATGAGAAGTAAACAACCTTGCCATGTTACTCGTATATGCACACTTCTGAAGTCAAAGGAAGGCTCTGACTTATATCTTTCTGTAGCTCCTTTTTACTGTTAATTGCTTGGATTTTCTTTCTTTTTATACATACTCATAGATCACAAAATGATAGTGACAAAGAACAAAGAGATTTGGAGAGAAGATTTCGAGAAAAAGAGCCTGAAAGACAAAGGTATCGATTGGATGATGGCAGAAAGCATAGAACTCACTATGAGTTTGACAAGTTTATGAGAAGGAATGAAGAAGAGCTGAAATGGGGGAAAGGATACAACCAAGACAGAGGAAAGAAAGGGAGCTACAACTACAGCTTCACTGTGGAGGCAGTAGACAAACTGGGTAAAGAGGACAAGTGTGATGACATGGCATCCAAAAAGGAGCGCATAAGAAATAAGGTTCTTTTATTCATTTAGGATAATCTTTCATTAGTTAAATATCAAGATCACAGGTTTTTTAACTTCTGCAAATTCAGCATAAAGATGCTTTTTCAAAAGAATTCTTTATCTCATTTTCAGTAAAGTCCAGATTTCTTTCTGGGTTGTTGTCAAAGGACACATCAGTTAAAATACGTTAAGGTTACAGGCTCATTCATATTTACAATATATAATTTCTGTCTTCATTTCAACCCTGTCATTTTAAGAATACTATTCTTGGAAGCCTTACATTTTATAAGTGTATTAAAAATTGTTACAATTCTGATTTGTAATGAAAAAACTGTGGCACGTTAGTCTTTTAAAAATGTACTTCAGTACTCCCATAAAATAGTTATATTATGGATTTGCCAGACATTGCTTGGTAGAGCAACAATAAAGGCTTAAATAAATAGCTAATTCAGAGAGCATGAATGTATGGATTCTTCAGTATTGCATACCTGCCAGTATGAAAAGGCTATCGTTTCATCAGGATACATTTATCTTCATCGCTGTTGTCAGGGAAAGAGCAGATGCAAAACCAGTGTGAGCAGGGCCTGTATCAGGGTGTGTAGTAGAGCTGTCCCTTATTGTCTCCCAGAGATATGGGTATCGTTTTCCTCAGGCTGGCTGATTTCACGGATGTGCCAGAGTCTTTTCAGGATGTAGCTCTCCTTGTCAGACCCATTCTCTCACACACACTCTCTCTCTCTCTCTCTCTCGTGATCCTAGGTTTTCCACAAAAGATGACCAAAACACTGTTAGCATAGAATTTATTCTGCATGTGAAACTCTTCATTCAAAGCAAGTGATCTATAATGTGGGCTAAGGCTGACGAGAGTAAACTGATCACATGCAGAGTGAGTCTGCATGGAGTGTGCAGGGAACAAGTTCACGTGGACTCACTGTGCATGTCAAGAAAGTCATCTTCTGCAAATACAGAAAGCCTGGTGTGCCCTGGGGATTTTTTATTCAGAAGTCAGCTGGGCAGGATGGCCAAGATTTATCTGCATTTACACATTAGCCACTTTCCTCATCAGTGGCTCTACATTTTTCTGTAGAGCAGAAAAATGGCTAGTTCAGTAACAGGAAGATGGGAAAAATATTTTTTCTCATTCTTGCCATGCTCTTCTGGAAATCTGTCAAATTAATCTCCAACCTTGGAAGTGGATGGTGGATCTTGGGGGCCTTTTGGCAAGTGTTAAGAAGCTACTTGCTTTTTATTTCTTTGCAAAACACTTTGGTAGCTTGCTGAGTCTCTGGACTAAAATGCTAGAATTATTCCCTAAAACTAAGC
Source organism: Sialia sialis (assembly GCA_009812075.1). Lineage (NCBI taxonomy): Eukaryota > Metazoa > Chordata > Aves > Passeriformes > Turdidae > Sialia > Sialia sialis. Next base: position 65,788,197 of record VRYO01002772.1, on the reverse strand, counting down.
ACCATCAGTAAGGTATTTTGCAGCGTGATGACTTTTTTCCTTAGAGTATTTATCACATAGGTAAGATTAGGGGCTCAGTTTTACAACTTAGGTATAATATTGACAATGCTAACACAAATTTTTAGTCAGAGATGGAGCATCTTTCTGAAGTTTGTAGGAATTAATTAGAGAATGGAAAATTTCCAGTGTAAGTAATGTGATAGCTTTTATGCAAACCACAGGCTACAGAGTCTGTGGTAGGAAAAGCCATTTATACCCTTTATCCTAGACTTTCTAATAAACTTTCTACTTGTCAGAGGATCTATTTTTATGCAGCTGTTTGGGATATAGAAAGATGTGTTATGCATTTCATAGCACAACTAGAATGATCTAGTCATAAGGCTCAGTAGTGAATCTTGACATCTGTCTAAAGAGAAGGAGAGAAAAAGTGAATGAAAAAAGAAGTGGGTCAAAAAGATGAGGGAAAAAGAAAAGAGGAAATACATATTGGGAATAAGAACAAAGAATGAAAGAACAAAAATCAAGAATTATTTCAAATTATGAAGGCATTTGAAAATTGGTATCATTTGATGTCGGACAATTTACTGTCTTTAAGTAGGCTGCTGGCTGTTTGCTAAACTTAACACAAAATTGATCAAAAAGCTCAGGCATTAGTGAGCTTTTGGTTGCTTCATAACATTATGTGAAAGTAAAATACCCTTACCAGGGAAAGACTTCTCAGCAGAGTTTCTAACTGGTGTATTTTACTAATGAAATTTCAAAACTAAAGAGTGCTCTGAAGAACCACAGAACTACCATTTGCAGGCTTGAGGTGTCTTTTCCGTGTAAACTGGCTCCTTCCTCCATTTTCTCAGGATCCTATCAGCATGTGTATGATTGGGTCGCTCACACAGCCTGCACATGCTCAAATTGTACTTACTTTGTTTATTACCAATGCATGAATTCCTCTGCTCTCATGCTCAGTATGGAAGGCAAGATGAAGTGGAGCAATAAGTGTGCAATTTTATTTTGATGTGTAAAATTCAAATGTGCATTGCATGTTTAAATTCTGGTAATGATTGCATAACGATTGATGATCAGTTGAAGATAATTTTCTAGCTGCCACCTGCTGAGCTGTTCTCTGGTCTGTCTTGGATTTTTATGCTTATATGTAATATTTGACATTCATCTGCTGAGTTGCAAGTGCACAGGCTGTTGTTGTTCTCAGATGATGTTAGTGAAGGTAGCAACATTCCTTTTGTTTTACTTGTAATACCATGTTGTAATTGTTTGCAGTATTTCTCCTTGTTTATGTCAAATGTATCATAGGATCTTTAATTTTTACCACATCTTTCATTTATTCAAAATGTTTGGCTCCCAAGAATAGTGTTATAAACAATGCATATTAGATACTAGATATTGAATACCCGGTCAATTTTCATTACACTCAATTTTTTTCCTGGTTCTTATGAAATGTAAAGTAATTTAACACAACATCTACTTTCTTCATAAAGATTCAAAACTTTAAAATTCCCCATATGTGTCCCACATGGGTTTCTCAGAGTGTTAACCATTATCTCCTTCCTTCTAGGATCGTCCAGCCATGCAGTTGTACCAGCCAGGGGCTCGCATCCGAACACATATGGGACCTACAAGTAAAACCTATGACTGCAGTGGGAAATCCTTTGAAGATGCTCTTGATAAAAAGTATGAGGCAGATAATTCAGCTGGAGCTAGTTCTGAAAAGACTGAAGAAGCAGAATAAAACAATCTAGGGGAAAAGGCTTGTGAAAAGGAATGAATTTAAGATTCAGCATCATCACAAAAAATCCACTGAGCTATTTCAGACCTCCACAGGCAATTGCATCAACAAAATAATAATAGCTCTGCCTCTTACTTTCTGTAATATAAAGGGAAGAGTGACTGGAGATATATAGAATGTCTTACAGCAAAGGGATATTGTTGCTCTTTTACAAAAAGCAGCTCATGCACTCTTTGTCTAATTTAAAAGCAGCTCAAATATTTTATTAGATTTACCTTGAAATAGAAGACCCTCTAACAATTTTAAGGGACTATTTATATAAGACTTTACAGAAGCTATGTCATCTTTTTGAGTCTAAAGAAATGAAATGTAAACTTGCATCAGTTTGAAACCTGAGGCACTTTACATGTATTTGGTGCATGACTGGAGGGTCCACAGGACGCCTTCCTGCAAATGGCAGTGGCAGAGGCTGCTGCAGGGTGTTGCAGTCGGACTCAGTGGGACCAGCCCTGGGACGAAGCTCTGGAACCAGTGGTGTTTGCAGGATGAGGCCCACAGTTTGCACAGTTGTGAGGAATGTCCAGTGCTATGTGTACCTCATGGTGTTTACGTTGGTTTTCAATTAACCATAGTGTCAGATAAGTGTTAGTAAAGCTACAAGTATGTTGTTGGAGAGTTTGTCATTTTCTGAGCCACTTTTTCCTTTTATGTTTTGATAGATTCCTTGTGCTTAAAACAGAAGACAGCTAATGCAAAAATCAGCACATTAACAATAAATCTGGTTTTAATTAATTAGCTGGTTCTTTACTGTTGTGACACTGACTTTTGGACAAAAAAAAAGTGGTTGTACAGTGATGACTTTTTATATGCTAATGTTTCATGTAAGTTGCAGTAACAGGATTTGGAAAATATAAGATACAGGAACAGTCTGCAGTTTTGTTAAAAAATTAAACACACGTGAATGTCAATTGCAAACTACCATTTTGTAAGATCTAGGCCAAATTCTGCCCTCTAAGGCAGAGGTGGGGGTGTGTGTGGGTGTGTGGGTGTGTGGGTGTGTGTGTGTGTGTGAGAGAGAGAGTATGTGTGTGTGTGTGTGTGTGTGTGTGTGTATTGTGTGTGTGTTCTGTTGGTTTCAATGACAGACGTGTTCATGAAAGGGCAGGATAGATTAATTTATGTTTCATGGCTGAAAATTTCTCAGTTGTCTAAAACAGAGATCTGCTTTGTCATTGAAGTTAAATAGTAAGATACTGATTTATTTTTACATCCTCTCTGAACACTTTATTATTAAGCATAACATCTAATTGTCCTAGACTGAAAATTTATTGTATTTTACCAGATATTAAACATTAAATAGAATAAAAGCAAAAAAGATTTTTGATTATCATTTTGAGATGTGATACTTAGCTATTTTTTCATCTATTACTCCAGAAAAAAGTAAGTAAGATGCTATTATACTGCTTTGCATGCTTCAGAAGCAGATAAAAATACATTTGAGAAGGATTTGAGTATCAGGCTACATAAGTCAGCTGCCAGCTAAAATTACTTCAAGATTAAGTAAAACTGCTGCTAGAGAATCATCTGGATTTAGCTCCATCTAAAGTTTATCTCATTTGCCAAGTTTATCCTGACTGCAGGAGAAAGGATTTTGTTTTGGCTGAGCACTGGGGGGGCAGGTTTTTGCCTCAGTGAAAAATCCTGGCTTGATCCAAGGAAACTTGTCAGGGAAATTCTGCAGTAGAGCTGGGCTGAGCTGCGATCTTCACCAGATGAGGGTCTGCTCAAAAGCATTTCCCACCTTTCTGGATGCCCTGTGGTGACTGGAGCAGGGTGTGTGTTTCAGCTGTGAGAAGAACCGGCAGGATATAGAGGAGCTGTGATTTCACAAGTGCTCATAACTCTAGTTTGGTATCTTTTGGCATTTGGGCTTCTCCTCCACCTGCACTCGAGTTCCTTGGTTATGAACCCCTCTTGATAGTATTATAGAGAACTAACTATACACAGTAATTTTTCAGTATTTTTCTATTTGGGACTTCTCATTCAAACCTCATCTCAGTAAAAATTGTCGGAGCTTAAACACTGAAGATTCAGGACAAGACAGAAATTTCTGCAGCCTTTTGACAAATTGTTGTGTTCTTTTAAATGCACCCTCCTGCCCAGAGGGGCAGAGCACCTGTCCTCTGATTTAGGCATTCATATGGAAGGAATATTCAGGACATTCAAATTTGGATATGGAGAGTGCAGTAGTCAGCATCTGCACACAGCTGCAGCCTGAGCTGCATCCCAAGGAGCCCCAGCTGTCTGATGATTTGGCAGTGCCATTCAAGGAACCCTTGGGACAACCTGTCTTATGCAGCAGGTACTGGCATCTGTTCTTCCTACATCTGAGAGGGCCAGTAGGAAGTGCCAGCCACCATCAGCAGGATCTGTACATTGCTATGGTGAACTACAACTGCAACAAGTATCTCAGGAGAGACAGGATCAGCAGGGAGCCCCAGGAACACCAGGAGCCCAGGGTGTATGGAGTGCTGCCTTCAGGCTCTTTGCTACAGTGTTACCCCTCCTGCCAGCAGGGAAAACGCCATCTCTGAGTTTCCGCTCTCTGCACTCACGGTCATCTTGGGCAGTGCCAGCAGGACACCCTATGTCTGTGAAAACAGGAATCAGGTTTGGGATGGGAGCTTGTGCAGCCACATCTGCAGGGAAGACTGCCCACTGGGATCGAGCATGTACCTCATGGGAATGCTGCAAAGTACAATGGCTAAAGCAGCAGGACACATTTCCAAGTCTCTGCTCCAGTGTCTCCTGCACAGGAATACAGCAGGGCCTAAGCTTGCTTCCCTTGCTGGAGGAGCTGCCACCTGCTCTGTGCTTACTTGTTCTTTTATGCTTCTCCCGATGACATCAAATAAATGCAGGCTTGCTGCCTGCCTTTGTGCAAACTCATCGTGGCGTGAGAGCGTCATTGCCACAATAGTAACTTTGTTTTGCAAATTCAGCTTAGCTGAAAGTAGAGACAGCATCCCCACGGAATGGGAATTGTGTCTGGTTACATCACAGCTGACTTCAGCGCCATCTGCTTTCTTGCTTTTAAAATATAATGTTTTACATTTAATAAAAAACCTTCGCCCACTGGATAGCTCCACCAAATTTCTCTTGCCCTGTTTCTTATTGAATTCCAAGGTCATTGACATTTAGGAAGATGGAAATCACTCTGTCAAATGGAAATTGGGCTCCATTCTGTCATGAGCTATTGTGTTACAGGAAACTGATGTGGAATGTAAATATAAAGTAAAAATCCCTGCATTTGTGCTCATTATAGCTTTAAAGAGAAGCTTATTCAACTCCAAGCATTGTATGACAAGTTCACATTCAGTTTTAAAATACATTCTGTTGCTTCTTTTAATTTAAAATCAAATGGCTGAAAGCGGGGGTTTTTTTTGTGTCTTTGGAGGTCCATCCATGGTTTAGCCAACACTGCTCTTCATGCTAAAGGTAGTTTCACTGATGGCATTTATTTGCAGTATTAGTCCTGAACAGCCCAAACAAAAGCCTGAAATATGAACAAGACAAAACCCACTGACTTGGCACAAAATAATATTGAACATCAGAATAAAATATGCCTAAAAAGGAAAATGGAGTAGTACTTCCTTCCCCAAACCTGATGGAATGTTGAAAATCAGTGGAAAGATACTTGTGAGTTGGTGGTGCTGTTTGAGTCTTACATGATGAGAGGAGAGGCTTAAAATTCTCAAGTAACTTATTTAAAACTGTTTCATTACAAAGAAAAAATATCTGAGACAAATGGGAAACCAGAATCTAATCTGATAATTTCTAAGTGACTTACAGGCATTCACTGTGTCTTCTGTGCCTCCACTTGAACTTTTCAATGAAGTTCTTGAAGACTGAAAATGTCATCTTTCCAAGTGCAGGTTTCCCTCTTAGCAGTTAAACCCTCTCCCAAACATCTTCATTGTTATATAACTAAAAAAATGAATATTTTCTAGATATATTTTGTGATTTACACTGCATTAGGCCACACCTGATCTCCTGAATATGCTCCCATTTGCATATCCCATCTACAGTTACGTAAATACTATCAGAGGCTCATTACTGTCACATAAACATTACAGTATTTTGATTCAAATTGACACAAACACATAAGACATTGGACTGCAGTGTTCTTTGCTCAATTCCAATTAACAGCCTGGGTTATTAAAAAAAATAATAAATTCTCCAACATGCTCCTAAAGGGTAAAGATTAGCAAAAATGGTTAATATAGACTCATGGTATATCCAAGATCCATATATGGCTCCCAGCATGTCCAGAAGGCAGGAGATACCAAAACATGCAGAAATGGGAGATTCTTTTTTTCTATTCTCTTTAAAAATATTGATATAGTTTAAAATCAAATACAAAGATATTGCATAAATGTTGAGGGTGGGGAGGGAAATGAGTCTTTTAGAGTATTGGTGTTTTGAGGGTTTTTTTCTTCTGCCAGGATCTCAATTGCCAACTCTAATGAACAGATTGAAAAGTAATTTGGAAGGCTTTTGAAGGGCCAGACAGGAGTTTTGGCTTTAGATCGTCCACAACATGAAGGGCTTGGCCTGTTCGTATTGATCTGTGCCCAGGTATGTGTGTGTTGTGCTGCTCCTTATATCTGGCTATGCAGAAATGAAGATGGTTCTGCTGGATGAAACTGAAGGGAAGTTCCACCTCACCTTGTTTCTTAACAATGAACATGAATATAGGCATCGATATATGAATTTATCTGCTGGAAGTTTTTGCATGGTTTTGACAGCTGTTGAAGGTCATCAGCATCCAGAAACAATAGTATGTGTGCAATTATGTTCTCAAACATTCAGTCAAGAAAATCGGGATATCAAACATAAAATGGAAACACTTCCAGGACTGAATAATCTCAGTCTTGTTTCCTTAACGTTTAACAACATCCTGAAATGCAAAGATTAACGTTGATTGTGTAGTGGAAACATTTAAGATCCTTAATTAGGGATCAAATAACAAGGAGGAAAACACTTGGGAATGTGTTACATAAGGTGAAATGTATTCAGGGGGTATTAGATGTGTCTCCAATGAATTGTGAGCTCTCCATAGCTGCAGTGTTAGGTAACAGATTCGTTGCTCTATTTGTTACAGTTACTACCACATAATAAGAAGAAAAAGGCCGCTTCAGAAAGTAATTTAGAGGCCTAAGGGAAGGAATTGAACGAAAAAAAAAATTACAGTCTTGTATGATTAAACTCCATGCCTTTAAAAACCTGCTGGCATTTTTACTGAGAGACTTCACAGGTGAATATGGTAATTTTTTTACATCATGCTTATGAAAAAAAAATCTAGTACTGCAAACTATATTCAAGTGTTTTTCACAATAATATTTACTGGAAGGGAAGAGACTTATGAAACCTTAGCATAATTTCATAAATCAAATGAAATCCCTAGATGTAAAGGAAAAAAGTTATTAAGTTAGAAAAGAAAGTTTAACCATATAGTAAAAAAAAGTATATTAAAAATAGCTATTCACTGTGTTTGAGATGTGTTCTTTAGTATTCTCTGTTTTCTAATGCAATTCTTGCTCTGTAATTGTTAATTCAGCAAAAAATCTCTGTGAGATTTCTTTACCTCCTTTGAGAAAATATCTTGGTTAGATTGAAAGGAAATCCTCCAAGTTCTCCAAATCACCTACAGATAACAATAGCATGGATAAAGATAAGAAGTTTACTTAGTCTGTCTAAGAAGAAACCTAATAAATGGGGCATACCTGGTTTATCTGGAATTTAATTGAGTGTTTGATTCCATTCTCAATGGAAATTATTCTATTAACTACAGAAGCTGGAAATTAAATCAAAATCTGTAAGATGAGTGAAAGCACTAGCAAACCAGAAAGAGATGGAAAGTTTAGGATCAAGTTAGAATGGCAGATTATTAGCTGGCCTTGGGTTGACTTTACACACTATTTCTATGAATAAACAAAGCAAGAGTGAGCATTTTGAGTAATAAAAACCAGATAAAATGCAAGTACAAGGGCGATGAGTAGCAAGAGCACTCTTAGCTGAAGACTTTGATGGAAATAACTATTGGTTTTTGATAGTCATGGGAAAACCACAAGTCCCAGTGATGAATGTATAACCTGTAGTCAAAGAGAGATATGAGCGTGGGACGTTGACTACACAGAAGACTGGGAGGGTATCTAGCCTGCAGTGCTAAATTTCTCCATGACATCTAGATGTGGAATAAAGAAAGAAATTCCTCATCCATCAGTAATTGTAGTTGATCACTTCTGCTACATTTTCAGAGCAGGGGCAGGATTGATTTTGTTGGAAACTTAGATGGTGAAAAATACTGCTTCTATCCAAGCAGGCAGGGGATGCCACAGATCACTGCTAAATGGTGCCTGACACAGAGACCGACCTCTTGATAAGGAAATGCTGCCAAATGCCTAGCCCAAACCTTTCCTGAAGGAGCTCTGAGCCATTCCCACATGTTGTGTGGGGGGTACCAGGGAGAAAAGCTTCCCTCCTGCTTCCCTCCTCTGGAAGATGTAGAGAGCAATGAGAGACTGAACTATTAAGAGACAATGACTCACAACATTCCTCCTCCTGTGGAGATGCCATGGTGCTTGGTTGAGATGGAGGTGAACTTTTAGTTGTGTAATGGCTAAACCTCTGATCTGATAAGGCATAGGGGTTATGAGTGAGATAAGAGCTGGATCCTGTGGAGAGGATTGTGCCCCTTGTCATGCTAAATTGTGCTTCCTTACACAAACCACTGGGCTGGTGGGAAATGACCCTGGGAAATGCCAGAGAATTCTTGTGTGACCTGAGTTGTTCATCTCTCCTGATGGAATATGATGGGGCACAACTGACTGGACTGTGCTGAGCAGCTGTGTTGTCTTAGAAGATGTCCCCTGATCCAGATTCTTACATCAAGCTCCCTGCTCCTGAGGAGGTACCTGATTTACAGCTACCTGAACCTGAGTGAACATAAACCCAAAAGATGGTGTGTTCTGCAGGTTTTCCCCCACCATTTATGCAGGACTATCCTCATCACTTGACCACCACTTTGACCAGGATTGTACAACTACCAAATCTTGCTGTGAGGCTTAGGGTGGTGAGATCTCCACACTCTTGTTTCCCTTTCCCTTTCCCTTTCCCTTTCCCTTTCCCTTTCTTTCCCCTTGTGTGTGTCCTTGTGTGATGTTGATGCACTTTCATATTGCAATGCTTTCATATTGTATTACTATAGATAACAACCACCAAAAAGTCTCCATGCCTGTTTTCCTTTGCAAACTTATAATTCTATAATAAATCCTACATTGTTTATTTACAAATACTGATTATTCAGTGTTGTTTCACACTAATGCACCCCAAGGGTTCTAGTAACAAGAACCTGGGTTACCCCTACCTGATTCTGTCTTAACAAAATGTTCTCCAGCCTCCAGAGAATCCTGAAACACCTCCAGGGAATAACCATTCCCTGAAGTTGTTTAAGGCAGAAAGCACTGCCAAAACCAAAAGACGAAAAGCAGCTCCTGGATTGAGAAGTCCAGAACTAGACACAGTAGATGAGGTGTGGCCTATTTGGCACTGGTGGGCCCACATCCAGAATCTTGAGTCCATTTCTGGGCCCCTCAATTCAGGAAGGATATTAACGGGCTGGAGCAGATCCAGAGAAGAGCGATAGAGCAGGTGTCCCAGTGGCTGAGGCAGCTGGGGTTGTTCAGCCTGGAGAGGAGGAGGCTCAGGGAGACCTTACCGCTCTCCACAATCACCTGAAGGGAGCCTGTAGCCAGGTGAGGATCAGGATCTTCTCTCAGGCAACCAGCAACAGGATGAGAGGACATAGTCTTAAACTGCATCAAGGGATTTTTAGGTGAATAATTGGAAGAATTTCTTCACTCGGAGGTTGATTGGTTATTGGAATGGGCTCCCAGGGAGGTGAAGGAGTCACCGTCCCTGGAGGTGTTTAAGGAAAACTGGACATCGAGGGCCACGGTCTTGTTGACATGGTGGTGTCCGGTCATGGTCGAGGATCTCAGAGGTCTTTTGCAGCCTAGTTTGTGACTTTGTGACTCTGTGACTCTGTGTTTCTGGGATTCCGGAATTTTCTCCGCACTGGACAAACCCTCTGGGGTCCCCCAGATATGGCCGGGCCCCCCTGTGCGGCAGCGCCCCCTGCCGGCGGGCGCTGAGGGCGGCGCGGCCCGGCCCCGCCCCCGCCGCGGCGGCCGCGGCACGTGACCCGGTCCCGCCTCCCGCCGCCGCCGCCGCCGCCATTGGCGGGGGGAGCCCGGCCCGGCCCCCCCGGCCCCGCGCCCGCCGTCCCGGAGCTGCCGAACGGTGAGTGCGGGCGCCGCGTCCCGCTGGCCCCTCGCTCCCGCCGGCCGGGCCCGGCGCGCTTCCCTCCCTCCCCCTGGGCATCGGGCCTGGGCCTTCCCCTTGTCCAGCCCCCGCCGCGTGGGGGGCGGCGGCGGCTGCCGGTGCCGGGGCGGGGGGGAACAAAACCAGCGGGGCCGCGCAGGGGAGGAGGGAAGAGGGAGAGGGGAGACGGGGAGGGAGAGCGCCCGGAGGGGTGGCATGAATGGGCGGGCGGCGTGGCCCCCGGCCCCGGGGGTGCGGCCCCAGGAGGGCCGGGCAGCGGGGAGCCGGCGGCCCCGGGAAAGCCGAGCCCGCAGCACCCCCTCCCCGCAGGAAAGTTGAAGTGATGCCGGCGGAGCGAGGAGCAGCAGCAGCACGCTGCCCGTCTGCTGTCCTGGGATAGCGAGTGGCACGGGACGTGTCCCCGCCGGGACCGGGACCGGGCCCTTCCCCGGTGACAGAAATAGCTGCCGCGAGCGGCTGCGTCGCACGTGGGAGCAGAGAAGCAGGTGCAGAACCAAGGCTCACTACAGTTCTGGAGAGCATGTCCTGTGAGGAGCGGCTGGGGGGGCTGGGGTTGTTCAGCCTGGAGAACAGGAGGCTCAGGGAGGACCTCTCCACCTTCTACAACCACCTGAAAAGAGGCTGTAGCCAGGTAGGGTCGGCCTCTCCTCCCAGGCAACAAGTGACAGTATGAGAGGACATAATCTTAAATTGCACCAGCGGACGTTTAGATTGGACGTTAGGAAGAATTTCTTCACTGTGAAAGTGGTTAGACATTGGAAGGGGCTGTCCAGAGTGGTGTTGGAGTCACTGTCCCTGGAGGTGTCTAAGGAAAGACTGGATGTGGCACTGAGTGCCATGGTCTACTTGACAAGATAGTGTTCAGTCACAGGTTGGAGCTCTGTAATCTCAGGTCTTTTCCAACCTCAGTGATTCTACGAATTTCTTGCAAGTGAGGAGTATAGAAACTTTGGATTTCATATTTCTCTTCCATAATCTGCCCTTGAACCCCATTTTCTTTCAGGATAGTGTAAATGGAATTCTTAGCCTATTATCACCAAGTTTCACAACCTTAGTTCAGTGCTTGACTGGATTGTAATGCACTGGTGGGTCTAGTGGCAATTCATTAGCTCAGGTGCAGCACTGCAGCAATAACATTTTTGGGGACCATTTTGGAAGCCAACTAAGTGGAATTGTGAACTTAGAGTTAAAAAGCTGTGTCAGAAGTACATATAATTAATTTCTTCTATCCTGAATCTGTCAAAGGTACATTGATTTTATTCTGCAGTTTAGACTCTTGTTAGAGTTTGTATTGAGAACTAATGTTGTGTAGACTTGTCATTCTCTTAACAAAGATTGAAATATTACAGAATTGCTGCAGTTCTGGATGCTTTGTGTTTCTGAAGTCATTGCATGTGCATCAAGTATTGTCACTTTGTAGATCTCCCCTGACTTGAACCTTTCCTGGAAACATGGAACTTCATAATACAGCATTTCCTGCCTGGATCTGGTGCCTGCCATGTTCTTAGCATATCTTACTGTTTCAGTTGCTGGTTGGGTCAGAGTGTTTGTGCTTTGTGTAGCTGTGTAATTTTAAAGACTTTGTTCAGCAGTTGTCGCTGATGGAACTTAGCCTGAATAGACTGGCAGGTAGCTGAGAGTTCAGAAGGGAGGTTGTAGTCAGATACTGTGGACACTTCTGGACTAGCAGGAGCATAGTGCTGCTTGTCTTGTTCATGGTGCCTTGGAAGTGATGCCCTTACCTGCCTAGTGCGTTTTGAAGTGCCTGCTCTGCCCCACTGTGGAATGTTTGTGCGGCTTCCTCTGGGAGCTAAACTTCTCTTTGTCAGTCACAACACAGGGATGTAGCTTCAAGAGAAGCATCATGCTGCCACCAGACTGCTTTTACTTTTTGGCACTGCAAGAACATGTAATTTTTCCTTTTGCTTAAACTCAGCAAAAGTCTGGATCTGTTCCTGCTAGCAGAGGCGATGATGCTGCTGTATCTCACTTACCCTGCTTTCTTTTGCTGGGAACAAATTTACCATTGACTAGCCTCCCTGAAAGAGGTTATGACTGAACTGTTTGCCTGCAAGAAACTTCCAAGGCTGATAAAAATAAACAGTGATCCTTCCTGTGCAGTGACTGGTGTAGGGAATCCTATGTGTTGTTTCAGGGCATTGCAGAAAATCACAGGACTTTCTTCTGGATCATTTTTCCAGCTGTGTTGGTGTCATTAAACTATGTTGCAGGTCCTCTATCTGCTTGTGTTGCACCAGGCTTGATTGTTTATTGAGAGAGAAAGAGTTACAGATTCTTCTTCCACTGAGAACCAAGACAGTCTGATTTTGAACAATGATGTGGCAGACTACTTGTTGCTGTGCTCTGAATTTCTTCATGTAATGTTTAAAGAAATGTAATTCTCAGTACTCCCAGACAGTTTAGATCTTTAGCTTTGAGCCCTTTGTTGCTTCCCTCAGACAGTTACATCTTCTGTAGAGGAAAAATGCAAGTATATATTAAATGTTGCAGTGCTAAGTGTAGGATGTGTTTATTAAAAATTACCAGGAATGATTGGAAGACTTGTAGCTATGAAATTGGAATGGATTTAAAAAGTAAAGATACTTGTTCACTGCAAGAGTTATGTTGTGCCATCTCCTGCATGGATTCCTTCTTAAATGTAGGTATCTCCTCTGCATTTTTCCACTTTTCTTCCACTGGGAGGTTTTTTCAGAGGTTGTAGGAAGTATGGCTTAATCTTAAGTGGGATCCTGTGGAAGATGGGGTGAAGAATCCAGGATCCATCTCTGAGGTGGCTGAATGTGTTGACTGGGAAGACTCCTCTCGGTGCATTAGCTTAGGATGCTCCTACTGCTCAGTTTAACATGAGCTCAACAGAAACTTCTGATGCTGTTTGACACCACTCTGTGGCTGCCTTGTAGTACTCATAACCAACTTTTGGTTACATTTGCGGTTATCTCACTGCCTCTGACTTCCTGGATAGTTCTTCTTTCTGCCAAATCATGACTTTAGCCTCTTGGCTGCTAAGAACGAATCAAGAAAAGCAGTGATGGTTGTTCTTTTCTCAGGTAAATACATACCCAGTCCTTTTCCCATGCTGTTTTTCTGTTTTTCTTCCTCTCATGGAGGAGATTATGGCCAGAACTGCAATGTAGGGGACAGGAACTGGTGTAAGGATTTTCAGCATCTCAGTGGAGAGTGAAGAGAATTGGTGGTGGGAACCTCTGTATGTAGGTTCTTAACATGCATGAAAGAAGAGGAGTTGGGAGAGGTGGCTGATGGAGCAGCAGTAGGGACCAGGGGTCCCACAGCTGAGATTTGTGTCTCTTCAGGTGGCTTTAAACCTGTGTGATGGACATTGATCTGTGTCACTTCAAGTCAGCTAAGAGCTGATTTGGTGCTGATGATGCTACTGTGCTTGATATCTGAGGATATAGTGAACTTGTAATCAGACACACTTACCTGTTCAGGTAGATTTCAGTCGGAAATGTCATGTCTTAAGAAGACTGTGAATGAGTCTTGGCTGCCTTAAGTTAAAATTTAGTATTGCAAGCCCCAGAATCCTACTTGAATCACTGTATTTTGTCTTGAAGGCAGGATGTGGACACAGGACAGGAATAAATGCTGGGCTTCAGGCTTCTGCTTCGGTTGTAGTGCATTCTCAGAGCAGATAATTAGTTCTGTTTGGCTGCATCTGTATTTGTTTTCTCAGTGTTGCAGCCATGGAAAGTGAGAAAAGTAGGAGGGAATGCAGAAGGAGCAATTAAGGAATGTGTTGTGCTTTGTAGTGTTATAGTGGCATGCAGCACAGCCTCAGTTACTGCTGCACTGCACATCCCGTTAACTGAGAGTTCAAATAGGGGAATGCTCAAGTGTCCTTTTTACAAAACAGTTACAGCCTGGCAGAATGTTCAACTAAACAAAGTGGCCTGGAGCCAATGCAGCAGTTATTTTTACTTACAGAGGTGGCAGCTTCTTTGTCCTCCTAGGAGTATTCAAGAAGTTTTGAGAGATGCTCCAGTGGCCATCTGTCTTCTGCTTTGTTTTGTGGAAAAGCTGTTGCTCGTGACAATTTGATCTTCATCCTGAAATTCATACTTCTCCTCAAAGAGCTTCAGAGGACTAGTCTTTCAGAAGACTAGAATCACGTTGGGATTTAGTACTTAGTCCAGTTCACTGCAGTGCCCAGGGAGCAAGCACCCTGACAGATTGATTACACCAGTTATTTTCCTTACCCTGTTTATGGGTTTGATTTGCAGCAGCACAGAGCTAGTTCCCTTTAATGTCTGTCATAATGCATTTACACAGAAGGAGTATGGCCCATCTCTCTTAGTGTTGCCAAAAAGATGCTGCTGAGCGCAGATTACGTCACAGTTCATGCAGGACCGAGGCCGTGGGGACCTGCTTACTGAGCATGTGGTTTCTAGGCTGGCTGGCTCTGCTGGTGTGGGACTCTGTAGAAAAAAGTGACATGTTGTTCCTTGTACTTTCACTTATCTAGGCAAGGCAGGATCCAGTGCAGAAAGTTCTGATGCAGGTGCTGATGGCAAGGAGCAGTGTGAACCAGTCATTTGTATGATAAACCTGAGTACAGAGGAGGGCAGCAACCAAAAACCGTGTAGAGACAGTGGCTTTGGAGCTCAATATTGAGAAGGAATCTGGAGGGCTTGACAGGAAAATCTTTCAAACTATCTATTTATATCTGTGCTAAGTGAACCAGAAACATCTCCAAGTTTATTCTTTAGAAGGGTTTCAACAAATTTAACTTGACAAACATTAGTTAGTAGGGGCTCAGCACTGTTTGTTACTGATCTCAGTAACTAATCTAAAACTAGATTTATTATTCCATGGACTTGTAGCCTAAGGTGCTGCAATAACGAAGAGTTGTCTTGCCTAGCAGGATGCGTCAATTAAGTAGAGATTTCAGCAGAAGAGGCAGTTACTTCAGTGACTGCCAGATACAGTGGGTTGAGTTACAGAACTAAAAATGGTGAGTGATGGCAATGTGAAAGTGCCCTCAGCTCTCTTGTGTTCTTATGCAAAAGGCTTGACCATCAAGACATTTGGATGTCTGGACTTCTTTGTTGCAAAATAATCTCATGGTCAAAAAAGCTTAGCAGCAATTTCGACAGTTTGTGGAAGGGAGCCACTGATTTTTTCCTAACTGTTGTATTTGGAAAGAAAGTGGTAATTTTAATCATAAGGTAAGGTAGAACTGGATAAAAGAAGAGGATGGGAGGAGTGGTGAAGTGTATTTCAGTGAATAGCAGAAAATTGCAGCAAGGGCAACAGGTGACATGTGAAGAGCAGGGAAATTATGAAGAGAGTAGAAAAGATTGTCTGGTAAACTTTGTTAAAAACTGTGATAAATTCAAACTGGAAAAGCCTCTTTTTTGTTTTCTAGCTAAAAGAAAATTGATAATTCAGTATTACAACCAATTTTGGAATTGACAAATTCCCTTTCAAGTTTAAAAATGTGATTACTTCAGTATGTGTTATTGTCCTAATTATGCTCTGCTGTAACTTGATAAAAAAAAACAAAACCTTTTTATTTCTCTCATATCAGCAATTCAGAAATTTTTGCATTCAAATTTAAATCTTCCTTTCCTCCCATTGTCCCGAACAAACCATGAACTGTAATTCATGAAGACTTGAATGTCCTTTGGAGTACTAAGACATGATGTGCTATGGATTTTTACAATTGGCAAGTTATTTTCTGTTGCAGAGATACAGCCCACTGATCCATGCTATCATCTTTCTGTTTTGTTTTCATCTTTTACAGACATAAAAATTTTGTTTTAAGATGTTGAGAAGTGTTTTGGGTCAACACTAAATGTGGTTTTGAATGCACTGAATGGGCTACAATTTGGGGTGTCTTTTGTATGGCTGGGAAGTGCTGGGAAATTGCAACTTATACCCCAAGGGTCCTTCCACTTCAGTGTTTGTAGAGCAAAGTAGTTACTTCTCATTTGTAGCTAGACTGTGGTCAGGTGCTGTTCATTTGCCTCATGGCTGTAAAGCAGGATCCTTCTTAAAGCTCTGTATGTGCCATGCTTCCACCATGCTTCCCAACTGGAAATCTACCCGTTCCTGTGATTTAACTACGCACAATGTATGCAGAGGAGTTGCTCCATAAGCAGCAGAGCTAGTGAACCTCTATTTCTTAAGGATTTGTGCCTCCTTGCTCTTCAGCCAGTCCTTTCCTGGTTTTTTGCTCTATCCATCTCATCCTTTAGCAGCACTGCTAATTTGCTTTCATTCTGTCTCTGCCCCAAGCCCAAAGCGGCTCACTGCTATATTATTTTTAATTCCTTCCCCTTTTCTTTAATTACAAGCTGAATCAGACACTGCTTGCTCTGAATGTTTCAAGACTATTTGTGTAGAGGCTAAACAGAAGACGTTTCTGCTAAGTGACATATTCTGCCTCAGTGGAGGCCTCACTTGCATTCTGTAGTTCCTGATTTTCATGAAAGGTGTAGAAATGCAAAGTAAGGCTGGATTGCTTTGTCCGGTTTGATTGGCATTGACTGTAGGGCAATGTGTTTGTGTAAGCCTCATTTCCATAAGAAACCAGGGGAAAATGCTTTAGGAATAAATTAAGAAAACTTGCTTTGAATGCATATTTTTAGACTTGTTAGTCTTATACATATTTAGACAGATAAATTGATGTTAAAATAAAACAACAGTTTTGAGTGTTTTGAAGCAGTGTGTTTTACAACCCCCAAAATTAGGATGATAGCTTAGCATGATTAATCATGTAACAACTGTTTAATTTAACCTGCCAGAAAAAAGTGTGTGCATTTAACTTAAACGTCCTTTTTATCTTCAGTTTTATGTTGATGTAACTAAAGAATATGGCTAGACTCGATTTTCTGCTTATTAGCTAATCTGGTAAAATTCTTTTGGGAATAGAGGAATCTAGCCAAATCATTAAAAGCTATTTATGTTTGGATTTTTTTTTTGTTTGGTTTTCGGGGTGGGTTTTTTGTTTATTTGTTGTTGTTCTTGTTGTTGTTGTTACATTGGGTTTTTTTAAGTCTTGTGAAAAACATTAGTTTTGAGAAATTTCCATCTTTGGGGTGAGGAAAACAATGTTCTGGTTACAGCAGACTGTTAACTATACCAACTTGGAAAAAAACCCTGCTGTTTTTCTTAAATAGTGTTTTAGTTGCTCTTGGGGCAACAGATGAAATAATGGAACAGGAAAAATCCTTTTCATAATAGATGAAGTTTTTATGATCTGCATTATTTTTTTTCATGTAATTAGTGAAAGGAAGTCAGTATTTGACAGATGAAAACAGCCTAGAGTTTAGGCTGCTGTTTTCTTGCATTTTTCTTGGTCTTTGTCAAAAACTGCTGATTACTTTTGAAATTTAATGACGGAGATGCATTTTTAAATGGCCTAACTGCCATCTCTTGTCAATGTTTCAAATACTTTGCAAAATACTTTTTGTTTTCAGTTTACATGTATAACATAAATAATACAATGTCAATAAAAGCACATCAAATATGGGAAGAGAAGACAAGTCATATTTATTAAATGAAATTCAAACTTTATTCTTCATCACCTAGGTTCTTTTTTTATCATTTGCTTCCAGTTTTTTTACATAGGTAGGAAGGGCTATTGTTAAATATAAGATTTTTTTCCCAAGGTTTACTGATGCAAAATGATTTTCAGGAATTGGTGAGACATGTATTTGGATTTGTCTATGAAGTAGTCAGTATCTTTGCAAAATCTGTGCTTTCTGAAAAGGGAGAGAGGATGAGCAGGGAAAAGTCCATGTGATTATTTAGGAATGACAGAGTTGAAATTTACCTGGACGAATAACTATACAGATCTTTTTCCTTTATTGCAGGAACTGAGAATTCCTCTTTAAAAGGTGCAGTGCTGTGGAAATTGTTACTGCCTGTAGAAAAAATGGACATGTTGCAGATACTGCGTAAAACCACAGAGCGTTTGGAATGTGACTACTGCAGCTTCAGGGGAACTGACTATGAAAACATACAAATTCATATGGGTACCGTTCACCCAGAGTGTTGTGATGAAATGGATGCTGCTGGTTTGGGTAAACTTATATTTTATCAAAAAAGTGCAAAACTGTTTCACTGCCATAAATGTTTCTTTACCAGCAAGATGTATTGCAATGTATATTATCACATCAAAGCACAGCATGCAGCACCTGAGAAGTGGAACGAAGAGCAGAAAGAGCAACAGGTAGAAGGAGATTCAGATTCATCCCAAAAAAGTGTCACGTTGGAGCCACAGAAACCTACCCTTTCCCCTGAGTCACGCAAGCCTGCCCTTTCTCCCGAGCTCCCCAAATCTGAACCTGTTGTTTCCCCCAAGCTTCAGAAATCTTCTGTGTCTCCAGAGCCCCAGAAGTCTGCTCAGTTGACTTTCTCAGAGCCAGAGAAGTCAGTCCAGACTGTGTCCCCAGATCCAGAAAAATCAGCCCAGGCCACATCTCCCGATCCAGAGAAGTTAGCCTCATCTGTGTCCCCTGACCCACAGAAGCCGTCCCCTGTCTTGTCTCCTGACCCACAGAAGCCATCCCCTGTCATGTCTCCTGACCTACAGAAGCCATCCCCTGTCGTATCTCCTGATCCACAGAAGCCACCCCCTGTCATATCCCCTGATCCACAGAAGCCACCCCCTGTCATGTCTCCTGACCCACAGAAGCTGTCCCCTGTTGTGTCTCCTGACCCACAGAAGCCATCTCCTGCCATGTCCCCCGACCCACAGAAGCCAGCCCCAGCTGTGTCTCCAGAGCCCCGGCGACACTCCCCAGCAACGTCTCCAGAGCCCCGGCGGCACTCCCCTGCCATGTCACCAGAGCCTCGGCGCCATTCTCCTGCTGTGTCTCCAGAACCCCGCAGATACTCCCCAGCTGTGTCACCAGAGCCAAAGAAACCTCCCCCAGCAGTGTCCCCTGAACCACGGAGGTATGCCCCAGCTGGGTCTCCTGAGCCACGGAGGCATCCCTCTCAAACGCGTCGGCCAGCTTCTGCTTCCTCTCCTGAAGCACGGAGGCCTGCTTCTGCAGTTTCACCAGAGTCATGGAGACCTGGGCCAGCTGTTTCCCCTGAGCCCTGGAGGTCTTCACCTCACGAAGTGCAGAAATCTTCCACAGTTTCTCCCTGGGCTTCAAAGCCTGCCATGTCGGTGTCCGTAGAATCCCGGAGGTCTACCCCCGAGTCCCGAAGGCCTGGTCCGGTTGTGTTGCCAGAACCTAGGAGACTTGTTTCTGATTCCTGTAAGTCTGCATCCTTTTCTGAATCCCAGAAGTCTACTCTTGTTTCTTCTGAGCCCTGGAAACCCATCTCATCTGTTTACCCTGAAGGCTGGAAACCTGTTCTGTCCCCTGACACATGGAAGCATTCTCCCCCTGTTTCTCCTGAGCTTCGAAAGTCTAGTCACACTGTTTCCTCTGACTCTTGGAA
This sequence comes from Sialia sialis, assembly GCA_009812075.1. Classification (NCBI taxonomy): domain Eukaryota; kingdom Metazoa; phylum Chordata; class Aves; order Passeriformes; family Turdidae; genus Sialia; species Sialia sialis. The sequence goes on along the minus strand of VRYO01002772.1, from coordinate 65,768,609 downwards.
GCCTTCTTTCTTTCCTGAGGTGCGTAAGCCTGGTGTTTCAGTATCTCCTGAATCTTGGAAACTCTCTGAGTCACGGAAATCCATGTATTTTCCTGAAACTCAGAAATCCACCTCTGCTGCTTCATCTGAGATTCAGAAACGGGCTCATTTCTCTGAACCTCGGAAAAGAGTGTTGTTCCCAGAGACTCGTAAATCTAATCCTACTGCTTCTACTGATGTCCAGAAACGTGCTCTCTTTTCTGAGCCCCAGAATCAGATGTCTACTTCTGCTGTTTCTAATGAAGGTCAAAAACAAGCTGTGTGTTCTGAAGCCCAAAAATCCACTCTTGTTTCCTCTGAAGTCCAGAAGCATGCCCTGTTTTCTGAAGCCCAAAAACTCACTTCCATTTCCCCTGAAGTTCAGGAGTCTACTTCCTTTCTGGAGTCTCAGAAATCCATATCTCCTGAAGTTCAGAAACCTAGCCTCTTTACTGAGCCTCAGAAACCTACTCCTGTTTCTCCTGAGACACTTAAGCAAGCTGTTTTCACAGACTGCCAGAAATCCGCTGTTTCCCCTGATGTTCAAAAGCATGCTGTATTTTCTGAGATGCAGAAGCCTGCTGCTGCTCTAACCTCTGATGTCCAGAGACATGCTGAAACTACTGTACCTTCTGAAATCCAGAAGAACATCCTGTTTTCCGAGCCTCACAAGTCTGCTTCGGGCTTTTTTTCTGAGCCCCAAACACCTAGTGAGTCTGGTGAGAGTGACTTTCTCTCTCACAGTTTAGACGATCAGAAACCACTGGATGATTTATTCTCACAGGATGAACAATCAATATTAGCCAAAGAATCACCTGAACACATGTTATATTCATGCCCAAGAAAGAAGCCCAAGAAGGAAAACCAGGAGAACTCAGATTCTGAACTAAATAGCAGTGAGTGTGGAAAAACAGCGGTGGACTCAATGGAGATAAAGGAGCAAGAATCCAATAGTGACCAAGAGCAGTATGATATGGAGTCATCTGATTACAGCAAAGAGAGCAAAATGGATGCAACTACTCCTACGCAGCCACAGTGTGTGCTTCAGTTTACTGAAGAGAAAGAGGCTTTCATCTCTGAGGAAGAAATAGCAAAATACATGAAGCGTGGCAAGGGAAAGTATTACTGCAAAATTTGTTGCTGTCGTGCAATGAAAAAAGGTGCTGTCTTGCACCATTTAGTTAACAAGCATAATGTTCAAAGCCCATACAAATGTAAAATATGTGGCAAAGCTTTTCTCTTGGAGTCTCTTCTTAAAAATCATGTTGCTGCTCATGGTCAAAGTTTGTTGAAGTGTCCCCGTTGTAATTTTGAATCAAATTTTCCCCGAGGCTTTAAGAAACATTTAACCCATTGCCAAAGCCGTCATAGTGATGAGACACCTAAAAAACACTTGGACAGCCTTGAACCACTTGAAGAACAAATTTAATGTTTTTTTTTTTTCTTTGTGCTAGAAAAGCTGAATTTACAAAGTGTTCAGAAGTGTTACTGTATGTTAACCGAGTAGTTTAGCTGATCTGACAAGTCAGAAGATGCATGGTTTATTGTACTATGTTTAACTTGTCTTATAGCTGTATTACTTAAAAGATTTACTTTTAAAAGTAATTTTAAATGCGTGTTCATGTCTTTGTATTACCCATCAGTAGAGTCATATTTTATTTTTCAGATGTACTATGTTTTTGAAACCAAAATGGATACAAATTAGTTTTGTAAAGATTTGTAAAACATATAGGCAATTAAGGACTGGAGTGGCAAGCAATCCATATTTTCCTGTGAAGACAACTTCTTTTTTCACATTTGTTAAATGTTGTATTTTTTAAAATGTTTTTATCAAGTTCTCAAATCAGAATTTTCACTACATTGAATGTGAATGAGCCAGAAGATGAGGAGCTATCAATATTCCTGGAATAATTTCTGCCCTGAGGTTGTAATTGAGTGTATAGACATTTGTTGGAAATTTATTGCACTCAGTTCTCTGACTTGTCTCAGATTTAGAAGCATCAAGGTACTTATTTTGTGATTCTGTATTTTGGCCATGTTTTAATCATACTAATATACATGACATTGATAGATTAAAGTCAGACTATGTATAGCTCAACATTTTCTCTTGATGATCAAGATGTTTGTAATGTCAGACAACCCCTAAATTTCCTGTATTTGGTGAAATGTTATGCTTTAATGTTTTAACAATAAAAAGAAACCCAACCTGGTGTTGGCCATATTTTTTTTTGTTAAAGTCAAAAACAAAACCTTTGTGTTCAGTGTAGTATCTTTGGCAACAAGAGATACAAAATTACCCGGGAGGTCTGCTTTGAAACCTTCAGCTTTCCAGTCATCAGACTCAGTCATCATTAAGCAAGGTTAGTCTAAATTTTCCATCTCTTTCAGAAGAACATGTCAAATGTAAATGAAGGAAAACAAGAATTTATGCGCTGTTATTTGGGATGCTGGCCTTTGTGTGATTGTGTATTGTTTGTTAAAAAACATAAGTACTTTATAATTCAGAAGGAATGTAGATTTTAAGTGGAGGCAGCACAAGGAAGAAGGAATTCCTCTCCAGCTGAATTATGCCTAGACAAGCTGTTTTAAGTATGGGTTTAGGATATGAAGGTGTTAGTATTAAATTAATGATAAAGTCTGCAAGTGTAAGCTCCAGCCAAAGAGCTTCAGATTGGTTTGATCGAAGGTTGTACTTACATCTTTGTTGTCTTTCAAGGGGATTTCTGTAATGAAGGGCAATGGTATTTAAAGCTCCACACTCAGGTGATTTCTTAGTGCTGTTTATATGAATGGTTCAAATGCATTCTGTGACGTTCTGTTTCTGCAGTTCAGTGTAGAAAGTGGCATTAACTAAAAGCCAGTGTGAGTGACTTATTCAAGACAGCACAGAATCATACAGTCATTATTTACTTCCAAAGTGTAGAAAATATTTCTTGGAATAGCAAATAATATTTAATAATGGAAGTCAGCATAGTGAAATAATTTCCTGACTTAGACAGATGTCTTCAATATATACTCGGGTGTAATACTCACAATATTCAACTTTCAGGTTCCCTAACTTTTTAAAGGCTGTTAGTTACATTAATAGACCATATATATGATTGGGAAAATAGTCTTCTGCAGACAACTTGGAGGTATTTGTCAGAAAAGGCTATTTTTGTCTCAGATTACAACTTCATTTCTTTTGATAGTTGGGGAGAGATTCAAGAATTACTAGTTTCAGTAGTATTTTATCTTCAGCATAGCTAAGAGTGTATGTGGCTGCCTTGGTATATCAGTATGTTGAGTAGGTCTAGATCAGAGAAATCATATGGAATGTAACCATTAGCATATGAACACACATAACGTTACTGGCACTGATTGGTCTTACATTAATGAGTAAATGAATTGTGTAAAAAAACCCTGAAGCCCATTTAGGAGTCAGTGTTTTAAAGTAAGAATTTTGTGCTTCACAGTTGTCTATGCTGAGAAAAATTCTATAAAAGAAGTATTAAATTTTATTTCATTTAGTAGAAGTCAAGTCAAAGGAATTCTTGCTAATTTGTATTGTCTGGAATACTTGACCAGGTATTTCTTCTGAGCTGTACAATCAAAAGGCTTGCTTTCTTGCTTGCTTAGGGCAAAAGGGACAGTGAGTTCAGATGGGCTTATGGTGACTCTGAAACTGCACCCTGAATCACAGACATGCTGGCTAAGTTGCTTATGGATAATGTCCTGACAATTCAGTTACATTATTTCCTCACACTTGCCTCTTATCTGTCAGTTGTCTGCTGGGTTGCTTTTCTCTGTTGCTTCCTCTCTTTTTAGTCTGTCTTACTGAATGCTCAGGCAAGTTTTTTTCTTATACCTCATGAGAGTGCCCAAGGCACAAGTGCTAACCCCCAACAAAATGGATAAACTGTGTGTCTGTGTTTTGTGTTTCATTAGCTGAGCTAAGCCTTGGTGTTGTAGTAGAGACTTGCTGTTCTGTTGAAGCTGCAGGGTAGCCCTCATTGTACCTAGACACTCCATGACTGCAAGAGGGGTTTGTGTAGGTATCAAAACCAGATGTTCTAATTCCCTGTCTCAAATGCTTATACTAATGTTGACTCATCAAAGTGTACAACCTTCTGAAACCCAAAACCTCAAACTCCAAAGTTTAAGTGAAACTCAGTGGAAAAGCAGGCATTTATTCCCAGAGGCTTCCTCCAGTGCTGCAAGAGAAAAAAATTAAAAACAGTTGTTCTGCTCTTTGTACACCCAGTGTTTACTTTTATTCTTCATTCTTCCTCCATGCACAGCCTTGAAACATATTGAGGAAAAACATCTTTTAAATAACTCCCAAACTTCCTGCCTTTTAAAAGTGAAAATAAAAATAAATACTTAAAACCTAATGAGGGTAATCAAATGCTTGCATTAGGAAAAAGGTACCTAACATAGGGATGCAGAAGACTGGAAGTTTTATCAATTACAGTGTCCATGCTATGTACTTCTAGCTAGGAGTAGTCAGATGTTCACAGACACAAGAGGGTGAAGTTTCTGGCAGCTTCTCTCAGAGGACCTCTCTCTCCCTGTAGCCCCCCACTACCCAAGCCAATACTTACTGTTGAATTAGTGGAAAAAAACTGAGCAAAGAAAATAGGGTGGGTGGATTGGTGACTGCAGTGCAACCTTTGCCTTTTCCTCACCAGCAAGGTCTCCCACTCCTCTCTGTTTAGTCCAAAGGTGGACGTAGTAGAAGGTTGATTCAGGAGTGACTCAAGAGAACTCAACTCATGCACATCCGTGGTACCCTGGGGGTGGTGTCCAGGGTGCTATGGGAATTGACTGACTTCCAGGGCTATTGAATATCGTCTTTGATGGAGTTTGTTCCCTGTCATTGGAGAACAAATGCTGCACCCATGTTGAAAAGTACCGAAAGAAGATTCCCTGCTGACAAATATTTATTTCCTATATTTCTAATTAAAAATGATGAAAACATTTTAAAGGTGAATACTTCAGATATCACTGGCATTCTATAAATGTTAATACTTATGCTGACTCTAGGGACAGAATCTTTCTGAAATTTAAAGGAAACCAGGGGATGTGCATTGAAGAAATTTTAAAGCTACTTCTGTTTTCCCTCATTCTGCAGTTTCCAAATATGTAACATTATAAGGACTCATCAGACCTGAATTGGCTCAGTGATACCCCGTGCGGTTTTATTTTGGAAGAGAGCTGGTAATGACCAAATGAAGACTTTGGAGAAAAATCAACTCTGCAGTTGAAATGATTCTCAGCATGTCATTAACACATATTGGTAGAGCAACCTCACAGATGGGACAGAAGCTTTTTACATGAGGACCATATGTGCACTGACGAGATAATGTAATGACCTTTCTGCTGTGGCTTTGGCTTAAGGGGTTACTGCTGTCAGCTGCCTGTCTCCTTTTGTCTATGCTCTCCTCCTTAACCCCTTTTGGTTGAACTGTTCACCTGTGTAGTTTGTAAAGCAGAAATTAGTCTCTTTAAATGGCTTGACTATTTTTTTTTTTTCAAAACCAGAATGATTTCTAACTTACTACATATATGGTTAAACGAAGCGTCCCACTGTGGTGCAATGGGGTGTTAACATCCAAAAGGGGGAAAAAAAAAAAATATGGAGGTGAATGGTAGGTAGCAATTACATATTTCTTAGCAAAAGAGCATGCACATAGTAGGAAAACTTTCTTCACCAAAAAGAGAGTCAAGACAGGCTAGAGGAGGCAACTCAGGGATTCACCACTCTGGAGGGTATTTCAACACCACTTAGATGTGGCACTTGAGGATATGGTTTAGTGCTGCATTAGCACTTGGACTTGAACTAAGAGACCTTTCCAACCTAAAGAGTTGTAGCATTCTGTGATTCTACATGTAGCCTATGTGGACCAAAATATTCCTATTTGAATGAATCCTTCACTATAATGTCACTTCAGGTTCCTTCCAAGGCCCTGAGCACTCTGGTACTTGCATCAGCTGAGCCACAGACCTCCCTGTTGCATGAAATGCTTTCTGCTTCACTGTGAGGCATATCAATGTGTATTAGAATGTTTAATGGTTTTCTTAAAGTATTTTGCTGCATAGATAATTTTTTTTTTATGTGGGAATTACAACAAATTAACTGTGAAATACTGTTTTTCCCTCTAATTTTCAGATGCTATTCTGCTCTGTACCCAGCCTATTGTCCATTAAGACTCTTCCTCTGTACTCTGGAAGAAGTGTCTTTGTTTCAAAGTCAACATTAAAAATAAGTGATAGTATGGAATATTAAATTCTTCTAAAAAAATAAAATTGCTGTGGCTAAATGCAGGTTGTAGTTCATACAAACAAATCTTTAAACAAACTAAATGTTCTTGACATGCATATGAGAGAAATACACATAGGACAGGAAGGGGTATGTGTGTGCAAATACAGCATGGCTTTTACCAGTATCACTTCTTCACATGTAAGAGATTGTTTCATTATAGCTTTCTCTCATATCCAACTTCCTGAAGATTTCACAATTAAAATAATTTTCAGAATTAGAAACCAAACAGACTTAACCCCCTTTGGACTGTGCTGATCTGCAGGGTGCTCACAGTGAGTATAGGAGTGCAAAGTGTCAGAAAACATTAGCATGGAAATTCTCAATGATTTTTTGCAAGATTTGGTGTCCATTTTAATCTACAGAAGAGGAATTATGGCTTCTCATTGAATTGTAATATACAGACTTCTAGAATTATGTTTCAGCTAATTCAGTATGGATGTTTACTGTTTCTGCATTGCTAGATCATGTAATTTTATTTTTTTTTTAGTCCCCCATTATCCAATTCTTTTAATTTGCTCTGGAATCAGCAGCACATTTCTTGATTAGGCAGTACCTCTGTTGTAGCTGAAAAGAAATCTGCCTGAAGCTTGTATCAGCCATTTTTTATTTTTTGATGTCTTGCCCACAGAAGTTGTGGATGCCCCATCCCTGGAAGTGTTCAAGGCCAGCTAGTCTAGTGTAAAGTGTCCCTGCCCACAGCAGAAGGGCTGTAATTAGAGGATTTTTAAGACCCTTTCCAACCCAAACCATTCAGTGACTGTACGATTCTGTGCTATATCAAGGGCACAGAAGTTTTATTGTTCTCTGCCTCCCGGAGCTCTGTTTTGATCAGGTTGTCATTAGAGGGAGCTACAGAGCAATTTATGAGCAGATCAGCTTTAAACACGCCAAGTACACACACAATAATAATAATAATACACCAACATTTGGTTCAGAAATATCTCTGGGCTTTTGTCCTTGCTCTGGTGAATTAATTTTGGCCCTCCTATGGCTGATTTCCTCACCACTATATCCCAAGACCTTTGTTTTAAAGCAATTATTTGGTTTTTTTTGACTCCCCTCCCTGCTGTGCAGGATTTCCATTCCCTCAACACATGCATTATTTACAAAGGTGCTCAAAACATTTATGTAATCACCAAAAAACGACCTCTTTTGTTCTTTAGGCCACTACTCCTCACATCTTGGAAAGAAAAAGCTCTCAGGGAGTTTCAGAGGAGGTCTGCCCTTCCCATGGAGGCACTGGAGTGCTGGGCTGTGCTCGAGACCCTCTAGTGCCAGCCTGCTGTGCCCAGGACCCAAGTTCTGTAAGTGTAAAGAGGATTTCAGTGCAGTCCTCGGCAGCTGATGCATACAGGAGAGACAGCTATGTCTAGCAATGGGGCTTAAAAATCTCAGACCTGCTGAGTGCCAGAAGATAAGGGGATGAAGCAGGACCACAAGTACAGTAATTTCACAACTATAAGCTGTACCTGATCATAAGCCGCACATCCGGGTAGACCAAGGGATTTGTCCATATATAAGCCGCATTTTTAAAATGAGGATCCATGTGTTACAAAGTAACGAGTTCATAACAGAATCGAGCTAGCGCGGGGTTTGGTGTCAGGTGCTCAAGTTGCAACAGTTTTCATAGACCAGCAAAGACTTTAAAGGCAGCCCCAGGTGCCCTCCCTGGCCAGCTCTCACTTCTGGGTTGCCATTTCACTGTGATTTGTCCATAGATAAGCCGCACGTGATGATTAGCCGCACTACTGGGGTAGGCTGGATTCTTCAATGAAAAAGGTGCAGCTTATAATCATGAAATTACTGTACCCCCCTCAGTTGTTGCTTGTAGTAGTTGTGTCGAGATGGACACAACTGGCATTATCACTAGTCCCTTATTAAAAACTTTTCATGCCCTCTCTCAGTAGACTTCTGTCAGGCAGCTCCACACAACTTTGACTCCTTCTCTCTGCAAGTTTGCTTCTTTCTCCTACATAACTGGCTAACCCCAACCTGTGCCTTACCCAGCCACCTAACCCTGTCTGTCCCTCATACAGCATCTTCTTACCTTGTCTGTCCCTTGCATGACCATGTCATCTCCTCACAGCACAGCCAGAAAACTCCATCCCAAAGTGCAACATCTCCAGCACTCCAACTCATAGCCAGCTAGCCCACTCTTTTATAACAGCCAAATTCACTGGATAGGCAAAGCTGTTTCTACTCCTTGGTAATCAGTGCAGCAGTAATTCATTGGGAAAGATTGCCTTCTGCACTATCCTTACAAACTGTTCTCCTACACTTGCTCACAGCAGTTGCAGCTCCCACTGCTTTTGTGGAAGACCCCAGCACAGTTTCTCACCCAAACCTTACACTGAGAAGGACGCACAGAAATCACACAGTGATTCAGAGTCACACAGAAATGCACTGGAGGGAACTAGTGAGATGGAAAAGAGGTGTGAGAAACCGCATTTAGATCCAGGTTAAGCTCTCTCAGGTTTGAGCAGAGAGAGGGTAATCTCCAAGTAAGAAATCTAAACATACAAATCCAAATGTAGCTGGTGGTGTCATGGTACACATGGTGTCAGTAGTACACTGGCTGGGTTTAGTACGTTTTTCCACTTCCAGCACTGACAGCCTTATTTGTTATTGATGCACAGCAAGACAGTGTCTTGCTGTCACCATGTTGGAGATGTATTTATTTATCTTTTGTATCTTACCTAATATTAAATTAGATATAAGGGAGAACTTTACAGTAAGGATGGTGAGGCACTGGAACAGGTTGCCCAGAAAATTTATGGATGCTCTATCCCTGGATTTGCTCCAGGCCAGGTTGGATGGATCTTTAAGCAACCTGGTCTAGTGGAAGGTCTCCATGCTAGGGGGGTTGGCATGAGATCACCTTTGAGGTCCTTTACAACCCAAACCATTCTATGATCCTCTGTTACATCTGTGCTCTGAGACGTTGCCCTCAGGTGCAGCTTGCCATCTGCAGTCATATTTCCCTTTGAAATCCTTGGGAATTTTGTCTGAGTGAGGCTGTGCACAACTTGACTTACAGAGGCAAAAGCAGTTTGCAGATACAAAATACAAACAAGCCCTGAAATGTCTGTCCTTCATCATTTTGCATTGACTTGCTGTGGTCTGGGCCATCTCCAGCATTTTTTCTCTCTACTCTCATTACTCCAGGCAATAATGAAACTGAATAAGTGAAATGATGAACTTGGCCTTGACATGGTCAAAATGTTGTTGAAATGGGAAAAAATACAAACATACTGCCTTGGCCATAGGAACCTTCCTGCTTCATTTATAGTAAAAAAATATCAGAAGTCTTTAATTCCCTTAATTCATAGTCAATTTAAGACTTCTCTGACACACATCTGCTTTTAAGTATTGCAAGAGGCATTAGAGACAAAAAAATCAGAAGGCTTTCATAGTTTGATCTTTCCATCCTGCCAGTAAGAAATTTTTTGAAATCTAACTTCGTATTAAAGCAACTAAAGTAAAGTTGTAGGGATGTCTTAATTGTATGGAAATGATCACCAGGGATGGTCACATCAATTGGAAGCAAATGCTTCTTTTGAGTAATGATCTCCTGCTGCAAGATGAACTGACAAAATAAGATAAATGGTCTTAGCCAGGTTTGTTGGCATAGCCTTCGTTGTGGTTTCAAAGCAGCAAGGAAAGATTCAAATACCTATGTGTTTACAACAGAATCAGAGCTATTTATCTAAACTGATTTATGTCGGCACATTTATGTGCGAACAGCTGAAGTGAAGATTCCAGTTTTCCTGATAAATAACAGAAAATTAACCCACCGCCCCTGGCTTGTGCAGCATAGCTCACATTGCTTCACAGCAGCTGCAGGATGGGTTTTTTACATTTTGTGTAAACAAACAGATATGATTCCAGCACAGGGCAGGGCTCCTGCCAGGCTCTGGTGCAGCAGCTCCATGATCTCCCAGCCAAGAGAAAGCAGGCCCTGGAGCTTTTGATGGCTGTTGGCCTGGCCTGTGTCCTATCCAGATTTTTTAAAACTGCCTATTTTATTGTTTGGCTATTAACTTGTTGCTGATTAGGTGGAAGGGGTTTGTTTATTAAAAAAAAAAAAAAAAAGAAAAGAAAAGAAAAAAAGGGCCAACTAATTGAGTTAAAACTATGTGGTTTATGGCAGAAAATGCCAAAGTTAATTATGGTTACCATCTGTTTCATCAAAACTCTTATTTGCTTTGGATACCTCTATTTTCAGGTCAGGGCTGGTTTCAATATCTTGCTCAAATTTATTCCAGTGACGAGGCACTTTAAAATTAAATTACCTTTTTTTCCATAACCCTGAGCAGAGTGGTGATGTCTGCAGTGACCTTATAGTGCTATTTCTTGTAAAGAAAATATTGCTGTGGCTTTAATCACTGCAAGCTTAGCTCTGCAAGCAGAGAGCTTGCATGTCTTTTTCCAGGGATTTATTAAAGCAGATCTGCGTGTTTCTGTGTGAGGCATATTGTAAACATGAATGGCATTCTTTTCCCCAGTATCTCCTTTCCACTACCTGACCATGATTTAATTTCTGATATGTCAGTTCTCAAAAAACCCACAAAGAATTCACCTTTCCCCATGGTACTTCTGCACACACCTCATTGCTAAGAACTGTGTCACAATGCATGAGTCAGCTACCTTGCAATACACTTTTATGGCAGAGTCTGGAGGAACCGAGTCACTGGACATTGCATGAGCTTCTCCCCCATGAACTGATTGCAACACAAGGCCATTTATAGCAGACTCCCTAGGGAATGCTAGCATGCACACCACTTCTTGACTGGTTTCCAGGAGGGTTGTGAGGTATTTGAAATCAATGTTATGTATTGCTATCAGCAAATAGAAGAGGCTAGGCTATTACTTACGTGATGGAAGAAAGGTGCCTATGAAGCTGGTATCAGAAAAATGGCAAAGTACAATAACTTCTTTTAACAGCACATCTGTCTTATTATATACATATTCTCCAAAACATTCATTTCTCTGTCAAAGGTATCACTGACCAAATGTTTGTCATTTTCAAGGCTCAAAGGAACACATGAACTCATATGTACTAAATCCTATGAATTCAAGGAAAATTCAATGGAGATTTGATCTGCTGCTGGAAGGAAAAAATCTTTACCCTGCTTCTTTCAAAGAGAAACAAAAACATCCTTTATTATTCCTAGTGAGAGGACTGTGCTGCTGCTACCACTCTACGTAGTGAAATGATGACTCCTTGAAAATCTTGCTGCTCTTACTTCTTAAATAAATACTAACCTAATGGGAGTGATAGAGAATTAGGCAATAAGATTAGAAAAGAGAGATTGTTCCTGAATCAGTCCATTAGGATTAACCAGGCTTTGTTCCATAGCAACTTAGCTAAGAATAATCATGACTGCAAATAGTGCTGTTCCAGTTTCTTGGGTGGAGCACAGAGTAAAATTGCTGGTCTCCAAATGCAATTGTTAATGTGTTTGGCGGTTCTTAAATGTCACTGTGGCTTTCCTTCAGCAATTCAGTTAGAATTCATTTTGCCATCACATGTGATGCACAAGGAATTCAAACCCCTGCAGGCAAGCTGAGTTCATAAAGTCCTTGCATTTTCAGATTATTTCTGGTGGGACATTATTTCTGGCATTAACATTTGAGGTTGGCAGCATTGACTCTGCCAAGAGTCACTGGTACACGAGGTATGAAAGGAGTATGGGAGGGATGTGGGCTGGGGCAGTCAGGCTGGCGCTGGTGGGTCCTGATGATAAACCAGTTCTCAAGAATGAGGATCTCAGGTGGAGGAGAAATTCAAAACACCTCTGTTCATCCATGCTGCAGGACACACATAGCCAAGCCCTGTTGTGGGAGCAGCTGAGCTGAGCCCAAGGAAAGGCAGTGTCACCAGTGAGCAGTTTGATTACATTGATTATGTCCAGGAAGAATCTTGAGAATCTTCTGAGAATTCTAAGTCTTGAATTTCTTTACATTACTTGTTTTTATTTTTCTACTGTACAGTCCCCTCCCTCACATTGCAACATGTTTTTATTTTAAATGCATCTGCTTGTCTCTTTTGTTCTTGGAAACTGTGGTGCTTTCTTAATACACTAATTTAAATTGGCATGAATAATTTCTACATACTTGATTATGGTGTCACAACCATTTAAACAAAGATGATGAGAGCGAATTTAATCACTTCACTGCAGGCAACACCAAACTTACTCAGGGTTCAGGTAGCGTTTATTTGTGTACTCAAAACGACTGCAAAATAATCTGGTAGGAAAAACGCCACGCCACAATATTTATTGGCTTAGGGTTTAATGTGTGTTTCCAAGCAGTCACTTATTTCTCCTAAAACCAGACAATACCCTAGAAGAAGGTGTTTTCAGGGACACCCCTTCTTCACATGTGCCTCTTTTTAAGGATACTCACTGGGAAAATCTGTGGCTTTGGGACACTCTCCACTCTGTCCTGCCCACAACCATTACCAAGTCTGTTGATCCAACAGTCTCAGCTCTTCTGGGCACCCCACAGCCTTTGTCTGTGGTGAGTCTGGCTGATGCCAACAGCAGATCACATCTTGTTTTAATTGTCTGGCCTGAGCCTGCTGCCCAGGTTCCTCCACCAGCTGATGGTGTGTGATGGGTACCACCAGGGAGTGGCTCAGGGGCTCCTGTAGCTGCCTCCCACTACAGACTTTACCTCCCCTTCCCTGGCTGCAGACAGGACACAGGTGTCCAGCCAAGACCTGACCCAAATGTGTAAGAAAGGAAGTGAGATGACTGACAGACAAGTAATCCCAACACAAATTCACTGAAATGAAACAGTTTATTCCTGTGAAGGGAGGTGAAGAGCAGAAGACAGGATGAGGAGAGTGAAGCCCATGCATACATTTCCCTATTAACTGTAGGTTTTTGGCTTGTCTGCTGTCATTCTTCAGTTCAAGGTCACCCTTTATTATGGGTGTTTCACCCAGGTGGTGTTGACAGTTCCGTTTACACATGCACACACACACACAGATGCCCACACACTCCATCTGGTTTCTTTGCAGATCAGCACCTTCCAAGTTTTGGTCTCCTCTTTTCTCCTAGCTCCAACTCTGGGTTCTCACCAGCCAGACAGTCACCAGGGCATTTCCCATCTCGCTGCTGTTTTGCTAAGGGCTTATGATATTGGCTGAACCCCACCTTGCCTTGCCATTATTGCTTTTCCCAATTTTCCCCCCCCTCCAATTACCTGCTTCTGATACAACTCCTTACAACCAAGTGAATAATGGCAAACTCAAAAATTACAGCATCTTTACAATATAATATCCATCCCTGTTATGTTTACCACATGGTGCTCGAACTCTTCATCATCCAGTTTCATTGAAGGTAATTCTGTAATCTGATCACAGATAATTCTGTAATTCTGGTAATTCTGGAGTCTGCTTACCTTTAAAATAGACACCCAAAATGTACATAAGATTTATGCCTGTGGTTATGTACAATCCTGTGTGCCTTTGATAGAAAACACCTGCAAATCTTGGGGAGACACGACAGATAGACTTTCTGGGGTATATAATTTGGAAATTCATATGCAAGATTGCAGAAAGCCCATCCCACTGATGGCAGACTTCACACTATAGGAGATTATCCATGCATTGCATCAGACACAGGCACAGTTTACAACAAAGGGCCCATCCCATCTGAGCCATGTCATGGGCACTGTGGTTTGCTGAAAGAGTTGTGCATGTGTGGCCATGATACTGAAATTCCTGTCTGCCATCTAGTTTTCTTGTATTGGTAGAAGCCTCATTGTGTGCCGTCTTTTGCCATGAGGAGGAGTGCACATTGCTTATCAGCAGTATGTGTTCTGGTTCCACTTGCTGCCCTTACTCTGTGTCCTTGGGTATGTGCACCTCTTAGGTTGTCTGCCAAATCACTCCTTTGAGGCTGAAATATTCTTCATGATACTGGGTTAGGAAATAGTTGTGCAGGAACAACAAACAAGGAAATGTGGCCTCTGTGTTGTCCTTTGGCTTGGAGCTAAAATTAAGTCTGTCAGCAGGAGAGGGGAGCAGATGCTCTGCAGGCTGTGCTGGTGCACAGGCTCCAGGGCCAGCTGAAGCCACGAGAAGGCTGCAAGTGGGGCAGCTCACACTCACAGCACTGGGGTAAAGCTGCAGTGTGTGTGACAAAGTACCCCCTGTGCCCTTCATCTGCCCTGAGCATGAGGTAGGACACTTACCAAGTGCATTTTTGATCTTCAATTCCATTTAAAAAGAGAAAAAAACCAGAGGAAATAACCACATCTCCTTGTCTAAATCACAAGAATTTATTATTGTTTCGTGTTTTTTTGCCAAGTTCATAAATAACACCTCCTTTTTAATGCTTTGCTGGAAAATGCTTTCCAGAGCTGGTTTAATCTCTATATTTTGTTAATATCCTGTGGATGCTTGGATAAATTCTAATAAAGCAGTCAGAGTGTGCCACCATGGGAATTCTATCAAAATCCTCCTGTGGAAAATAGTATTCATCCCAAGGGATCTGTCATAGGTCAAACAAAAGCTGTTATATCTCCTCCTTATTTTGAAAGCACCCATCTTCTCAGCTTTTATTTGCAACCAATATAAAAAAGCTTTTTGTCAGCAATTTGTCTTTTTATTTATATGCTGGTGTGCTAACTAATTATTACAATTCCACTCAGTGCTAATCTTGCCATAATGGTATTTCTAGTATGACAACTTTCATCTTCTGACTAAACAAGCACAGTCTTGCCTTTTCTCAGCATGGCCATGAGTCAAAAACAAGTCACAGGGAATTGAGGATCTTAGGGCTCTCCTGTGCACGGTTTTTCCATGAGTGCAATTAGACAAGTTCAAGTCAAAGCAATGCATCCCGCAAGCATGGGTGAAACTGCCTTTCTGTTGGAGTCAGCCCAGCTTATCTGCATCAATTCAGTGTAACAAGCAGTCCATGTAAGAATAAGTGCTCTGGAGTACATGGACTGGCTGTCCTTCTCTGGCTGAAACAGTACCACAACATCCACCACTGTCTCAATGTTCCCAGAACATTTTTTTTTTTTTCTGACAATACAAGTGTGAAATTTTAGAAAGAGTTCTTAGGACAAGAAATTGGACATCATGCTGTTCATCAAAACCGTGAAATTTTCCCCTGTGCCTCCTTTCAGATCTGGGAATTGAGAGCCTGCACTCTGAGGCTACAATAGTACAACACAGGGAACTGTTGTTGATCTCTTACCAAATGACTGTTAGGTGTAGGAACACACCCTTTGCCACTCACCCCAGGCAGCAAAGGTTCTTCTGACACAGCAGCTCATGCAAAGGGCTCACCATGCAGAAACCTCACCACAGGACCAGACTGAGGGTAACTGTCCTTTGCCACATGTCCTCCAGGGCATGACACATCTGTGTCATGGGAGTTTTCTTTGTTCCTTTTTTTTTTTTTTTTTTTTTTTCCTTTTTTTTTCTTTTTTTAAAACCTGACTACCATGTGCTGATGGTGCAGGTACACAGTATGTTTGCTTTGGCAATGAAAGCAGCTGAATAATTTCCCACTTCTTCCCCCAGCCCAGCTGTTCACCCTGTTCCTCCCGGTTGTGCTGACTCTTTGCATATGGGTAGGACAAGCCAGGACAGAGAAATAGCAATGTTAAAAAGTAACTTTCTACAAAAAACTCCCAACATTCACAGTTACAATGAGGACACTGAGTTGTGATTAGGACAGGAATGCACTGCAGAGGACAAGCAGCTTTTAAATACATCATTACAAAAGTAATTCATACAGGAGTCGGCAAAAGAAGTAGGAAGCAGCTTGTGTTAGGGACCAGGATGTTAAAGCTACAAAATGTGTGAAAAACAAGTGTTGAAATAAATAGACTAAACAACCAAGATGACATTTGGAATTACACAAGTGTGTTGTCATCTACTGTGAGCATCACATGTACTTCTTCAATCTGTCTAATCTAATACAAACATAGAGCAGCAGGTATATCTAAAAAAAGCCTCTTTGAAAACAGCACAGATATCCATCTTGCCTTGAGGAGATGATAAGGAAGACAGCAAACCAGGTATGACAGCACCTGGAGGCATCATTTAATGTGTGATTAGAAGGCATTCACATTCCACTGTGATGAGAGCAGTAAAGCAGGAGAGGAGAGGAGAGGAGAGGAGAGGAGAGGAGAGGAGAGGAGAGGAGAGGAGAGGAGAGGAGAGGAGAGGAGAGGAACCATACAAGTTCAGCACAAAAAAAAAAAAAAAGAGATAGCCTTAAAGCTTGTTTTTTGAATGCTAAATTTACTGGAGCAAATTGAATATTTTAATTACCATTGACATATTCGAACACAAGTTTTCCTTCAATATGTTTTTTCTTTCTTGCCTTATAGCAAGCTGTTATGATGAAAACCTGTTTCCAAACACACAGCATTGGCTCCTTGCATGAATTCTGGTTTGTACAAGTAACTTTCACTCAAATTCAATCTCTTTTGGGACACTTCTAGAGCTTGTGTTTTGTAGAACTTCAGACTCACTGATTACAGATTTTTTTCTTGACTGGTAAATGAACCTATATTGGTTTGCCCTTCCACTCTAAAGTGTTTTTGACAGGTAAATTGAGGTGTCAAGATTTGATGTGTTTTGTAGTGAGAATAGGAATGAAGCTGCCATTTGATTTTAATAGTGACTTTCTGGGCCCTGGCTTACCCACAGATGATCTTGCTCAAGAAAGAGAAGAGAGAACTTCAGGTTTTGCAGATGAGAAAACTTCCTTCTGAGAGCAGAAACAACAGTGCCTGATATGTGGCCCTTGAATGTCTTTTCACTGTGATTTTAAATTAAGCTAACAGATACTTATTAAAACTTCTGCCATATTTTAAGTGCTGTTTGGATGTAATCTGTACAGTAACTACTTCCAAAATGCCCTCACTCTAAACAGGAGAAGATTTAACATTAGCATTTTTATCTCATGCTAAGAAAAGATTTCTGAGCAGGAGTAGTTGAGGAGACTGTGTTTGCCTTTGAATTACTTTTCTGCCTTAAATTTAAATTCTGTTATAATAGCACTTTCTTTCCAAAAAAAACTTTTCAGTATAGTTTTCCCTGACAATGCTGGAAATCCCATGAAATCACTGGTGATCATATTTCATAGGTTTGTGGGTGAAATTTTGAAGGAGTTCCTGAGATATTTTGGCTATGCATAGTCAGAAATCAGAAAACTGCCCCTTCCTTCTCTGGTTTTGATGCAGAACAACTCCTGCCTCAGTGCTGCAGTGCTTGCTCCTGTCCATGGTGCTCTGGTGGGAACACCTGCCCCAGCTGTTTCCTTCCCTTGCTGCTCTTCCCCTTCACTGCCACACTGCTCAGATCCTCTTCCACCTGCAGAGCTGGGCTCTTAGTACCCAACATTGCTGTTCCCTTAAAATGTTCTTGGCAACTTTTGTCTGGGGCCTGGAGGGAAATACTTTAAAACCCAACAAAGAACAGATTTCAGCTGTTGATCTCAGCAGTTCTTGCAGCTACATCATTTCCCTGATGCTTGCGATCTGGCTGGCTTTTGGCCAGAGAGCTGGTTGCTCTGCACATTTCTGCAATCACGCCAGTCCATTGCCACAAGCACCACGGGGAGTTTTTTTAAAAAACCCCAAAGACGTGTTACAGATGCCTCAGTCTTTGCAACTGTATACGAAAGAGAAGCCAACAGCCTGTTGCTGCTTTGGGCTCTTTCAGTAATGGGATGTGAACAAGATCATTTTCTTGGATTCATTTCTGCACAGGCATTGTTGGAAACAGTGGTAAAGTAGTGCTTTTTTATTGAACTTGAGATCAAGCCCATATGCCTGGGAGGGTTCCATTCTTTCCCCATCAAGCAGGTTAGCACTTACATGAACTGATGGTCACAGAGAGTGAAAATTTAGGTAGAATGAGATACCAGCTTACCCAGCAAGACACATGTGCTCCCCTGGCCATGTGAATGATGGGTATTTTTGTGGATCCTGTTCTCTTCTTCTTGTATGTTTACTCACACAGCAAAAAATATATTTATTCATATTTCAACCACATATATGCTAATAACTTTCTTTTACAATGCATCTCCCCAGTAGATTTTAGATAGATCTGTACATTGAATTCCAGCTATTGCAGCACAATTAGTACTACAGTAATTTCACAATTATAAGCCACACCTGA
>VRYO01002772.1:65730655-65742007 GCA_009812075.1 Sialia sialis | reverse complement strand
GTCCTTACTGGCAGCAGCCCAGGCTGGCTGCTCGTGCTCATACCTGGGTAACAGCTCAACAACTATTTCAAGTAAAGTTCTCAAGTAAAGTTGGCCACACTTCCAGCCACAAAATGGGTAAAATCAGCGTTCTGCAGTATGTGATTGCTCCATGAAACAGACAATGCGATCCAGGAAAAGACTGCAGAACGGTAATTGTAAGCAATTGCTCACACAGTCACTCCCTGCTATGACTGAAGAGCAGCAAAAGGAAGTAGTGGTGCGAGACAAACCTTCAGACTTTGGCCCTTTTTTGTGGTTGTAAGTGCAAATCTCTGTGACACTGCTGTACAAATGGTCTCATTTCCTTCTTCAACAAAACATGAGGAACGCTGGAATTGGCTCCTCTCAGTTTCTACAATTTTCTGCTACACAAACGGTAACTTAGCATTTCACAAAGGCAGTTGTGTCTCTTCTGCGCTGCAGATGTGACCTCCTTTAGCAGCAAAAAATGTGGTGAACGAGCCAGGGTGGCTGAAGCTCCCCTTTGGGTAGCCCCACTCATGAAGTACCTTTAAGAGGAGCACCAAGACTCTTCCCATTTCACTGAAATACCCACAGGCATTGTTGAAGTGCTCCCCTGATCCTCCTTACAACCCCTCCTCAAAATCCTTCTTTGACACTCCACCAGACCTCACAGATACCCACCAGCAAGCAGTGGGCCAACTATTACAAATTGCATGGCCTCACTTTGCCTCAGCACTCGATCACTCCCTTGTCCTGTGCTGAAATCAAACTGTAAAATCTGGGGTGATGACTATCTCCTCCTTTTCTCTGGACCTCTTAGCCCAACAGGATCAGGCTCATGGTAAGGATATTGAGGAGCTAAAACAAAAGCAGTCTAAAGATAATTGCAAATAGTTAAAATAATGGAGGGTTAGTTAAAATAATGAAGGGTTAAACAGGGGAAGTAATAAGTACCTGCATTTAGCATATTATAAGTATTTTTAAACACTTAGTAATGGAAAAGATTGCCATAGGAATAATAATTGTTACTATTTTTGTCTTGTGTGGATCTTTTAATCTATGACTCTCTGAGCATGCTAATTAAAGACTTTGCACATATCCAAGTACAAATAATTCCCATCTGGAAGGGATGGGATGTGAGACTGAAGCAATTTAATGCCAATATCCTCATCTGACGTTATCACTGCAGACCTGGGGTTGAGTTTCCATTTTTAATTAGCTAGCAATCTTGGTGTGACATAGATGGATTAAGTACATCCTCACCTACTGTTTGGTACATGAGCCAGTAGTCACCATCAGATTATGGATGTTTGTAATGGGCAGGTACCAGCAGATCTCTGACCTCTGAAGTGACTCACTTACTGGCCAGAATCATTTGTGTTCCAGTCTGCAGCTGTAAAACTGGGAGTCTGCTTCAGACCTGAAGGTGGCAACTTCCTTTTTATTTTATCACTCATTATGTGCGGTAAAATTATTCCTTCCTCCCATTTCTTACTGATGGCATTAAGATTTCAGCTTTTCCTTTGTGGGATGGCAGCCACCTCTTTTCTGCAGTAAACAGCCGAGGTGTCAGTATCAACCACAGACTTTTTCCTTGGAGCCAGGCAGGCACAGCCGCAGAAGACAGTCTGCTCAGTAGAGCGCAGCAATCTTTTAAACTTTCACCATACACTTATTTATTAAAACTTCTGCAGGTGGTGACATGACTTTTTACTTATCTCTGTGCCCACGGGCAGGGATAAAGGCAATCAGTTTCTCCCCTAGCTGCTCTGTTTGACACCACAGTGAGTGATTCCCATCTCTGTTTCAGAGGTCAGCTACCCATTTGTAAAACCTGCAGGGTCCAACTCTCTTTGCTTTTCACAAATCCCCAGTATTTCTTGGAGCAGCTCTGAGTCAGGTTTGGGTAGGTGCCACAAACCCGTCACAAGGAGCCAGACAGCCAAGTAGGCAAAAGGCACTGCAGTCACATTTAGCTGTATCCTTCAGGAGCTGTTTCAGATGTAATTCCTCTTTTGTTCAGCCTGGAGCAGATGGTGAATCAGGGCAGGTGGAAAATCTTCCAGTAGCAATGTCTGGAGCTCTGAACTTGGCTCCTTGCTTGTCCTCCCCGCTGGCTGGCTGTGCTGGCCCAGGGTGCTGTGTCTGCTCAGATGGCTCCAGACAGAGAAGAGGGCTGGGGAGGAGAAGTGGCAGATGGCAGCTGAAGCTGGATCAAAGCAGGAGGACTCACCTCCATACAACAAGCACTGATAGGAGCTGGATTTTTAAACAGCTGTGTTTTGGGTGGCTATATTTAAAAAGTGCCCCTTTACAGAGAATTTTCTTTTTAAAAGTCCACAGCCTTTTGCTGTTTTCCCCATCTCACCCTGCCTGTGGGCATGAAGGGACAGATCCAGACCTAAATTAAAGCATCTGTAAGTGTGAAGCTCAGGTGACAGGACCCCATGGCACTGTCTGTGTTGACCACACGTAATGCTTCAGCTGTGGGGAATTTTTTTCAGGGGGTGATCCATTTTTATTGCCATGTTTTCTGGGTGAACATGTCTATGCAAGATGGGTAATAAAAGTGAGGTAGCTTTTTCTATGGCCTTCCTGAGTTAACAGAAAGCTGGCAAGGTTTTCAGAGCCCTTCCCAGGTACCTTCTTGTGACCATGCCAACGTGTTTTGCAAACACTGAATTGGCCAAAATAGCTGCTTTCACATAACCTAAAATTTGTCCACATAAAGTGCTGGGAGGGGATGAGTAAGAGCAGTGAGCAGGCCTGTAGGAACTGGTACATGCCCCTGCAGTGCTGTTCTCTGTGCAGCTCAGGATACAATAATGCTCTTGTGCAAGTCTGGGGGCATTTAGCAGAGGTGCTTGTATCTGCTGCTCCTTCTTTTCACTTTTCCTGCTTTGACCCAAAAAAACCAAAAAGAATGGATTGTGCCACCAGGATGATGACAAGTCCTTGAGTAAAGCAAGTATCAGGCATATAGAATTTAATTTCTTAACCTCATGATACTGGAAAATGAGACCAATACACGATGGGAAAACTTGCTAGCAGGGCAAGAAAATGTGCCAGAGTTATCAGGACAGCTTTAAGATTTAGGTCCTCCCTACTCACACTGATTAGACAGTACTTCTGAGATCCCCAAGCCTGTGTCTGCTGCTCCAGCAAAGTGCTGGTGACAGTAAATGTAGTCTTGCCACAGGACAGAGGTGTCCCAGCCACTCTGCCGTGGCATCCCTGAAGCAATGGAGCTCTAGCTGTGAAGTTTGCCAGGCTGAAACCCAAGCTAATCTGAATCACAGAATCACAAGAAAATTTAGTTTGGAAAAGATCCTTGAGGTCATCGAGTCCAACTGTTAGTCCAGCTCTGCCAAGTGCACCACTAAGCAAGGTCCTCAAGTGCCACATGTCTTTTAAATAATTCCAGAGATGGTGACTCACCACTTCCCTGGGCAGCCTCATCCAGTGCTTGACAGCACTTCAAGTGAAGAAATGTTTCCTAGAATCCAATCTAAACCTCCCCCAGGATAACTTGAGGCCATTCATTATGTTAATAGAAGACAAGGGACAATCTGTTTCTCCTGGCTCTCATCAAGATGATTAGGACCACTTCAAGCATTCTCTATCTTCTCAATCTATTTTTATCTGGAGGTTTCACAGAACATGCAGTATCTCAAGTAGAGCAATACTCAAGTAAATTGAACTGTGTGACTTATTCCAAGCAGGAAGTGGCCTTGATAAGCTTTCCTAGTTTTCTGTTTACAGCTTCAAAAGCAATTTGCCAACCTAAGAGCCACCTTGTTAGATGACCTAGGAGAAGATGTGCTGGCAAGGGTCCCTGGTCCAGGAGGAGGCTGGAGCAGCTGGGCTCTACTTGCAAGTTGTGTCCTGCAGCACCACACAGTTGGTAAATAGTTACCCTCTGGGTCCTTCTTTTGAGTTGGGGCTCCACTCCATCATCACCTGTAGATGGAAGAAGTTAGAGGGAATCCCCTGCCTGATTGCATGAGGTGTGACCTACTTCCATGGAGGTAAATCTGCACTGTATCAGGAATGCTCTAAAATAAGCTCAAGAAAAAGTGCTTTGGTCTATTTTAGTATCTGCACTAATTGCTTTTGTCATTTCACAGACATGAGGTGAAATGACAAAGATTTTGCCAGAAATTGTGGGATATTGTCATGCCTGTAACTGAACAGGAAAGCATCTGGATTTCTCAAGGCAGTTTTGCTGGAAAAAGCCAGGAATCTGCCAAAAATTTGCTAAAATTTATATTAACTAAGCCTCAGAAACAAGTTTGAGGTGTTACGACCACAACTGCAGTTTTGAGTAAAGACCAAGAAGGATGGCAACACTCCCTCAAGACAGATTCCTTGAAGAGAGGAGGGGTGCAGGGGAAGGGGACCCAAAATAAGCCCTGCAGACTGCCAGGAGGTCAGCTTGCATTGCCCAGCTGCCCCAGGTATGTTGGTGAAGGAGTCCATGGCTGAGGGAGTACTAAAGAGGGGTAGCACTCTTTCAAAGTACCTCTGGAAAACCTAGCAGTGCCCAAAGCACTTACTGTAATTCTGAAGGGCAGTTGTGCTATTTTCCTTTTCGCTGGGGTATCAAACTGGCTGCCAGATTCTTCACCTTATTTGCAGAAACGGGAAAGCCAAAAATAATGTAAAAAAAGAGCTATCTTCCAGCATGTAGATCTACAGTATAGGCTCTTGCATCACCATGGAAATTAAGAAATCTCTGACAGCTTAAATCTCACTGAGAAGGAAATAAAATAGTAAAATGTCACAACATAGCAGGATGAAATCTGTCCTTGTTGGATACCTACTGTGATAAACAGTTCTGGACCAGAGTCAGGCAGAACAACTGAACTATAATAGGCTTCTGTCAGAGGGCTCTACTGGCAGTGAGGAGTAATGTTTTGAGTGGTTACAGTGCATTGAAAATTTCTACCTGGCCCTTGGAAACCCGTCAGTTAGACATTAATGTCGTTCCTTTGCCAGTGGCATAGGTCACAGGATGGGGACAAGCACAGACAAATGACCACAAAGTTGTTTCTCTCACCTTTCACAGATCCAGTGTTCCATGCTGGTTTTAGGCTTCATAGTTCATATTTACCAGATAGTGTTTCTTGCATAGTGATTTCAGGAAATGGGATTACTGGTTAGCCAGCACAGACTGAAGCCTGCTGAAGGCAGCCTCCTGCTGTGCCAGTACCACCACTGCCTTCTTTCTCAGTCTCTTAAATATTTCCTACTGCCATGTCATTTGGCTGGACACTGGTGCTTCTCTTACCCCTCCCTGAGCCAAGTTATTTCATCAAGATGGCAGAAAACTAAGGAAAACTGAATCCCTGTGTCTTTAGCAGGGAACTAGATCCATTCACTAAAGAGTCAGACAACTGACAAGGAAGGAATTACATATTGGGGAAGAGCAGGGTCTGGGAAGGCAAGGGGCAGGTGGGAGCAGGTAGGTTCTCTTGACTAATTGCATCCACATTGCTCATGGCACCCTGGCAGCAGGGCCAGCCTCAGCTCCTGCTCCATCCTCCCACTGGAGAAGGATGCAGGAGCAAGATGGGTTTCACTGGACCTCTGACTTGGGGGAAGCTACGTGGCAGTCTAGGACAGCAGAGATATATGGCCAAGTGAAGGGGAAACAGAGAAGGAGGCTTTTCCTGGCTCCACTTGCAGTAGTCCCACATCCTGTTTTGGTTGCTGCATTCCCTCCCCTGTGCTGATTTGCTCCAAAACCTTCCGGGGAAGTGAAAGAATAACCAGAACACATTTGCTACTGAAAAGGCACTCAGCTTTGAGCTGTACACATGCATCAGAAAACAGGGTGTCAGAATCTGGTGCTGAACATGACAGGCCAGAGATAATGTGAATCAGGCAAAGACACAAGGTCCCAGCCCATGGTGTCAGCAAGAGAGTGACATAGGATTTGTCCTGGCCACAGGAGATGATGGGTGACCCAGCATAAAGCTGGAGCAGCACAAACATGATACTAAAGCTCCTACTAAAAAAAACCCAACCCTGCCAGCACAACAGATTAACAGTGAAAACTTGACTCATCAGCAAGGGTTTGGTGTAAGTCAGCACTTTACATTGTGTGGCTGCAGTGATTCTGACCTCAGAGCCCTAATGCTGGATTTATTGCACTGTGAAATCACGGGCATGGGAAGGGCAAATGACCAAGTGAGGCCAAAGCAGCCAGCACCTGAGGGAGAATATCTGGTAGGACTAAGCCTGCAAAAACTAGATCTGCTGGGACTAGCAGTGTTCAGAGCTCTCAGTTCTATTGTAAGCACTCATCAGAGCAGATAAAAAGCTTGCCAAGTTCAGTGTCTATATGAAAAGTTGGGAAGAAGAAATATGATAAATTATCTTTCCATATCCTGATTGCATCTAATTTGATAACTGACCATCTGTCTACCTTTTTTTTTAGCTTCTTTTTAAGTCTGTGATGTGTGCTTGTTTTCAAAATCACTTCCAGATATAAAATAATTTTAGATAACAATCCCTTTAAAATTATTTCATATTTCATATCATTTCATATTTCATATTTGGATATAATGAGTATTGGTGAAATGATTTTTTTACCATTGCCTTGTTCATAAACTCTTCTTTTTAAAGTGTGCCACATTCCAGAATAAGAATGCTCTACTAGTCCTCTCACATAAGTAGCCCCAGTGCCTACAATATACACACTGACATCCAAAATTGCAGTTCTACAAATTCCTCTGTACAAAATAAAAGTCCTTTAAACTAGCAGAGAACCAGCTCCTGGGGTAGTGTGCTGGAAGTGTGGTCTGTAGAAAGGAACTTCATGAGAGAAAGGAACCATGTGAGGAAGATATCAGTGTTGTCTCTGATTAACAGATTTTTTAAAAATAGCTGGAAGGACTGGAGTGTCAGACCTGCACAGTGACAGGAACTGAGTTCATTGGAAAAAAAATTAAATAAGCTAAATATTAAATTCACATGTAATGCCATGAACCTGAATGTCTAAGA
The DNA here is from genome assembly GCA_009812075.1 of Sialia sialis. Classification (NCBI taxonomy): domain Eukaryota; kingdom Metazoa; phylum Chordata; class Aves; order Passeriformes; family Turdidae; genus Sialia; species Sialia sialis. The sequence continues at coordinate 65,734,993 of VRYO01002772.1, read as the reverse complement.
TTTGCCTAAGGATTTCTGAAAGACAAATTCCAATACTCTTTGACAGACAGTGAAAATGCTCTGAAACCAGATCTGAAATCAATGCATTTCTCAAGATGCCTCATCTCCTTTCATGTCCTTTTACTTTCTGGCTCAGGTTCAGATAACATGTAAGAGCCTTAGTTTCTACCGAACTTGCCACAGGCAGTATGTTCTAGTTATTACTAAGATGAGGGATCTCAAATATTTCCATTTCTTTTATGAGAAAGTTAAGAAATTCTGCAAAAAATTATCAATAAGGAAAGTATATTTCTCTGAAACTAGGTCCCGGTTATTCCTGTTACCTGGAAATGGGATAATGAAAATAATGGATATTTTGAATCACAGGTAGTTCAAAAAGAAATGACAGGAAAAAATATTTTAAAGTTGCATCAAAATGGAAACCTTTCAGAAATGGCTGGTGAAAATAAAAGGTTTGAGAAAAAATAATTTCAGGATAAATTAAATACTTGATTGATTAAAACGCATTATTTTTTCTGCCTAGAGCATTGCCATATATATGAAACATAGCAGAAAGTAAATTTCAAGTAACTACCAGGCCAGAAAGGTCAAAAGTAATCCATTTCATTTTGAAAAAAAGCAGAAGTGAAACAAATAATTTTCTTGAGAATATTTTTATTTTTCTTCGCTTAACAGACAATTATAGCCTGCCATCAAATCACAAAAGCTCACAGCACTACTGAAACTTCTCTGAGAAATAACCCCACTTTTGTGCATGTAAGTTACTTTCCAGGTGGAGAATAGGAGGGGGATGCAAACAGCCATAGGAGACAGGAGTTGCAGCCCTGCTGCCCATCTCCTCTGGTGAGTGTCCTAAGGGGCTCCAGTCCTGGTTTGCTGGCAGGACTCAGAGAAAGTGAATCCACCTGGGACTCCCAGCCTACACTGCGCACAGATGGAGAAATCTTGAGCCAGTGGAAGAAAATCAAAACCTCTTGCTCTGAAACGACTTTAATCTGGTGAGAGAGAGACCTCCATATGGATGCTAAAATAAGCACAAATTCTTACTGACAGTGTAACCCATTTAGATTTCCTGTATAGAGGGGTTTAAGGAAGACACTGGAACACTGATTTTTGTGACCCCCTTCCCTGTTTGTGCATGGCACCCGAGATGCCACTCTGACCCAGAGGAAATTCCAGAGGAAGGAGATCCCCTCCCTCTCTCTGGGTCAGCTGTTGATGCACCAACCTCCCACTTCTAAGAGCAAAGGGACTGGGCACCTTGAGTTCATGCCTTGGGTGATTCTGCTGGGAAAACATGAGTGTTGCCTTGGTGCTGGCAGCCCAGGTGCAGCTCTGTTGTTTACCCTTCAATTTCACCCCAAATTTTCAAATCACTTTCTGCCCGATTTTCAATTTATGCTTCAGGTTACATCTTCTTCATCTTCCTAAAAGTTGTATTTGCTGTATTTGCAAAGCCATTATCAAATGCAGCCATTAGCTGCTGCTAATACAGAGAAAGGAAAAAACATTTCTGCCAAAAACGTGAGATTCCTACTCCTAAGGGCAGGATGCCTCAGCTCTAAAACCTTATCTGCACATGAATCTCTACTGCCTTGTAATGGCTTAACCATCTTGAGGTGGAAGTGCTTATTTATAGGAAGAAGACTACATCTGCAGAGTCATATTTATATTAATGTGATGGAAGACAGGACTGTAAGGTGTGTGAGGCATAAGTGAACCTGTAAGGATAAAGCCTCATCTTCATAAATAACTCAGTGGAAACTTTCCAACTGGAGTATTTTGGCAGTATGTCATTATTTGAAAGGACATATTGCTGCAATGTAGTGATTGCTTGCTTTCTGCATACATTATGTACTCCATGGATTAAAAAAAAAAAAAAAAAAATTGGCATGGGACAAAGCAAAGACACAATAACTCTAAAACACAGCACTGAAATTCTGATGACAATCACCCTGTGCAGTAGGGGGGCTCATATTCAGCTAAACCAGTCTCCTGGTACAGCAGGTTCTGGCTAGTGAGGCTCCATTGTCATTTACAAGCAAGCATATTTCAGTGGTTAGGAGATCTTCATTATTTTTTGTTCTGATTTGGCTGGTCTCCTTGTACTCGTTCTCTCAGAGCACACTTATGGGACCAACCCCTTCATTTGCATATTCAGTTGCACAATAATTTTTTCATCAGGTCACTCTTCTGTGAGTTGCCATTTGCCAAGTACTGCATTTGGAAGCATTTGCTGGTCTCAGGAGAGGTCATGCTTCACTTGTCTTGGGAAGAAGAAGACAGAAGTCCTCACAGGCAGGAAAAGCTGGGCTAGATGAAAAATGCATTGGCGTAAGTAAGATAAAAATTTAAGGCGCAGAAATTGTAATTGCAAAATACATCTGTGTGAATTCTGGCATCAAGGGAGCCCTGGAAACCACAAAGAAAACAACTGCCATTAGCCAGGGAATGACAGTAAAACAGGTTTAAACTAAACGAAACTACATAATGTGGTGTTCAGGATGCTATCATTGAGGTGTACCCGTAGAGCACATCTGAGGGTCACCAGCAATCTGCCACTGCTAGAAGGGACAGCCTGCCCATTCTCTACTGGACTTAGCTTTGCCCCATCTCTGTCCCTCTGATGAGAACCTGTGAACCAATTTTCACCTGGCAGAAGCTGCTCACCTTTTACTTTTGATAGGGTTATTTTTGATCAGGACAAGCAGTTTCAGTTGGTGCTTCATTCCATTCTTGGAAGAGATGGAGGTCTCTCACTCAGGTGTGAGCAGGATGCTCAGCACCTGGGAGCTCACGTACTTTACCTGTACTCTGGTTGTATAACTCTGAGGATTCTGTTCCTGGGCTATAAGAATCCATCACCTTTCTCCAGGACTCATAATGTTGTAATATCTTTTTTTCTGCATAGAGCCTCTGAGTTTAGATGAAAAACCAGTTTGTTTGGGGGCATGGAGTATGTACCCCTTACACTAAGAAGCAGAGGCCTTGAGTAATTGGTAGGCATGTTCTAAAGTGCCAGAGAAAGCTATGCCTTTGGACTGAGGATTGCTCAAGGTTTGTCTTTTTTCTCCCCTCCCAGTTACTATGAATTTACAGCATCATTGTTTCTCATCATGTCAACAAACCAGCCTCAAATACCCAGGGTTTATCCCTACCAAGAAAGTCCGGAAAGATAAATAATGTGAAGACAGCTGAAAGTGTCATCCAGATGCAACCACGTCAGTATGGGTGACAGCTGGCATAATTCCTTTTTGTCTGAGTAAGTGCTCTGGTTTTGAATTGGTTTCAGAACACAGCCTATTCCTAAGAAAACTTTTTTGCTGCTCTTCTAACTTGACAGTCACTGCTGCTAAACAGCAGCAGAATTGAAATGCTGAGGAATGTGGATGGGAAGGGACTTTCTAGAGTTCAAGCAAAACTTGAAAGCAGAACAGCTTAAACTGCAAATGTATTTGGGAGGTTGAGATTCTGTAGAAAAGATTAATTTGAGACTTTTAGAACAGGAAAGGAGATTTAGCCACATCTCTTTCACTAAATAGTATGAGGAAATCCCCGTGTCCAGCTTGGAAAATTTTGATATAAATTATTTAATTGCAGAATGACAGAGTCTTCCTGAGCTGTACTAGCTCCAGCTCTGACCCTTTATATGTACCAAACGCCTAGAATATAATGACAGAAAACAAATACAGAAAAACTGTTACAAAAATGCTGAAAAGTTAAATACTTTCCATGGTGATTTTAAAAAAAATCAAGTTCTTAAATTCAAGCTGGCATCTAGGGGCTACAACAATCTAGAAACCTTGGCAGGAAAAGGAGCACTGACCATTATTGTTATATTATTGTTATTATTCTTTTTCGAGTAAAGCAGGAGCCAGTGCTAGAGTTTATCCCAATTATTTTAAAGGGAGCTGTTATTATGCTGTTCTCTTAAACTTCTGACTACTTCTGGTTTCTTTTGTTTTCTTTCCTTTTTTTTTTTTTTTTTTTTTTTAATCAAACCCGCAAAAATTTGTTAAGGAGGACTTGGTTAGTTCAGTGCAAATTTCCATTACTTGCTTTCTGGCCATTGTTTCTTTTTAATCTTACATGAGCAGAAGTAGCTTAACGGGTTTGGAGCTTAAGTTCCCATTCTTTGACAATCAAGAATGGGAGAACTGCAGCTTGATGTAACACTCAGAGTAAAAACTAGGGAGGTGTTAGCTTTCTTCTTAAGTCATCTCTTCTGTTTGTCAATGTTCATGTTTTCCCCCCACATTAATGACTGCTGAATAGTTTGCACAGAATGCTGCAGATGACCAGTCTTGTGTGCTGCAGTGTTATATTCCTCTGCCCCTG
>VRYO01002772.1:65717883-65729655 GCA_009812075.1 Sialia sialis | reverse complement strand
TTCCAATACCTTTTGAGGAACCAACTCCCTTTGTAGCTTTTGTTTCTGAAATACTTCCCACTGTCCAAATCAAAAAGTTCTTTCATAAAATCCTTGTTCATCTGGTTTTGACCCTGAGGGGGAACTAAACTCCCCAAGCACTAAAGTCCTCAGGGACCATAATTCATTCTGATGGCAATGGCAGCTCAGCTTTCAGTTGTGGTAGCAGCTGAAGGGCCTCGCCCTCCATAGTCCCTTGAAGAGGCTGGGGGTACTTCTGTCTGGGAGTGGGATGGGGATGGACCAGGGGGAATCAATGTCTTACCTGTGTAAGCCCAGGCGTATAAGCCCTGCATGGGTATAACATCACACCACAGCATAGGATCAAGAATCGTGCATGCAGTCACCTCCAGGTGCTGGTTTGCAACTTCAGAGCTTTTCTGGTGGCCAGGATTCCAAAACACCAAACTTGCTCATTGACTACACTTTTCACCCCAGAGCAGCAGCAGTTCTCAGGCTTTGAGGCACAGAGCATTGTGGCAGAGCTCGGAGAAGCAGCTGGTTATTCACACAGTGGTACAGGGCTTGTACATTCATGTGGCTCTTTTGCAGCTAATTACCAGAACATAACGAAAGAAATAAAAGTTGGATGGAGTAACTTCTTGAACTGACTCTAATCTGTGGACTAACAATTGGTCTGCAATGCCTTAATTTGCTGTGACATAGTTTGTGGTATGCAAATCATGGAGAACTCTGGCTCTCTTATTGCACAATTACCATAACAATTTATGTTGGCTTAAAAGTACTTATCCTGTCAGAAAGTCCTTGTTTCCTTCTTTGACTTTAGAAAGATAAAAAAGAATAACTGACACAGTAATTTAACTTCTTAATGACCATATCAGACCTGTAGATCCTGCTCAGTCAAGATACTGATACTGCTGCTGATAAAATACAGGTTGTCTGATAGACACCTGCCCCAAATTTATTCCTGTGGTTGACATGAACAAAGTGTAGCTAAGGTCAAACATAAGGGAGTTCTGGTTAATCATAGTTCTGGAGTGAAGTAGAAGCAATGGACGTAAATTTGTGTAATACACAGCAATTCTCAGGAAAAAAACCCTAAGAATTTAGTATTATCTCCCTGTGAGACTGCAATTTGCACTATAATTCCATCAGCTGTCTTTTTTGCTTCTGTGCATAATCTGATATAACATCACATGTCATTAAAGAAACAATTATTCTAACAAAAGACTAATAAATGCCTTCTATTAGATGCAGGATTTAGCCAGCAAACATAAATAGACCTTTTGCTTCAATACCAGCAAGGATTAACAGTGACATTTTTATGTCACCCACTCATTTGTGAATTGCCACATTGTCACTGCAAGCCACAGAGTGGAGAGAAAAAAAACAAAACAGACAACCAGCAAATGCAAAGTTATCATTCGTGGGAGTGAAGAAACTGTAACTATTTAAAGATGTTAGTCAAAAACTCTAAAATTAGGACATATTTGAATCCCACATAATTTCCATATTTAAGAATGTAAGACTGAACATTTGAGAATTCGACGAAACAGATTTTTTTTTTTTTAGTACATCACTTCTTACTTATTCACAGTCTTCCTGTGTTAACTTGGACAGCTCATACAGTATTTTTGTGCCACATATTTCCTCAGGCTTTTAATTTTTGGGGTATATTTTGGGCAGTATTTTCCATTCTTATTGGAAGTAGTTTAGTAGACTCTGCAGAGAATCTACAGATGCTCTACATGGGTAGGAAAATTCTGCTGTTCTGGTGAAACATGGGAACCTGAAGATCCTGTAACAACAATTGGCTGATTCTTCTTCACACTCCACAGATCAAAAAAACAGATTACAGGGAGCAGCAGGCTTAAATTGATTCTTAACTGGTAGATAGTTAAAATTACACTGCAAAATTAAACAAGATTTCAAAATCCAATTTTCCAACAGAGGTCTTTTTCAGCAATTAGTTTCTTAGACACACACAGGAGGTTTTTCTGTAGCACTCATCATTATGGCAGTTAGCTCTCCATGGTAGGATATAAATGCAAGTTGTCAGCAAAAGCCTTTTATGTAGCCAGTCTTGCAGTCACACACTGATTTCAACATATAGTAATTTCACGAATATAAGCCGCACCTTTTTCATTGAAGAATCCAGCCTACCCCAGTAGTGCGGCTTATCTATGGACAAATCCCGTGGTCTACCTGCCTACCGGGATGTGCGGCTTATAATCAGGTGCGGCTTATCATTGTGAAATTACTGTACATCCATTGACTAGGGCTGAAGTTCCTTCCTAGGAATATTTTACCAGTTAAGCCTGAATGCAATTGTGTCCTTTAAAGTACGTTTGAGGGATAAAGATTTTAAGATTTAATGATATCCCTTTAGTCTTATTTGAAATTGTATTAATGTCAAATTTTCTAGAATATTTTGAAATGAGTTGACTGGCTCCCAGGAAAGTCATAGGAAAGTGCTAGGGAAAAATAGGAAAATATCTAGCCAAAAGCATGATGCCTTTTATTTTTTGTATGTGTCTGCATACATTTAATCTATTCTGAAGGCATGATCCCTGCCTGGCTGCCACCAATTAAGCAGGCTACAAAGATTCTAGGGACTATAGGTGAGAAGTTACATCCTTTCCTGTATTTGAACAAATGGGATACTGACAGTGCAATGTCATCAGCACAAGTTTTGACAGCTTAATGCATTTCCTCCTCTCCCAATCAACCAATTTCCACTTCTTCAGTACAATTTCCCTGTTGTTTCATTCAATCTCAAGTCAAACAAGCAGGCAAAACTTCCATAAGCCTGCAAAAGACCATTAAAAAAAAAGCCACACTGGCAACAAAACTCCACAGCTTACGGCAACAATTGCTTCCCAAAAAGAACACTGATGAAGAAGCAGTATTCTGTGAGTGGGTAATTCTTCATTACTGACCCATTACTGTAACAGGTCAGAGGGTTTTAAACCAGAAAAGGCCCCCTGAAGAGCACTAGTATGGAATGTGGAATATTAAAATCATTCAATAGTTTCAAAGACCCGAGCTGTTTCCCTGTACTGCTTTCTTACTGTGTGTACTGGCATGTTTGAGATGGGTTGCTTCTTTTCCCTGTTGTCTTTATGACAGGCATTTCAGTTTGAAGCATGTGTAGGAAAGTGAACATTCAAAATATTAGTCATCTGTAAAGCTACAGTGTTCCACTTTCAACAGGATGTGAGGCAAAGTTTTCCAGAATTTAGATTTAGTTACACAGTGATCAAAAGGGGCTCATCTGTAAGAGGAGATTCCAGTTAGCCAGAAATCCCATCAACGACCCATTGTAAAATATACTACTTTTGACATGGCTAATGAAATCAAATTGGAAATCCTGTGAACTATGTGCAGTGTTTCTTACTCAAAGTAGGATGTGATTCACAGTGTTGACTTTAAGGTAGGCAACACTAAAACCAGAAGGAGAAATTGTGATCTTTTTCCACATTTGCTCACCAACTTTAAGTTTTGCTTCTGTTATAATAAAAATTATGTATGTGGAGACCTTTATCATCAACACAATTTTGATCTTTCTACTCCTAAAATTTCAAGTGGAAAAGGAAATCTCATATTTAATTTTTTCAATTAATTCCTACTAAAGAGATTTCTTTATTTGAAGCATCCCCATTTTCTGAGCTTTATAGACCTATTAATCAATATTTATAGAATTCAAGCCACTAAAAAATAGAGAGAAAAAAAGGGGCCGTATGGGAAATAGCTAGGAAAGAAGAGGATAAGTACAAAAGGAAGGAAGATGCACAGCACTGTGCTCCCAAGAGCTCTGCACTTTGCCAAGCATTATCAGCACTTTTTCAAAACAGGACTTTGCTACCTAGTGGAAAACCAGTTGCTTTGTTTTTAGCCAAGGTTCCAGTCTAGAAGGAATCATGCTTTAATTTAGAATTCTCTGATTTGTTATCTATTCTGGGCTAAATCATAAACTTAGCAATGATGTGAAAAATAACAACTGATATATGAGAGAGAAAAAAGCAGTCCCTCAATGCATACAGCAAAAGTCTGTGCTCAATGTTTGCCTGTTTGCAAACATTGCTTCAGATAAATTTACTCCAGATCCGGGAAAAGGTTTGGGTTCTCATTTTGTTTAAGCCCCACAAATGTAAACACTGGATAAAGGCCACTACCATATTTCTCTTGCATACACAAGTTCAAGAACTGCCCAGAACTTTAGTTATCCCAGAAACAAAAATTTGGCTACAAGGAAGTTGAGATTACTGCAGGAACTTGAAGCAGATTTTTAAAGTTGAGAAAATTTGAGTTAATACCCAAAGCCTGATATCGCCTAGTATGCTGACTGCTGTCAGTGACCTACTATACAGCCCTTAAGAGATATACTAGGGATGCAGCACTGCAAGCTCTTACCCATGATCCAACTAACTCATTTTGAAAAGAAAAAAATATCTTTAATGAGATATCTTTAGGAACAATGATGTATCTTATGAACAGATATGATAATCTTGCAGCAACTCTTTAGTTTCCTGTAGCTTCTGTTCAGTGTTGAGCCAACTGACTTCTGTCAGTAGCTAGAGATTAATAACAGACTGCTCATTAGCTATATCAGCTATATGAGGTACTTGGCACCATTTAACACCAGAAGTCCTCTCAGCCCAACTCTCACCCTAGTTCAGTTCATGTCATTTATTCACATGTAAAAGCATAATACCTGTGTAAATGTCACAGGCAGATGAACCGATGCAGCATCTCTGCTTCCATCCCCATCCAAGGGAGGACTGCCAGCAGTTTCCAAATGCCTCAGACTTACCAGTGCTGGTAAGCCCACACTGTGCAGCTGTAGACTGCAGCAGTGGCAGCTATGACACCCACAGACTGTTTCACCCAGCCCAGCTGTGACAGAAGGGGATGTTTCAAGATGCAGAAGACAAGTGTGAGGTTGTAGCTAATGGTCCTGCTGTGGGAAGCAGCTGAACCAGCAGGACTTACCTTCATTCCTTCAATTATACTGTCCAAAACTGTCACAGACATTTCCATAAGATCTACCTACAGGAAGATACTATACCACAGGTAACAAGGAAAAGAAATAGCAAATATAGATGTCCTTGTATATTCAAGTTATAAACATGTTTTCTGGTACTTGGATGCTTTGTATTGTGCATGTCCAGTGAACAGAGACATCTTTATAGTCCGCACAGGTAATTTTGTCTTTCTGTGTTTACAGCAGTAAAAGGGACAGCAACTCTTTAGTATGAAATGTCCCAAGGCATTTCTGTGCCTCAACATCTATTGCAGACATACTTTATCTCTTTATTAAAAGTCCCTTTCCAGAATAGTCAACTATTCCACCCAAACAGCCATTACCCCACCCAGCTTTAAAAAGAGACATCTGTTAATTATGCTCACCCTACTAGCAGTTTCTCTGGCACTCTTAAGGAATTGCAAAGTGAAAAAAACTGGGAGAGCTCAACAGCCAGCCAGAAAAAGTGAAAGGCTTCTGGCTTCAGCAGAGAAGTACTGAGGAAATGCCCAGATACAGCCCACATGACTCAATTATTCCAGTTGCTAGTAGCATTTCAGATCAAGTTTACAAAGTCTCTTTTCATGGACAAGGGTTAATGTAAGGATACATTCTACAGGCTTTCTGTTTTAGACTGATAGCAGTCAGCCTCAATAATTTACCTGCACTGATGCAGAGCCATGCATGGATGTGGATCTGTTCACTTCTGTCATTCTTGCCAGTCCCACTGCAGGTTTGCCAAATACCTCTTAATGAAACAAGGGCAGGTTAAAATCGATTAACATGACTTGCCCCCAGCAGCCCAGGGAGGAAACACTTTACAGCTGTCTATGCAGAAGGGCAGGTGCACCTAAATACACCACAATGGTTCATTTGGCATGGCTGGTCTAGCTGAAAGAACACAGAATGCTTTTGCACCCTGACCTGAGCATTACCTGCTCTAAGGGCATCTCATGCACCACTAACAGTGTCACTCCTTATAAAACTCTCATAACATGGTTTCTCCAAGGTTTTACCACAGAGATGAACTACCTAACTTGTAACACAGTTTTATTAAAAGCAGACACAAAATCTGGTAAGTTTGCTCAGTTTTTCCAATAATGAGTGCACATTAGGACATGTCAACACTAAATTTTGCTAAACTGAAAAATCATAGAAGATAAATTGTGGAACAGATGTAAAACAATGTTTCATTATAACAAAACTAGGGATTCAAAGTCATGTTTCATTTTTTCTGTTAAACTGTTCACAGTTTAGCACAAACTAAAATGCCAGCCCCTCTCCTAACCCCTTCTATTAATCTCAAGAGTTCTTCCTCCTTTGCACACTCAGATGAGGACATGAAAAAATGAAAGTATGTACCATTTTTTTTCTTCAGTGCCAACAAGGAAACAAAATGCATAACTAGTTTTTTTTTCTGTATGAATTCTCTGAAGTTTAGCCTATTGCCTTCAGGGTCATATGCATTCCATATAACTCAAGGTATATTAAGTCAGGACTGTAATCTCCTTAGCCCTCCTTTCTAGCTAATGGAAAAATAAGTTAGCAATGCAATGCTGAATGGTTTCTTTTCCAGTGAGAAGCCTGAAGTTGTTGGGCTATTCTGATGTACCAGGACTGTGCTGCAACAGCTGCAGCTACACTCAATACAGGAGCTGTTTGTGCTTTTGCAAACAGTACTAGTCATACAAAGAAATGTTGGTAAAAAGACCAACTAAAATACTTAGCATCAGATATTAATTTATGTTAAGAGCTCTCAGCAAGCCATCTCTGCCAACTATTACTCTGTAGGAGGAGGAATGTATGTTTAGATACAATTTTCTAAGGAACTAGTCAAGCCATCGCATGATCAGCAAGCCTCACAGAGACTGCTCTTCTAGCAAGTCCGCCACGTGCCCCATAACCTCAGCTGCCTTCACGTGCCTCTGTTCTCTCCTGTGTTTCCAAGAACACTTCCCTTCTTCTCTCACTTGTGTCACCATATTACTGACTTAGGGTTGCTTGGCTTGGAGCTGCATGCCTTCTGATCCACCAGCATGGTAACAGCTGAGATTTTTTTCAGTTTAAGCATAAATCTGGATGTCTGTTAGGAGCTACTCGCCACATGAGGCTTTAACATAACTTCTGGTAAGGTAAGCTTCAAAGAATTTTTAGATAAAGCAATATCAGTCTAGCTTGGTGATGAATCTTCCCTTTACAGTAGCCACCAGCTGTAGGTAAGACACATTACAAAATCCTAATCCTAAACCCTTTTTAATTAGGTGTTGACCTTTACACAGTGAACTAGTATTAGTCTTTCCAGAGCCAGAGATATTAAGCTGCACAGAAGTAAGGTCAGAATGCTATTTTAAGTTAAGCAATGCCACTCTCCCAGCCCCTTATTTAGACATATTTGTCTACAACAAAAATTGTTGAGTCTTCATTAACTTTGACATGAGTTATTAGAAAGTAGCTGCCAAAGAAAAATGTTACTGTCTTGCAAACAACTCTACTGTATTTTTTCCATGTCTTACTGCTTGAGCACTAGACAGCATCAAGCATCCTGATAATAAAAAAACCAACAAAACAACACAAACGAGTAGATAGTTTTAACAGCCAATAATAACTTAAATATGTAGCACACAGGAGCCAATTCAGAGCATTCATGGGCTCTTTTTATTTCGTAAAACTAAAACTTACAGATTCTCAACTCATAACCATTCAGAGACAACCACAAAAAGTGTATTAATAAAACCCAACAGGTTTCCAGGCCTCTAAAATCTTTTGAACATTAAGTACAAAAAAAGATACCACATGTTGCATTACAGTTTTGCTGCCTTACATACCATCATAAAAAGTGAACAAACATTCAGTAACTTCAGGCGTACCATTAAAAAGATACCACTAAGTGCTCCAGTTTTCTGTATCATACAACTTTATTTCAGTCACATCTTTCTAGGCAACGTATACAAAATATTTCACTCAATCATACCTTTAGACTGGCAAATATACTGAAATAGGGCATTAAGTCTTTCCTACCTCAAAAAAACCTCCATTAAGTTTTAGGTCATATTATAAAAAGTAACCATGTGGAATGTGACAAGTCATAATGTGAAATCAAAGTGCTTTATTCCCATAGCGCAGACAGACACGAGTGGTTATCCAGCCGTTCTTTAGTATATCTCAAACACCAAAAGATATATTTGCTCTGTTGCACCCCACCTTTGGACCATTATGGTGAAAATTCACTAACTGACAGCTAAACAGTATCAGTGGACCAGCAATTTCACTTTGATACTTCAAATAATGAGTTATAACTGAGGCATCTTTTCATCATTATTCAAGTTCCCTTAATAATTTGCAAAGTTCTACCGTATTATGTAACATTATATTCCAGTTAGTCTCTTAAAATCCAAGATACACTCTATTCGAAAACTTCAAATTATTTCCCTAGAACCCAGTAACTGTCTATGACTCAGTATTTTTGTGCAATTCTTTGCTATTTGCATGTGAAGAGAGAAACAGTAAACTCAACAGCCTGTATGAAAGAACTATAAACTCTCAAAGCAGAAAACAACTTTAGTAACTTCTGGACATCAGTAGTTTCATGGACTATGTACTCAATTCAGATGTTCCCATACTGAAGAATACTCACATTTTAAGTGTTCAGTCAGAAAACACCATTCCTACAGAAGTCTAAAAACCTATTTATCTTGCAGAGAAAAGTTTAAGACTTAGGCATGTAATTATCTTTCCTGTTACAACAGAATTAGCTCTACAACATAACATGTATGATTAATCCTCCCTGTTTCAGACACCCCCCTGTACAGGTGTACAGTTTAAATAGGGAGGACTGAGGGAAAATTTCTGGTCCTGTCCCACAGACAAAAAGACAAAGCACTTTGCAAGACTGGTTTTATCCATTGCATTTGTGGCAATCAACCCAAAATGAAGGCACATGAAATCTATAACATTATAGCTTATAAACTGTAAACTAAAGCTGAACCTCTCTATAATTTCTAGTCTCTTTGCACAGAACTAATGACCAGCACCTATGCAGAGGTTCTATATTATTTTTAATGCAGCTTTTCCCAGAAATAGTTAAGTGTCACTTGCATGCCTGTGCAAACACTGTCATTTATTAGGTTTTGACATGAAGTGCAGAAACTGGTTGTTTATCTGCATGGAAAGTCTGATGCCAGTGCATCAGTAGCACTTCCTTCCCGTCACTATGAGAGACTGTAAGTCACTAGCAACAGCTCAAGAGAGCACACTCCTAGCAGCAGGTTTCCTGTTAGGTGTTCTACAGCCTGTGGCATGCTTTTAATCAGTGTCTCAAATTTGGATTTTAACATGTCAAAGCCTATCTACTTTTGGTTAGTTACAGGCCAGGCACACACATGCATCTTAAAGAAGCCAACTCGAAACATGCTTTGACAGATGCTGCATTGAAACTGGCCATACTTTAACAACTAAACACAGATGAGCTGCTAAACACACTGAGTAACACTCAGGATCCACGGTCAGCTCAATACCTCAGCTCTTAAGGAAAGCTGAATATGGATATAAATCTGCCTCCTAGATTTCACTAGAACGGCTACCTTTAAAGCAGAGAAACAAGATTCAAGGTTTCCGAAAGCTTCAGCAGACGGATAGGCTTGTCAATCAGATTAAGACTTACTAGGTTGTCAAACAACAGTTCAAATCCTTGGCTATCACTTCTCTAGAAAGGTAGGTTTAAAAGAACTCAAACACCACTGCCACCACTTAACCAGAATATGTAATGATGCTGCTTCATTCAGAATGATAAACAGGGATAGTTTTGGAGTTCTAGTTTTTCACCCTATGCGTGAATTCACACGCCTTCCTTTTTTTGTTCTTCCTCTCTCTTATTTTTTGTTTCCGCACTGTGTAAGTTGAAGGGATTGGCACACAAATAACCAGCTATTACATTACAGAACCATATTAGAGTTTAGAAGTATTATTTAGTATTAGAAGATTTCATGCAATGGTGTCTGAGATCTCTTATTCTAAAAGAGAACGATTTTCACAGGGTAACACATACAACACAATTTTCTGATTTTAAATGCAGTGAGTTACACAAGGAACATTAACAAGAATTTAACAGACTTAATAACTGAAACTGCGCTAGGTCTGGCACTTGAGAATTCACAGTGATTAAAATAAAATTGCTTTGCCCAAGACAAAACATAAGGTACCAAATATATATAAAAACTCTTTGCTTCTATTATCTTGTATTAGTATTCCAACAGCAATAAGCAAGCTCAGTAGTACCTCAGACAGCAAAGACTTCTGCACATGGTTAACTTTATTCATTGCTTGCAGTGCAATGGATTTTTTTTAGTAGCATATTCATGATGTGAAATCAAGCAATTTTCAATGCATAAAGTCAACACAGGCTCAATTCTTTGATGAATTGAAGCTTGGATTATGACAGGAAACCACTCTGTACCATCTCGTTTTGTGTACCTAACTCCACACTGTGCCAGGTGGTATTGCTGTTAAAGAGAAACTTAAGGTATACTTGTATATTACTGAGGTGTTCCTCCGACATAGCAAGTTGTTTGCTCATAGTTTATAGTACCAGTTGATAATGTAAGAATAAAGCGTTCGCACTTTTCTTTCCCCCACTCACTTCACTAATCCTAGTAGATCCACTAACACAGGTTTACGATCACAAAGCCAAACTTTACGATCTTTAGAGAGAAAGGAGCACAGCTTTTAAACACCCCAGCGTTTCTCAACCCACCCACTGCCTCTCATTTCAGCACTGAAGCAGCTGCTCCCAGGAGCTGTGAGCTCCAGAGACCTGGTGACCTGCTGGGCTCACTGACCACACCAACAGGGAGCTAAAGCAAGATACTCAGGACCCTTCTGGCCAGAGTCCATGAGTGTAGATGAGCACCCACTCGTACCTGCCTCACCTTCTGTGCTACACCTGAGGGCACTTTGGTCCATGCATCCACCTCCCAGACCTCCTGCTCCCTGGCCTTATCCAAACACATTGGACTTCGGCCTAAGCTTGAACGATGATTTCAGGGATTTCTCCTCATGCTCTTCCTCCTCAGTGTCACCACGAAAGGAGGGCGTGTTGTGGATGATCTGAGTCCTGAAGCGGATCTTATTGAGCCGAGGCTTCATCCGTCCACTGGCGGAGGCTTTCCTGGTCATCTCCTTGCTTTTACCTGGCACCGCTGCCCCATCGGTACCGTCAGCTTCCTCCCCAGCGCCGTGATGGTGGTGGGAGAGCCGGTAGTTCATGAGATTAGACGGCAACACCTTGGAGAGCCTCCAGCGCCCGCTCCCATTGCCAGCATTCCCTTCCTCCTCCTCCTCCTCCTCCAGG
Organism: Sialia sialis; assembly: GCA_009812075.1. Classification (NCBI taxonomy): domain Eukaryota; kingdom Metazoa; phylum Chordata; class Aves; order Passeriformes; family Turdidae; genus Sialia; species Sialia sialis. Next base: position 65,718,286 of record VRYO01002772.1, on the reverse strand, counting down.
GCCCCCACGAGGTTCCGCATGTCCCCCGAGGTGCCCTGCTGTAGGTACTGCGCAGCCTTGCGCCCGCTGTAGTCACGGATGTCCACGTCGGCGTCGTAGGCTCCTACCAGCAGCTTCACGACCTCGGCGTGGCCGTGCATGGCGGCGATGTGCAGCGCCGTGTGCCCGCCGCTCGTGCGGGCGTTGATGTCCACGGGCAGTCCGTGCCGCTGGGCGAAGTTGACCAGCGTGGCCAGCAGCTCCTGCCGCCCGTGCTTGGCGGCCCAGTGCAGCACCGTGAAGCCGGTGATAAAGTCCCGCTTGCAGAGCAGCGCCGGCTCGCAGCTCAGCAGCCCTTCCAGGCTCTCCCACCGCCCGTCCGAGGCAGACAGCATCCAGGCGTGCTCCAGGGGGTCCAGCGCCA
>VRYO01002772.1:65698952-65710616 GCA_009812075.1 Sialia sialis | reverse complement strand
GAAATTACAGTAATAAAAGGTTAGAGAGTCAGATTAAGATTATCATGACAGCTGTGGTTTATGATACAACTGGATAATAACTACTGCTGGTGAATTGGATGAAGGAGATGAAAGTAGTACAGCTATTAGAGATTTTGATGTGTGGTGTAGGAGGTGCCTTTTTGTTCTTTTGATTTTGTGTGTACCACCTGCTTCTGGACTTCAATAGCATTTGATCTGGTTTGTAAACTTTGTGGAGCAGAAAAATGTAAGGGTGCACTGCTTCTCCATCTAGAAAAACTTTTCTTTTTAAGAGCATATTAGAATCTGGTTTTAAGTAGGATAAAGTATACTTAAACTGTACTTACTATAAATCAGAGTTTAATTCTCTAACATTTCTCATTTTAGTTTTTGTCTATTGTTCAAGAGCTCTCATGTACAGTATTTTCAGAGGATAAAGTTCATCCTGTTTCTTGGTACTATTAGTTGCATATTCTTTCTTTTCTTATATTGTGTCTAAGAGATTGTTGTATCTTCCTTATATTTAAGAGTTCTGCATTTGCACAAATGAATTGCAAAAATTTAAAAACATCTCTTGGGAAGTTTGGTTATAATCATAATTAACATTATGTAGTTTTTTTCACTAATGGTAGCTAGGAAATACTTTGTTTGTATTAGATGCACAATTCCTTTTTGAATATTTATTCAGAAATTAGGATTAGTCTGTACACATAATTTTCTGCCCTACTTGAGCTACCTTTTGACACGTGAAGCAAAAATCTGCAGAACAAAACAAGATAATTTCCTCCTTAGTCTGTCTCTGTTTAGGAGTAGCTAATATCTGGTTGTTAAATTTTATTTCCTACAGCTATCAGCCAATAGTGGATTATGTAGATGCACAGTTTGAAGCCTATCTCGAGGAAGAACTGAAAGTTATACGTTCATTATTTAGCTACCATGATACTCGCATCCATGTCTGCCTCTATTTCATTTCACCTACAGGCCGCTCCCTAAAAAACATAGATTTGTTAACTATGAGAAACCTAGACAGTAAGGTAAGACTTGGAAACAGTTCCAAGAATTTGTCTTACTTTCTAAAGCATCTTGTAGCTTTTAGCTTCACTAACTATAGAACTGCAGTTCTATATCGATGCATTTGGTTTTTAAATTTTTTTTTGGTACTGATATACTTCAAGTTCAGAATAAATGGGTTCCACAAGTAGCTTGCAGTTCATCACTTTTTTATTTAAAATCAAAAGGAGAGAGAGATATGTAGCAATAACATTGTAAAAAGAAGCACAACAAAGTTTAAAAAAATATTTTAAAAAGTGGGACCACACCAACCTTACTTTTATTAAACTGTAAACATTGTAGTAGGATTGGATAGCGTGCCTTCCATAAATGCTGTAGTATTTCTAATTAAGCTTTTTTCTAGTTTTGGGAGTGCTGGAAAGTTGGCTTATAAAGAACTCTGCATCACTGTGAAGATCTTTGTTGTAGATAACTGAAGAGGCATGAAGAGCCATGAAGAGAGCACCTGTCAACGTGGCTATTTCTGTGATAGGCTGCAGTAGTGTTTTAACATATTGATTTGTTTAGAAAACATTAAAATAGCAGTTTCTAGTGGTTTCATGCATTTTCTAAATCCTTAACTTTCTTCCTGTGATAGGGCTGTGTGAAACACAGTATTTTTTAAGAAGCCTTCTATTATTTGGATTTAATTTGTTGAAATATTTAAAGATTTGAAAACGTAATTGTATTTGCTGTGCCTTTTGTCTTTTCCTTTGTGCTTTATTAGAGACCCTCCTGCTACATTTTCTTTCTTCATTTTCTTTTTTGTGAAAAGTTTTTCCAAGATACCAAGGATTAAATCGGCTGTCTAGTCCACATTTGTGGTTGATAAGCACATTTGGGATTTTGGTTACTTTGTGGATGTATTTTACATTCTGAACTTCTCAATAGCAGAGAGCAAGCAGAGGGAAGGTATGGTGGTACAAAGGTAGGGGAGAGCAGGGTCATTTCTGTGTGCCATGTTGGTTTCTAGGTTGTGCCCTCTTTTTAGTGAACTTCATTTAAAACCAGGTTTCTTTCAAGAAAAGGCTATAGATCTTTGAGTCCCAGCATCCTAAGAAAATACTTCCATCAGGATAAACTGAAAGCAGTTCTGCTTTGGAGAATATTGGCTTCTAGCTACGTACTGCAAATGTTTTTAGTTCTGCTTTTGCACAAGAGAGAGCATGAGCCACATGTAATTCTGTTGTTTAATCGCTTTCCAATGGATTCTTTGTGATCTTACTACAAAAATATCCATGTACACACAGAGTTATATACTTCAACTGTAGTTTTGTGTCTATCTTGTTGTGGAGCATGTTTGTGGTGCTTTTAGTACTGCATTCTCCTAGTGGCAATTAAGAACTCGGAATTTCCCAGGATATGCATTTGCTGAGTACAGGATTCCATGAAGAGAAGATGGTACAGCGGCATGCATCCATCAAATGTGTCAAAAGCTGTCTTGAGTTTCTTCCTAAATCCACTACAGTGTACACTGTGTGCTTTTGTTATGGTCTGCTGCTACAAAACAATAGCAGATTACACAGCTTGGAGGTGGAGAGGGTTCTTGGAATAGATTAGGTTCATCCTGTACTTTGCAGTGCTTGAAGAAAAAAACAGAGTATCTATGGTCAGTTTATTTTTCTCTGTTACGAATTTGATGACTAGCAAATAATTTGGACCCTAGCAAAATCCTATAGTTTTGCTTAGGATGGCATCACTACAGGCCAGCCAGGTTTCTTTCACAGACAAAGGGAATCTTTTCCTGTATTCTTTCTTGCTGGAAATAGTGATTATTCAGCTTAAGAGCTCTGCAGTTCTAATTCATTCTTGCAGAATTGTATGCAGGTTGTGGTTAAGTCAGAAAAGTATCATGGGGATTTAGTTTGGGATTTTCTCTTAAAAAAAGATCTTCAGAAATTTTTATATTAAGTCACAGAGATACAGTTAAAGCAGCCTTTGCTCTTGCTACCAACAGTGATTTCAAATACATGTATTTCTTTTCCTTCTTTGTTACTTATCTAAAGCTAGAGTAAATGTTTTGTTTTTCAAGTTTTATATAATTGTGGTGATTTAATGTCAATGTTGATAGCTGTAATCAGTTTCTGAGATTTTGCTTTTTACTGTTCTCCTTGGTAGACTTTTTCTGCTATTTATTTCCTAAGAAATTTCCTCGTAATTAGGAGTGCTTGAAAAATTTTCACATTGAAAAGACACCTTTAGTGTTGAAGAAGAGTAGAGGTTAATTTAATTCTGGGGACTTTGTGTTCCATCTATTTTTAGATCTATACTGGAGAAAACCTTAAGCTGATATCCCTCAGCTAATTTGATTGAAGGTGTGAATTACTCCTAGCTGTAACAGATTGTTTACACAATTCTAAATGAATTCAGCTATTAAAAATATATATTCCATAATTTTATTTGATTTTAGTATTATATTTATTTATTTATTTATATTTTATTTATATATTTATTTATTTATTATATTGTGTATGCTACACAATTAAGGGCTATCATCATGCAATCTTGTAAGTCATACTTCAGAGCTGGCTTGCTTCTTTTTCTTTGGGACATTTTGCTTAAGACTGAAGTCTTATTTGAAAAATAGCCGTTTTGAATCTGTTCTTGACATTTAGGCATTTCCATTCAGACAGAATATTCAGAAGAATAGGAAGTGTGCATGTTTTTGTCATTTTTTCTTTTTCTTTTCTTCCTTTTTGCATCTATGATCGAGGAGCTCTGTAAAACTCTTCATCTTCCGAAATCTGGAATAGTTAGGTTTTCTTTCAAAATATTTGGATATTGGCATTCATTATTTCCATTTAGTTCTGAAAAATGTATCTTTTGGGAGTGGTGATAGTATTTTTAAGAAAAAATGGGCATCTATTGCCTTCCAAATTACTGCCATGACTATTTTAGGAAATAGGGCAGTTTAATAGAATTCTCTGAAATGAATTCTATATTCTGAATAATTAATGTTAAGACCGGTAAGCAAGAAGTTTTAGCCTTTGTCATTCCTCTGCTCATGTCAGATACTGGAGAAACTGTGCTGCAGTGGTGAGGTGAAGATGTAGCTGAAAGGCCCAAGGAAGAGGCTTGGGTGTTGGCAAGGTTTGGTAGCCAGCTTCCTTTTCTTTGTGTATTTAGGCTGTCAGCTTTCATTTAACACCTGAGCCATGTCCCCTGCTGCTATAAACTAAGCAATCTGTTTTTTTTTAACAGAGATATAAATGCTTAAAGGCATTTAGTTAATAAATAGGCATTGCTTTTGTTTGAGTACTTCACTCTGAGGCCTCCTTTGTTCTTAGAATTACTTTTAGAGGAGTATATTAAGTAATTGTTTCTAGTTAGTTAAATGATGCCCAAGAGAATATTTTTTCATTGTTTGTGAACATTTGATATCAATTGATGGAAAGGTTTGGATTGCAGAGGAAGTTTTAAACAGCTAATTAGAAAACAATTCTACTTACAGAAGTTGCCATTTCAAAATTGAAGTCTCACACATTTCATATCATTTATGTTATTCATAGGTGAACATTATACCAGTTATAGGGAAAGCAGACAGCATTTCTAAAACTGAGCTACAAGAGTTCAAGAAAAAAATAATGAGTGAATTAGTTAGTAATGGCATCCGGATATACCAGTTTCCTACTGATGATGAAACTGTTTCTGAGATTAATACCATGACAAATGTAAGTAAATGACAAAAATTATGATATTTTAGTACTAAAGTATAATTCTCTAATGCTGATTAATGTCACTGCTTTCACTATTGTCTTTAAGCTTGAAAGTTTGCCTGTCACAGGTTTGTTTGTTTATTCTTCTCCTTAAAAACCTGTTATGTGTTATTTTTCTCCCCACTTGCAAATCTTCATGCCCTTCTGCTGTTGATACCTGTAACAGAAATGTATAAATGGTTTTCTAATATCTGGTTAATTAATATATAATTACTTTTATAGATGGACAGATTGACTTTGCTCTTTTCCTCAACAGATACAACTTTACATCTGGTAGAGAAGATATTTAGGTACCTCATGTCTACAACTTTCTACAATAGCAAGTCTTCCACCTGCTTTTCTTCTTCTATTTAGTACTTTCTTTTGAAATTAGGATAGATTTCCTCTGGGGATGAAAAAGTCAGATGTAACTCTGGCTTATTTTCTGTTATCCTTTCTGATTGTCCCAGGGGTAGCTGCCAGCTTTCAACCAAGGCTGTGAATCTGGATGGCTTTGCCTTGAGCATTCTGTATTTGCTGCTCTCGTGCACGTGTTTGTAGGTGCCCATGAGCACATTTGTGTGCAGTGGGGTTTGAAAGTGGGGAACAGGAGCCAGGATGCCAGAGCCATGGCTGTGCATTCCCAACCTCTGTTACCCAGCCAGGGAGTGAGAACATGCTGCTGTCCATCAGTGACAGGTCCTTTTGCTGTGGAGAAATGTGGTGATTTGTTACTTAACCACTTCCATGCTCTGCTACTGATTTATTTCCCAGGTAATGGTATTTCTTCATTTGGTCAGCTGTTGTGGGTCAGCATGCAGGCAGTCAGTGCCTGGCCTGTCTTTGTGCCTTTGTTTGTAGCCACAACGCAGGTTCTGATGTGTGATTGTCACATGAGTGTTGCTGGGATGTGAGCTCTGATTGAATGTGAGTCGTATGTTCTAGAGCAGTTTTCTGTTTGGGGCTGGCATTTCCTAGTGCAGCTCAGGATGGACTTGGCTGCCTTTGCCATTGGGACACACCTGCTAAATCAGGAACAATGTGCTGTTCACCAGGTTGTTGCCCCCATGTCTTCTTCTGCAAAGTGCCTTTCCAGAATGTGCTGGGGCATGGGCTTATTCCTCCTGACATGCTTAGCATTGCTCTCATAGGACTTAGCATTGCTCTCATTTCCACTTTGTGAGGTGCTTATTGGCCCATTTCTCCAGCCTGTTGAGGTTCCTTGAGTTTCAACACACCCATCTGGATCTATCAACTGCTCTTTCTGGTTCTGTTGTAGTTTGAGTTTTTTATCAGTAGATACTGCCTAGCTGCTGATCTCCTAGGGGTGGTTTCTGGTTTTAAACTGCCTATTGGCTTTTAATGAAATGGTGTTTTCCTCCCTAATTTATTTCTGATGAGTTTTATGTTTTAACATAAGAATGCTGACAGATAAGACTTTATTGGTATGACTCCTACAGGGTTATTTGCCATTTGCTGTGGTAGGAAGTATGGAGAAGGTGAAAATTGGAAACAAAATGGTGAGAGCTCGTCAATACCCTTGGGGCATTGTAAAAGGTAAAGGAATTCTTAAAAGTAGTTTTACAAGATTTTTGCTGTTGTTGAAGTTTGAAATTCACCAGTAATACAAGGGACTGTTTCACTGATGCCAGGCTGATTGTATTTTGGATCAACAGTATAATGAATTTAGCAATTAATACTTGAGGCATACACTAATTTGTAGTTTCATCCTCAGTGATGCATCCTTGGGATCAAGGTATGAGATGGTGTATGTAGTATTTGAGTAGGTTAGGATAATGCCAGTACCTCTAGCACTACCAAATTTCAAACATTTGTGATTGTCAGTAAAAAAAAGAGAAATGTGTTGTTGCTCAGCACCAACAGGAAATCAGGATAGGTTGAAATATGTTCACCAGTACTTACAGGTCTTACATACTTCAGTGTATATATTAGAAATAATAAGGAAGTATAAGAGGTATAATAAACAACAAGATACTTTATTCACTAAATATACTTCTAGGAAAAGGTAGGTGATGCTGTTTAAAATGTATTTTGACTATTTTGCTACTTTTGCATAATAATAAAATCTTTTTACTGATTAGTGGAAAATGAGAGCCACTGTGACACTATAAAGCTTCGCAGGATGCTTTGCACAAATATGGAAGACTTAAGAGAGAAGACTCGTGCGTATTATGAGTCATACAGATGCTGCAGACTGGAAAAGTTGGGTTGCAGAGACATTGGCCCTGAGAATAAATCGATCAGGTAAGGACTTATTGTGCAGCACTTGCTTTCAGCATCCATTCACTTCACATAAACCCAATGCAGAGTAGCATTCATAAATAAGTTTTCTAAGAAGGAAACATTTTTTTTTTTAAATTGAAGGATGTAGTTGTTCATTCAGTTACCTTCATGGAGAAGCATAGGGGTTTAAATGAGCATTCTATTTAAAAACATGAAAGCTAGTTGTATTTCTGAGATCCTTCTCTTTAATAAACCTGAGGATTTTAATTTTTCTCAGGAAACATGTCAGTTTTCTTTAGGTACCTGTGCTTTATGAACTTGTAAATTATTTTCATTCTATATTAGTACTATGTTTTACTTTCTCTCTTAAGAATGATTCTGAATAATGATTTGGTTGGACTCCATGTTCAGAAGGAACTGAAGCAAAAACTTTTACAAAATAAGTGGTTACACTGTTGGCTTCCCACATTATCTGCCATAATAACAAATGTCTTAGCATTTTTGGGTCAAGAAGTCTTTTGCTAGACTGTAAGGAATTAAATGGAAGGTTATAAACACTCAGTTGTTTCATGTAGTAAAGCTGCTATCTGCAGGAAGTGTTTAAAATTTCTGCATGCATTTCGTTTAATCTTTTATTTCCAGTTCTCTCATCTCCCTCTTCCAGCTTCCTTTGTTTTTTCTTTATTCATGAGGCTGTACTTCTAACTGGTCAGAATCCTGCTGGGGAAGAGCCGATGCTTCGTGAATTGTTCACGCTTTCATGGTTTAGTGGAGCATCATTACTGCATAGTCGTTGGAAATATTGACTTAAACCAGCCATGAAAGCAGAGTAAGACTTTGCACTAAAAACAGTTCCTCACTGTTTGACCCAAGGCATATTTGCAGATTAGTTCATTTAGATGATTTTGAGCTGACCTTGAATCAGTGGTCTCTTGACATTTCTCTTGACTTAACAAGAATGTAATACATCCTTTTCATAAAAAGAGAACCAAAGGTGAAAGAGGTTTAAAACCAACTCAGATTAACTATATAATTTTTATTTAGTTTAAGAGCCTCTGTTAATTACTGATGTCTTATTATCCTTGCCTAGGGAAGACTTTATATTAGAATTTTGGCAATATTGACTCCAGTACCTTTGGCTTTTCTGAAGCTGGATTTCATGGTGTATAGCCATCTCAGGATGAGTTAAATTATAGAAGGCATCATCCATAGAATTGTTTTCTTCTACGAACAAAGGAATTACTTTTGTAAAACCCTTACACAGTTTTGTTTTGTTAAGAGCCTGAAGTGGCAGGTTCAGAATGTCCCAATATTTTACACTTTAAAGCTAATTTAGAAGTTGTCTGCTTCTTGGATATACAGAAGAGCTGAATTCTCTGGTGTGTAGATTTTATGTATGGCCCACTAGGTGTTTTATTGAGAGAGTTTTGGCAAGAAAATACGCTTAGTAATTAGTTTGGTAAATCAGATTTATTGAAAATGTCATTGTTTTGGAAGGATGAGAATAAATATCCTATAAGAATCTAGAAAATTGAACTTTTTCCCAGATTTACTGCAACAGGAAGAGAAACAGGGTGGATGTGGTTGTCCCTCGGTATTGTGGCATAGTGAATGATGCTGAGGTCTGAAGGAGAAGGTGTTTGGTGTTTTGGGAGAGACATTTTATGTTACCATAAAAAAGGCAGAGAATTTAGAGGTGTAATTAGCAGAGTAATGCAGCCTTACCCATAAACTGTTTCATCAGGTTACTCAGGAAACAATAAAAAGTGTCATCCTCAGCAGTGCAACAGAAAATGTCTTTTTACATTGAAGTTCAGTGCTTCCCTGTTTGCTTTTGCATTTAAATAACTTTTAGAATAGGGACTCTCCAGTTGTTTTAGGCAAAAATGTGTTATTAAATTGTCATCCTCTTTGTCCTTAAAGATGTTTACAATATATATACATGTGGATTCTAAGAACTGCAGTTTTAGAGTATTATTAATATTGCATAACAGTATATGGCTGAAGATTAAAATGTCATGCTAGTTGTGTAAATAATGATCAAAACGCATGTTGAGAATTCATATTTTGTATCTGTGATGTAGCTGTCTACATATTAAATTTGATAGTAATGGAAATTTAGGAAACCTTTTCTATACTTGATTAATGGGCTGTTTGTAGCATTTGAACACTGGCACTTGAGTAGCAAGTGTGCCCTGCCTTTTGTCATACTGGGAAGAAGCTGCCTGTGAAGTTCCTGTACTACTATTTTGGATTTAGAAGTAGGAAAGAATTTTATTCATCCAAAATTGTGTGCCACTGCAAAGCAAAACCAATGATTCTTGGATGTCCAGCTGCCTTGTGAGATAGGTTGTGGGCAGACATCTGTAAAGCCTTTCATTCTTACACGTGTAAAAAACACTTATGCTTTTACATGTGTGCAAAAAGATGTTGGCAAGTTTTACTTTTTTTTATGGGAGATGTGGAAAGAGATGGTTTCAGCACACAACAGAAAAATGTATTTGCATTTTGTATCTGGATCTGAGAAGGGAAAATGCAGGTAGTCTGAAGTGACTGTCTTGTGCACACTTCTAAAAACACCTATTCCCAAATCCTGTAGCTTTGGTGAAGCTATTTCATAATAACTTTTTAGTCTGTTAGCTGACAATTGCATTCTAAGAATGAAGTAATTAAGTCAATGGACAGCAGAATATTTAGGGCATGGTTTATGCATTTTATGCAGTATGTGTTGGATGTAAAATTCAGGAAGTGAATTTTTTATAATTTTATAATTTTTTGCTACTCAAAATAGGTATTTGCATTTCTTTGTTGTTGAAAAGTAAAGATAAGCTTTTGTGTGTGTGTGTGCAGATGGTCTGGTCCTGCCCTTTCAATGGTCCAGTTATGTACATTAGGAACATGAATTCCTTGTTTCAGGCCATTCTCAGTAAGAGATAATTGCTGAGATGTTTTGAATGGTAAAATTTGGAATAGTTGAAAGTAGAAATCTAGATATGAAGAGTGCTTCCAGGAAAATAAACTTCTAAATAGGCACAGACACACCTAGTTAACCTAGGTGTTTGCAAGGGAGGACAGCGTTGTTAGTGTTTTGAAGTGTGTTTTTCAATTTAAGTTGTTGCCTGGGCACATGTTTGTTTTGACAGAAAACTGGTAGACCAGAGTCTGTTGAAAAAAGCCGAGGATTGATACTCAGGCTGTATGCTTGCGTATTTAGATTCACTGACATTAAAAATTCTCTGGGTTTGTTGTTTTTCTGTCATCATAATTAGTTTGTCCTCCATTATCATTGCAGTGCTTTATTCCTCCCTGAAGCTAGAACCTTGCAGTACTTGAACTTGTTTTTTTTTTTTTTTTCTGTCTCTTTTGAAGATGATGAGAGAAAATCAGGAAGGATTCAGTGATGTGAATGAGTTTATGTGTAGAGGAAAGTTGATATGAGTCTTGTCATGTCTAAGAAAAGAAACCTAACATTTGAAAGGCTATTAGTCCTTTTTCTTAAGAAGTCCTGGCAGTGGAATTCATCTGACAAGCTGCAGACTTTTGCTAAATATTTTAACCGTCTTAGAATGAGATTGGACCGCCCCAAAATACCTGGTTTTCATGCCTCTACTGGAAAATTGGTAATTCTTTAGGTCTGCCGCATCCTTGTTATTGCTTAATATCAACTGAGCTAGCTGACTGAGTCAAAGCACAGAGCTAGAAATAACTGTCACTAGTTAGTCTTTCTATTTTTTTTAGTTTTTCTGATATACCTTAATTGATAGTCATATGTTATGCAAAAAGTTACAAGTGTTACTTTGAAATTTGAAAGCTTTTAAAAGTGGAAATGAATTAACTTTAAATACCTGTGTTGTTCAGGGTGCATAATTGTGTTCCACTGAGAGTTGAATTAATTCAGAGTTTATTTATGAACATAGTGTGTCTGAATTTTAGGCTTCTATGCTTTCAGTCTCATGCAGACAGAAAAAACTGTATGCCACAGCTATGCCTCTGTAGAAAGGCAGGTGGTAGTGCTGGTATGTAGGATTAGTTTAGACTTTCTTCACAATCCCTTACTTTAAAACTTCAGTTAGAATACATTATTTAAATAATTAGTTGTAGCATTTAAATTTTGCAAGTATCTTTATACATTCTGGGTGTCTAAGCCAGAAGAAAGAGATAACCTGTGAACTTGATTTTCATAATGTGCTAAATGAGAAGCAGTGAAACCAGTCTTCAGATAAACCAAAAAATATTTTACTGTGAGCAGTGGATGAAGTAATGTTGAAAAGATAGGCTTAAGATTTGGTGAACTGTTTTTCCTTCCTCCCCAAATCTCCTAACACCAAAGAGTGTTTGGGTTATTGTGTTGCTGGTATGCCACATGCAGAAAAGGAAATTTTAGTTTAGTTCTGTCTTGGAGATTTCCAGAACAATTCAATCCAGAGGGAAGTGGGTGTTTCATGGAGTCATAGAATGGTTGGGATTGAAAGAGGCCTCAAGACCATCTGCTTCCAACCCACCTGCCATGGAAAGAAAAACCTTCCACCAGACCAGCTTGCTCAAAGCCCCACCCAGCCTGGCCTCAAACACTTCCACTTGAACACTTACTGGCATCCACAACCACCTGCACAGTAAATTTAAAAAATGCAGTAATTTCACGTTTATAAGCCGCACCTGAATATAAGCCGCACTT
>VRYO01002772.1:65679326-65697952 GCA_009812075.1 Sialia sialis | reverse complement strand
GCTGGATTCTTCAATGAAAAAGGTGCGGCTTATATTTGTGAAATTACTGTACACTTTTATTTCTCCTCTTCTTTCTATGTGTAATATGATTAGTTACTGAGTTGAGTGTCTTCAAAGTTAATCTTTTACTAATTTCAACACAAAATTGCTTTTACCTGATAAAGTAACCTAGTCTGGGTCTAAAGATGTCCACATAAAGAAATGAAGGTGTGGTTGCAGTATGTTAACTTAGTCTAGCATTTGTTCTGGCAGCTTTATTGTTCTCAAAGGCAGCATTTTATCTATCAGAACTGACACTGTGTGCATAAGTGTGTGTAGTGTGAGATTGCTAGCACATGAAAAACCCGTGCTGTAGCATTATTGTCTAAGCTTAGAGATAGTGTGAATTAATACATCTGTGTGAAAACATGCCCCTGTTTCACGTGGATTTAGAGAATTAGAATTTCAATGTGACCTAAGTTACTTCACAGCTGATTAAAAGCTCCCAAAACAAACCCAAACACAAAAGAGTAACTGTTCTGAATTTATTTTGTTTCCATGTAGTGCTCTAATAAGATAGAATAGGAGGAGTGCTCTGACCTTGATATCTGTGAACATTGTCTGCATGTGCAATTTCAAGATGTTTCTTCTCTCTTTAGATGATATTTTGAATACAAATAAGAAGCTTCAAGATTGAGAAACTGCCCAGTCACCATAAATTTAAAGACAGAAGGGAGCTGTTGTTTTAGTGTTGCTCTAAATAATTAACTCTTTAGATAGTTTGGGAAGTTTTTCCATTTATAAATGGTTTAAATAGGAACAGTAAAACATAGGACAAAAACATAAGCATGTATGTATATTGAAAGTATAAATCAAAATGAAATACTTAATATACATACCTATTGATTTGACATGAGGGTGGAAGGCATGAGTTACCTGGCAAAGGACAATAACTCATGTTAGCTGGGAAGGGCTGACCAGTCAGCCCTCAGCAAGTGCTAGAAGAAATGAAAGGTGTAAAGAACAGCCCCAGAAAAAAAGCTAGAACATTATCCACTAATCTGTTCTTCAGCCCAGTGTCATAGAAGACAATGCTTGTGAGTTTCCAATAACCATTAGCACAGCTGTGCTCCACCAGTTCTGCTCTCTGGAATCACACGACCTAGAGAAGCTTATGGTAAATGTTTTGATGGAAGAATTTATGTTGGTAAGCAGGTTTGCTTTTCAAAGGAAGTTTGGTGTGTATGAGGTACATCTGTGTACAAGCTCCATTCATATTTGTTGAAAAGCACATTTCCTGCCAGCATTGCCTGGCAGTGCTAGTAAAGACCCTGAAAATGTCATACCTCTAGTAGTTTATTAATATGAATAAGTTACTAGCATCTTTTCATTTGCCATTATATGCTTTGACATGAAAGAAGTATCTCAATTTCAAGTACATGTTGTTTGGAGGAAAAATAATTATCTTGTGTACTGAAAGAGCAGTCTTGAGGTTTTGGCTGTTGCACGCTGGAAAGTAAACCTGTGTTTTGGATGTTGAACTACTTAGGAAATTGAATTAGTTCTATATTGATGTAAATCTGCCATATTTAAATTTTGGCATTACAAAAAGAATGCTATGTGTTTTGAAGATCGTTTTATTTTCATCCATTTTCATGAAGGATCAATCAGTTATTTGTTACATTAATGCTACACGTTAATTGTTTTTGTATGGTTCCACTTGAAGACTGAGGTTTCACAATGTAGAAATTTTGGGAGATTTTTCTGGCAATTTCAGTGTCTTAGAACTTAAAGAAGAAGCTTATTCATGTTGGAGTCAGAAAGGTATGAATCAAGTGTTTAGAACATGAGATGCCTAAAGTGCTGTATTTACTTTGAAATGTAAATTGCCCAGGAGCTGTTAGCATAAATAGTTTTCCTCTGGGTTGTTTATGTAAATAAAAAAATAGAAAGATAAGATGTTTGCTTCTGTTTAGGTTTCTTTATGAATTTTTATGTGGGAAGCTGTAGAAATGAATATTTCAGATGAGTATTAATTGTTTAAATAATTTTCTAGACTGTTGGTTTTCCACACTGAATAGAGCAGTGTGCTGGAGAGTTGCTTACATTTTTGAACTTCAGTCTACAGGAAGTCATTGAGGCAAAGAGGCTCGAGTTCTGCCTTGAAACAGAAGAAAAAGAAGAGGAGATTAAGCAACAATTTGTGCAGAAAGTGAACGAGAAAACAGCAGTGTTGGAAGAGGCAGAGCAACAGGCAAGCATGCCTGTCTGTCTTGAGGTTTTTTTCTGCGATTTGAAACAGCTAAGTTCTTAACAAAATCACCGGTTGATATTTATAATTTCCTAATATTTTGAGGACAGTAATGCTTTGAATCAAAGCCAGCTTGTTTAGACAGGTTGAGTGGATTGGCAGATTGATGAGACACCCACAAACAAGAGAATTTGTCTTTTGAGGAGCAGCTGAGGGACCTGGATTTGTTTTGCCTGAAGCAAAGAAGACTCAGGGGAGACTTTATTGCTCTCTACAACTACCTGAAAGAAGAAGTGTAGTGAGTTTGGGGTTTTGTTTTCTCCCAAGTGCTAAGTGACAACATGAGAGGAAATGGACTTAAAGTTGTGTCATGGGAGGTTTAGACTGGATATTAGGAAAAACTTATTCACTGAAAGGGCTGTTAAGTGTTGGAGAGCAGGCTGCCCAGAGATGTGGTGAGTCACCATGCCTGGAGATATTTAAAAAATGTGCAGATGTGGCACTTGGGGACATGGTTTAGTGGTGGACTTGATGGTCTTAAAGGTCTTTCCCAGCATAAGTGATTCTGTGATTCTGTAAAGGGCACTCTTGTTATGGGAAGGCAGGAGCTTGGGGTCTGAAGGCTTTGGTGGAGAGCTGGTACACATCTATAGAGTAGGAGTTGATATGATGAGGTAAGAGAGTGATGAATACAATGGTTGTGTTTCTTTGTCTTCTCTAGCAGTGTGCTGAGAAACATTGGTATGCCATAATAACACAGTGGGTGCTTTTCATGCATAGATTACTCTGTAAAAACCAGGATTTTAGGAAAAAATGGCATGGGTGGCTTTTTGGAGTGGGCCATGAGTGTTTGTATGGCTTCCAGACTCAATTATTAAATCTGAGGTCCGCCCTCACACTGGGAAGTTTGAAAGTGTGTATGTCTGGTATTCTGTTTGTTTGTTTCAGTTCTGGTTTCAAAATCTCATCTCTTCCCAGCTGCCTTATGACAATTTGAAGATGTGGAATATATCTGGGCTCTTTTTTTAAAGATTTAATCCTGTCAAGCTGGACTAGCAAGATATCTGCTTTCTGCCAGAGTCTTGTTGTGCTCATGTGTATTTATATTCAAACACTGGTCTAATTGAAATTGGAAACCTGTGTATTTTTATTAATGCTCTTTTTTGTACCTCAGTCCACAAGCAAAGCTGTAGCAGGTTTTGTGAGGTGTTCAGGTGCATGTTTTAAATAAGAAGATGACTTAGTGTTTGTTTTCTAAATCTGTTAAGACACCCATGCTACTTGCAGAGAAAAAAAAATCAGATTCAGTCCTTCTCAGTATGAGGCTGTCCAATTGGAAGAATGCTTAGCCATGTTCAAAGCAGGTTCAGCAAGGTCTCACACAGTATCTTTGATATTTTCCTTGTATGATTTATACCAAGTGGTTTGTGAGCTCTGCATATTGCAGAATTATGGATATTAGTTTTCCAAGTTCCTGATGTGGGAAAGTGATCATGCAATCACTCCTAAAGAGCATTTGTCATGTACTCTTGCTGCTGTATTTGTATCTAGAAACTAAAGAAGACCAGGAATTTCTGGTTTACTTGATATTTCTTTCACATCCTTCATTCAGAGAAAACTTGTAGTTGCACCTGTAAAATTTGTCAGCTCTGCTGTGTACAATAGGCCTGTGTTACATTAAAGTCTTACTTTCTTCTTTGCAAAAACAGGAGAATTTGTGTGTGGGGAAATGGGAGATGAGGAAGGATTAAGTACCCTTTTTGTTGTCACACACAACTTCACAGTAGAGTTAAACTGGTTGAAATACATCTGGAAACTAAAATGCATTAATATGTCAAAAAACCCAATCAAAGCATGATTAGAAAAGTAGGGAGCTTCTTGCAACCCAGTAAATCTCCAACTGGAGAGCGTACACTCTGTGTACTTACTAATACCTAAATCTGGTCAATATACATTCCCCACTTGATTTTAGGGAACTATATTCTACTTGAGACATCTTTATTTAATCTGTCTGTTGATAATTGGTTCATCTCTAAAAGCCTCCTTATTTTGATACAGTAAAGATATGGTAAGATGTGGTAGGGAATCTAGTATTCACTTAGTGCCTTCCATTATTTCCATCTGTACTTGAGTGTAATAGCCTGGATCATGAAAACAGTCTGATAAAAGTTGTTATTTTTCCGTATTGCTGTTTTTTAGTCTTAAAAGTTTGGGGAAATAACTGCAATTTTTAACAACTACTAACACAAGTTGAGATGGGTTTTACTGTTACTTTGCAGAGAGTTTTTATACTGTGATATCACCACCTTGTGCTGCCAGTTGGAAATGTTATTTTTTCGTGCTTTCTTTAAATAGGTACTGACTAAATTTGAATGTCTTACGCTAATGCATCAAGAAGAGGAGCTGAAATTAGAGGAAAAGAAAAAAATTCTAGAAGATGAAATAGCTCAGTTTATTCAGAAAAAAGCTATCACTGAATCAATTCAGTCACAAGTGTCTGTCTCTACCCCTGTTAGTTTGAAGACACAGGGACTGCAAAAAGTAAGTGCTGATGCTAGTCATCAGAGGCAGCAATGAAAAAATCCTTCACTTCTATAATTCAGATTTCAGTAATCTTTTAGAAAAGACAGAAACATGCTCCTGTTCTATGATAAGGACACAGAAGTGACTTTGTTTTTACTTTTAATTACTGTATGTTTGATGAGCGTTTTTTTGTCTTTCTTTTCTTTTTTCCATGAAAGAACCAAGATTCTCAGCTTGAAGTCCAATGCTTTCGTGTCAGAGATGAAGGAACTGTAAATGTTGGAGAGCAGAGCGAGAGGGAGAGTGAGAAGGAAGAGGTAGAGATAGAAAATTCATCCAGGGAATTTCAAGAATAGTATTTGATTGCAGCACTCAGATTTTGAATGTAGGATATGTCAGTAGTTTTATGAAGTGGCCTAACTGCTGTTGTCCCACATTAGATTTGTCTTCCCAGTACAGATTTTTGAGAGGAGAGATTGATAAAATTGGCTGTAGAAATACAAAGTGCAGAATATAACCCAATAAAGATTTACTTTTCTTCCTACCCACTTCTTTCTTTCACCACTCTCAAAAGAAAAACTTGAATAAATTGTGAAAATTCAGAAATATTTTCGAAAGTAGTGCCCAGAATAACTTACCCAACTGATTTATATAAAAAACATGGAATTAAATACTCATATATTAAATTAAGTTGATTTAAATGTTTCCCTTCCAGAACCAGAATCAATTAACTTACTCATTTTCTTTCCTGATAGCTTACAAATTTACGTAGCTAGCATTTTGTTAATTAATAACTTCCTGCAGTTGAAAACAGATTTCTTGGTTCTAAGTTTATTTATAACTTAGATTCTGAAGAACTTTAGAAGCTTCATTGGTGCACATATTTCTACAGATATTATCAAGCTTTGACATTTTTGGGATGTATGCTAGAAACCAAATTTGGCCAAAATTTATTGCATTTCAACTACTGTTACTGAATTCCTTTTCCTAGATTTCTTTTTTTCTGGATTTACATATGAAAGTGGAATTACTGGTAACAGAAGTCATTATATGCACTACTATGAGTAACTCCTCTGGTTTAGTTTTATTTTTTCAGAGTGTGTTAAGTTTATATGCTTGCTGTGGTTTTTCAGTTCCAGCTTTACATAATACTGATGATAGAAGATGCAATATTGATAATTTCCGTGAGGAAGCAGTGATTCGTGGTGTGCTCTTGAAGATATAGGAGTTCAGTTTCTTACTAAAATGTCTGGCTAATATCTCTTGTTGCTGCATTCTGCAAAACAATAATTTTTAAGCATGGTCTGTACACATACAGTGTGGTGGTTTCTGTCACTGTCATCACTGTCTTTCTGTTACAGCTCTGCCTTGATACATGTTGACCTTACATAAGTATGGTCAGCTTGCTTTAGTTCCAAATTGTGCCAAAGAAGGTGTCCCTGCAATAAGCATTTCCATTCAGACTATGTTGTGCATAAGTATTTGGTGAATATATCCACTACAAGCTTCCTAAAGAGTTCTTTTCAAATTGTATTATTTATTAGTCCACTAAGTGTTATTTAATACAACTATTGACATGTTTGAACCATTTACTGATTGTGCTGGCAAGTTTTTGTTTATAGGCTCTTATGTACAAGCAGTGTTCTAAATTTCAGATTTGGTCTTTTTAATCAAAATTTATTGAAATATTTTTGCAATGCTGTACTGTTGCAGGATAGTTCATCTGATATTACTAACTCAGTATGGAAAGCACCTATATTTGATGTTTCTAAGTGTGGTATTCAGTTACAGTTGAAGATTTACAAAAACTCCAGGTTGGTTAAAATAAGTTCTAAGTGTTTTGTATATTTTCAGTAGTCATGATAACTAATGGGAAACTGTAAGAGGTGCAGTGTTCTCTGGAACTGGGTTGTTTGACTGTTTAAAAATGAAATACTAACTTGACAGAAATAAAATAGTTTGGTTTTGCTTAAGTGTTTCTCTTGTTCTGCTTCCTGTCCCTCATGTGTTATTAAAAAGGAGTAGGATTTCACATTTAACTGAAAAATATAAAGGTTTTACATCTGTTTTAAATATCTCAAGTTATTTATTGATTGGAAAAAATATGTGATTTGTTTGAACTGTACCAGAAGGGCAGTGTGATTTGTGATATACTTGTTATACACTGTACTTAGCATATAGTCATGGAATATCTCAAGTTGGAAGAAAACCATAAGGAGCTGGAAGAGACCCTTAAGGTTCATTGACTCCAGCTCTCTGCTCCTTGCAGAACTACCATAAAGCCCAAGCTGCGGCTAAGAGCATTGTCCAGACACGCCTTGAACTCTGACAGACTTGGTGTCGTGACCATTGCCCTGGGGAGCTGTTCAGTCACCAACCTCACCTTCTATTTTACTCACACAGTGATGCTTACCATATAATCTTAAAGGGGTGGAAAGGACCTTAAAGATCATCTAGTCCCAAGCCCCTGACGTGGACAAGGACACCTCCCTCTACATCAGGCTGCCCAATGCTTCATTTAGCCTGGTTTTGAACACTGCTAGGGATGGGACATCCACAACCTCCCTGGGGACATCTTTACTGCCATCACAGTGAAGAATTTCTTCCTAAAAATCTAACCTAAATTTCACCTTTTTTATTTTGTGCCAATTGCTCCTCATCCTATGACTACAGTTCCTGACAGAGTCTCTTCTCTGGCTTCCCTGTAGACCTCCTTCAAATACTGGAAGGTTTGTTCCACACGACTTCCACTTCTCTGGACTGAACAGCCCCAACTTTTTCAGCCTTTGTGGGGTAGGTGTTCCAGTCCCCTTATTAAAACTGTGGCCCTGCTCTGGACTTGCTCCACCAGTTCCATGATCAATCCAGAGCTGGATGTAGAACTCCAGATGGGGTTTTACAAGAGCAGAGTAGAGGGGCAGAGTCCCCTCCCTCACCTGCTTGGGATGCAGCCCAGGACAAGGTTGGCTTTCTGAACTGTGAGCACACAATGCCTGCCCATGTTGGGTTTTCCAGGAACCATCACCCCCAAGTCTTCTGCAGGGCTGTTTTTAATCAATTGTCTGCCCAACCTGCATGTAAAAGATTGTTTTCCTTCAGTAGCAGTGAGAAGGAATAGATGATGATACATGAAACCTTCATTGACCAGGAAAGGGTCAAACTGCTATTTTAATCATCTCTCTAGACAGAACAGGCTGTAACATAGGAGGAAAGGATTAAGAGGAGACACTCATTTAGCCCACACACTTGGCCAGCATATGACTTGGTTCAAGAGAAGAAAATGGGGCAGGGCCATGCCCTGTGATTGCTCCTTCCTGACCCAAATGTAGCTTGATGAAAGACTATTTTTTGTTTGACTTTGTACCACTGACTGGGCCATTTGCAATTGTTGGATTAGAAAGAAGGGATATGCCTTTCTTGAAGGAGGTAACAGCCAAATGAAAAGAAAAAGATACTCAGAATGTAATAATAATTGAATGATGCATATTGTCAGCACTCAGTTATCTCCAGTGTGCTATCCCAGCCACTGATGTTAGTTGGCTCAAGCACAGCTCTTCATGAGTGTTACAAAACTGCATCAAAAGACAGATTTAGCTGTCTATAGTCTGGCCACTTTGCTGAGGACAAAGACTGAGAATAGTTAAGTACTGTTTGACCTAGATAGCTGTGCCTGGCCAGTGCTAGAGGATGTGCTGTGCTTTGACAGCTGGGAACCATGAATAGGGATGTGGTACCACATGTTTTGGTCAGATGGGTTTCTGTGCACTTGCACGTGCTGGCCCTGCAGGACTCAGCAGCAAAACAAAACTGGTGCAGGTCTTGGGAACAGGTGACAGTCAAATGGGGGTTTTCAGTTGTAGCACAAAAACAACATAGCACAAAGTGAGAGCTGGTGGGTTTTCCTTTTGGTTCTTTAAATTCATTTAAACAGTGGAAAATCATCTGTAAGTGTGGGAAATTCCACTGTTATTTTGTTTAAGTTGGCCCAAAGATGTGATATCAGGTAAGAAAGAGCACAAGTGCATGTCACAGCCTGACAGTTAAATGCAATTATATTATAGAATTATAAAGGAGCAACTAAAAATATTGTCTGGAAGTGGAAAATTAATAGTGGTGGTAAATAAAAACATGTATGTCTTGTTGTGGCTTATCTTGACCATGTACTTTTCAATTGGACACATCAGAGAGGTTTATCCTGCATGTGAAATGGGTTCAGGACCGCTTATTAAGGTCTCTTTATTGTTATGGCACATCTACAAGTGTAAAGTACCCTTTGCAAATCTGAAGGCTTTGTTTTTTAGAATCCTTTTCTTAAGGTTATTTTCCATTTATATTTTGTATACTTATTCACAGCTCTATCTTTAAAGTTACTTTGCCAGTAACAAGACACAACTAGTAAGGAGTTTTATCTTAAATCTGTCTGACAGGTTGGGCTCAGAGAGTTGCAGTAAATGACGTTACATTAAGCTGACAGTCTTGTCACCCCAGGGCTCACTTTTAGGGTCAGTGCTCTTTAACGTTTTTGTAAATGAACTGTACATAGGAGTTGAATGTACTTTAAGGAAATTTACTGATGATGCTAAATTCAGGAAGCTGTGGACTCTCTCTAGGATAGAGAGGCCTTAAAGAAATGTCTGGGTAGGCTACAGAGCTGTGCAGTCCCCAGCTGATGGAAATTAACAGGAGCAAGTACCAGAAATTCAGAGGAAGTTCAGAGTGAACATTCGGAAAAGACTTTTCAGTGGGAGGATGCTTGGAGCAGGCTCCCCAGGACAGTAGTTACAGCACCAAGCCTGTCAGAGTTCAAGAGGCATCTGGAATGTGCTCTCAGTCATATGGTTTAATTTTAGGTAGTCCTGCAAGGAACAGAGACTTGGGCTCAAGCCTTATGGGTCCCTTCCAACTTGAGATACTCTGTCCTTCTATGATTTTAACTTATGGAAACACAAGACTCTTGTAACAGCAGCAACATAATATTTATATAGAAAGAAAAATACTCTAAAGAAAAACGAATAATTTTTCCAGACCTTTGTGAAGACTTCTGTAATTCACATTCAGTGAATCGCAGCAAAAAGTAGTTTAGAGTAATTAATGGATGGGTAAAATACCCAGCTGGATCTTTATGAAGTACTGAGGCATCTATGTCTCCACATTTTCTTTAAAAAATGTATTTTTTAAAATCCAGACCCCAGCATCAAGGCAGAAAAGCACTGATAGTTAAATATAGAAACTCGCAGAATTTTAGACCAGACAAAAAATCTTCAACAGGATGTTCACTAGGGTGCGCTCGAAGCACATGGCTTTTGCTTTTGGGGAAAGGACCATGGCACTGAGCAGTTGTGTCACTGGCCCTGAACAGCCCCCTCTAGTTAAATTTGCTTTTATCAGGAGTTTGAAGTAGGTGAACCCAGGAGGCCCCTTCCAAAATCAGCAGTTCTGTAATTCTATAGCTCATTTATAATGAAAATTTTTTTTTGTTCAAATATTAGGAAAATACTAACTTATTTTCTGTAGAAACAAAGGTGTAAGCACAGAAGGTAACATAAAAGTAAGTGCTGTGAGAGCTCTGAGCTGTTGTGGTTGATTATGTGCTAGGGCATTAAAATTCTGGAATCAGTCTTTATAGTTTGAAAAAAACAAGAATTCAATTGCACCTCTTTTGGAGCCAAAATATTTTAAAATTACTTCCTAGAAAGGTGTGAGAAAATAGCATGTATTTCTTGTTGAGAACTGCAAGTGAGATGTGTCAGGATGGTTTCTAGGTGACCATCCTGTGAGCTTTAAACTTTCTGAAAAGGAGTATTTAGGGAGCTACACAAATGTCTTTAGGCAAGTGATCTCTAAGTATCTCTGTATTTTGGAGGTACCTGTTCTTACAATCATTAAGGAATAATCTCTCTGGGTATTTCAGTGTATCACAGTTTATAAGTGCAATTTTTATAAATGAGAAGCCCACCAAACCAATTTAAATTTAAAACCAATTTAAAAATTAAATTCTGGCTTCTGGCAGAAATTTGCCTTTCTCTGATTTTCATATCCAAGTGTGAAGGATTTTGATATATTCCTATTCACATAAACAAATCCATAAGTTTTTCACAAGTGTACATAGAGAGCTGCTGGTGTCTATGGATATATAGACCACTCACAACAAGTGATGGAGGTTAGAGTTGCTCAGAGTGGTGCTTGGGCTGTGTGATTCCTGATCAGTTCAAGAGACTATTTTAGTGCTCAGCACTTGGTCTGGATGCCTGCCTGCACTGTCTGCATTCCCTTGTGCTGGGAGTTGGAAATTTACTTTACTACCCCATTAGTCCACATACTTCTGGGGAGCTGATCGTTCCTGCTGAGAAGAGACAGCAGGGCAGAGCTCTGCAGATTTTACACTTCTGTCCTTGCAGAGTGGAAATGTGGACCTACTCCTTCCTCTGAAGATGTGAACTCCTTCACCTGAAAAGAAGCAGACTGGTAGCAGTCATCATTTGGAGAGGAGAGTTTTAGTGCTGGTTTATGGATGTGTTCACAGCAGATGAATGACATCCAAGCTTTGCCCCAAGGTCAAATCAATATGTACCCCTAATAATTTAAAATGTACAGATGTGCAGTGCGAATATGTACGTGTGAGAAATAATTCCAATGCCTGTCCTGGTGGGGTTGGAGATTGGCATGTGTATTTTGTCTCCAAAGTTACAGAAGTTCTTTTTGCCTGTGCTAATTTCTCAAGGGAAAAAATCTCTTAGGCAAGTCAGAGTATCTTCTGACTGCTTCTCAATCTTCATTGTATTTATTCTCACAAAATACTAAGAAGTTAAAAGATTCTGCATTCGAAAATGAGATCTACAGTGGGTAGGGTTCAGATTTTTAAGCATATTTAGATTTATTTTTTTTTTTAATTTGCACCCACTCAGTGAAAATGAGCCGTGGAAGTAAATACTTCATGGTTTTTAATGTGTAGTTACAGTCCTGCAGGAAATCTCTGATGGACTAGGTACTTGGGCTAACATCCTTTGCTGATGAAAAGCACAGACCTCTGCGCCCCAAACTCGTACATGGATCTCAATGCTACTGTTGTTTTGACTGATAAATTAAACAGAAGAGCTTTTGTGGAAACGGATCTACATAAGGAAGAGAATGCATTCTGAATTCTCACTGCTTTGGATTAGATTTATATGAGACCTTGGTTTCCCTAAATAGAAAGTTTCAATGCTTTATGCTGTAGCATCTTGATTTCCCAGCCACTTGGGTTTTAGAGAGGAACTCACATACATGTTTAACATCTCCAACTCCATACTGGGTTTCCTGAAGGAATATGGTCCATGGTGTGGACCTGAAGTGTGTGAGTGTGTCCTCATCAGAAGAGAGGCTCCCTGATATGTAATTTATCCTGAATTGACAGTCTGTCTTGCTGGCCTTCTCCAGCTTTATTGAGATGGTAAAGTATGCATTGATTTTGAAAGGAAAAAATATTTCCAAGTTCATGTTATGTTTTGCTCATTGCTTCAGTATAAATATTAAAAAATTTCTCAAAAATTCCTCAGCCTGGTGGACAAGTTTATTGTCTGAAATGTGAGAAAGCTCATTCCAAATCTCCTCTCCAAGTTTGGCAGATCAAGGAGCCAGGTTTAAAACTCTTCACACTCTGAAATAATTTGTGAATATATTTTCTGTGGTTTCCTACAGGTCAGGGCTTTCCGTGATTGCTCAGTGACAGTAGTCTTTGGGAAGGTAGTTGTTTTATGTGTGACTTCTTGGAGCCTATGGATTAATTAGAAGTTTAAAAAAAAAAAACAAAAAAAACCAACAACAGAAAAAACACCTTTAACAAACTCCATCCCAAACTTCTGTTTCTGGGAAGGCAGCACTCTGGTCCTGGTGCTTGCCAAAAAGCCCTTTGTAACCTCCTGTCTTGATCAGACCTCAGGCTTGTCCCTGACTTCACTGGTCTGGCCTTGATGGGGCTAGAAATAGTTCAGTTTATGAATCCAGTCATTGAAAATATGATCGCAGAAACTAAAGATCACAATAACCTGAGGGCAGTGCTGGTAATATTCTTGGTAAGTGAAGTGTAATTATGGTGGGTGGCATAGCAGATTGCCCCAGTAAGGGCTTGCATGTCATTTGTATATTTTGAATGTGCCATTCTGTGCCTGCAAGGTCAGGAGTGTTCCTCGAGAGTTTTATGGGATGATATAATGGAGTTTGTATATTGGCTGAACTTACTGGATCAAAAAGCAGAGATAGTGCATTGCAAGCTGTGAATTAACAATTGCTGCAAACAGTTAGCTGAGGTTGTTGTCACTTTAAGTCGGCAAATAAAACCTGTTGCTAAAAGCCTTGTTTGGAAATTTGCCTGGATAAGATGTTTAAAAAAACCCCATACAATCCCCATGTGCTTCTAAAAGATTATTTACAGCTTTAAAATTTTTATAAGGTTCAATAATACAAATGTCATATCTCAGAATGTAATACCTGAAGCAATAAATTCCCTCCCCTCTTATTACAGAAAGAGAAAACCCCCAAGCTGAAGTTTCTGGGTCCTGCCTTGTGCAGCCTGGCAGGCTGCAGGTGCATCAGTGAGTTTAACTGGATAAGAAAAAGAAAGTGTTTCCTGTTTGATATGAAATGAAGTTGAAATGTACTCAAAATAGCAAGCAGCCCATCCAAAGCTGCAGAGGAATTTAGAGGTGTGTGTGATTTCAAATAAATTAATTTTACTCTGGCCAGCATTCAGTCAAGACTGCACAAAGACTACAAAATTATCTCTAATCTTGTAACTATGGCAAATGTAAGAGACACACCAGCTGAAGTGTCCTCTGGATGTATATTGTTTGTATCATCCTTAATCTGCTCACCTTTGACAGCTGGAACCCAGTTAATGATTTACTAAAAGGATTCTTCAAATAAAATGTTTTCATGTTGCTAAACAGAAAAAAAGGAGGTACGAGACTCAGAACCTCTTTTTTTGAAAAAACAGATCTGTTTGCAGAAAAGATTGTGTTTAAAAAATATCATAATTGTCTTGGAAATGGTATTTCTTTGAAATTAAGAGGGAAAAGGTATATTGTGATTGCTGTCAGTCTGGGTTTCTGGAATTTCTATTTGGTGCATTTTTGGGTTTATTTCTTCTCTTTATATCTTAAAAGCCCTTTTATGGAGGCTGCCAGTGAGGGGTGCTAGGTGATCACCCCAGAGAGGATGGAGCTGAATCTGCGTCCTGCTGTCAGCCAAAAATTATGTTTAAGCATAAAAACAAACCCCCAAGCAAAGCAAAGCTGTGAAAGCCTCACTTTATAAAGCGAACATTAAAGGATTGTCAGGATTTCGCTCCTCAGAAGCAGCCAGAATGGAAATCCTCAGGCAGTTTGTGTTCCGTGGGAATGGAGTGGCAGGAAGGATTCAGCAGTGTGGGATGTAAAAAGCTGTGTGGCAGGGATGAGGATTTCAGCATGAGCAATCCAGAGAGGAGAGTGGCTGGGGTGGGCATGCCATGATAGTCAGGAAAATCCTGACCTTCCCAAGGTGGGGAGTTTGATACAGCATGTTCCAGTGCTTGGATGTGGAAGACTCTTGAGATTTTTCTGTCTCATCTTAGTTTTCAAGCACAGAAGAGATTATTTTTATTTAAACTAGTTTATCAGAGTATTTTATCGTTGCACATTTTTATTTTCTTTTAATTCTAGACATAACAGCATGTCCTTCTTCTTTCATCTTAGCCGCTTGCTCACTAAATCTGGTGAAGGTTCTCAGCCTTAAAGCTGAAAATGTGCATTACCTAGTTCCAAAAGAATGCTCTTTGGTAATATACTCAGTGGTTTACATCCAAAAAATACTCTTCAAAGTGAAAACTGCACAGCTGATGTCCCTGTCCTGCTGTGTTGACACTGGAGCTGGAAGGCACCTTGGCTCTGTCAGGCACTGCGCAGATGCTCACTGCTTCCTGTGGTGTCTGAGAATGGGCTTGGAAGTAGATCAAAGTAGAGATTAAAAGTGCAGCCATAACCAGGTAAGACAACAGGAAGCTCCCTATTTAAAAGGACTTCCATCTGGGATTTCTGATGTGACTTCTTTTGGTGTTGGAGTGGGTGATGTCTGTCCCTATTAAGGAGGGGCAGTAGGACAGGAGTAGTTTTGTTGCAGCGAATATTAGAAACAATGGAAGAAAAAAGTTCACCAGCTGAGATTCAGCAGTGGCAGGAGTAATATTTTCTCTTTCTGTTAAAGGCAAGACTTGAGTCCTGGCTCCTACAGTACCCTGAAGAGAAAGCTTCTCCTTCTGCTTTCTGAACAAAACCCAGTGAAATAAAACATGTAATTTCATTTCATTCTGCACAAACTGCTCCTCTGGACACAGTGAAACATTTTATTTTCTAGCACAAGAGAGTCAGTGTGGTCTCAACACTCATCTGCTGTATGAAGTTTATTCTTCAAACTGCTGGAGAGGATTTGGTCAGGGCTTGTGTTAATGCCTTGGGCATCCTGATGATGCTCTGGGGTGAACATGATGCTCTGGAGCTGGGCTGGGCTGCAGGGGACACTGCTCATGCCAGGTCTGCAGAACACCTGAGCCTCAGCCTTGCTTGGTGGCTGGAGGAACATCTTCAGAGCCTGATGGAACTGGTCCATCTTCCCTTGGAAAGAAATGAGGTCACTACCTATTTGCCCTTCAGATAAATGCCCCAATTGCTCAGCTGGTGGTAGCAGGGAACAGGCTGATTTTCAGAGGATGTTTTTACTTTGAGGCTAATTTTCAAAGAATTTGGGGATTAAACCTGAGCCTTTTAGCAAAGAGAAAAACAATCTGTGTCTCTTTTTCTGTTGGTTGCCATTCCAGCACCAGCTTGCTTTTTCTTTCCATACTTCTCTGTGATTTCATTTGTAGGTCATAAGGGTCTTATCCCCTTGCTTTAGTGTCTGCAGCCTGCCAGGGAGCTGCTGGCAGCAGGGTTGGTGCAGCTGGACAATCTGCCCTGGAGGCATGAGACTTTTCCCTGGGAACGCAGTGCAGGCTCATGATGATTAACTGCAAGCTTTTAGTTCGTGTAATGCAAATGCAGCATGGACAAGAAGCAACATTTGCCATCCTTTTGGTAAAATTTTGAACATAAGAGCTTGCTGAGTCCTGCTTGTGAGGTTTGCTCATTATTTATCAAATCACCACTTCTTTAGACACTGCTGCACAGTCTGTCACCTCTGCCGCACAGGACTGGGTGCCATGGCACCCAAAGGAAAGCAGCAGGAGGGAGGAAGCTCTGCAGTGCTGGTGGCACCTTTCTGGGGACATGTGGCTGCAATGAAGCTGCCTGCACTGAGGTTCTTAGCAAGGCAGAGGCTCTTGCCAGGGGCCAGGGAGGGATTTCTGCATTCTTCCCTGGAGACAATGCTATTGTAGGATCAACTGTGCAGAAACGAAATATGGATCTTAATGTCCTTAAAACTGGAATATGACCCCATGCTTTTAGTCCTGTGTAATTCCCATTCTTCATCTCTTGCTTTGCATATATTAACTCTTGCTTTCTGAGTGCCTCTTCCATGAAATGTCTCTGGGTTTATTTTCCTCAGGAATATTGGCTTGCACCTTCTCCAGGTTATTCTTATCTTTTGACTGTGCAGGGTTTGTGAACTTCTCAGCCCCATTGTATCATTTCTCTGTGCTCACTGTGGCTATAACACCTCCTGGCTGCATGCTCTTTCCTATAAAGACTAACGAGAAGACATCAGCTTGACATCAGCTCGGATGTGTGCCAGGACACGTGCTCCCCGCTAGACTGCTCCTCTGCTGTGTGCTCTGAAGAAATGAAGCAGTGACAAGTCGGGGGGTGCTTGTGTGACAGCCAAGGGTGTGAGGTTGTGCCTTGTGCTGCGGCTGGTGAGCGTGGTGCACTGGCTCTGCTCGGAGCAGCTGGGTGGGCTTTGGGGTTGGGCCATCTGCATGCCACTGGTGTGAAAAGCTGGATCAGCCCCGATGGATCCCTGATGAGTGCGGGCTTTCCAACCTCTCCTGACCCCGCCTGAAATGCTGATGGGTAGAGAACTCTACTGGAACTGTTGATATAAGAGAGAACTTTTAGCCTTTGCTGGTGCTTGGAAATTCCAGACTATGTGTATGGCAGTGTATTTATTTAGTGGCATGGCAGCAGCCCAGCCAGGGACACTTACCAAAAAGCCTCAGTGGTTAAAACTCTAAAGTGGAAGAAATTGGAATATGGAGAGAGAGGGGATGAACTTGGGGTTTAAACCTTCTTCCCTGCTCTTCCCTGGCTGAGGTCGCTTGGTTTGTTCAGCCTAGAGAAGAGAAGACTGAGGGGAGACCTCACAGATTCCTGCAGCTTGTTTATAGGAGGAAGCAGAGAGGCAGACATTGATCTCTTCTCTCTGGTGACCTCAGGAACTGAGGCAATGGCCTGAAATTGTGTCGGGGAGGTTTAAATTGGATATTAGAAAAAAGCTCTTCACCCAGAGGGTGGCTGAGCACTGGAACAGACTGCCCAGGGAAATGATCACAGAAGCATTTGGACAAGACTTTCAAGCACATGGTGTCATTCTTGGGCTGTCCTATGCTGGGCCAGGAGGTGGATTCGATGATTCCTATGGGTCTCTTCCAACTCAGGGTATTTTATGTTTCTGTGATCCACATGAGCCCTGGAATCTTTGTTCATGTTTAGTTCTGAAACAAGGATATTTATTTCCCAGTGGCCAGGAGTGCTAGAAAATAATCTTTCTGGGCCTAATATGAGCACCTATCAAAGACTCAATTTCTGTCATTTTGTAAGACATGGGATAAGCATAGTAATTGCAGTCTCAGGGCTGGAGTTCCCTTTAGGCTTGCACAAAAATTGAGTAGGTGATAAGGGCCAGGGCTGTGCGCAATTTTACATGGGTGAGTCTGTGCATACATATCCATTGCTTCAGAGGTAAAGCACTTTGCACAGGATGCATAAAATACAATAATTCCCCAAATGGCGGAGTAGAGCAGGAAGAGTACTTATTTAATGTTTTTCTACCCTTATATTTTCACAAGAGCTGGATAAAAACATTAGTAGCCAGGAGCTCTTTTGTCCTTGTTTCTGGTGGACATGCTAGTCTGCTTTGTGTCTGTACAGGCTTCACAGGGACCACGGTCTTTGGTAAGGGTTGGAGCTGCAGTAGCTTTGGGAACTCAAGGGATGGAGGATAGAAATGTACTGAACAGGAGGAAGGAAAAAGGCAATGGTGCAAAAGCAGAGAACAGCAGGTCCCACCAGTAGATGAAGAATAACCATGGGCTTGCTTGCAGCCCTTGTTGGGGGTGTGGGTCTGGTGGCAGAGGGGTGCCCTTTGCATGGCCCCACTGCTGGCACTCACGGTTCAGTGGTCACTAGTGCCAGCCCTGCCACCCTAGGGCCAGAGCTGCACCTTCACTGGGCATCCCCCAGGGCTGGAACAGCCCTGCCAGCCAGTCCACTTCTCCCTTCGTGCCACAGCTCCTGCTGAGCCAGGATCAAACCCAAGAAGAGCATTCAAAAGCATGGGGTGTCCTCAGCCAGGGTCAGGCATGGCAGGAGCAGAGACTGATCTGAACTCACATCTCTCTGTGTTGAAAAGATTTTATAAACATTTAGTAAAAGGGAAAACAGAAGGAGAAGATATGAATTTGACACACTTAAAAAACTGAACTATGCAGAACTAGTTTGCAGAATGTGTTAATTTTAAAACATAAGAAATACTTCAATAAATGCAAAGCAATGTTGTAATGAATTAGCTTCTGAAAACCTGAGGTAAAAACTGAGTTACACTTATTAGGGTACAATGGAGGTTTAAGTGAGACATGAAAGAGATATGTTCTGACTAATATATTGGATTTACTGTAATTTTAGTACAGTAATTTCACAATTATAAG
>VRYO01002772.1:65593418-65678326 GCA_009812075.1 Sialia sialis | reverse complement strand
GGATTCTTCAATGAAAAAGGTGCGGCTTATAATCGTGAAATTACTGTAAGTCTGGGGCATGCCTGGCACAGTGCCTTCCTTCACTTTAGTGCTGCATCATATGAGCACTTGATGATGTCAGCAGAGGGAAAGGAGCAGGCACCAAGAGTGGATTTTTAATTGCATATTATCACAGTTTGGCCCAAGGAAAAGTGATGGCCTAAAGTCCAAAGCTGCAGTTCTCTTAAAAACATAATTTTAGGGTCTCCTTGACTCACTTCTGATTGTGCTCAAGCCACTAGAAAAGCCTGCACTGCCACACTACCTCCTGTACGATGACAGAGGGACTCAGAGAGAAAACAAAGAACAAACTGTAATCGGCATCAAGCCATAATGAAACTAAATTTTGCCTTAACTGTGTTCAGTTTTTCTGCTGCTGCTGTCACATGCCAGAGGCTTTTGTTCCTAATTGAAAATGATAGCTCCCCGAGTGCTGGGGAGGCATGTGGCAGCCTTTTATTGCCATGTGGATTATGTGCCCGCTATATTTCACACACTGCCTGGAGAAATGCGGCAGATTTTATTGATATGAGGGACCGTCCCTCATCGTGTTTTTTTCTGTCTCCCTTGCATTCTTGGTGCAGCTCATTTCCAATTTTATTAACATCTGGGATGTGGTAGGAAGGCTTCAGTACAAGAATTAGCAGAGGCCTCAGGAAAAAAAAAAAGCCATCCCCAGTGCTTGGATTACAGAGATGCACACAAGTATAATTCTGATATGTCAGTAAAATATAACTGAGTGAATAAAATGCCCCTGAATTTGTTTGAATTTGTTTAAAGAAATTTAATTTGTCCTCAAAAAGGTTAATTTAGTCTATGAAACCAAGGAGATTAATGGAAGCGCAAAAGTGAATATAGTTTAGAAACTAAGCCTTAGAATGCAAGATAAGGCTAATGACAAAATAAATCACTTTATAACCATCTACCACGAGTGGTTCATGACTAACTGGGTGGGTGTCCCTTTCTGAGCTGCAGCCCTGCCCCAGCAAGGGTGGAGCAGAGCTCCCTTGTCCCATCATCACCCAGCAAGTTTGCATCCTTGCATCCCTCTAGGGCTGTGCTGAGAAGGGGAATGCAGGGCTGGGCATCATCAGCCATGGGCTGCAGGGCTGTGAGACCAGCCTGCAGTGCTGCAGCACCCGTCTGCACTGCTGCCAGCACCTCCAGCACTGAAATCAGCAGGACACTTCAGTAGAGGGGTTCCAGAGTGTGGTTTCCACTCCTCACTGCTGAGAAGAGCAGCACGATAAAAACTTCTCTGCATCTGCGTGAACCTGAAGCACTCAGTGAGAAAACTGGCTGCCCTGGTGAGCTCCTTCTCAAGCTACAGCCATGCTGGCAGTGGCCCTTGCCCACACCCCACCCTACAGTCCAGAGGATTGGATGCCCACATGTAGCAGTCCTAATTTTAGACTGAGTCCCCCAGGGATCACGGGGTTCAGTAGCAGTGACAGCTGTGCCTGGGCCGGTGGGTGCCAGCAGTGGTGTCTGACCCAGCTCTGCCCAGTGGTCTCAAACACTGACCTGACCTGACCTGCACCCTGCTGCTGCCCGAGGAGGCACAGGGAGGGGATGACAGGGAAGGGGCCTTATTATTGATAGATGAGCCCCATCCCACCTCATCCTGGGGCTGGGCCAAAGTGTTGTGGGCTGCTTCATCCCTTCCTGCTTGTGCTGAACCTCAGGAGTTGCCTGGCAGTGCAGAAGAGTGGTGGGAGATGCTGCCCCATCAGCTGCTGGATGCATGTCTAAGGTGGCTTTTCTTCAGGCACCAGTCAGTATTGGGCAGTGATGTGATTCTCCACATTCTTGGGACAGCCTCCTGAGCTGCTGGCTCCCCTCCCAGCACTGTGTCTGACCCCCAGGATGGAGAATGTGGAGGCTGGAAGGTGCCTGGGGGCACTCACTAGCTCTGCTTCATATAAATAACCAGACACTGCAGACCTGATCCTCCCCACGCCAGTTACTCTCCCTAGCTTTCTTGTGCTCCCCTCTCTCAGCTAATGAGTATTTCTTCAGACAAAGCAAAGCAGTGCTTTTAACAAACTGTCTTGAGCAAAATAAAGCATTAATTTGGTATGAGTTTCCTGAGCAATTTACTGTCCTATGGTCAGGGTAAATGGATGGAGGAGCAAATGGCAACTGCTTTTCATGTTAAGCCACGGGAAATGCTCAAGAATGCATTTTACTGCCTTTAAATCTGAATGAGTGCTGCTTTATTTAATTAAGGGCTCTTCTGTGAGGAAGAATTGAAGGAAGGAAGACTTCATTCTTTGCTTCAGTTTCCTTTTAAAGTACCTGTTTCAGAGTCCTCTGACATTAATTAGAAAGTTTGGGCATTGGATGATTCCTTAAATGGATCCTATTGCTGCATTTCCAAACTGGAGCGAGGTCATCAGAAGAAATTCAGAAACTGCTAGAATGGTCAAGCCCTTCAGACAAGGAAGTCACAGCTCAGACCTCAGGGTGGTTTTCCTCAACTTCCTGGTGCTGCTTTACAGCTGACATCTAAAACTCTTCCAATGCACCACGTGCTTTAGTTGCAAACACAGGCAGCCCTGGACAAGCTGAAATGACATCAATCAGGGTGGCATGCAGCTCAGCAAGAATGCCTGGCTCTTTTCTGGTACCAAAGGAGTGATGGTGATATGCGTAAAGAGGTATGTATGTAAATGCATATATTCATGTGTGTGGTTTATGCATATGTATTTATCGCAGTAGAGAAGGCAAAGTCTGTCATATGCTCACAGAATGTTTACAGAATGTGCTGAGTTGGAAGGGACCCACAAGGATCATCAAGTCCAACTCCAGGCCCTGCACAGGACACTCCGAGAGTCACACCCTGTGTTCAACTTGTGGAGCAGTAACCACCGTCTGTCCCTCCTCTTGGCCGCTCCCAAGGGCTGCAGCCACATCATCAAAGCCTCTGGAAAATCACCTGCTGTGTTTTCTAACAGCTGTAAGTTAAACAGGTGTTCTAAAATTGGTCAAATTTGTGAAACTACCCATGGTTCTTCTCCTGTGGTTCAGCGAGTCCCTTTTAAGGGATGCCCTGACTGGTCTCTAAAGGTCTCCATCACAAAGGCAGTGGGTGAAACTAAAATCCTGGCTACTCCCTCCTAAAAGGGGCATCATTCGCTACTCACTGAATTCCCTTTCTACAAATACAGATTATCGTGGCCTTTCCTGTGGTATCCACTTACATTCAAATGTCCTTTTATTCATAGATTTGTGTGAGTTATTTGGCTGGTCTACACCAAGTGATCTACAGGCCCAACAATTTATACACACACAACTTGTGTCACTTTCACAGATCTATTGCTTTTTTCCTGCCTTGCAGAGATTCATGCTCATTTTTCTGCATGAGACATATTTAAATGGGAAAATAAAAATGACACATTAATCCTTTCCTTCCTTTGCCTCCCAGATGAGCAAAACTCTTGGAATAAACTCAAGCCTGCTTCTTAATTTATGGAGAAATGAAGAAGTCTAAATCAAGCTCAGAGATTAGATTACAAACTTGGAGTGGAAAAACTTCAGGGAGACCAGTGCGGAAAGCTGCTGAAAGCTTCGGGTTATTTAACCCCCTGAGATGCCATGGACACGTCTTCCCTCCCAGGACAAGACTAAAGAAAACTATTTCCCTGTGGAAAATGCCACAGGGCATGATGCCAGTACAGGCAGTGCTGCAGATGCCAGCCCGGCATGCTGCCCCGGTAATGTGGAGTGTTGTGTGCAGGAGCGCTGTGCTGAGCAAATCTGAAAGTTTTGAATTTTGCAGTGACTTTTTGTTTTTTAACAACCAACTGGCACAAAAGCTGCTGCACATCCAGTGTGGGGCATCCAGCATGAGAAGTAACCCCAGCATGTGGTGGCGTCTCGGTGAGCAGCTGGTTGTATTTCACGTTTTCATCTGTAAATGTTCCTGTGTGAGAGTGTTGGAGATACCTGAGCAGTGCTGGCGGGTGTAAACCTGGTAATCTAACAAGAGAAATAGGCCACGAGTGCAGCAAATGTTTTCCTGCCTCTTCAAGGCACAGCAGTGTGTTTCATCAGAGGAGAACAAGCTGGGAGCAATAGACATAACAGGATTAAAATGATGGCTGCTCTGTCATTTTCCACGCTAACCTGGGTGCATGAGAATTGCTGAAATATGGTTGAAATGCCGCCGTGATTCATCTTGTTTAAAAAAATGATTTGTTAAAATCCACGCCAAATAACTGAATCTGCTCCATTAAAATAAAATGTAAACACTGGCCCCACGGTTTAAGCATCACACTTTTTGATAGCCTTTAGGAATTGAAGGCAGTTCTCTCCCCCCTCTGCATTGTTATATAACCTCATCAGAAGATAAACAGCCTCCTTACCCCCAAACACTTTGCAATTTGCATTTAGATTGTTTGATGCCAATGTTCAGGATAAGATACTTCCTAGCTCTGTCAAACAAAACCTGATTGTCATTTAGCAGAGTGGCAGTCAATTTATGTTTCCATTAACGCAGATCCCAGACAATTATCTGGGGAGGGGACAGGGAAAATCCTCAACAAATTGCCCTCCTGTCTTCAAGGCTGATTTTCCAGTGGGCAGCTGTTGGGCAAATTCGACATACCCATGAGAAGGAGAAAGGGAATTCCTTTCTGCTGTTGCTGGGGACAAAGGTGTGGAGCAGCTCCCAGACCCCTTGGCTGTGCAGCATCACGCATGAGAGCCAAGTGCCTCATGGAGACAGCAGTGATGTGGGGTGGAGGCACGAACCCTGGGCCAGGGATGTGTCAGACTTTGACTCCCAGCCTGATTCAGTGGCAAAGCAAGGGATTCCAGTGGTTTCCTTGGGCATGTGTCCGCTCAGCAGCTGGAGATGTGCTGTCAGACATTGTCCTGTCTCCAGAGTCCCCTGGGCTGTGGCCAGTACCATGCTTGGGAATCCTGGCCCATAAGCACCCATTGTGGTCCTCCTTGGCCAGCTGGGATGGCAGAGGACATGCCTTCCTGGCAATGGGATTGCCCTCCACTCCTGCCATGCACACCCCACAGCTGCACTCCTGGGGGTCAGTGGGGGATTGCACACACTGACATGACAGCAGCTCTACCAAGCCCTCGTTCAGATGCAGAACACAAATGTAATATGCTTTCCTTCTCTGCCAGTAAGTTAAAGACACTTCTCCCTTCCCTCCTGTCTTAAAGACTTCCCTTTCCTCTGCCCCCTTACTTAGCTGTGCCCCCATCACTCCTGTGTTCCCCACGAGGATTCCAGGCATGACAGCAACTCCTCCACCAAAAGCAGCTCCCCCATTGCTCACCTCTGTCGTTTGCTGGAGTGCAGCACTGATGGCATTGGCTGACCCATGGTTTCCCCAGGCAAGGCATTTCCCCCAGGGGTGCTCATTCTGAGCTAAAAAGCCAGTCCTGTCCTTTCCAGTGCCCTCTCTGAGAGGGGTGGACAGGTAGCACCAGTGCAGCCTCACCCCCAGCAGCACTCCTTGCTCATGGGCTTTTCTGCATACACGTGTGTGTCACACAGGGGGTCACAAAGCTCATAATCCTATGTGCGAGGCCATTACTGTTGCACTTGCAAAAACACTGCATTGCATCTTGGCTGGTGCAAAAGCACCGTTTGTGTTGGAAACAGCTTTCAGTGACTCCCTGGCCAAGTCGGCAGGATGCTGGCTGTCTTTCCCTGAGGCTACTGGGGTCTCCTTGGGGAGCAAGGAAGAGACCCAAGTAGAGGTAGACTCACCTGCAACTGAGCTGTACTGTAAACATGGGGGACTCACACAGGCTGGCTGGCACATGCTGCAAGGGGACCACCTTGGCACAAGTTCTTCAGTGTTCTGGCTCATGGCCCCTTTGTGGCACTGTGGGACAGGTGGCGCTGCTTGGTGCCCGAGAAAAACTGAGTGGTTTTCTGAAGGGAGGGTAGACATCCATGTCTCAGTGGTTGGAAATACATCTGTGACCACTTGGAAAGTTATTTTTGCTACATGAAAGGCTGGGGCGCGAAGACAGGGCCTTCTCCAGACTGTAGCACCTCTTGGCTTTCCTTCTAGTACAGCTCATTTATTTAGTTTGGCATCAACTAACCAAGCCATGTAGCTGCCAGGTTTACCATGTATAAGGAGCTGCTGATGTCAGGAAGAGCTTTTGGCTGCAGGAAAGCCCTGCAGATGTTGTCCAGGTGGTTCTGCTCTCCATGAGCATTTAGGAACAGTCAAACCGTGTAACAATTTTACGATGATTATTTTTCTTTCAAAACGCAGCCTAAATTTCTATCAGGCACTGGAGCAGAAGCACAGAGTGACATGCAGTATGGGGGCTGGGTGAAGTGTGCAGTATGTGCTGGCAGCAGAGAACAGAGAAATGCCAGAGGAACAGGACCTGGCAAAGTGTGGAGGGGACTGGCACACCAGACCAGCTTGGAAGCAGCTGGCAGGCTTCTCTGTGCAGCGTTTTGCACCACACTCCTTGTCAGACAGCCAGCAAGGCCTAGCAGAGGAAGAGGTGTTGCCTGCCCACATTTAAATTCTAGTGGTTCCCACATTTCAGAATTTTGACTCAGGATCCAGCTGGGGCAAAAAGAGACTCGTGTCACCCCCCATGAAAATGACCTGGTGAGTTAGCTGTGCATCGCTCACCCCTGCCCTACGTGCTCCCTGACTGTGAAAGAATCACCATCTGTGGGTGCCTCTTCCAGAGGTGTCAGCCAAAACAAGGCAAACACATCCAGACCTACTCATGTTCCCCCTCCAGATGCCCTGCACTGTGCTGCTGAATGGAAATCTCAAGCCTTGTCCAAAAATGGGCTTACACCCCTCACCTGAGTTACAGGGCACTCAGTTGCCCAGAGTACACCTGCTCCTTCCCTCTCCTCCAGTTCCTTGGCTGTACGCTGCCAAGGAAGGACACAAGAGAACACACAGACCCTGCTGACATCATGCCCAAACCTACCCAGGGCAGGAGGAAAGGGGTCTTCCTCTGCCTAAAAACTTGCACAACCCACCAGGTGACCTCAGAGCACCCCTGAAGCCCATTTACAGCATTAGAGGCTGCTCTTTTCCTTGCCAATTTATTGCTTCCACATCCCTCCTAGCCTCTCTGCCACAGCCTTACCCTTGCCATCTTGCTGCCTCTTCCTGGCCTGTACCCACTCTCTTTCTCTGGACCTACACTCTTCTTCTCCACAGGTAAGTTGTTAACTTCTCAAGATTTTGAAGAAATCCCAGATGTGCCAAAAGAAGCAGAGATTCTGACTCCTGTTTGGGCACCTCTTATCCCTAAGAGCTTTTTATTTACGTGTGAATTACTGTGGGGTTTGCAGAGGAGTCTTCCCTATTTTCTTTGCAAACCTCGGAGCTGCTTATACTGCTTGTTCACCTTGTTGTCTAATAGAGAAACCTCAGTCAAGTTGCCTTAATACTTATTTTATTTCAAGAATCAGAAACACAGTCATTGTAGTTCATTTGTACTCATATCTGCCAACATTTCCTAAACCACGTTAACATTCATGTATAACAAAAACATTTTCTGAGCTGTGCAAAGTTCAAAGGAATTGTTCAATTACTTGAACCCATTTCTAGAAGAACAAACCTGGCATTTTACAAACTGAGGCCACCAGAAGGAATCTTTTCTTTTCCCTGCCCTGTTGCAGGAGATGGAGATGCCCCCTCCTCCCTCTTTTTCTGGCATGACAGGTGAAAACCAGACCACAGTATGAGTCAAACCTCTCTCAGGACTTTCTGAATGGCACTGGGTCATGTTTTTGTATCACCGGGCTGTATTAAGTTCACCTTAATACTTGTGCTCCTGGCATGGAAGTGATTTGTCCAAGAAGATTACTCAGTAACCCAAACTGTGATAAGCAATAAAGAGGGCCCAGAAACAGCTGCTATCAAAATAGAAAACCTCCTCCCCCTTCCCCCCATATTTTTCCTAGAAGTTATGACTGGAAGGGTTGTCAATCACTAAAAAAAACCATCATCCTCCTTGCAAAATATATTTTAAAGCACTGATTTAATGATATGATATCTGCATGTTTTCCTTGATCCTCTCTCACACCAACTTTTTTCATCTTAGAGTTAAGCATAAAATTGTGGAAATCTGGAACCATTTTAGACCTGGCTAAACAGAATAGGCAGCATGCAAGCTGCCATCCTGTTTCATTTTTCTGACTGTAGTAAATAGCCATGGAACAGAATTTTAAGAGCATTTTAACCACTGTAAGTTGTCAGAAAAAAACTCATCTCTGACAGATCTAACCCAGAATTTTATTGGAATCAATAACATGCATTTTGGCATTGCTGACTGCCTAACTGTGCAGTTTACTGTTTGAGGTGCAGTGACACCAGTTCTGACCTGGACCAAATAAATGGGACAGATATGGCTCTAATCTCAAGCTAGTCTTTCCAGAAGACATTTCTTCAGTCTCTTATTGGTTATAAAAAGGCAATTTCCTCTTAACAGTAACTAAATTTTTAGTGACTGACTCATTACAATCTGGAATATCAACAAATGCGGCAATATCAAGTATAAAAAGAAACACCCTGAAAGTGATGCCTCCTGGTTTGAAGGTGCTATACTTGGCCATGAACTGTGTTTCTGGAATTAGTTTGTTAACATGTGACAGCAAGAAGAACTTATTTTACAGAGAACAAAGTCACAGAGCTGAACTTAAACAGGAATGCTCACTTACATGGGTTTTGATATGTACTAGTACACACGGCTTAAATGAAAACAAAACTTACACCTCCGCATATGAAATACCGGTAACGCAGTGATGATGCTCACCCACCGGGCCTCTTTGTTTTAATAAGATCATCTCCAGGTTACAGTGCCTCCAACATGCTTCTAAACACCCACCACATGTGGGCTTTGGCAAACAGCCAGCTGCTGTCAGAGGCAAGGTATGGATACAGCTATGAAAGGCCTTTCAACACGATTCACTCCTCAAGAGCCAATGTCTTTTTAAATACTCTCAACAATTGCATTATGACTTTTTTTTCTCATTCTTTTTTCATACAAATTACTGGCTAAACTCACCTTGCATTTATTGCACCTTTGAGTCCCTGGTAGATGGAAGCTTATATTGCCTGATACAGTTTGTATTGTAGCTTGACGACGTTAAGAAATCCAACAGTGTCCAGAACTGTACATTTCTACAGTAAGAAATCACATTTCTGTAACATAATTACTGCTGTTGCTGATCAGCTCTCGTCTCTGTCATGCAACGACAGAGGAAAACTCCATGGTCCCTGTGTGTGCTAGAACCTGCAGTGTTCTTCTTATTGCCATGAAAAAGTCAATTAATATGACTCCTCTGGGACTGACTTCCAATTCTGGGGTCATTATCACTCTCCAGACAAAATGCTGTGCTTCAGCAGGGGTCTTCAGCCACTCTAAATATGTAGGAGAGCAAGCATGTGTGTGCTCCACAGGTAGCCCCCCCAGATATATTTATCAGTGACCATGCAGCTTTTTATCTTTTCCTCTATGATGCAAGAACAAGCAGTCTGATCTCAATCTTCAGGTACGTTTCTAATTTCAGATGTTGAATGCAAATCTTGTTGCAGCCTCTCTGTTTAACCAAATCTTTAACAATTAAAAAAAATAGCACCAGATGTATGAAA
Source organism: Sialia sialis (assembly GCA_009812075.1). Classification (NCBI taxonomy): domain Eukaryota; kingdom Metazoa; phylum Chordata; class Aves; order Passeriformes; family Turdidae; genus Sialia; species Sialia sialis. The sequence continues at coordinate 65,668,667 of VRYO01002772.1, read as the reverse complement.
AAGAGGAAATGTCTGATCTAGTAGGAATATATATAAAGTAGACCAATTCTTACAGTAAAAAGGTACGTCGTACAAAAAAGCAATGGAAAGTGATACCGAAGGACAAAAATCCATGCTGCATATAGTACGGGCAGAAGACAGGCAAAAGGGATTCTGCTCAAATAACCACAGTTTAATGGTAGAGCTGTGCTTCCTCCAGGACCTCCCTGGCAGCAGTGCCAGGACACGGGGTGGTGTGGCACTCCGAGTACTTAACACCGACACGCACCAACAAACCTGCGCAGCATATCTTTGAGGTATATAGAAAGCATGACATTAACGTTTTGGACTCCTCATTCTTACTTGCACAATGATGCACTGATCTTTAGCTGAGGTTTTCTCCACCCTTCCCTCTTCTTCCCTTGGTAGAAATGAAATCCCAGTTTAAGAGCTTCCTAGCACACCTCCTTGAACTCTCAAATCCGTCTTGCATAGGCCAGTAATAAGAACACTGCAGCTCTGACAAATAAGTTACAGCAATATAACAGCTTTCCTCTTAATTTTTTTAAAAGATATCTTCTCTATAATTTACACAAAAGGTTAACAGCCAGAGTTTAGTTACTACAGTCCAGATGGGCGTCCTTTCAGTCTGTGATTCCAGGTGGAAGGCACTACTTCAACATACCACTGTATGCACTGCACACGGTCTCAGGAGCACAGCGGGGCACTGTGTCTCCAGAGCTGCAGACTGAAGGGCCTGGGGGAAGTCTTTGGAAATAAAAATGGCAGTGGTTATCAGTCCAGTTTCTCTTTGCTGTCTCTTCTTGTGCTATGCAGTTTCCCCTGAAAGCTCCTCAGTTGAGAGAGCTGCGGTTCGTCCTCAGAAGCTCTCGACAAAGCTCCCAGGGAAGAGGCCTGTCCTGCCGTTCCTCTGCAACGTCCCTTTGTACCAGCCGTCCTCCCGTTTCTTGTGCACAAACACAATGTCACCTTCCTTCAGTTCGATCTCTGCCTCGCTCTGTGGTGGGTACGGGACCACAACACGGTACCTTTGGGAAAAAAATGTGCAAACACTTGGTTAAGCTGCACTTAATGGGAGCAGCTGGGCATCAGTACCAGAGATCTTGGGTAAAAATCTTTTGGAAATACCCATAAGTTACATTTTCACAAACCAGTTGTAGGCAATGCAGCTACATTTTCTACTAAAACTGAGTAAGATGGGAATTTCTGGCCAGCTTGGCTGGACAATTGACCAGGATGTACTCTGGAGCCAGTCCATGAATACAGGAATGTGTTGTCAAATAGATGGACCACTCATGGTGTCCCTGGTCCCAGCTGTATGCTGTGCCTGTGCCAGGACTTGGCTGCTTTATGCTAGTGCTGCATCTCTGCTGTAACATCTTATTCAGCTCTGCATTTGCTCCAGCCAAAAATCATAGCATCACAGAATGATAGAACAGTTTGGGCTGGAAGGGACTTTAAAGGTCATCTCATTCAACCCCTCTGCCAGAGGCAGTGACATTTTCAACTCAAGCAGGTTGCTCAGAGTCCATGTGTTAACTGCATAAATCACCTGGGTGTCATCTTCAAACTTCCTGAGGGTGCCCTCAATCTTATAATCTATGTTATTGGTGAAGATATTGAACAGCACTGGTCCCAGTGTGGACTCCTGAGGGACACCACGCACCACCAATGTCCATTGGGACATTGAGCCATTGACCACTACCCTCTGGATGTGACTGTCCAACCAATTCCTGATCCACCAAACAGTCCACCCATGAAATCCATCCTCCTCCAATTCAGAGAGAGATGTTGTGAGAGGCCATGTCAAAGACCTTACAAAAGTCCAGACATATGATACGCTCTCTTCCCTTGTCCACTGATGATGAAAAATGGGGTTTGCAATATTCCCACTGCCTGTGACACCAGCAGAAGTTAGCTAAAGCTGTTCACATTTTTCTTCTTATAATGTTTCTTGAGAATGTACTTTGGGTTCCTCAAACCTGGAAGAGAAGCTAAAATGGAGAGGTATCAAGTGACTTTCAAAGCACTCTCCAAACCAACAGGGAGCCCCAGTCCTGAACCATTCACAGGGCTCTCTGGGAACTTAGTTTTCAAGTGTCACTTCATTTCAATGAAGTAATGATGTGTCTGAGCCTGATACAGCTATTCTGCTCTCAGAGCTTATCAGCAGGCGTCCTTCTGAGAGCACAGACTGGGCCATTTTCTATCAACGCACTTGTGTGCGGAGCAGGGAATATATTTCTACTGCACACTTGTTTTTTTTTCCTGCAGCATTTCTACAGTCATCTGGCATTTGGTTAACAGTCAATAACTGTCTTGCTAATTGCAAAGTAATGAATATAGTAAGATAGTTAAAAGTTGCCAATTGATTACCTAGAGCCCATCTCCTCAGAATTAATATATTCACAATAGCTGCCTGGCTACCAATGCCTGAGTCCTGTTTGTTACAAGATGAGTACTTATTTAAGATAATAATCCTGTCCCTGGGCACTTTAACATGCCCTGGAGGCTGTGGACCATGCCCTGAGGCCATCCTCAGTGAGATACTACCAAAGCAAGGGGCTCTCCAGTGGCAGTCACTCATTTTCTCTGCAGGCTTTGCTCAGGTGCCTAGTGACTTCAGTTCTGAAACTAGGCACTCTGCCTTGGCATGACACTGGGAACATCAGCTATGTCTGGACATCTCCACAGCCAAACAACCCATTACTTGGAAAAGCATTAAACTCCATTTGGAGCAGGAGTTCTGTTCTAATACCTGACGATGGCTTTTTTATTCTTGACAGAGCAATACTGTCATGGCAAATATATGTGTTCAAGTGCCATCAAAAATTTGCCAATCCTCTCTGTATCTTGGTTAATAAATCTAGTTGTCACTTCCTTCCTCTGTGGAAAAGCAAATAACAGAGGTTGAAAAGTGTGCAGGAAAATGGTCTATCAAGCTATCATCTGTGGAACTGCTACACTTATAATATGAAGATTTGCCAATTACACTCATTATGCAAATGAATGAACACATTATTTCAAACACTCTGCTGCAGTGTTGATTAATTAAATTATCAGAGTGGAACAATTTCAGCTAAGATGATGCCAAGTTTCAGATCTCACTATTCTTATGCACAATCACAGCACACTGGAGCCCTGCATCAGGAACTCAAGAGGCCTTGAGGAAGAAAAAAAATGTTGGACCTCAACATTAGTTGAGTGTCATGGAGGTATTTACAGACTATTCTGGCAAGTCAGAAAACAGAAACTCAGAAAAAGGTGGTGTCTTGGGCAGGGTCACTTTGAAGACCCAACTGGGACTGCCAGCACCTCATGTATACCAAAAGCACAGACACATCCTTTTAAAGCAAAACTACGTCCTCAGAGTGATGAGCTGCTAGTCCCTAAATGGTTCACATGAGGAAGCAGGTGACCACACTCAACAGGAATGCGGCCACTGTCATAAAAGGGGTTCTACATAGCATCTTCTTAGCAATTTAGAGAAATAAATCTCAGTCACTGCAGTATGAAATGAGGCACTTTTTCCCATTCAGGAAACCCTAAATGCTATGGTTTAAATTTAATTACAGTAATTTCACGATTATAAGCCACACCTTTTTCATTGAAGAATCCAGCCTACCCCAGTAGTGCGGCTTATATTCAGGTGTGGCTTATCTATGGACAAATCCCAGTGAAATGCCAAGCCAGAAGTGAGAGCCGGGTGGGAGGGCGCCTGGGGCTGCCTTTAAAGGCTTTGCTGGTCTATGAAAACTGTTGCAACTTGAGCACCTGAGACCAAACCCACCTGGCAGGCTTGTATTCAGGTGCGGCTTATAATTGTGAAACTACTGTAATCACAGTACCTTATAAGACAGTACCGAAGAGGTTTTTGATAGAATAACAAAATACTAGCTAGGAAAGACCTTGCAAATCAGTCAAGAACTCATCTGTGAGAGATGGAAAGAGAGGCAGCCCGGTGGGGGCTGGAGGGGCAGCATCCCGGCACTGCGCTGGCACAGGCAGCTGTGCCGCCCCTCTACACCTCCAGGTGGCACCTCAGCCTCGCTTATCCTCTGGAATGGACTTGCAAGGACAGCTATTAGCCGTATTTTTTGGCAGAAAAGGTCTCTTCTCTCAGACATCCTCCCTCACTCCCAAAAAGGCAGTCCGGGATGCTTCTATTTATATCTCCTATTTTGTCCCCTCCTCGAGAAGATGCTATAAAACTGTAGCTTTTCCTACACCGAACTACTGCTTGACATTTTAGATGGATCTCAGTCTTCTCAATTTTGTCGGTATCACATTCCACCTCTAAATTACCAATTTTTGAAAACGCTAATTAGCTGGGCAACAATTATAATGACAAGTGTGGCAACCACCTCTGACCACTACTAACAGTATTTGGTATTTTTTCTTGCAAATTGTGTAAATCTGTCTTATATAGTTACAATTCTGCTGATCAGTGCTGATCATTGTAGCCTAAATTCTCTTTAGCAATTTGCTATATCAGGGTAAGGGTCCAACATACAGCCCAATGGCCTTATCATTTTCAAGAATAACATGAGGGGTTTTGCAGCACCAGCAGGACCCATATGAACACTCCCACAAACTGCTCTCAGGTCCTATATTTGGGAGCAATGACCTGTCCTGTGGTCCCACTGGTCTGTCAGGTTCCTTTAGAAAATCACTCACTCTCAGCCAGGTTAAAAACATTCAAACCACCTCAAAATGGCACATGTTTAAGTTTGTATGAGCACTGAAAGTAAAATCTTTGTTGATTCATGGTCCAGGCTGTCCTAGCTCTGTGGGATCTCAGAGGCTGCATTTCTCTTCCTTTCTTAGCACTGGGTCCCTCTTGCATTTTTCTCTTAGGGAACAGACATTGCTGGCTGCTGTGCCATCCTTGGATTGGGCTCTTCATCCCTGGAGGCTACTGTCCAGGATGCGCAGTGGCCTGGGAAGTGTTCTTGATTAAGAGATTGTATTATCAAGAGATAATACATGAGAAGAGGCTGCAAGTAGGACCAGCAAGGTCAGGGGATGGGGGAGCTGGAGAATGGGGTAAAGTAAGGGACAAGGTGGAGGAAGAGGGAGGCTGATGAGAGAAAAACTGGGAGCAGAGGACGAAATGCGACTGTGATGAAAAGTGGAAGCCATGATGGAAGGTGTGGGTATGGTTGCTGAGGGGGGAAGCCCAGCTGAGCTGAGTCTGGGAGAGCAAAAAGCCTTGGTGGGAGGGAGCCTGGGGCAGGGACATGGCATCCCAAGAAGGAGGAGACTGCATCAGTACAGGCTGGCACTGGGGCTGAGGGTGGGATGGGCACCCTGGCAGCAATTATCTCACTGAGCTGGGAATAGGTCTATCCTCTGCTGTCAGCAAAGCCCTTGCAATCCCCCTGTCACATCTTCATAGCACAGCCAAAAGAAACACCTCTCCCACCCACCCCTCCCTTTCTATTCCTACTGAAATCTAGAAGGTGCAAATAAGACTCCTAACCTCGGAGATCGCATGATGGAAATTCTGGTTTTGTTTCTTTTAAAGAAGCAAAATGATTAAAAATATTGTGTGTAGATACAAAAAGACATCTACAACCTTAGAAGCACACAAGCGTTTCAAACCCATGCATCTGAAGAAAAAGGCAAATGAAATTGTTCATGACTTTATTTCTGCTGCATTGCAATATAATCTTTTATTATATGATTGCATACTACTTTTCCTATAGGATGCCTACTTTATTTAGTGCACAAGATGCTGCTCTGGATGTGAGTCAAGGGGCTGACATGGGAGCCACCCCACCTTTTGCAGAGGTTGGAATATCTCTAGCAAGTGACCATGATGAAATGCACTGAGTAGTGCAGATGTGGGGAAAGTGGCATCTCTGCCTCCTTCAGTTGTAAAGCCTCGTGCCACACTTTCCACAGAGAGAGACTCATCTCATGCACATTGGCTGTGTAGGAGTCCTGTCTGGTCTAAATGACTCATACAGGCCCTCTGTCAGTGTGCAGGCAGGCACTGAATGGTATTGATCAGAACTGATCAGAAATTAGTGGCTGAACCCAGCCATGGACACTAAAAAAACCCAAAAAATATTCACTGAGTGTATCCAGGACACTGATGGAACTAGAGCAACTTAAGAAAATGAGCAATGAGGCAAATTAGGTCTGCAGGGCTGACCTCCAATCTGATCCCTTTTAGACTGCTTGAATTTGGATGCTTAATGCAAGTTCCTGTTTCTCAAAGTGTCGTGCACTAAGGACAGGTTGTACGAGTCTGGTCTTCTTATGCATTAGAGATACACAGCTAGTTTTGGAGGCAACGGATAATCAGTGCCAATGGAGCATCCAGCCCAGTTAACCATTGCTCTTGTTCTCCAGGAGAGCTCTGTTTTTCCATCCCTTCACTGGCAAATTGCAGGGAGCTGCAAGGCACCTCTGCACACTACAAGCCAAAACCTGCTTCTCCATACTATGGTGACTGAATCAGCAGCCTTAGATGTCTCAGTTGGGTCTTTTGTCTTTCTGTTGGAAATATTTCAGGATTCAGTTTCTGAGATGGCTGGTTCTCAGTCCTAAGGCAGGTATCCCTACTCAGAGAAGCACTTAACCATGTGAATATGTGTCACTGCCCAGTCAGAAATTACTCCTTGTGTCATTTATATAGTATCACTTTCCAGGAATGCAAAGAACCCTCCTTCTACTTTCCTTTTTGGCAAAGAAGACATACAAGCACAGCAAAATTGAAGTCAATGGATGTTAAGCACATGCTTGAATGCTTCCTTGAATTGGGAGCTCAATTTCTAATGTGGCAGTGATTTGTAGAAAGATACATGGAAACATGGCGGGATCTATTTTAAAGGTCAAACTTACTGCTCCCATCTTTCTCTGCAGCACTGTTGTGATTATAACTTGGTTGGAGGCTGCACAAAAACCATAGAAACGCAGTACAGATATGCCAGTCGTGACAATAAGTCTGGCCACAGCTGCTTTATCACAATATAACACAGCAGAGTTAGTGCCAGTTACTATAAAAGAGTCAACAACGCGTGACATGTTTTTACTCAGGTTTGCCTCTGGGAACAGTGCCAGGCAGCGAGGGGAACATGACTCACACACACACGCACACTCAACTCTCCCGCTTTGCTTCATGTACAGCCACATTTTCTTGAAGGGGGTGGCAAGGGAAGCACTTTGTTTTGGTGCTGCCAGGCACACAGCACACCCCTCCTGTGGGCCAACAGTGTTGGTGGGATGTGGGCAAGGCTCTGGCCCAGTGCCTGCCTCACCACACTGCATCTCTGTACTGGTCCTGTTCCTCACACCAGCAGAAACTGGATGGAGCAGTACGTGGAAAAGAGTGTGGGGCACACACGGCCTGATGGGGTATTCACTTGGCAGTCAATCACTGCCACATGAAGTGACAAGGACACCACCTGGGAAATTTCTCTGCTCTGTTGCTTGGATTGCTGGATGCTTTATGGCAGAGAGCATCTGAAGGAATGTGGTTTTATGAACCAGTAGCAGAAACTACATCCAGAAGGCAGAAATGGGCTCTGACTACCCCAGCATACCAGACAAATATGAAGGCTAAATGACAAGAGAGCTAGGAGCAATTTCCTTCCTAATCTAGTCATCCATAGCCAGGCTTCGGAATATCAAGAAGAAAAGTGTTTTCTTCTCTATGTATTAAAAAAAAAAAATTAAAAATAGACAGTATAAACATTAACAGCACCTCCAAGAGGGTGACGCTTGCTTCACCTTTCTGTCTACCTGGCTGCAGCTCCCAGAAGGGTCTGCACTGTCAGGCAGCAGAAAAGGCAATTAATTCCTTAAGCTGCAAGCAATCAGAGCCCTTTAATGCACCTCTTGGTGCACTGGGTTTGATCAGTAACCTGGATGTGGCGAGTGCTGGAGCTGCAAGCCAACCTCTATAGGAAAAGTAGCGGTGCTCTGCTGCCTGCATGAACCTCATTTTGAATGCCGTAAATATTAAGGAATGTGCTACTTCTTCCAACCTTTCAGTGCTCTGTTTCTTTGTGCACAGATGGGCGTTGGGAGACAGAAAGCCAAGTACAGCTAAGTGTACTGAAATGCTTTGCAGCTTTTTAAAATTTCTTCCAGCATCTGAATCTGTTTATCTAACCTTTTTTTCCCTCTCCTCCCTTTTCTTTCTCAGAGAATTGCTCCTACTGTGCGGATGAAATGCACCAAAATGCAAACAAGCAAAATATGGAGCTGAGTGACGTTGAATGCAAGTTGCTCCATTGCCAGATGTGAAAAGAACAAGTGGTTTGAAAACCGTAATTTGTTTAAAAAAAAATAATTTGGTACTTCTGAGAAATTTGATGATTTAATGAGCACAGATGGATGTAGGATGTATTTCTAGCAGAAAAGTGTTTAATGTATCTGCTCAGATTATTCCAGGACTAAGCATTATCCTTCCTAGTGCATGAAGGTAATTAATATTTCCCATCATGGACATGAAAAAACCCATATGATCAGTTAAGGAATGCAGATACACCAATGATATGGAAGTTAATTCATAAATCAATTAAAGAATTTTGCCTGCTGTGTATAATTATGGTTACTTCAATTATAGCTTATTTTCTGATTTAAGACTCAGGAATCAAAATACGTAAAATCAAAGTTCCTTATCACCATATACTGCAGCTGGAAGCATTTACTCAGTTTTAGCACTCTAAATCTATTTGCTCCTGATTCCAGCACAGCTAAGAGAATACAGGTAGGTAACCTTTGTCTCATTGGTTCTATTCTGCCACTTAAAATAGTCATCAGTTAAATGTTTCCCTACCTGGACCACCCGAGGTAGACTGGGAAATTTGTAGGGTATGGGACTAGCCCTGGCATATTAAGTAATGTTCCTGAAGTTCTCTATAATAAATCTTTGAGAGCAGCATATTAACATCCAGCTCTGGAGATATCAGGAGCTGTACTCCCTAGTTTCTCTTCACCATTACAGTTAACTAAAGGTGCAGCAGCCCACTGATTTAGTTACATTCATGCTAAATCTGGTTTATATTGATTTAACTTTTCTTATAGCATTAATCTGAACTGATGTAGACCAAATTAAGTGTGCCTAAATAGGGATTGGTTTTTCACTCCTTTTACTAAATTACTTTTTCATGGATTTTAAGGGCAAGAGACTACTGAGATAGTCTGTTCTCACTGCCTTCGTTACAATGCTGAAGGACTTGCCTGTATTTATTTCTGCTTCAAGTCTAACAGCAGCACCTGAACAAAAGCATCTCTTTCAGAAAAAAATGCCAAATCTAGTGTAAAAATATTCCCATGTCTGTCCTGACTGCAGTCTCTTACAGATTGTTATCACTCCATCCCTACACTCTTTACCAGATGTACCAGACCTCCCTGTGTCTCTCATTGCAAGTATATAGTTTTAAATTTTCTATTTTTTTTTATGATGCTTCACTTTGCGTCGGTGAAATACACAGTTATTCTGTGTTCACCTGACCAGAAGCTGAATTAGCTCTGTACCAAGAGATCTGCCCTACCCATCACCCACCTCCCAGTTCAGTCCTCATTCTACAACAGCAAAGGTTTTATGTTGATAGTTCGGGTTCAGGACCCCGCTCTTGCTGGGCTGCACTACATACATTAATAACCATTTTCTAGTGAATTAGTGAATTTATGCCCCTAGAATGTTAAGTCCTTAAGTTAAAATACTGGAATCCCATTTAAAATGTGGCATTTGCCAACAGCATTTATACCATTTGGGCTGAGAAAGCACTGCTGTCCTCCACATTCAGACCAGGGCTGTGGAGTGGTGCTCTTAAACACTTCTTTAAACCTTCGCGGTGTACCAAATGATTTTCAATGGGCACATGCATATAAGCCTTGCCTTCCTGAGAGACAGCTGAACCATGTACAGTCAATCCACAGAACACCAAAACTGCAACAACCTTTGAGCAAGTTAAACTTTTGTCCCTCCTCCAATTGCTCCCTGTGGATGCAGGCAGGGAACACAGGAGAAACACAACTTACCTTTCCCTGGGCAAAGGCTTGGGCTCTGGTCGAATAGCTGCCATGGAAGAGAGGGGCGGCCTGGCAGGTGAAGGGATGGAAAAATTCAAATCCAAGGAGCCAGTTTTCCTGTGCAGAGGCTCCAGCCCCATGGCTCCTTGCATTTCACTCTCAATAGGGCACGAGCCGGCTCTGCCGTGACTGGAGAGGGAGGACAGCTCAGGCCCCACTGCCCCTTGCAGAACTCCTTCAATGGCTGTCTGGGGGTCGTGTGTGGGGGACACAGATGGTGGGGAACGTGACTTCTTTTTTGTTGATGCTCCTGCTAGAAGTTTCAACAGCCCACTCTTCTTCTCTTTCTGCAAAGGAACCAAACAAAACATGGGCAGTGAACTCCCTTTGCTTTTGACTTTGAAAACCTCAATGTGCGAGGCAGGAAACCTCTCTAAACTGCCACAGAGGTGGATCCAAGTAGAACTTGAACTTTTTACAACAAAGATCCCATGAAAATCCCTCGCCATTGAAAAGAGCTTCAACTAATTCAGTAGAGTAAGGACCAAACATACTGCAAAGATTATCCCCATTTTCAAATCTATCCAGGCAGTGATGATGTGCCTTTTGAAAGAAAGAGTGCAGCTACACTAGTACAGCAAAGATACAAACCTCCCATGCAGAGAAGACAGCAAGCAGAGTGCTGCCCTCTCTCTTCAAGTATAATTCTGTCGCTCAATAGATACATCCCACAAGTAAGAAAGCATGTCCTATGGCTAAAAATCTCTGCTGGGAAGCACAATGGGCTGAGGAGAGATTTCAGATCCCAGCCCACTGCAAGAGAAGCATTCAGCATTACTGCCTCTTTTTGCAGATTTACAGTAGGGAGAACGGAGGTACGAGCTCTTTGCAGAACATGCTCCCCTTCACATCCTGCATCACACAGCAATAATTATTTGTGTCTCCCTCCCAGAAGTGGGTCACTTCCCCTCATGTGTTAAGGTAAAGGTATCACCTTGATGTCTGAAGATAGACCACAGAATTCACAATTGGCAATTGCAGTGGCAGTGCATGGGAGGTTTCAAAATTCGACAAGGGTTTCTGACACAGAGAAATGAAAAGATGGTAACAGCTCCCTCTCAATTAATGGGAAAAAAAAAGTTTAGCCTGCGTTCCTGAGGAAACATATCTAACCTTTTGTATTTTGTAACAGCGTGAGAAATCCTGCGCATTTACCTCATGCACACACAAATACCAAATACTATGTCCTTCATCTTGAAAGTTTTTTGGCTAGAGGTTTGTGTATAGAAGCTGCCCATCCTCTGGTACATGTTCCACAATGCTAGGTTAGAGTTGCAACCAGAAAGGCTGTGCAATAAATGTTTCAATTTTTAAAAAAAATATATACAAAGTTTTGCAATGGCATATTTGATTTCTTCCTCTTTTGCCAGAAGTGCAAGCCATTACCCAAACTATCTTCAGAGGCTCAGGGCTGTGAAGTTTAGCTGTATTTCATAATTTGTTCAATAATAGGATCCCAGGAGATAAAATCAAACCCAGAAACAGGAAGACTTATGGAACAGAAACTTTCTCTATATATTCAAGTAGAAACACTTGTTGGAAGTAAAAACCAGTAATTTATTTTTTCTCTGTAGACAAAATGTCCCATGCAAGGTTTAAAATTATGCTCTTTTATATTCTGACTGCTGAAGTAATTTCTCAAGGCAGCTTTAAAGAATAGAAAGACTACAATAAAATAAATAAAAGCCTTTAGAAGATGCTTGGATTTACTACAGTAAATGTACTTGGAGTATCTGATATTTCTGCTTCCAAAGTTCCTGTTTGCGTTCTTTAACTGAAAGAAAAGAGAAATACCTTAGATATCAAGACACAGAAGAGATAAAATGAAGCACAGTTGTTGTCACATAGCCAAAGTCCAGTGATTTTTGAAGAGCAGTCTGAACTGTGCATCCAGATCCTGGTCTCCTGCATATCACTGGTTATGTTTTAAAAGAGTGTTTTGCACTTACAGGATGAAAGGATCCATCCTGTCAAGATGTTCACCCAGGCAGAATCCATGGAAGCAAAGGGAGGCTGGCTATATGGCACCACCAGGTAAAAAAAATTAGCTCAATTCCCCTGCAAACAATAGAAAAGCAGACCAAATGCCCCTGATAAATATCTTCTTTCCTTGAGGGGAAGGGACTGTATGGAAAATAAATGTGCATTCTGGAATTCACCTGAAACACCAGAAAAATGCTTCAGTTTTTTTTTTTCTCGCTGTCTAATTAAGAAATATCATTGCTGTCATCATTACATAAAATTTTAAAGCTCTTCATGAAATTGCAAAACTCTTCTTTCCCTGTGGCACACTGAACCAATAGCTCTAATGATCCCAGCATCCTGTGTCAATATGCATTTGAAGGTGCCCAAAGGTCAGTGACAGAATACAATAGCCATTGTGGGGCTCTGGGAAACGGCTATTGTGCAGCAGTGAGCACTTTGAGCCTCTTTAATTGGCAGTCTTGCAAATGCAAAATAACTATGTGAACTAAAGCCCTGTATAATGAACAATTAATATTCCTATGTGGTAGCTTCTAATTTAAATACCTTGGCAAATTTTCATTAGAAAAACTTTTTGCAGCTTAGACCAGTTTAAGGCACAGAATTATTTGGAATTAAAGAGGTGCATATACTCACACTCATCTACACATTAAAAAGCAGATGAGTCTGACAGTCATACAGTTTTGTTTACAAGAACAGCTTCCACTCTATAGGGTTAGCCCTGACATAAATTTCTACTCCTAAGCTACTATCCCTTAGAACTATAATGAACTTGCTGGTCTATCCTTTGTTCTACTTCAGCAAAAGGAAAAACAAAGAATCGCTTTTTAGCCCCTGCTGAGCATTTTACTAAACTTTTGAAACTAAAATCTGTAGTCTCAGAAGAGAGAAGATGACTTAATTCAATTGGTAAGCCTTCAAGTCCTAGCCTTGGGTGAGACACTTAGAGGTGACCTGCCACCAGCCACTTGGTTTGTGTGAAGATCAGACAGCATGTCCAGCCCCTTCTCCCTTTGAGTCTGGCTCTCAGCCTTCTGTTATCACATGGCCAGATCCTCTGCTGATGCTGCTCAGAGCATTTCAAGCAAAAGAGAGATTGTCAGGAACTGATAATTTACTGTGATGTGTCTCATGAGAAACAGATTGGGTTTGATCCTTCTGGGATCAGCAGTTCAACCACTACATGCCTTCCTGTAAAATGGGACTAAGTTTGTGCTGTGGGAATTCATCAATGATTCTAGTGTTACAAAGCTCTACATTTCTTTGGGAGCAAGCAGCCCTTTTCCATAGCTTTAATATATATTAATAAAAAAAGGAACGGGATGTTAGTATGCAGTCCTAGTAGTGATTTATTGCAAATGTCCAAGTATTATGAATTCATTTAATATTTAGTTTAATAGCAGCAATCCTTCACAAGAAATTAATATTTATATGTCTATTGAAGACAGTCCTTCAGCAGTTTCACTGTAAATCAATGAAGCATTAATGGGCATAAATGCTGTAGAGAAATCTACACCAATTGATTACAGAGTGTGTTGCTTTTGAAAAGAGATAAGAAGTTTACAGGGGACATATCTGATGACTTTCAGAAATGTTTTTCAATGAAAAAAATCCCAAAGTTTACTTTTTTTCCATTCACAGATGGTTATTTTATTGTTTTCTAGGAAATCTGTAATCTACTGAAACAGCTGTGTAATTATTGAGTTTTCTTTGTCTAGTAGCTACATTTCCAATTGACTGCAAACTGTGTTTGACATCCCTACCTCCCGAATCTGCCAAGGTGAGACCTTCACATCTGTGTTGATGGATGGATTCACAGTGCGGACAGCACTTCTCCATCTCCTGGTTACTGCCCACATGTTTATATGAATTTAAATCATCACCTTTGTTTCCCCAGGTTTTATTCTAGGATGTTCACAGTAAAAACTTCCAAACCATTAATTTCAAAAGGATTCAAAGGAAAGCAAAAGAACAAAATTAGCCCTTACAAATAAATTCCAGGCTGTTTCTAGTTAAGGGGAAAAAAAAAAAACAACAGGTCTGGGAACACAGACAGTATAGACAACTCAGAATTTTTTCTCTGGCATAGCTGACAGTGGAGGCTCTGTTCCTATGGTGCAGCATGAAGGAATCTCAGAGGAAATCAGTCTCTAGGAGCACCAGGATGGGATGGGCAGCTCTTCTGTGACCCTGCAGCATACCCTTAGGGAAGCCAGCACTTGGACAGGTGTAAGTTCCTCTAGATAAGCCACTGTGAGAATGTTTGGAAAAGTGAATAGAAGAACTCACAAAGGATTAGATCAAAATTAAAATCTGAGATATGTAAATGTTGAAATATTTTGCTTCACAGTAATTTGGGATGATTTTTCCCCTCATTAATAACTCACTTGAAGATAATAACTAGCTCTTCTTTCAGCCTCAGAGATGAGATGAGCCCGGAGAGCAGCTACTTCATTGATGACTGAGTGATAACAGAGTCCCCTGTCTGCAAAGCAATAATCATGCCATAATCTAAATACCAATTACATGTACTGGCTATATTAATACAGATATATTTTTTTAAACCACCCAAATACACAGAACATTCTGGTTCAGTTTTCTTCCTCTGCATCTCCTAATACTTAATTTTCCATCTATCCAGGTTCATTAAACAAATGAGGAAACCTTACTGCTGCTGATAGAAAAGCTGTCTCCAGTCATTGAAATGAGGTAATTTTTATGCAACACCAGTTTCATCAATAGATAAGAGAGCCAGACGGAGAAGAAGAGGCTTCATTTAAAAATGAAGAAATAAGAAACAAAACTGCTTAAATGCTGCCCTGAGCCCTACGAGGGCTCAAATGCCCTCACAAATCAGGAACTCATCTATCGGTCAGTACCCCCAAAACACCACTTTTACTGTTTGTTTAACTTGGTCAGTGCCTGTTTGAGTAAATGTAAATTAGTGGCTAGAGAACAGTGCATTTTTATCCTGATTTAAACGTGGCTTCTGGTGATTGATGCTTGCATTGAAAGAGTATGTCATATTTTGGATTACGTCTCTGAGGAAAAAAAGCTATCTGGATTTTTAAAATCTGTAAAATTATTTGACTTGAGATTTTGATAATCATTCAAAAAGCCCTGCCAAACCCCCCAAACCCATATCACCTCAAAGGGAAGCTTCAGGTCTGGAATATCTTTGGATATGTATATATCATGTGCAATTTGCCTCTATCTCTCATGAGGCATTGATGACATGCTGAACAAGACAACAGCCACTACTTACTACACAATTTAATCTGATTTTAGGGAAAGACTATTTTAGTATCATATATTGCATGGGAATACTTGCCAAAGATTTAGTTTTTAATGGAGACAACTGCTCCTGGCCACAATCTATTATAATAATCTCAGTATACATGTTACATGCCAAGAAACAAAAAGGATTTTAGGATCATAGTATCTTTAGCTTTTAAATTCCAGTGACAGCAACATGCACACAGATGTGCACAAAATATTATATGTATTTATTATTAATTTGAAGATAGATACTACTAAAAACAGGGGAAAATAAGCAAGATGTCTTGCTAGACCTGACTGGGAATTTTAAATCTTTTGAAAACAAAACTGAGAATAAGAAATTAATGTTCAGGTCCCAATACAGCAAAGCACATAGGCCCTTCATCATGTGCTTTTGTAGAACTGAGGCGGATGCAAGGCTCTAGAGACTACAAAAAGAGATAAAGAGGGAATCTAAAAATATATTTCAATATTCAATTTAGATGGAATATTAGATCTTTCAAGTACTGGAGCAAAGTTAAAGGCTAGCTCAAAGTAAAAAAAAAAACAACAACCAACAACTGAAGAGGAAGCAGAGAGTCTCAGTTATTATTAACCTTCCTGGAGGCTGCCGAATTCAGAAGAGGTAGAAGGTAAAAGAGACTCTAACACTGTTCATGGTGAAGGAGGGATGGGTGACCTGCTCCACTGATACTGTTTTAGTGCTATGTTTTGGCAGGAACAGCTGAAACACAGCACAGGGAGTTGAAAATTACTGCTGTGATGAAGTAACTCAAAACTGTGTACAGATAAATTGAAATGCAAGAACACCACTAAAGAAGTGATGAAACTATGGTTCTCAAGAAGCCTGTGTCACATTTCCACTTACTTCCAAGCAGCCACCCTCCCTAGAACTAAGGTCAGATGGATATGTTTCAGTCCTAATTTTAGTCCACCTCTTCCTTTGAATTGTGGCACACAAAAGAAAGGAGTAGGCCTGATATCCTTGTACATTTGACATTCAACTTGTTTCTCTGCTCAGCAATCCACTGGATTTCAATCATCCTACAACATGTAAGGGAAATTCAGCTCAAAGCACTGAGATCTCTCACTGCTCCAGTCTCCTGCCCACTACGCTGCCGACATAGAGAGGCATAAAGTACAGTAATTTCACAATTATAAGCCACACCTGATTATAAGCTGCACATCCGGGTAGCCGGGCAGACCACGGTATCTGTCCATATATAAGCCACACCCGAATATAAGCTGCACCCGAATATAAGCTGCATTTTTTATTTTTAAAGGAGGATCCATATGTGACAAAGTAACAAGTTAGTAACAGAATCGCTCCAGCGCAGGTGCTCAAGTTGCAAACAGTTTTCATAGACCAGCGAAGCCTTTAAAGGCAGCCCCAGGCGCCCTTCCCTGGCCGGCTCTCACTTCTGGGTTGGCATTTCACTGGGATTTGTCCATAGATAAGCCGCACCTGATGATTAGCCGCACTGCTGGGGTAGGCTGGATTCTTCAATGAAAAAGGTGCGGCTTATATTAGTGAAATTACTGTATATACTTTGGGAATGCTTGGAAAGCAGAAAACTGACAGGAAATACTGACCTACAAAATCCCTTCCTGTGGAGACAGTACTTGGGAAATTGATTGTTTTTTTCCCACAGTACAGGAATTAAGGGGAGCCTAAATGAGATTATCAGGCAAATGGTTGAAATGAAAAAATAGGAAGCACTTTTTCACACAACACATACTTAAATGGAGACTTCATGCACACAGTATTGTGAAAGCCAAAAGTATGAAGAGGTTCAAAGGGGATTAGACAAATTAATGGAGAACAGACCTAGAAGGGCTATTAAAACAGTGGTATGAATCCAAACTCTGCTTCAGTAAATCCCAACAGGTAAATGAAACAGTACTTAGAGCATACACAGGGTAACTCCACCTCGCTATAAAGAGACCATAAAAGCAGTAACGGTCTCAGAATTATTGCTATGGTAAAAAATTCAGGTATTTTGGCAAAAGCTTAGGAAACAGGACAAAACCAGGAATGAGCCCTCCCCTGTGCTCTCTCAGCTTTGGGAAATCAGCTGTTCAGAGACTTCCTCAGCTGCAAGGGTCTGAGAGAGGGCAAAAGAGCAGCCATCAGGATGCAGAGTCAGCCAAGGAAGAGACACAAAGGGTTGGGAATTGCAACCCAGAGCACTTTCACAGCCCCGCAACTGCAATTTGGATTCCTTAGCTCCATCTCTGCTGTGCAAACCACAGATCAAGGATTGCTGCACTCACACTGCACCAAGGAGCCACAAAAGTACCAGTGACAGGGCTGACAAGCCCCATTCCTTCTTGGATACCAGTTTGGTTCCTAACCTGAAGTTGCACTTTGTACACACCAAGGGCTTCCTTGCAGCTACCACGGGGATCTTCTATAGTCTGATAAACTGTGTCTTGAACTAACCTAATGTGAAGCCTAGAAATGCTACACCTTTGTTTTAATACAAATCAAGGTGCTTAAATGCTTTAGGCAACTGTGATAGACTAACTATACTTTTTAGAGAATTGAAGCAAAAGAGCTGGACAGACCATGAGCGTTCTTGTGAAACTTTAGGTTCATTTCTTCAAACTAGAGGATAATCTATCACAGTTTGACTGGCAGCACAGGATTCTGAAATGAGAAAAATATGTACAAATAAATTAACTGCTAGATGAAATACTTAAAATTAATGTTTCTAAAAAAGATTATTTAGACTGACTGGTTAGCTTGCTGCTCCTAGTCTCTCATAAGGAAGTGAAAGCGATTTATTGGTCCTGGGAAGCACTCACATTTTGCAGAAAGCCAGAGCAACCTCATTCACTGAACACCTGAATGAAAGAGAATCAATGACTGAAGTCACAATCTGCTTCTACATACTTCAGTCTTACATGTAGCTGGCTCTGGCTCTACCCATTCATGAGGGATAGATTTTGTTTCAGAAGCAAAGATTTAAAATTGCTTGGCCTTCCTTTGTAATCTTGTTAAATGACAGGCAAGTGACACTTGTACTTTTATGGAAAGCAGAAACATGAGGGAAAATGGTTTGGATTAGTGGAGGCCAGCTTGTGCTTTATCCCTGATGTATCTATTCCCGCTTGGTTGATCTTGTTCCAGCAGCTGTGCCACCTCAGGCTGTAATTTCATCACTTCTAACAAGCTACATGGTATTGGCTGGCCTGCACTCAGAGGGACGATTTCTTGTGGAAAAATTAGGTATCACAGGAGGTATATTCTCCTCTCAACATCAATTCCCCATTGGAAGAAAAAAAGGCCTGTCAGTGGACAGTGCAAAATTGCGAGAATTCGTGTGTGTACTCATTATGATGAAATAATTCCTTTCAAGGATTAAACAACTCCTAAAAGATGCATTTAGCTGGAAGAGGAGTCAGCTGAGACTGACAAAGTACAGTAATTTCACACTGATAAGCCGCACCTATTTCACTGAAGAATCGAGCCGATCCTGGAAGTGCAGCTAATCACCAGGTTCAGCTTATTTATGGACAAATTCCGGTGAAATGCCAGCCCGGAAGTGCAAGTCAGCCAGGTGGGGAGCGAGCGGGGAGCTGCCGCGGAGCCACTGGCGAGCTGGCAGCAACGCTTGAGGCTTTTGGCGGCTTGGTGGCTCAGGGCTTCGGTGCGGTGATGCGGCTCAGGGCTTTCGCACAGCGCGGGGAGCCGCTGCTGCAGCTGAGCAGGCAGGGAGCCGCGGCAGCCAGTGCCGGGGGTGGGAGTGCCGGGGCCTATGGCATGGGGAGGGCGCCTGGGGCTGCGTTTAAAGTCTTCGCTGGTCTGTGAAAACTGTTTGCAAATTGAGCACCTGACAGCAAACCCCATGATCTCGCGATTCTGTTACTAACTCGTTACTTTGTTGCACATGGATCCTCGCTTCAAAAAAAACAACGTGCAGCTTATCACCTGGTGCGACTTATTTATGGACAAATTCCGTGGTCTTCCCTGCTACCCAGAAGTGCGGCTTATAGCCAGGTGTGGCTTATGAGAGTGAAATTACTGTACATGACACTTGAATGGACTGTGGCCTAGAGGGAATCAAAGCAGAAGCTCTGCTTGCATATATTTCTGAAAATTGTCTAGACTTTGCACTGCTGCTGGGGCAGCCTGGATTGAGTGAGGGACAGAAATGAGAGGAGCTCTGAGGGTCCTCAGATGGTCTAACATTTTAGAAGCAGGTCCCTGACACCATCAAAGCCACAAGCATGAAAATTTTGCTCTCTCTGAAGGCTGAACTCCAGTTTTGGCACCTATCACAGCATCAAATGGTAGTATTCCCCAAAATTTTCTGATTTATTTCATGCATTAAAAACATCAGGCCTTGTCCCTACTCCCTCCTACCATTATGACAGCGTATCCCAAACAAAGCAAGTGACACTGCTAACATGCTCAAGCTGATGGCTTCTTTTCTGGGTATAAGAGAAGCTCAGCCTCTGAGCACACAGGGGTGTGCAGGGAGTCACAGATGTTATTTTCCATGGGTGTCAAAGGCCCCACTGGGATGTCTCTTGCACAGGGACAGAACTCCTGTCCTGCACACTGATGTGTGATCAATTACTGAAGTGGATAAGCTTTGCAGGCAAAGCAGCTGAGGTTTCTGTAACCTCCTCTCTCAGTTGTGCTACAGGCATTTTCACTCCTACTGTATTTCCAAGCAGCCCTGTGAATTACTCCTAGGACACACTAAGATAGCTGGAGTAGTTTTCTCTCATGAAGATCAATTGATCAAGTATGCTCTTCAAAAAAATTAAGAAAGAAAACCAGAATAATTTTAAAGTATTGCAAAGAAAGTGGCTGTCAGTGTCAGAGGAATGACCAGGCATGTAAATGACAATTTCTTTAGTAAAGTCACCAAGGAGCTGTCACTTTCCAAATGCCACAACACTTGGGCTGTAATTACTAGAGAGCTTTGCCATAGCAAAAACTTGCTTTCTCAGGTCTTGGCAGCACATGTCATAAGAGCATCCTCTCTTCAGCAAAAACTAGTATTTCATCTTTTTTCCTAGTTTCATCTTTCTTAAAAAATACAACCCCCCCATTTGCTTCAAATACCCTATACTAAAGAGAGGTCTTTAGGAATATAAAATTTCTCTTTGTTAAACTGAAAAGCAAGAAGGATCAGCAATGAGAAACACAGCTGAGAAAAGGGAATAACTAGGGCATAAGCAGGGAAGGGGAGCCAATAGCACTGTGGCTTTTTTTTTTGTTTTGGTTTTACTTTGCTATCCTGTCCCTCCATTCCACCTTCTCTTCATTTTTCTGCTTAGGTCTCTTCTTCTTCCCTGCCACATGACCTGCAGATATGACCATGTAATGAAATGCAACTGAGTTACACTGATTTAACTAATTGTCACTTGTCATGTGTGCTGCCCAAGCTCATGTTCTCCATTGCCTCATTCTGTCCTAACTGTGAGACAAAACACGTTAGCCCAAATGTCAGGCTTAAAGCGATCTTGGTAACTCAAGATGCATGAGGATATGCTTTATGCCAGAGCTGAGAGAAGGATAACATCAGTGATGCAGCCAGTGAGAAGCATCTCACATAGGCTACACACAGACTCACATCTGTAATCTCAAGTGCTCTCTGAACACATATTTGTTGCGTGTTTGGATTGTGCTATGCAATAAGGCAGTGACATCTGGTTGGTGTTTTCACTTGCAACTACTGCAAAAATAATTACTAATGACAGCACATACAGAGCATATTGTTCTTCACTCTGCCGGCCAGTTGACTGATGCAGAAGAGGCCTGTGTGACCTGAAATAAATGGTGAATCCTGCCAACCAATGGAAAGAAATGGTCAATTTTAACACATAAGTTAAAAATGATTCTGTGAAGACATTGGGCAAATATATCTCACATCTGAAAATGATGGAAGCTATATAAAGATAAAATCACTACTGCACTGGAGCAGAAATGACAGCTTTGTCATTCCATCTCTGAGCCTGCCTACCACAGATGAAGATGAAAAACCCTTTACACAAGTCAGATAACAGTGCAAAACTGCAGGGGCTGATTGACAGACTGGCAGGCTTTCTTATTTTCATTTTAGCAAAACAGAGTGGGCAAACATTAACTTAGAATTGTCCCATCCTCAATTTGATCCTGGTTGATTGGAATGTCTCTGCCTATAAAGATAACAGAATTAGTAGCCCATCAGTTAAGCAATCACGACTTCTATTCAAGGTCCTGTATTATGATTACTTTGCCATATCTGACAATCTTCCCAGAGCAGAGTAGGCAGTATGATGAATAACTTGCACAAGTTTGTTCTTTCAACTTATTCCTGCCAGAACACCAATGTGTATTTGAGGAGCCCATTCTAAGTCTCCCTCTTTTTAACTCAGCAGTATTCATGCAAGAATTCCAGCTACAGACAACCAGATGCTACCAGTTGCTGTGCAATGTTTTCCAGTTAATGATTTTCTGTCAAACCTTGAGGACATTTCAAGTATGTCTCAGTCCCAGTGCTGGTCAATCTTTCCATTAATTACCTGCTTTCTGTGCTTACTGAGTGTACGTCTAAAACCAGCAGCGGGTACTCAACTGAGTCCACAAGCAGTGTCCTGGTTTTACCTGGGACAGAGTAAATTTTCTTCATAGTAGCTTGCATGGTGCTGTTTTGGATTTGTGACCACACAATGGTAATAACATGCCCTGTTTTAGTTAGCAAGCAGCCCTTGCACATCATTAAGGCTTTTTCTGCCTCTCACCCACCCCACCAACAAGGGGCTGGGGGTGCACAAGGAGTTGGGAAGGGACACAGCTGGGACAGCTGACCCTAAGTGACCAAAGGGATATACGAGACCTTATGGCGTCATGCTCAGCAACTGAAAGCCTGGGGAAGAGGTAGGAAATGGAGCACATTCAGAGTGATGGTCATCCCAAGTCACTATTACTGTAAAACAGCTGAAGATCTGCCTGTTGGTGGGAAATGGCGAGTGGAATGGAATTCCTTGTTTTGCTGTGCTTGTGTGCACAGTTTTTGCTTTACCTATTAAAGTATTTCATGAGTTTTCTCACTTTTACTGATTTCTCCTTCCCACTGTGGCAGGGAGGGAGTGAGTGAGTGGCTGAGCAAATCTAAGCTGCCTGCCAGGGTTAATCCACAACAGTAGGATTAACAGGGCAAGAATTCATAACACTTTTCCTAAAATGGAGAAATTATCCCAAATCACCATAATGAAATCAGCAAAGACAAGCATGATATGCAACTGTTAGGAATGAGAAATAAAATGCACAGCTGCAATATGAGGAGTGACTGGCCAGTCAGCAGCTCCAGAGACATAGAAGTTACACTGGGTCAAAACCAGGGAGTGAACCAAGATGCTGCTGTGAAAAAGACAAACTTTATCTGTAAACAACTTATATATAAATAATGGAAAGTGCTTATTCTACCCTAATTTGCCCTAACAAGATCTTGGCACACTTGGTACTTGACACTGCTCTTTAAGACTCCAGCAAGATGGAGACTGCCCAGAGGAGAGATGAAAGTGTAATCAGAGGTCTAGAAAACATTACTGTGAAGAAAGGCTAGGAACTGGGCTCAGTGAGGCTGAAAGAGGAGAATTCTCAAGGACTAAACACATTATTAGTTCTCTAACATGTGAAAGGCTGTCAAGAGACAGCTGATTAGCAGTTCCATCTGGAGCAAGACATAAAGAAGCAAGATTGAGTTATAACCATAAAATATTTTTGAGGAATAACAGGGATTTTTCTGACCTGAGGAATATGAAAAGATGGGAACGGATTGCTCAGGGAAGTTGTGGGATTGTCTCAATGGAACAATTTCAAGAAATCTTAGACATCTGTGGTGGGTAGCTGGCATCCACCTGACTTTCTTATGGCTGATGAGTGGAAATCCATTCTAGGCTTTAGGGCCACCATCCTTACCATCTCTCCTGTGCCACTGTCTCTGCTGGCCAGTTGTATCTCTCAGCCAGGCTCATTCTAAGTCTGCTGACCAGGAGTATCTGGCTTAGATATAAAACCTGTCCAGAAAAATTTTAAAAGTTGGAAATTTCGTTCCTTCTTTTACATGCTGGTCAAAGCCTAGCTTACACATTTCCCTTGCCACAGCAGGCACCATTGTGTTGATAGCATCTGCCTGCCTGACTTCTTCCCTATTTGGTCTCAAAACTAAAGATATGAAAAATAACATGATGTTGTAAAGGAGGGAACAGAGATCTTTGAGGTGATATAAAACCCCACCTAGTTCCATTAAAAAGTATACTAGTTCTGGACTGATCATGAATTGGGACAAAAAACTACAGCAGAGGAAATCTACTTTATTGCAAAATAAGTTGGCCATGGACTTGCATTAAATTACTTCTTCTCTCCCTGAGGCATCTGCTGATGAAGTCCAATGCCAGCCGGCTTCTAGTGTGCTGAATACAGTGATCTGGGACTGAAGGTTAGTATTACAGATTCTGTAGTCTTAACTTACAGAAGCATGTCAGTGAATATGAACCAAACAAAATATATGCAAAAAAAGGCAAAGCAACAGGTCGAGTGCTGCCTTTATAACGAATTGCTTTTTAGAAGATTGACTACTTGACACACTATGTTAACTGATTACAGGCAGACTGCAGATGTAGTGTCAGAAGAGTGACTTTTGCATGGTGTACTTTTTGAATTCCTGAGACTGATCTTTTCTCCAGAGGGCAAAATAGTTACATTTTTTTTTCAGTCCTTCAGAGACAAACACTGACTCCATGTCTTCACTTGGTCTGAAGAGAATTACTAGATGCTTGAGACATTCAGTCAAAAAAAAAATAACAGTCCAGACAGACTCTAAAGTAGGTTTACCATTTGGCAAAATAAAGGCTGATGGCTTGTAAATTTTTTGCTGCTTCTGCAATAAGAATAATAAACAAAACTGTACAAAATAAGATAAATATCCCTTTCCTATAGCTTGGTTATGCCCTTGAGTTACATAACAAAAATAGAAACATGCCACAGATATTTGTTGACTGTTTTGACATGCTATTCCTACAGTACTGATGTTTTGTCAGAAACTGTAATTTCCTTCAGTTTACGTAATTCTTTTAGCAGAACTTGCTGAAAGATTTCTGCATGGATTATAGAGATTTTAACCCACCTAGGAAAAAGAAACATGGGCACTGAAAAGTTGATTAGAGACAATTTTCACAGGAAAGTTCAGGCTTTGTCTCCGTGAAAAAAACTGCATTGGCACTTTAAATTCTTGTAGCTCATGAGTAATCTCTGTTGCTCCTTGTTGGTTTAAGACTTACTGGCTTGTGAATTCACAGTTGGAAAACTACTGAAGAAAATAAATGAGTCCTGAATGTGTGGGATGCCAAGATGCCACCAACTCTGACACACTGCAAGTTGTTTCATTGTTTTCAAGGCATCCACCTTCCTACTCTGTTTTTCCATCCTGTATATCTTCCTTCCTGGGAGTGGTGGGGTAGAATCAGCTCATGCCAGCTGTGTGTTAGTTCTTCAGGCAGAAAGGAGAACTACTGGGACAGGAGGAGCATTCACACTCTGGTTTTTTTAGCTCATGCATGGGACTGGAGCTTGATGTCATGAGGGAATGAGAGATTTAAACATGTTCTTCATGCTCAGGGCAGGGAGAGGGCAGAAGCCATGAGGGGATGCTCAGCTGCAGAGCTGTGTGGTCTGGAGTGGGGATTGGCCCCTATGATCTTGCAACAGGCGGAATGTGTCAATGTCTCCCATTGATAGCACAAGAGTGCTTACATTTTTACCCGACTAATCCAAGGACGTACTTGCCATCCCCACCCACAGCCTGGCCCCATCCAGCCATCTGGTCCTGCATGATTTCTTCTGCAGGCAGGGGAATGCCATGGGAACGCCAGTGCCGGGATGCTCACACACAGACACGCACTCACGCACACATACGCCTCCAGCCTTCTGCTTCCAGTGCTCCCTTGCATGCTCTTTCTTTTGTCAGTTCTACTTTCTTCCTCGAGCCATGCTAAGGATTTAGCAAAAGCTTGTGGGTCCTCCGTGCT
Organism: Sialia sialis; assembly: GCA_009812075.1. NCBI lineage: Eukaryota > Metazoa > Chordata > Aves > Passeriformes > Turdidae > Sialia > Sialia sialis. Next base: position 65,643,323 of record VRYO01002772.1, on the reverse strand, counting down.
ATAAAATTAGGTCTCTACAGGTGCCAGGAGAATTCCGTGCCTTGGCATCCAAACAGCTTCATCACCAGTTAGCAGATAAACTGAATTTCCTCTTGAAGTTAAAGCACTCTCCATCTTCTCTTCCCCGGGATCCGCTTCCCCTCAAGGCCGTAGAATGCAGCACAGAACCACTCAAAAGAGTGTTAGAGAAATCCACTACGGACACTTGAGAAATCCTGTGACAGCACTATGAGGCAGATAAGCAGAGGTGGGGGGAGAGAAGAGAAAAAAAGCAATAGCTTTTGGAGACTGCTTGGCAGCAAAGTCGGCGCTTGAAATATCTGTGGGGAGTTTGAAAGCATTTCCTAACATCAAAAATGTGAAGAAGAAAAAGAAATTTTGATCAATGACTTATTGCCCTTGATCTAAGCAAAAGAATCCTAGCCAGTCAGAAATAACAGAAATCTGTTTTATTGTAAAGCTTAAGTTTTCTATGTTTTGACAGCTGAGGCTCATGCTTTTGGCTGGGTAATTTGCCAGCCTTAAAATATTCATCACTGAATTGCCAGGTTTTTGTCCTTTCAAACTGAGCTCTAACGATGAAGGAGAAGGTGCTGGAGAGATTTTAAGCATGAGTTTTCTACCCTAAAACAGAACTTTGTGGCCTGAGTTCACATGACCAGAAAAAGAGGTTTCCACTCCCTGGCCAAGTTTCTGGTGAATCACTTGCTGGTCACTGAGCCAAGATTCACTTTCTGGAGCATGGGAAGCAGTGGCTCATTTGTGACGAAGACAGCCTCCTTGCCTTTGTTGAGAGGAAATGGATTAACAGTATGTAGTCTGTGCACAAATCTTGAGAGAACTGAACTAAAATATTCCAGACTAAAGCCTCCTTAGCAAGAAACAAACTGGAACACGTTACGCTGGAAAGTCATAGCAGATTCTGAAAATGATCAGCAAAATGCTGGTGTTGGTGGCTCCTGGATCAACTCAGATGTCTTACAGAATACTAAGGAAAATTTGTGTCACAGAATTAATGCTTTTTGATGCAAACCTTTTGATTACTGTTTCAATGTTTCTCCCTCTTAATGCATCCTACACTTATTCTAGGAATTGAAGTCAGGCTCTTCTGGTTTTGTGCAATTTTTTGATTGTTATGCCTTGCAATGTTTTAATTTAATCACTTGGTTGTTATCATTCCATTTCACACCTGTGCAACTTAGTGGGCTTTCTTAGTTGAACATAAGGGAAATACTTTTCCCAAACTGAAAAATGTTAAATAATCTCATATCTGCTAGAAAGACTGAATTCCTCTTCCAGAAACTCAGGGTCAGCCTTACTGAATTGGTTTCTGACAAACCTGCTTGCATCAACTCTGTCGTTTTCTTCCTCTACTTGTCACAGGTGACCACTATTTTTGTCACTTCATTTTATATCTAGAAAGTCCTTGCAAGTGCTCAACACTTCACTTTTGAGAGTGACCTTTAATTTTCTGGATAAGGAATTAAAATTTCTTTGGGGATATGAAGTGATGAAAAATCCCTTTCACTCAGGGACAAGTTAATATGAGATGCAGTTGCAATGCAGAGACTAACACTTCAGTAAGTAAAAACTGAAAGTGCATAACTGTGTAAGATCTGGTTCTTCAGGTAGTTTCAGGCTGACCATCTGATAGCTTAATCAGACAGCTGTAATGTGAACTAAGGTCAAAGAGCATCTCAAGAGTTTATGAAGCCAAATTTTGGAAGGGCCTTTGATTTAGTCTCCAATGCTACATAAAGCTGGGGTGGGTGACAAGTGTACAGGCAGGAAGCCTGCACTGAGGGATGCTGCCAGGAAGAACTGGGCACTGGGCTGCAGTTTAGGAGAAGGAAAAGAAAGGCACTGACAGGAAGGGGGAGTGGTGGAGAGGGAAGTCTCTGGTCATGTCTATTCTGGTATAAAAAATAAGGTCAGGATTCAGCAACAAACCTCTGTCTGCATCTATTAGCCTTTGTGTGTTTGGCATGTATCAACTGCCTGCATGCTCTGCACTGGTGCAGCCTCACCTCAAGTCCTGCGTGCAGTTTGGGGCCCACAATATAAGAAATATATAAAGCTATTAGAGAGCATCCAAGGAAAAGCTACGATGATGGTGAAGAGCCTTGAGGGAAAGTCATGTGAGGAACTTTTGAAGTAACTTACGACATTCTGGAGAACGAGAGGAAACCTCACAGCAATCTACAACTTCCTCATGAGAAGCAGTGCAGGGGCAGGCACTGACCTCTTCTCTCTGGTGCCCACTGACAGGACCTGAGGCAAGGACCTGAAGTTGTGCCAGGGGAGGTCTAGGTTGAATATCAGGAAAAGGTTCTTCAGCCAGAGGGTGGCTGGGCACTGCAACAGGCTCCCCAGAGAAGTGGTCACAGCACCAGCCTGACAGAGTTCAAAAGGCATTTGGACAATGCTCTCAGACACAGGGTGTGCTTCTTGGGATTGTCCTGTGCAGGGCCAGGAATTGAACTTGATGATGCTTGTGGGTCCGTTCCAACTCAGGATATTTTATGATTCTATGAACTAGCACTCTCCCAGGACAACACAGGAGCATGGTTTGTGCCACACCACTTACTAGGGTGCTCTTGATGAGCAGTCTGGATGTAGCCGTCCTATTTTGGGCAGAAGAAAAATGCTTAGAAGCATGGATACAAGTCATGCAGGGACATTTGCAGGGCCATAAAACAGGCCTTGGCTTGTTCTGTTTTGCAATGTAGTTCTCACACCAGCATCATGCCAAACATACTGTATCATTTGAGGAATGCATTTATTTTAAGCAGGACTGATACTTGAGAAAGTGAGTGACACTGGTGAAAACTGACAGATGTTTACTGATTCAGTCTTCACATGCAAAACTGTTGGTGTGTGTTCAAAGTAATCTTCTGCAGATGTATTTCTTCTTATCTTAACATCAGGAAACAGCAGCCTAGTGTATTTTCCCATTTGATGTGTCTTGTTAATCTAGATCCTCTATATATTCCAGGGACACAGTTCCTAAATTTAAAGCTGCAAACAGACTTGTTCTCTCAGCATCCTTATAAGAAATGTTTAATTTTACATTGCCAGTTTTCAAATATTTCAATACACTGTGGCTAGGTAAATCAGTAAGGAATTGCTGTAACACAGTGACAAATTAATGACTTGCTTGATAGTGCAAGCTCTTATTTTCCTCTCTGTCAACTCTTGGGCCAGACATTTTGTAAGAGTTTAATCAAAATCCTCATCAAAAGCCAAATGAGTGGATTTTAAAGAAAGTTTAATTACACTGGTCAAACCACCCAGCATGATTTGCTTGATTTGATTAACATAATGAGGAGCTCATTTAATGAGAAATGCATTAATTCATTCAAACAAGTGGTTTTATCAGTGATATTAAGCATCAACCCAGATTATGTACAGCTGAAACTATTATAGCAAAAATTGAGCAAGGTCAAAGCAGTAGTCATACCATAATTACAAGCTCTCAGCTGTAATCTACCAGTTGAACTTGGGTAGTATTCACCCTGCCCAAATAAGCAGGATCACTATTTTAAAAAGCCCCCAAACCATACAGTTTTGCTCCAATTCCACAGCTGAGATCTCAGTTTCTTTCAGATGTTCAGAAGATTTGGGAACTAGGACAGATTTTTTTGACCTTCAGATGGCTACACATGTAGATATTAGTAACAAATGGCAAAGAGCTCGAAGGAACCCTGCTACCACTCCACACCCTTAAAGGAAAGGGATGTTGTCCATTTCCTCTGTTTTATCTCTTCTGATGCTTAGAGATGCTCCCATCCTTAACCTGGCATAGAGTGACTCTGGGGAAAAATTAGTATTTCAACTTTATTTCAACTTCCTTGTTTCAGGATCCATTCCTGTGGGCTTAGCACAGCACCCTTCACCTGGACCACCCCCCAGCACCCCTTCTCTGGTGCTCCCTGCTCTATCTCCCAGCAGCTGCCAATGCTCTTGTCTCCTGTGCTGCCACGACCATTGTTATCTTTTTGACTTCTGCTGTGCTCCCTCACCTTTACTCAGGCCACTTGTTATTCCTGCAGTGTCTGCGCTGCCTCTGTGCAAGCTGCCTTTCCTGCTGCTTCCTACTGTGCCCGTACAGCACTGAAACTTCTTTGATTTTCAAGTGCTCTATTTCTCAGCCTGCCTGGCTGCCACAGTACTTTCCAAGTACTGTTGCACAGTGGACTCAACCACTGTCTATGGCAGCTTTTTGTCAGCTACCATCAGCAGCTGGTAAAGGAGACCATGCTCAAAACTGTTCCCTAAGAAGACAGGTCAAGGAGCTGAGATGTGGAGAACAAACCCAGTTGCAGATGGGATCCTCCAGTATTAGATGAATACCAACAAGTGAAGACTGGCAGGGAGGCAAAATTTCACCTCCTGATTAAGTCAGCGAGAATATGACAGTAAGACACTATTAATAGGGTACCTAAATGAATATAAGCACCAAGGTTCACCTGCAGCTTTGGAAATTTGGATGAAGATCTTCAAGAAATAAGGTAAAGCAGAGAACCAAAGGTGTCAAAAAATGGACAGGATTTATTTGCTATATTAATAGAAAATGAACAAGAAAATCATTCATGCTGATCTGAAAACCATAATCCTTAGGATTATTTCTGCCAGTTGCCTTTAAACCACAAGGAAATGTGTAAAAGTTGGAATTGGAGTTCCTTGATTTTAGAGAAATCTTGGGATTTGCCCATATGTGACTGCTGGACACTAACAGGAATCTGTGATATTAGCATGTAAATGTCTGCACATAGGAAAAGGACAAACAGTGATAACTGCACTGGACACTCAGCAAGACTATTCCTGAGGTGAAGCCAATTCCTTCTTGGAACAAGCAACACAAACAGCATACATGAACTCACTGCAGAAGCTGCCCCTCGGTGTCCCTGAGTGGAATTGACATGGGAAATCATAAAACATAAATTTTTAGAAGATCATATCTTACAATACTTTTCCCCACTATCTCCCAGCCCAGCCTTCAACCAGACAATCAACATTACTAATTTTATAATCTGAAGAAAATTCTCCAAGGACAAATATATCTCACCATACTAGAGTGATTAAGGAAACAATTGCAATTTATCTCCACAGCCCTCAAAAGAACCATGAAAAACAATGGATCCTCAGCATGTCTATCCCTGAATGCAAACTACTTCTTATGTACTATGTGCCCTCTGTACCACAGTGAACTCACACTTGACAATTCCTTCATGAAAGAAAACCATGTTTAATAACAAGAAAACATCTGCTAAACCAGTTATTCTCTGATCATTGAGCCTTTCTCCTCAATGATATCCTACAAAAAAAGGCACTGGAAAGACAAAGCCAGGATTAAAGTAAACAATTTCATGGGACACCAAAAAATTGTTGATTCTAACAACAACACTAATTTTAAGGCACATTACAATTTACATCACATATGACTTGCTAATCTCAGTTTCTCAGGAGATAATTACCTGTGCATTTCTTCCATCCTGTGTTCAATAGAGCTGAAGACCTTATTACCTCTCCTCTTACTAACTTCCTCTCTGTTCCTTTCATCTCAAAATACCTGACTGATTAATATAATGAAATTGAACTCAGGAAAAATGCTTCTTATCTTTGCTTATCTGGCAGCTTGCTAGCTATGTCCCTCCTTCTGTATTTTGCTCCTTGAATCTTGTCTGATTTTTTTTTGTTATGTGTACTGATAACAGATACTGACTTTCTCCACTGATATTCCCTCTGAGTGTTATGACACTTTCTTATTTACCAAAAAACCTGTCCAATCAGCCTTCACTTTGAAAATATCAAGCCCTGTTACAGATATGGTTCCAGTTCTGACTCACAGATGCCTTTCTGAATAGTTATATGGCTTTTAATCTGGCATTATCTAAGCTCTCAATTGCTTCAGAGAAATATTTGGGCTTAGTAAAGAGTAAGAACACAACTTATCTGGCTAAACATCAGTCACTATTTCTAAAAGGAAAGGAAACATGGCTAATTCAGATCTTTCTAAAACAAAAGTGAACTATAACATGGACAAGATTCAGGAATATGTTGTTCAGCTGGGGCAGTTATGTATTACCCAACCAAGTGAGAAATTACAATTTTTGCTGTCACTTCTCTCTGATACATCCCAGGTAGTGAACTGGCCTTTGGCAATGCCCGTTGCAATGATGATGTATATTTTTTCCTTCTCCCCTTCCTGTGTGGAGTTCAAAAATGTCTTAACTTTATTTCTCTGCATCCCAATTCCATAACTTTTAGCTGTAACAGTTTGGGAAAGATTAACCAGTATCTTAGGACTGTGCTTGATATAATTTTGCCTACAGACTTCCAGTGTGCGGTATCACATGAATTAAAATATATGGACCTACCTATCACTTAATGCATTTTAGGCAGTAATAAATAAGCCAGTACACAATGCTCTGAGGAAATGTGCAGCTCTACTAATTCCTGCCAAATGCTATTCCCTTCCTTGGACTTGCAGAAGTAGCAGGTGTTTTTCTGCTTCTACCACATGCAGTCCTTCATGCACACCTGAGAGTTGTTCCTTGTAAGCAAATACCTAAATGTCACATCCAGGTCAGAATTTCTACACCATTCTTTTTTCACCAAAATGCATTCAGAGAAAATTCAAGACAGGATTAAGGAAAGCATTTTAAAACTTGTATTCTTCATTTTGTGCAACTAGGCCTTATCTGTGGCCCTGAGAATATATGAGGCCTGCCACCTCAGCATTACCATGTACAAACTGTTTACTCCATGTGTGTCTGTCACCACGGAAAAGCTCAGGGAACATATGGAAAGGATTTTTTTCAGGTTCAAAGGAAAAGCAAGCCCCCACATCTCTTCCTCCTACTCAGATACAAACCAGGATCTTACTCTGCTAGCCAGTACAGAGATATGTTGAGCACTGATAGATGAGAACTACTGACACAATGGAAACATTTGGCAAAAGCAAAATATTTGCCAGGAACCTAAAAGGCAGAGTGCTTAAAGCAGCTCTCCTCACTGGCTTTCCTTAGCAAGGTGTGCATTAATGTTAATTGTTAATGTTAAATTATTGGCCTCACTCTGTTTCAGACCCCAGCTGTCTTATCCATATGCCCTTTCCCTCCCGTCGGGTGATGCCTCCGCTGCTCCCCTAAAATGGCGCCTGTGGCTGGGAGGAGGGTGATGTCAGTGAACTGTATGCAAATGAAAAGGGATGCAAGTGCTCATGGGACACTTGTTGGAGTTAAAAACCCCTTAAAACAATGAGCCCAAATAATGTCTGGAACTGAAAATAGTGTTCTCAGGTTAAGAAAACAGTGCAGAAAACAAAAGTACCATCCTGAGCTGCTTTGTCCCATTGCCACAACCCCAGAGCAGCTGGTTAAAATGACATTCCTTGAAAACAAGCCAGTCTTGCTTTGTCTGAGATTCTCCTGAGGACAAGCTGCAGCTCTTCTCGAGTTCATCCACCCAGAGCAGTGCTGGCAAGTGTGACCCTCCTCAAGCTCCTCATCCAAAGCTGATTTTCAATAAAGGCCTTGCAAAGGAGCTGGTCTCCTGGCCCAATTTATTTCACTGACCATTGGGAGATCAGCCCATTCAACCTTGCTTCCCACGTGCGAGCATGAGGATGGTGGTGGAGGGAAAGATGAAGTGTGAAAATAGTGTGAGGTGAGGATGCCGGAGCTGTCTGGTGATGGAAACCAGTTTTCGCAGAGTGCATCCTCAAGAGCTCTGCGTGAGGTCAGTGCAGCAGGAGCATGAGGCACAGCAGAGGCATGGCGGCCTTACCTTCTCGTTCTTCCTCTCCTCGGGTTTGGTGGCAGACCCAGGCACGGCAGGGCCACCCAGGGGCCCAGGGCCCACGTCCCCGTTGAGGTGCGCGGCGCTGACGTTGGGCGGGGTGATGGCGGCGGCGGCGGAGGTGAGCGGGATGAGGGGCCGGGTCCCCGGTGCGGGCGGCTGGTGGCCGTGCTGTGGGGACACGGCAGGGTGAGGCCGGATGGCCGTGGCAGGCAGGCGGGAGGGCGAGCTGGGTGTCCGCAGAGGCGACACTGTGGCTGTGGGTCGCTCCGGGGCCGGCACTGCTGGGTGCGCTGCGGGAGGAGCACAGAGCAGAGGGTTAAATTCCCCTCGCTGGGCCTTGATGGACCCTTCAGTGGCCATAATGGGCCCTTCAGTGGCCATAGCTCACTGGGTCAGAGCACGGTGACAACAACACTGTGGGTTGAATCCCCTTAGGGACCTTTCACTTGAGGAGTTGGCGTCAATGATCCTTGTGGGTCCCTTCCAACTCAGAATGTTCTGTGATTCTGTCTGTGAAGGTGCCAAGGGCCCGATGGGGACATAAGCTCTGAGATATCCTTTGCCCAGTATATCTCACCCTGCAGGTGTTTTTAGCTAATTCCCCCTCCTGGCTGCAAAGCCCTGTCCGAAGTCACCAAAATTGGCTTGTTCCCTGCAGTGATGCCACTGGGGAATGGCATTCACGGTCTGTGTCTGGAAATAAATACCTAACCTGCTGCCTTTATCTCGTGTTTGGGAGGATGTAACAGGAAAACCTTACAAATATGATTGCCTGGCAAAAGATTTTGAGACTATGGAAACTATAAGCGAGATTGAAATGAAAGCCATCTCTGAGATACCAAATGTTAGTTACTAAATAACTAGAAAACAATAGTATGGCCAGCTGAAAGTAATCCCCTCTTGATTGAACAATTCCCTCTACTTGCAGACAGGTCCAAGGGACAGAGAACACTCTGCTAGAAGGGGTCCAAAGAGTAGTTTTTAGGGTTTAAAGTGCAACACAGTATGGTAATGTAATGATTTTTATAGGCTGTATGTAAATGCTATAGGATTTGTATCTTGTATTAGATTGGTTGGTGAAAATTAGAATATTCAATACAGAAGAAGATTTATTGTATTGTAACGGGAACCTTGCTCTTGGAGCTCTATCTCTCACCACCCTCTTACCTCTTTCTCTTACCCCTTGCTCTACTACACCTTACTCTCTTACAGCCCTGCTCCTGGCTGCAGCTGGCAGCTCCAAGCAGGGCCCTTTCACCCATGCCCTTTTCAATAAACCACAAGTTCCAAGACCTGGCTTTAGAGATCTCTCTGTCTGTCCCGACTGTCCTGCCCACTGTCACTCCTACAATCTCCTTCCAGCTGAGCTGTTTTCTGCACCCCCCAGGCCCTCCTTGCTAACGTGATCTGTTCTGGAGCAATGCAAACACGGCACCTAAGGGGTTAGCCCAGATGATCCACGCTGACCCTGCAGACAGCAATTACAAAAGGAGGTCTCTTGTTTCAGCCCTAACAAAATGATCAACAACACATCACTGTGCTGCACAGGATAAATTAAGCAGAAATCCACTGGAGGATTTCTGAGCTCAGCCTCCTCTCTGCCAGCAAAGTCCCTAAGGGACACTGCAATGCCTTTTAGTCTGGCTGCTCCTGCAAAGCAAACCCTGCCTGCAAGCAGTGGGAGCCAGGAATTAGAGTTCCCCCATTTAACGGTGACTGTGACACACTGATGAGGTCAGCTCCCCGGGGATTCCAGAGCCTGTTGCATGCTTCAGGATACAAAACGTGACAAAGCTCTGGGTCCATTTCCACAATGATGTCTGTGATTTCCAGTTTGGTTGATTGCTTAGGTGTTACCTAAATACAGCTCCACTTCAAGTACAGCCTAGAAGCCGAGTCCATACTCAGACATTCCCTCACATAAATGATTCAATAATAGGACTGGCTGGAAAATGCCCATTTCTTAAATGATTTCAAGGTTTCATAATCTTGTTTAGTTCTGTCTCAGAGCAAAATTTGAACCTCTGAACATTTTTCTGAGCACAACATGCTCATTCACCCCGCGATAGCCTTTATTTTGGTCAGGTTATTCACCTGGGATGTGAAAACATAGAATGTGATCATTGCACTATTCTCTTATGTGGAGAACAGCTCTGGAAAGCCATCAGTTCCCTTAGCAACATGAACCAGTACAGCTCATGGTTGGTCTGGTTGAGCTACACCCATTCCCGACAAAAAACTTTTGAGTCCAGCAAAAGAACTTTTCTTTGACCAAGATGGATTTTAGTAGAAAATTTCTGACCCACTTTGATCTGTCATTTTCTGACAAATTCATCTGAAGGACAGACTTTTATGCAGCTGGAGTTCACTCAATCTATAACTAAACAGTGCTAGAGCTACTCAAACCACTAGCTTCTGTTCCAGTAGTTATCAGTGGCACCCATTAGCAGAGATTAGATTGATAGAGTGCCATTAATTATACTCACTGCACCAGCTGAGCACTCCTGCCAGGAGGGAATTTCATCTCCCAGCCTTCTGCCCTATTATGTGATGTGATACTGAACATGATGGGTCAGTCATCATCAGATTAGCACCTCCAAAGTTTATATGATTCTCCCTTACAGGAGCTCCTTGACTCTATAGCATCTTTTATTAATTATGTTTATAGCAAATCAGCTTCACTATGTTTAGCCAGTCTGTATTTTGATACCAGTTTACCAGCAGGAGGAAGGCCCTAAAAGTTGTTATTACAGAAACCTTCAAGACTATTTGCACAATTAATCGTCATCTTCCCCTCCCAGGACTACTGAAAACATGCAGTGAAATTGCAATTCACTTCCTGAAAGCCAGGCAATGTACTCACTATTTATCTGGAAGTTATTCCCTCTTGATTTTCCCATTTGGAACCTGAGTGATAAGCAACATTGCTATGAGAAATCTAATTTTTTGGGATGGCTAAGCTTGTAGGATCTAGGTTTTGAACTACTGTTTATAGTACTGTTTGTAGGGAGTGGTGGCTTTCCTAAATTTAGAGAGAAAGCATACTAATGGAATTTCTCTGCATGTACTTGTATGTGGAACACTGATTTGATAATCATATTAGGTACATCACCTCTTTCATGTAGGACTCGGTATTTCCAGACACAAAGGAAACATAAAACATGAGAAACAGTAAAAGAAATGGCCTGAGAAAAATCAACTCTGAGCAGAGCTCTCACATTTTATTCTGTAGATTCATCTGCTTACTGTTACAATGTATGCCTTTGCTCTCGGATCTCGATCTGGACTGTGCTGTATCAAACATGCTATTAATTAGCAATGCTCACTGAAGGCTATTTTTGTTCTACACCACTCATATTTCGTTTTGGGTGTATTCCTACATTAGTGGCCTTGTAGAAAATTGATTTGTTACTCATGTATATTGCAAGCCAACAGAAACATGATTTGAATACTGTGCCAGCTTGTCTCCCTTGGCAAGCCTTTCCAAAGGTCAGCGCACTGACCTGTCCTGCAGGGGCTGTGGTCCACAGGATGCTGGTGAGGACAGGCATTATGGAAGCTACTACTGATAATCATGAAAACTTCCTTTATTTATCCTGGCACAGGTTTGTTTAATTAAAGCAACAATCTCATGAACATTCTGGAAAGGCTGGAAAATTCTCTTCTTAGGAGGTTTTGGAACAGCTCTGTGGTCCCTGGATCACCCTGCCTGCCAATGCTTTGGCACTTTAGAGATGTCAGAGTGACCTGGAGGAGCAACCTTAAATCAGGGAAACTGCTGGAGGTGTGGAAAGAAGGTGTGGGGCATGCCAGGCCTGTGGGGCAAAGCAATCTGTCACCTTGGTTTCAGGGGAGTCACCTGCCTATTGACATGGACACAGGAGGCATCAGGAGCACCCAAACACTTCCTGAGCACTTCACCGAAAAGGGGACAATTTGCCTTTGCACTGTGAGAGCAGGAGACCTTTTGGAAGAGTGTGACTTCAAAGGAAAGCTGCACTTTCTGAAATAGACAAAAAGAGGATAAATTGATTGTTCCCCAGTGTGACATGGATACCATGTAAAGCCCTACACTGTTTGTTGAGCAGAAGAGACTGTTCGAGACTGAGATTCTCAAGTATTTGATTTTCCCTTTGGTCTGGACTGTGTAGGAGGTGAGATTAGATGGTCATAATGGTGCCTTCTGGCTTCAATAAGGTATGAATTCATGACTTACTCTGCAGGGTTTTGCTCATTTGTGTTTGCTCTGTTTTGTATCTAAGACCTCAGTTTTCAGCAGTCACACTCACTACTGATCTGCCTGTGTAAATACAATGGCTCACATCCCTATAAAATATCAGAAACAAAATGTTTTAAATTTTGTTCTATAAAGTTCCACCACATGATTTTACTTTTACTTTATTCAACATCAGAAGCTGTTTAACATCAGGGAAAGGGGAATAAATGGTACTCTAGAAAATTATGCTGTACATCAGAAAGGGAACCTAGAAAGAACAGAGGCCCCCTGGTGCAAGAAGCTCTTATTCTCACTTCAGAAAGGTAGTAGCATTTTTCAGATCTTTTGCTTTACCACTAACATGGGGTCCCGTTCTGCCTAATAAATACCTTTCATCCCTGAAGCCCAAGGAAATGCTTCTTAATTTCAAGGCATGTATTACTTGCCCTGCAATAAGGACAGTATTTTTTTATCAGCAAGCCAACCGGACTCAGAACTGTTAATCTCCTCAGTATACAAAGTGCTTGCTTTCACTCAGATGAATTGTATAAATATTTGTAAACACTACAATCTATTTCAGCTGTAGCAATAGAACAATCTGATAAATACAATGTGGTTCCCAGAGATCAATAGAAACCCACAAATATTACTAGCAAAGAAAACATACTCTATCACCAATGGACAAACTCCACACTGGCTGGGCTAAAGTGAGGAGGAAAGCTGTGGGGACGGGCACATTCTGGAGGGTTGCACTCGAGGGGTTCCACATCAATCCTGCCAGTGCAGGAGGCACAGGGTGAGCACTTACCCATCTGCATGGTGCTGCGGGGCTGGCTGGCTGGCTGCTGAGTCGAGTACCTCAGGCAGTTGTTCAGCTGTGGAGAGGCTGCCTGCAGCTGGGGATGTGTCTGGGGAGCAGTGATGGGAACAACTGGTCTGACAGATGTGGTGGCATTGCTGTGACCAGCCACAATGGGGTGGATGGCTCCTGGGGCTACTTTTGTTGTTGGAGCTCCTCCAACTCCACTGTTCCTGGTCTGCCCAGCTCCCACAGGCACCCTGCATGGAGACAAGTGCACAATGCAAGCATGCTGCAGAGATCCCAATAACCAGCCACAGTGCTGATAAGTACCCCCAGTTACATAGGGGGTTTAACAAGATACCCGATCAGTTGTTAAAAGTAAACTGAGGTATTGATAAATACTTACCTGTATAGCATGCATTGATAAGCATGCTGGGGGATATTTTCATGCCTTTATTCTACAGGAAGAAGTGCAGGGTAAAAATAGAAAAGATAATTTTTCTATCATGTCTTTTATTACCCTACATTTCTTTTATTACCCTACATTTCTGTCTGAATAGTTTCTAGTAAAATCACAAATCTTAATTCAGAGGAAATGCATATCTCCCAGATGTCACTTTGTGTGCCAGAGGCTATTTCCCATGGAGTGATAATTAAAACAGATTCAGAGGTCTTTTCTTTGGATCAAACCTGCATACAGCCCTACAGGGAGAAACAAAGATGGATAACACCAAATCTGTGTGTGTTATGGAAGGGGACTGAGAAGCTGTGGACTTGACTGGGCTTGGCTGGGCTGAACACTCACCCTATTGATGTAACCAGCCCTAGCTTAGACTTGCTAAGGGGATGCAACAGGGACAGGAATGCAGCTGATCTGAATGAAAAAGAAGTCCAAACACTCATTGACGCCTCTCTCACTCATTGCTTTTAACTGCACGCATAATTTGTATTTCATCTGAGTGGCCAAAGAGAGCTCAGAGGGAAGGTACAAGACTTTTTCTTCTGTGAATTCTCCTATGAGCTGCATCCTCTTTCCACTGAGCTAAAAACTCTGACTAGAACAGAAGGACACTTCGGAAGACAGAAGGACATCAGTGGACAAACTCAGCTGGTGCTGATCAGCTCTTTCTCTGTGTTTCTTACTCAAGTTCCTGAATAGTTTCCTTCCCCAGCTGTAGATGCCACGAAACAGCTGGATCATTTTGTGCTGTTTTCTTCTTCTGGGCTTCTTCTTGTGCCAAGGTCCTCTTCCAGGAAAGGACAGCACAGGGATATGAGGCAGAACAAAGTAAGGTGGAGGAAATGGAAATGAGATAGTGCAAGAGTTTAGCAAGGGAGGAGAGAATAACAGAAAAAGTGTAAGAGTCGACTGTGGGGTGTGGAACTGGGGGAAACTGCAGGTCCTCAAGATTGCACGGGAAGACAGAGGAGAAGAGCAGAAAGGGACATGTTGAACAATCTGGTCTGGTTTAGAGGACATGGGTGGCAGAAGAAATAACCCTAAGAAAAGAGTGGAAAGCTGAAAGAGTGGAATTCTGATTGAAAAAGACTAAAACACAGGCTGGAGGATATGGTCCCAAAGGAGCAAAATAAAGCTATACCTTCTGCCCAATCCTCTCTTCCCCCTAATCACAAGAGGAAAGACAAAACTGTGGTGTCATTGACTTGACTCATCTCATAGTGCAAAGTTTGCCTGGATTACATTTTGCGAAATACATCTGATTTTCTAGTTCTTTTTTTTTTTTTTTAAATAAGTCTCCAGGTTGGGAAAAGCTGGGAATCCCACCAGATGGAAATCTTGAGTGTCTGTCATCTGCTGTGAAGAGCTGGCAGGGTGGCAGGAAGGTTCAGCTGGAGCTGGCTTAGCCATCTGCACTAGATTGAGTTTGCCAGAAAAGCACATCTAACAGTCCACTGAGAGCTGTGTTCAGGCAAACATGCACACCAACAAGTACAGAAACTATCTGTGACTTCAAGAGAGATGTATGGATGTTAGATATGGCAAATTTTCTTTGCTGACCTCTGCCTGTCTGTCCATCTAAAGTGTTTTGTTCTTTTTTCATAATGCTCCACTCACACATGTTTTGGCAGCATATAAATCTAGTTCAGTGTTATTAAATTCACAACTTCTTTTCCTTGGGTTTTGTAGGGAGTGGCAGAAAAACATGTATGAATCTAATCCTCTGCTTTTCTTTCAAAGGAGAACAAAGTATGTTGAAAGTAGTGCAAATAGGGAATTTTGTTGCTATCAGATTTTTATTGTTCTCACTGAGGGTGATTTATAGAGGAACTTAATTAGCCCACAGGATCATAAATATAATCATAGTGCTGCTTTCAGGTTTTGTGGAAAACACTTTTGCCCTTTAGCACTTCTCTGTCTTGTTCTAGCTGTGACATGCTGCATTTAATAAAGTCTTGCTGATTCAGATAACCAACCCTTCAGCACAAACTTCCTTACTAATTAAGAGCTGAAGAGGCAAGGAGTGAAGGCAGCCAAGGGGCTCTATAAAATAAGGTAAATACATTTAGGTTGATGAACAATGAAGAGCTAGTGAATTAATATTTGAGGTTTCCTTACTGAAATGCAATATTAGGACTGTCAGCAGGCTTAGTTTTTGCCTTCTGATAAGTTCTTAACTTCTGGTGATACTCAGAATACATACTACAGACTTGACATAAACTTTAGATGCAACAAAGCTGGATCAATTTCTCACGATCAACAGTGTCTGAGTTGAGAGGTGCCCTTCTCTGGAGAGGAGTCAAAGATGGTGGAGGCAATGTGCATGTGGGAGGACTGACTGAGAGCACATGAGAAGGAATGAGTTCAGTTTACAAAAGGAGATATGGGCATAGATAGGCTAGCATTTAGCTGCAAGGAAAATGTCCTATGAGAGTTTAAAAATGCCATCTTCTAATACAGCTAGTGCAATCTTCGGAGGACGTGGTAACTCAAATGCTACAACCAGCAAGCATCATTACTGAAGTCTGCAGTGCCACCAGAGAATTTCTGGAAGGGGAATGTGATTTAAAAGCAGAGCTACATTGTTTTCAGTGCCTTCCAGAATCCCTCTCAGGTCAGCACAGGCCAGTGCTCCTCACCTTGAAACGGGTGTCACGTAGTTGCCTGGGAAGACACCCGACATGCCACTCCTCAGAGACGTGCCCTTGAACCAGCCGTCCTGGCACTTCTCGATGACACGGTACATCTCCCCTTTGCGCAGCTCCAGCTCGTCGTTCTTCTGGGGCTTGTAGGCATACAGGGCTAGGTAGCTGTGGGGAGAGGTCACACAGGGAGAGAGCACACAGATGACACCTGTCCTGCTCCAACTCCAGCCGCCACAGAGCAGAAAGCGACCAGAAGCACTGTTCAGAAGTTGTGATTAAAAAGGGACATTATTACAGGTTGCTTCACAAACAAGGAAGGACAGAGACTGGATTCTGATACAATAAGGGAATAACTAATTAGGGTAAAAGGTAAAAGTAATTTAGAAGTTGATGAGATGTGCTTCTCACTCAGGGCACAACCAAAGCCAAAGCAGCACCGAAGTTTCAGAAAAATACAACAATTACAGTGACAGCCAGAGTGACAAGGGCTTGAGCAAGAGGGCTTTGCAAATCCTGACATCTGGAAGACATATACATTCATATGCTTCAGGGTGGGATCCACCTCTGTTTAAGAAGAAAATTTTTGTATGTGTAGGTTATTTCAAAAGCTTTTCTTGCAGCTTTCTCGATGCTATTTATGTTTAGAAGTTTAGAAACAACACACCAAACTGTTCTGATCTGGTACAGTAATTCTTTTACTGTGCTGGTAAAACAAAAAGTGAGAAAGGGCCACATTCTGCAAGGGGTTTTTTATTTAAGTAAGTGAAGTGGTAGAATTTGGTTTTGGATGTTTTGCATACAAGTATTCTAATAAATCTTCAATATAGGCTCCAATAAGTTGAACTTTTTATTTAATTACAGCTTTTATTTATTCCCTTTGTTTAGAATCTTTCTATTTATCTCTCTTTTGTTCCTCTGTTACTACTTCAGGGATATATCAACTGTTGTGAAATGACTACAGCCTAAAATCCGTACAGATTCTCTCTCTGTTTAGAGAGATTCTTGTTGAAAATTAAGTATGATTGCTTGCACTTTGGGAAATAATGGAAAGTCGGGATAGAATAGCAAGAGTGCACACACAGAACAACACTGTCTTTGTAAATACCGGATTTTTTTGTACTGTCACTTTTCTACAGATGCAAAAAGGGATTTATGGTAATTCTTGATCAAGGTTGTACCTTCTTTAGTTCATTTATTTATTTATTTATTTATTTGTGATTTACAGGCAGTGAAAATAGATTAAGAGAGATGGGAAAGCAAAGAAAGTGCATGTACACTATAAAGTGCACCAGAATGCTCTTAGGCTCAGGGGTGGGTGAGAAGAGGCTTGCTGCCCACTTTATAGCAGTGAGCTAGAGAAAAAACCCAAAAACTATAGCGGTTGTGATTGTAGATTTTCAGCCAATAAAAATGATACATGACTTTTTACTTCTGCTTTCCAGGAAACATAATTGAGGAATAAATCCTGTTATTTTTCTTGATTCTACTTCTTTATTGTACTGTAGATTTCCTTATTTTTGTTCTGAAGGTAGTAAATAAACAGCAGTAATGAGCAGAATATGAAATATTTGGTAACAGCTCCTTGGGGAACCTTAGGCTAATGTGTCTGGGTCTTTTTGCCATGTGCAGAGGGTACAAAGACTTAATCAGAAATTGTATTTCATTAGTCAACAGGTGGGACAAACCACCCTAGGCATCCTTTATTTAGCCTATACTATCAGGTGGTCTTGAGCAGGTCTGTAGCTGATCACCTGACAGAAAACATGAGGCCTACATATGATCTGACAAGAAATAAGTTTGCATGCTTCAGTGCTAATCCTTCAGAACTGTGCTCTGCAAGAACATAACAGAAAGTGTCAGACTGCAGTCACTTGGGGGAGCAGAAAGTGTGGCTTTGACTGTCTCTTTTGAAATGGCTCCTTACACAGGGCTCAGATTCAGAAGCTATGGATAAAGCAGGGGGTCTAGGATGGAGCATTTTTGATAAACCTTTTCCCCCAAGAGGCTACATGTAATAATGTAATTTACAGGTGGAGATTCTGGAAGAAGGTGCAAGAAAAATTACCGTAAATGGATCATAGGCTGTTGAGCCTTGCAGCTATCTCCAGATCTCCTATTAGTTTATTTTTGTTCTCTCCTACTAGCTTCACCCAGCAAATTCCCCCAAATCAGCTAGCAGTAAGTCTGAATATCCAAAATCACAATGAGCCTCAACATCCTCTGGATAGAGTATTGAAATCCTTGCAGAGACTGAAAGAAGGTGTACAACAGCCTAGCACAGACACCACACTGAAAGAGACCCGTCTTTGTACGGCTACAGTGATGAAAGCTTGTGTGTGACAATGTAGGGTGACCCTGGGACAACACAAGTGATCAGCACTTTCTTTGTGGACCAGCAGTCCCACCTCCTGTGTGTGTGTGGTGGGGGTGTGTAGTGAGGATACCCATCCCTGGGGGTCTCCTCTTTAGTTGCAGAGACACAGGGTTCTCCAAACCCAGTGACAGGCCCAGCCTGGATCTGAAGCCCAACCTGTGGGCAGGCATAAACTCCATTCCTGGCAGGGAGGCAACTGTGGGAGAGGCTGGGGGGATGCCTGCTCTCATCCATGGCTGAAAACAGTTTGATTGCAGGCAGCTTCTCTCCCGAGAATTTGTTTCTGGGTTTTTCCTTGGCAGGAAATCAGGCCTAGTGGTCCCATTTGCTGAGGATGATTTTGCTTTAAGCCAAAGTCTTTGGAAATATTTCACTGTTCTCTAGATTTTAGGTGTGAAACTTCACCAGCTAACTCTGTACAGCCTAGAAAAAATGTGTTAAAACAACAATCTGAAATCTTGCAAAATGTAGTATCAGATTATTCTGGGCTGTGTGAAACAGTGAGGCTAAGGGTTACGAGTGGGACCTCGAAGGACCAAAAATGTTTATTAGAAGTTCCCTGAAAAAGGTCTAAGTGTGAAGTGTTCTTGGCCTTGGGTAGCTGCCTATAACGCAGAAGCCCCAGGGCTTTGTCTAGAGTTGCACCTCCCCACTACTGCTACAGCTTTCAAATAATGGATCCTCTTTGACTGGAACTTGGCTCACAAATGCAGAATGACAGACCGGATTACAAGGCTGCTTCGCAAGGGAGATGACAGGAGAAGCATGGGAGGGAGAAGGGGAGGCTTGCTGAGGCACGGAGTCAGGGATATTGCCAGAGAGTTGGAAAATGTCCTGATTCAGCAGCTAGGTACTTTAAATATTGCCTGTTTCCACTTTCTAGTCAGGGCAAAGCTTGAAACAAACGTGTGCCCCACTATGTGCCACACAGGCTATGCAGCGTGAACATAGGGTGATGGAGACCTCTCCGTGGGGCATTCAGTGATGTGGGGCATCCCTCAGGTATAAAGATCTGAAATAAGTAGCTAAGAAAATTTTTTTTTTCATCTGATCCAACACCCCTGTTGCTCTTAAAGATGATCTCCTCTATTATTTTTAGGATTTTGAGAATTCAGACCTTGTTTTAGCCATACCATAAAACCCAAAAATATGGATATGTGTGTGTGTGTATGTGGTGGTCCTGCTTTTATGAGGTATATGTGTTGAGAGGAAAGGATTCAGTAGTTAATTAGACAAGAATCAGATAAACCAACCAGGCTAGAAGAGACTTGCTATAATGAAGTCTACTCTTTTTGTTCTGTGAACCTTCTGTTATTCTACACACTTTTCAACAGGACCACATGCCAAAGATGTGGATTCATTCATTGCCTTTGTTCCTTCATTGTTGATGGCACCAAAAAAGAGAAACTGGGCCATTTTTTTCAGGTTAATCATGAAAATATCAGGTGTTTAATTGCATGAGACTACACCTTTTTAAGAGCTTTAAATGAAAGATTTTCTCTAGCTCAGAGGTACTCAGTTTGCTTCACAGTGAATCATAGAGCTATAATACATGAAGTCTAAAAGGGCTCACAAAGAAAGGGGAAAGTCTTGGCCTTCTCTATTAATTTTCCAGTTTCAGCAGGGGCTGCCTCATGTTTGAAATTGCAACCTCTCTCTTCTCAGAATGCACCTGAGCTGAGATTTGGGCATTCAGGTTTCAAGCAAACACACACGTGCACACACACAATTGGAAACAAAGAGTACACAGTGACTGAGACGAGCTGCTTACATATTGAGGGGGAGCTGGACCTTCGGTGGTGTTCCCTGATCTCCAATTATTGCACTTGTCCTGGGACCAGCCACTGTGGCTGTTCCAATCAAAGAGGAATCCTGAAAATACACAAAGAAGAACATACAGGGATTTAAGATGAAGCCCATAATTTCCTCAATTGCTATGGGGTGAAGGCATAGAAGAATAGACCATATATTTTATAAATTCCTAGATTTTCTAACTTTATGATATTGTGCTCAAAAACGCATATTCTAGCCTTACACATTCCAAAAATACATTTTTGACACAAAGGATTAGCAGAATTTCCATGTACCTGTCAGAGACGTTTTAGTTGTATGTTGTATGCATACCTTAAAAATTTTACAATGTAAAACTACTTAACTGCTTTGTAAAGTCAGCTCAGCAAGTGCATCTCTGCAGTAGTACCTTTTCCCTTCAAAAACTTGTTTTTAAATTGGTACTCTTTTGGTTAATGGTTATGGATCTCTGGAGAAAAATATACTATTCAATTTCCAGAATGCAGTCTCATTTCTATATACTCTTTTTATCATCAGAAATATTCTTATATTTTTCTTCTTCAAAAAAAGGTGACTCTGCGACCCAAAACTTTCTCTGAATGGAGAAAGTAGTTCACTCCACTTTTACCCCAGAAAATAAATCTCCACTCTCATATAGACAGCTGGACAGTCTTCTCCAGCTATTAATGTGAAAAGCAATTCTAAATGTAATCATTCATTTCTCAAAGCTTAATGCTCAGCCAAATTATGTAGGGCAATTTCTTTTTTGAGTTGTCTCACCAAAGTCCTCATTCATCTATGTCAAAAATGAATCCTGACTGGAAACATCTCCTGAACTAATGCCAAGGCCTGTAGCAACAGATCTTCATTGCAGGCAGGGCAGAGCTGGGCTGATGGGACTTATAGTGGTTTACTTGAGCAAAAAGTTTTTTAGTAAGTCTAACCATATGCTCTATGCATGTCCATATGCAGAATGGCTCTGCAAAGAAGGAACCAATACCCACAAATTGCAGGTTCAGGCAGAGTGTGTTATACACAGCAAAGATTCTGAGCAGTTCACAGGCCTCCACTACAGCTTTTCTAGTTCAAAATTCTATCTAACAAACAGTACATATTGATTTTTGGAACACAAACATAGGGACAATTTTTGCACTTAAAAATGACACTGAATTAAACCAAGACACGGAGTTGAACCGAGACACACATTGCTACTTAATTACTGGATTTCAAGGTTACCTCTTTCCAAAGAAGCCACATAATTATTAGTGTTCTGTCTTGACAGTGCATTGCTGAGCTATTTTGCTTTGCTGTGTATGTACACAATATCATTAGGAAATTGTGCAACAAAACATAGAAACACTGCATTGTGATTCCATAGCTTTTGGCAAAAAGCAGCAAGATGTCCCATCTCTCACCAACATCTACACTCAATCATAAAATTGTATTGACAAGTACATCTCCTTTTTCTCATTATTTCCTCTAACTTTCTGGCTGCTTGCTTAAACAAAGAAGGATCCAGGCAGCTCTTGGTCCTATGTGTAAAAAGCATTCTTTCCAGCTCTATGACTAAGGCTTTATTAATACTGCCTGTCACGTCGGTGAGCTAGTATCAACTTACAGAAGAAACACACCAGCCCACTAAGAAATTTAGGGATAGCTGGAGAATGATCCCTCATTTGTTATGTTGAGCTGGTTAATGGAGTTAGGGATTGCAGAAGATGTTGGGCTGAGACACCTGGCAGCTGCCACATCCAAGAGGTAAGTGAGAAATCAACTAGTTCAAACTTCTTCATGTTGTTCTACCACTGCTCTGGACTAGAGAAACTGTATCTAAGAAAGCAGAAAATGCATCAGTCTCCATCCTTCCTTGCTAGGAAATTGAGATTTTTACCTTGTGGAAAAAACAGACCTGAATGAACAGCCTCAGGGTGTAAAGGCAGAGAAGATCACAGCAGAAAAGGATAGAATAGTAACAGAATGGAATAGAGTAAAATAGAATATTTTTTTGGGAAGTGACCTGTAACAAGTCTAACTGCCTGACTACTTCAAGGTTAACCAATTACGGACATTGTCCAAATGCCTCTTAAACACTGCCAGGTCTGGAGCATCTACCACTTTTCTAGGAAGCCTGTTCCAGAGTTTGACCACCCTCTCAATAAAGAAATGCTTCCTAATGTCCCATCTGAATGTCCTGTGGGGCATTCCCCCAGGACCACTCCCATGCATCCTGTCAATGGACACCAGGGAGAAGAGCTCAGCATCTCCCTCTCTGTTTCCCCTCCTCAGGAAAGGGTAGAGAGCAATGAGGTCACCCCTCGGACTCTTCTCTCCAAACCAGACAAGCACAGTGTCCTCAGCTGCTCCTGTTAAGACATTTCTTGCAGTCCTTCCACAAGATTTGTTGTCCTCTTCTGGAGGACATTCAAGGACCTTCACATCCTCCTTCATGGTGGGGCCCCAGAGCTGCACACAGTTCACACACCTCACACACTGAAGCCTGTGAGGCCTGAGGCCATTCACCACTGAATACAGCAAGATAATTTTGAGTGACTGCTCTGTTTGATGCACCCCAGGACAGGGTTTGCCCTCTGGTGTCTCACACTGAGCCTGCTGTCCACCAGCACCCCCAGTTCCCTTTCTGCAGGGCTGCTCTTCAGCCACTCCTCTCCTCATCCATATTTGTGCCTGGCATTACCCCATCCTAGGGGAGTCAGAATCCAGCATTTTGAATTGCTAAATAATTTCCTCACATTGATCACTGCCTGATGCTCCAGTGTGCCTATATCCTCTGCAAGGCATCTTGTCCCTCAAAAGGGTCAACAGCATCTCCCACTTTGGTATCATCAGCAAACTTGCTAGTGGTGCATTAAACTCATACATGCATATGTGTGTGTGTGTATATATATGTATATATATATATAGAGAGAGAGAGAGAGAACAGAACTGGCCCTAAGACTGAACTCCAAAGAACACTGGTGACCTGTCAACAGCCAGCTATAGCCCCATTCACTGCAATTCTTTGAGATACGGCCTTAGGCCAGTTCTTCACCAGTGTATCACAAGTCCACTCATTCCACGGCTGAGCAGCCTGTCCAGAAAGATGCTGAGGTACAGTATCAAAAGCCTACTAAAATCCTGAAAAAACTCTTCCACTGCTTTCCCTTCATCCTCTAGGCAGGTGAGCCTATTATAGAAGGATATCAGATCAGTTAATTATTCCTTATGACTGTATCATTCTTTAAATGCCTTTCAGAAGTACCCAGTATAATCATCTCCATAATTTTTTCAGCAACTGAGGCTAAATTAACAGGTCTGTAATTCTCTGGGTCTTCCCTCATGCCTTTTTTGTAGATAGAGTAATACTGACAAGCTTCCAGTCAGCAGGACCTCCCTAAACCTCCAAGATCTTTGACAGATGGTTGAGAGGGGTCCTGTCAATAACATTCACTGGCTCCTTCAGAACACTTGGGTGAATCCCATGAGGCCCCATGGACTTGTGAGTACTCAGCTGATACAGTTGGTCCCTTACAATTCTAGTGTCCACAAATAGAAAGTCACTGTTCCCACATTTGTGGTCTTCCAACTCAGGGGATTGAGAAGCTTAAGGTCTACTGAAGACTGAGACAAACAGTGCACAGAATGCATCTGCTTTTTCTTCATTCCTGTTAGTCAGATTGACCAAGTATTATCAAGTATTCACCACCTTCACCAAATATCAGCTTTTTTTTCTTTAGACCTCATCTGAAAAAAGAGCCCTTCTTGTTATTTGAAATAACAGTGGCCAGTTTCAGCTCTAATTAAGCTTTGGCCTTTTATGTCTTCTCTCTGTGTAAATGAACCACAGCTTTGTTCCTGAGAACACTAACCTTGCTTCCAGAGGTTGTATTTTCATTTTCCTCCTGACCTACACAAGGAGTTTTCTGTTCAGACAAGCTGGTCTTCTACTCTGCTTGCTTGACTCACAGCATGGTGAAGTTGTCTGCTCCTGTGCTTCTGAAAGGTGAATCTTAACCATCACCTGATCACCTGACCAGCACCTGTGGACTCTGGAGTCCTTAAAAGCAGATTCCCAGGCACTCTGATAAGTAATACCCTGAATAGCATAAAGTTTGCTCTCATGAAGTCCAGGGAAGCAGCTCTGCCATCCTTTTTTGTCTTTACAGTGAAAATCCTAAGCTCAGTCATTTCATGAACATTGTAGTCAAGACAGCCACACACTGTCACATCCTTCATGAGTCCTTTAGTCACAAATGGCAAGTCCAGGAGGTCATCTTTCCTAGTTGGTTCACTAAGTATAAATGACAGGCCGTTTTCTCCTATAAGCCTCAAGAATTTCCAAGACTTGTCACAGAAGTATGATATTTCCTGTTGATGTCTGGGAAGTTGAAATCTTCCATAAGGATGGGCTACTGATCCAGAGAGTTCTAATTGCCTATGGAGTAACTCACTGCTGCTTTACATCCCGACTGGGAATTAATAGTAGTAAACACCCTCACACTACCTGTTTTCCTTCCCCCCAGTCTTCACCCAGAGGCACCTCACCACATCATCACTAACTCTAAGGGCTGTGCAAACCTCTCCCTTACTTACAGTGCCACACTTTCCCCTCACCTGTCCTGCCCTACTCCTGAAGCCTGTAGCCCATGGTGCCAGCACTCCAATCACAGGACTCATTCCCTGAGTAGCAATGATATCCAGCTCTGGGAGCTGACCAATGCTTCATCTTTCTTTTAAGACACATGTTAATTCTTCTTTAGCTCCTATGTTCCTCCCTCTGCACTACAGCAAAGTCAGTTTGCAGAGGTGCAGCTAGCCCAGCCTCGAGTGGCCACTGCAGGCACCCTGGGCTGAGCCTGACAGACTCTGCATAGTGAAGAATTCAAGCCAAAAGAGCAGAGCATCAAAAGCATCATCTATTTGCCCATTTGACTGACAATGGGGCCTTCTATGTCTTCTATATTACTGAAAGCATGATCTCAAGTGCTTTCTATTAGGCTTGTACTAAAATCTTGTCCAAGGGAATCATGTAACTGCGATTCACTGTTGCTGGATGACAATTTTGCTTTCTTCCCTTGAATAATCCCAAAGATGTCTCCACAGTTTTGTATATATATATATCTTCCTGACATTCAGTTTCTTGCCTATGTCTGGTTACTCGAATATTACTGCATTTGGTGCCAGCCTGGCATCTACAAACCATTCATTTTTGCCACTTTGTACAGCCTAGTATCCTATACATCCAAGCTCTAAATCAATGCCTGCTTCCTGATTGGGCTCTCTTTTTTCTCTAGCTGTTCTCTCTGAGGCTTTGATATGACTGTATACTTTTCAGTCTGTCTGTGACCCAGCTTTTCATCATAATTTTTTTACTCCACAGGACCTGCTGGCCTTCTACACATTGATTTCAGCCCTTCTGTTCACATCTTGATGTTTACTGTCACAGAAGTATTCTGCTCTTCAGCTTCATATGTCGCTGTGCTCCTTGCTGTATTCTCTTGGTGGCTGCTTGATTGCTCCTATGCATCTGAATGTTCACCAGCTTTGCATTTAAACTACAGTCCCTGGCACGGTGAAGCTGACTCTTTCAAGGTCCTGTTGTCTCCTGTATGTATCACTAATAAGCTCATATTATAAAATTGAATATTGCTATGTTATTTTGCAAGATAGTATTTGCAATAAGATATTGAAGAGTCTGGTTTTTTGCAAAAGAATAATCTATTTATACTTCTGATTACCTGTTTGCATTTTTACTCTTCCTACAATTTTATGTGCATCTCTCTAGTTACCAGTAAATCCTGGAGAACACAGCAGGCCTTTCTTCACCACAGCTGGTAGCAGGACTTAGTTTTCCTTCTTTATTTAGCCCTGGAGCCAGGTTGTACTTTTGCTACTGTGATCTAAGGAACAAGGTATTAAACATGTCCTCCTTTCCTCTTCATCTGCTCAGGGGAATGGGAATCCAAGACAACGCTCTGATTTTCTTGTTCTTTGCTTTGATACCTTTTAGGAAGTCTGTGTGCCACATCCTCGCTTTCTGATGGCATGTCCTACGTGATCCATCTTCTTGTGTGGCACCAGACACACAAACAGAGCCATGCACAGAGAGGGCTCAAACACTGCAGCATTTGTGTCTTAATCCTTCTTCAATCTCTGCTATTCAGCACTGCTAAAGCCTTACAGGTAGGAGATGTCTCTGACAGCCAAGATTTTGAGAGGCACATAGGCACTTAACTGATAAAAACAAGCAGCTTGCAGTTTTCTCAGGGTGGCATTAAGTACTTCACTGCCCAATTCCAAGGGATTTTATTGCAATTTCAGTAATAGGAGTCACTTCTGAAAATACCATTTGC
Organism: Sialia sialis; assembly: GCA_009812075.1. Classification (NCBI taxonomy): domain Eukaryota; kingdom Metazoa; phylum Chordata; class Aves; order Passeriformes; family Turdidae; genus Sialia; species Sialia sialis. The sequence goes on along the minus strand of VRYO01002772.1, from coordinate 65,616,879 downwards.
TGCTCCTCTCTATCCTTATGAGCCTCTACTGCCTTTAAACATTTGGCCATTGAATTTCCAGACGTGACCTCCTCGGTGATCACATGTGCACACCTCTTGATTAGGAGACCATTTATTCTAATGATGGCATGCAGTTTTCTGAACCAGACACTGCTAATCTGATCCCTTTACTTAGGCCCATGAACATCTAAATCTGACTTCTTCGTGCTCCCATTTCAATCTGGCATCCTCCAAGCACGACTTACCACTGTTTCAGCTCAACAGCACCAGATCTTTTCCTCTGGATACTACAGACCCAGATGCCAGTCAGCAGGGTAAAGCAGAGCACAACGGCATGCTGAAAGCCACCTCTGATCCTTCTGCACTAATTTCTGATTTTTTGTGACCCCTGGTAGCACAGCAGCACCACTTTTACTGTGCAAGGCTAAATCTTGAGTAAAACTCACAGACCATAATTTCAGGCATGACGGTGCTGCATGACATGTATTTCACTCCCAGCTCATGCTGTGACCTCAGTTTTTATCACCAGCATTCTAAGTGTAGTAGGTGATTATGTGATTATGGACTGGAAAGTAATATTAAAAAGAATGTTTTCTTTTTTTCCCCATAATCACAACAGCTTCTGTATAACCACTGACACACACTTCACCCCCAAATATTACTGACAAGCTCAGAGACACCAAGAAATTAATGGTAACAACTCCTCATCTGGGCTGAAACATTTCAAATTCATTCCCTTCCTCTTTTCCCATCCACACTTTTATGGAAGCATAATAATTACTAGTTTGGACTTCCAGCATAAATTGTATTTTTTTTCCCTTGCAGATTTACTTTAGATTTTCACCAGGACTTTAAGGCCACATTTGTGGGTTTATTTGAAAAGACATGGTGCCTGTAGGGATTAGTAAAGAGCCTTGCAAAAGCAAGGGACTCAGTCTTCGAGCAGAATAGAAATCAGGAAGACAGTGATAAAACTAGGAACACAGTACAGGTTGCAGTAGCTTTCACTGAAAAATAATTGTTGCTATCAGATGAATGTTCTCATCATCTAGAAAATCACCAACCAGAACTCTCAGTTTTGACTTCAAAGAAAATCCAGCACTCTCTCACCACAGGGCACTTACCACATTCATTAATTCTCAGGAAAAAATTCTTTTAATGTCTTGAATGCATATTTACAGCTTACTTTAAATTTCTCTTTAATATTAGTTTAAAATAAGAGAAAAACATCCATTCAGCTCACATAAGTTGACATATCATCCTCTGAAAATATCATAAAAACAGGCTAATGGTCTTTAAGATTCCTGTGACTCGTTTCTCTAATTTGCTGACTCCATAAAACAATGACTGTGGCAATCCTTCTGGACTTTAATGTTCCTAGAAATAATGTATTAGCACTTAATGCATGGTAGTGACACCAAGTATTGATGAAAAGGGTTACATGCAAGATCAAGTAGCCTCATCAAATGCTAATTATCAAAATGGGGGCTGGAATGGACATATCAATTCTAGAGGAAGAATTTTTTTTTTTCCGTAATGGCGTGTGTGAAAAACAATCAAATGTTCAGGATAACAGCTGCAGCTGCATAAATAGCTGCATAAATACCCAGTTCCTTCCTGCAAAAACTGGAGCTAAATTTATATGATTTACAGAGGGGCTCTTACAACCTGCACGTATCTGTGGCTGTGGATGAAGGTGAGGCAGAGTATTAAGCCAGCTTGTTCTAGGACCAGGTTGGCCCTGATTATTTTTGGTTTGCACTAGACCAAAAACTCCAGACCTTATCTTCTCTCAGTAGCTCAAAGAGCTATGCAGAGAGCTGGAGAAGTCAAGTAAATTAATTTCCTGAGCTTCCATTTCCCCTATCCTGCAATCTAACAATGCTTGAAAATTAGAAAGAAAAAAACCCAAATATTTTTGTCATTTTCTTCTGAAGATTCATCTGACTTTACCATCCATAAAAGCACTGATTATTCTGGCTAGCAGCTTCTCAGCTCCCCGAAATGAGGACTAATTAGGCATCACAGGGATGAGCATCATGAGAATTATTTTTTATTCAGCCTTGTTTGTCTCAGACTATGCTCAGGATATAGCTCTCCACCACAAGGTTTTAAATAGGTTTGTAGTAAATAGTTTCTTGCAATTCTGGGATCAAAGGACATGAAAAATCAAACATGGGAAGGCTTCCAGTGAAAGCTTGACCTATAAAAGATGTTAATTTAATCCCACACTCATAATTGTCCTTTTGATAACTATACAACAAACTCACCAGGATCCTGTGCAACACCTCCCGTTGGAAGTCCCCCTCCAGGGAGAAAATTGTGGTAAACAAATAAATAAACCCTCCAAGCAGAAACAAAGAGGAAAATACACACTTTAGTAATTTCTGCTCAAATGCCATACATGTACACATAATGTGTGTCAGATGAACAGGATTTTATGGTATGGGGTAAATACCAAGAAATTGTCTCACTTGCTCTTGAGACTTCCAAACCAGTAGTTGATTGGCAGGTATTGTAAAGCCTCAAGATCAGCTGTGTGCAAAAATTATTTCAATGGCAAAATGTTTTCAGGTTACTACCCTGAGGAGCATCTGGGAAAAAATATATTGTTTTTCTTTTACAGGCAATGGGATTTCACGCACACTTAAATAAGCCTTCTAAAGCATATCTTTCTCTTCCTAGTTCCTGTAAAAAATTAGGTTTTGTGTGGTTCTTGAAAAATCTTTCAAAATATATTTGTGATAAGGCATATTATAGGAAAAAGAAAAGACATTGTCTCTAACCTGGTACTTCCCTAAAGACAATTTTGCTTTGACCTGGATTCCTGGTAGCTTATGTAATCAGTCCACAAGACTGAGTCAGCTTATGAGCCTAATTTGCAATAGTTTTGACAAATAATGTAATATATCTCAATACGCACAGAGTAAATTCAGATACCTCTTGGTAGCCAAAAAAAAAAATAAAAAAAAATCTAAAAAGCTGCTTACATGCTTACATTCCTGCGTAAAGTTTTCTGTTTAAAAGAAGTTAACTCCTTCTCACCTACAGCCCTCCTCTACCCCCACAACAATATAAAGTTATTTAGAATAGACCATGTCTGGAATAAATTATAAATAACTATGAATAGAACTGGAAATGTACAAGGATGAATAATTAGTTTGTGTTAGTTATTAGCAAAAACTCTTATGCATTTTTTGTGACATATTTTGATCGAAATGACAGAAAGACAGGTTGGACCAATATTTCTTCTCTTTTGCCATTTTGACTGGTGCTGCCTCCTGAAATAGCTGCCCTTGATTTCACCTGTCTTGCTCTTGTATCCAGTCAGTTGTCATTCATAGTCAGCAACAGAACAGGTTGGATAGAATTTAGACTCCCAGCCAAAGCTGAAAAATACCTGAATTTGACTTATTTTCTCAGTGCTTGTTGTGTACTTGAAAATTCAAGGTTCTTTTTTAGTCTCTGGATTTTAGGTATAATCTGTATGCCTCTCATGGTCAGCACATTTAGGTTATCAGCCAAGGCTCAAACAGAGTTCTGCTATTACATTTTCTCGGCTAAAATTCAGCACTTCTAAATAACTGATAAGGACACACTCCCAGATGATTTATATAGCAAGACACTTCAAGGAACATTTTTCATTTCAAATACTGTCACTCTTTGGGATTGGGAACGTGCAAGACATTGTTCTCAGCTTTTCCTGAACATGTGTCCTCTGGTTAGGATCTTGTACTAATACTTGCAGATACAAATTGACTTCTTGTGCATGGTGATGAGCTGTTCAAAACGCACACAGAAGTTCCTTCTGTGGGGAGGATCCTTTCTTCCTCACTCAGCTGTTACCCTGGTGTGCACAAAGCCATGCTTCATTATTCATGAGATGCTTTTTCTGTCAAAATCCAGGGGATTTGGAGCAGTACTGACCCATGACCTTTTCAACTAGCAGGGACGAATAATTCATAAGGGGTGAAAATAGAAGCAGGACAAGCCATCTGAGGCCTAGGCATGATTACTTTCCAGGGGGATCTTCCCCACTCCCCAAGGAGTCTCAGTTACGAACCGCTCCTCTGCACCCGTAACCTAATTCAGCTTCAGCTCCATCACAGGCCTGCAGCATTACTTACATCTTCAATAAAAATCCATTTTGCCAGTATGATAGGACACTCTGCATGATGGACAGACACTATTGCTTTTCAGATGGAGATCTTACATTTAATGAGTGATGCTCAGCATGCAGCAAAAAGCATACAAGCAAATTTAGTTGCAGGCAAAATTAGGATTCCAGCATTGCCTCTTTTAAATTAAATGCTTTATATCCTGGCTGTTATGGAATTCCAGTCACTATTTTATCCAACTGAGGTGACTTCAAGTTGATTCTTCTTCCTTTCAAAGATCCCAAAGTTTGTAGTCAGTGAAGATGTTTTTTAAGACCGTTATTCATTTCAAAACACATCTTGGCTTTTGGAAAACAGCTAAGTTGGTTCTGTTTAAAGAACAATGAACACATTACAGAAGGCCAGCAGTCTTCGATTATTAAATTAATGATATGCAGAACTGCTTTCAAAACATGTGATTTCATAGTCTGGTCTGCATGTCAGTGCACAATATGTAGAAATCTGTGCCCTCCTGGAGGCTTATAATAGCCTAATGACTCATAAAAACAAAAAAAACCCATGTCAGCTCAGTGTGGAAGTCTGGTTTCAATTCACAAGAATTGACAAAAGCCACAAGAATAAAGCACTACGCATGAAATAACTTCTAAGGTGTGGAATATATGCTACATTTACTGAAACATGTAAAATTTGCACCTCAGTTTTAAGTTCCTGCAGTAACTTAGGCAGTAAGTCCTAGATGTCTCTGCTTCTTCTCATGTCAGCAGAGAGAAAGCAGGTGCTCCAGATGTAGGTGCCTGTAGGTCTGCAGGGAAAACTGATGCTTGTTTTGAGGAGACTGCTTTGCTGGGCACCAGCCAGTTGCCTTGAGGTTGGGGACTGGATGCCATTCAAGAACTCCTGTAATTGAATTCTGCTTGTTCAAAGGACAAGCTATAAGAAAATTGGATTGAACTTTTTCAAGATGTAGAATCCCCCTGCAAGTGAAATACCAATCCTGATACTTTCCAAAAAAGCTCGTACCTACTAAATGGAAAAAAATTCCTTTATTTCTTTTTATGAAGTAATCTATTAAACAAGCAATGAAAAGGTGCCTGGAAATGAAACAATAACCAAATTTACATTCTAGCTAAAAAAAAAAAGCATAAATTTGCTAGATACTGAAACTGTAAATTTTCTGCTTCCCTTTTAAGAAATAAGCTTTGGCAGATTTTGCTGTTGCAAACCAGCAAGGGCCTGAGATGGTTACAGAGAGAACCAGTCAAAGGCTGTGACAGTGACATGCAGAACAGAGAGGTTCCTCTTCAAGTGAGGAAAGAAAAGGTGAGACATCTTCCTGCAGCAGAGCTCACTGGTGAGTTTGGCAGCTACATGCACAGCCTTCATATAACCTGCCCAGGCTCTCAGCAACGCCCCTTGAGCACTTCCGAAGCAGCAGTAGAATCAGTTTGCAGATTTGTCAAGATGTCAAATCCTGAACAAGACATACAGGGCATTTACCTTAGAAATGCCAAATGCATTTTAGAGCAAAAAATCTGAAGACAAGATTCTCAGTGCCCTGAATGCCTTGATGTAAGAGCTCATGGGGCCCATTGTTTATGCTACTGTGGCTGGCGTTCAGCCATGTGAATAAAAAGAAAAGTGCTGAACTGATATTCTGTCTAAGGCTGAAACATCATTAATTGCTTCAGAGCCGTGTCAGGTCTAAGCAGATGGCAGAGAAGAAACTGAATTTCTGACACATTTAATTAAAATGTAACCCCTATTATTATGGGATTAATAGTTATATAAATATAGCTGTGCAATTTTAATGTACATTTGGTAAGAGCCAAATTCTGTATTTTTTGTAGACCTAACTAAGAAGGCTTAAAAGCAGGTGAATTCGTGTTTATAGCTCTTGTGATTTTATTGCTAATCTTACAAGCATTTTTCTGAAGGCTGCTTCTACAGTCAACAGAACATAGTGAAAACTTCAGCCCCACTTTTTTCCCCTATCAATCCACATTCATAGCAAAGTTTTCAAAGGAAAATGTTTAAATCCCTCAAATTAGAAAACAAGGCTTCCAAAAGCAGAGATACATATTAATACATGTAAATGCCACATTTGGAGCGGGCAGGGTGCGATGCCACTTTTTAATAAAGGGAAGGCTCTTTTCACTAAGGTTGATCAGAGCCACCAAGACTCTTCTTCCCCACCTGGATTTTGGCCGATAAAGTTTTGACCAGCAGTGTTAGAGGCATGTGCTCAAGCTGCCTTGTCTGCAAACTGGCTCTATGCCCAGAGGCAGAGCCACTCCCCAAACCTGTTCCCACCATGGGCTTCCTTGCAACCCAGCCTTAGCTGAGCTTTTGACCATGGCACCAATTACATGTCTTTCCATCTGCTGCAAAGGACTCAACCAAGCTTCCTGTGGGCTGGATTTTGGTAATCATAACTTGCAACCGGAAACATCAAGCCCTTCTTGTCCTCTGCCACTTGTGTGCAAATGAAAAAATTGTTTGAGAAATGAGTGGGGTTTCACATACCAGTCATTCTGTTAAAACAGGTGAGAATAATCAAGGCACTTTTTGTTTCATGGTATATAACTTTTGTGGTTTAATAGCTCAGAATGAGTCTTCAACATGACTCTAACAAAAAAGGGTGTGTGTTGTGTTTCTCTTGAATAGCACAGGAACAGAAAAGTCACTGTCTATCATGTGTCTGTAAAGTCCAAATGTGTCACTTTCAGTGCCAAAAACCTGAGTGTCATTTACTTGACAAGTTTGGGACTGTCCCTCATGTGTAGTGCTTATGCTGCTTCACAGATGTCCCAGTACACCCATGCTGCTTTGTGTGGAGGCCATATCCTCACCTTCACCCTCCTGCTGGGGGCTGAAAGTGGGGGAAGACCTTACACCACAGAAACCCTTCCTGGAAAAGGCATGTGGAAGAAAATGAGTGCTATTACAGGTGGACTGAGCTGCCTCTCTGGCTCGTAGTGTGATGGGCAGTGAAGGGAAGTGCAGGGTTCTGGGGCTCATGTCATGGGTCACAGCAGGGCACAGCTCTCAGGAGTGATCCCATGGTCTGGTGCAAAACACTGGTTTCTCAGGGGAGACCCATCAACACTACAGATGGACATAAACAGGCATTTCTGCCCAAAGCAGCCCCTACAGTTTTCTGCTTGTCCCTCTCCTGGCCATCCACATGCATGCCAGCTGGGCAGTGGCTGCAACATGGATTGCTTCCTGCTCTGGGACACCACAGGGTTGGCAAGTGGTCCATGTTTGTCCCTATATGGGGGCATGGATGTGCAGGGCCAGAAGGCATGTCCAGGGAGAGGAAAAGGGGCAAGGATGGCTTTTTTCAGCAGAGACATGGATGTGTCATTCCAAGGTTATCTGGGCACCAACAAGCAGCACAGACTATGAGGACCTGGTCTATAAACCACCTGTGGGTGCTAATCTGCACACACACTTGTGTAGATGACTGGGCAGGAAGGCTGAGGCAGAAGAGCTTTGGGATTGTGACTATTCTCCCTTCTCTTCTACACCTTCAATCTGCAAACTGGCAGCTGGATTTCCTTATCCATAGCAACAGCGGGCAATTGCAAAGTGTTTCAGTGCACCCCTGGTGACTTTGGCTCTTGTTTCTGCCAGGGCCATGGAAGCAGCCTCTCAGGGCTCCTCTTGCAACCTGGAGATGTCTGGGAGGATGCTCTGCTGCATCCTTCTTTGAGAGGGGGAAGGATGGAGAGGGCTGCACTCTCAGCATGTGTGATGGTTTAAAATCTCCTTGTTTTTTTCTGAGTGGCAGCTACTTGCTGGGTACAACATTTGTCAAAGTACAGCACATTTGCTCATCCTCCAGTGATCTGTACAGAAATAATTATTCCAAAAATCTTCTTTTATCCCCAGAGTGTGAATTTCATACTGACATTGCTATCCTGCAGAGTAACAGACACGTTCAGGGTAATGGGATCACTCAAAATTACTCTTTTCCACAACAGAAACTGGTGCAACAGTTGCATTACTTCCAACAAATTGTAGGATTACTTTTTGTTTTTTAAAGTGTGTCAGTATTGTGAATCCAATTTGGCCTTATCCTCTGTCTTCTCATGCCCACTGATAAATGCAAGGATAGGAACGGCAGACGCCGAATACTGTCACACCAGGATGACAGCACCTGTGACTGCTTCATGCGTGGGTGAGCCATTTTGGAAGAGGTGACACAAGGGCGTGCCACCTGCTAAGGATGCCCACATCCCCCTGCACTCCACCTTACCTGGGCCGGGGCACTGGAGGAGAGGTGGGTCAGGTCCCCGATCCTGGCAGCTGCCCGTGGGTCGCTGGAGCTGATGAGGACCGGGGCACTGATCTCCATGGAGTGCCGGTTGCTGGAGGCCTGCGAGGACTTGTGTGTCATGCTGAGGGCGGTGAAGGAGTGGCGCTTCTTGGCGTTCTTCTTGCCTTCCACCGGGCGCTGGGCTGCTCCGGCAGCGCTGGCACCGGCCAGCGTGGAGCACGGTGCCAGCCCCACGGCCGCTGCCGCTGCCACCGCCACTGTCTCTGTCGCCAGCGGCATGTCACAGCCAGAGGCGGCGGCTGAGCATGTCTTGTCCATCTCCATCAGCTGCTTGGCAGATTCATTCAGCTGCGTGGGGACAAAAAGGGAAAGATGAAAAAGGAGTTGTACAGAGTGGTGAGGTTCCCTGCACTGCAGGAAAGGAGGCTCAGGGGGTCCTTGTGTCTCTCTACAACCATCTCAAAGGAGGTTGTAGCATGGTGAGGGTTGGCCTCTTCTCCCAGGTAACGACTGACAGGACAAGAGGAAATGGCCTCATGTTGTGCCAGGGGAGGTTTAGAATAGGATATTAGGAAAAATTTCTTTACTGAAAGGGTTGCCCAGGAAAGTAGGGGGAACTACTGTCCCTAGAGGTATTTCAAAGACTTAAAAGACATGGCACTTCAAGGTCATGGTTTAGGGGTAGGCTTGGCAGTGCTGAATTAACAGTTGGACTGGATGGCCTTAGAAATCTTTTCCAATCCAAATGACTCTAAGATTCTATTAATTTATCTGATTTATGAGGCGAGGTGAATTATTTCCACCACTTGTTAATGCCAGGAAGATCAAAAGAGGCAAAGTAGGCATCCAGAAGAGTTAAGCTAGAACCAGGCACCATAAATTGGTCCACATGAAGCCACAACATTTAAAAACATTTTTGGCATTCCCAAAAACAGCTTGTCCCAGCCTGCTAAGTCAGAGCCTGGGGAAGGAGGCAAGAGCTTCTTCATCAATGTTTTGCTATTCTCATTCCATCACAGCCTGACATTTGCCTCATATGGTTTTGATCCAAGGGTACAGCTTCCAAATCTTCCTAGTTTCATCTTCCTGCCTCCCACCCAACACAGGTTATCCAAATGTAGATGCAAACTGAAGGCATTTTCTCTAGATGTATCACCTAAACTTTGGAAGAGCTTGATGGACACTGGAAGACTTGCTCAGGGTCCAGCTTGAAAAAGTGGTCTCATCAGCTGTCTTGAAGGGTTTAACACTTGTCCTACAGCCCATGAACACTGCACTAGAAGAATCAAGCCAGCTTTCACCCTGCTGTTCCTCATCCAATCCACACTCACAGATAACCTCATGTCCATGCAGGGTAGCATGCTGGGTGGCACAACCCTGTCACTGAAGTCTCTCACCTCCCAGCCTTCAAAACTCATCCAGGTAAGCTGCACTGTACATGTCTGGAGAAATTTTAGGTGCACAGGGGTGCTACTGTCACTAATGACACATGAAGTGCACTCTGAAGTCAGTAGCGCTTGCTGCACAGCACTCATTGCCAATACATCTTCCCTCGAGGTGTTTTAACAGCTGATGGAAAATGCCATATTTTGCCAATAGACCTTTATTTTAAACTAGGATGCACTGCAATATGTTTGCCCTTAACGAATAAAAACAATTTATGAAAAAGGGAGCCACAGCTAATGCACATGTGCTTTTGGATTCAGTGCTGTTCTGAGACCCACATAAGCCAGAGGTGTATGTAAGATATTCTAGACCCAAACTAGGCCATTTTTTTCCTATAACTACTTTTATGAATTATGGCAGCATCCAAGAAGCAGCTGCAGACAAAGTCTTCTAAAGAAAGGCTCAAAATAAAAAGAAAAAAAAAAAGAATAATTTTCCTCCAAGCCAATTTTGAAACCTAACAAAAGTGAAAATAAAAAGGAAAAAGAGAGGGAAGGGAAAGACAACAACAGAAATGTGCAGTTAAACAAATATGTAATTGTGAAGCTTTTATAACTCCCAACCACTGTCACCATGCTGTAAATAAAATAATAGATGGTGCTAACCTTAGGCCAGTCCCCCTGAGTTTGAAAGCATTTCTGACTCCGTGAGGACTCATTCAGTGTAACAGACAAAAACCACACTAAAACATCTAGAAAGTAAACCTCAACTTTCAGGATCCTTCTTTCTGTGACAGCTTCCACTAAGTCAACCAAGAGCCTCCAATTAATGACGCTTCACTACTTTCGGAGCTGCTGGGAGTCCTGCAACCATTCAATTAGCAAGTCATTTTCCCAGCTGCACTCTCCAACTTGAGACCACTCTTACAGCCAGCCTGGTGCACTGCACCTGCCAATTTTTCCCGATAACAGCTGATCCTATTTCAGATTCCTCAGAAATGTCCATTATTTCCCACTTCATCATGCTCTAAATTGGTATAACCTAATATTTGCCAGCAGGCTCCAAGTTGCAAGGAAGCCAGATGGCTCCCCTCCCTTAAGTAGGTGTTACAGCTCCGCTTACCCCATTGATGAAGATAGTCTAGCTGAATTACTTGAAATATTAAAGGGAAAAGGATAAAGCTATCAAATATGTATGACTCTTCGACAGCAGAGGGTGAGGAAATTTTTGCTAATCAACAGCAAGAAGAAAAAGAATATATTTTAACTCTTTGAGATAGGAAAAAATAGAGTTAAAAAAAAATTTAGAACTTCTGATTTTGCAACATGCTACATGTGGATAATGAAGTGTTCCAGCTCTTGATATCAAGCTCTGATTCTCTTGTAAGAATTAGATTATAAATCCAACTGTCCGGAATCCAATTTAACACTGAAGCTGTTCTTTTTAAAACAACAAAAACCCATACTTTTTTATTTAAAGCAGCACCTAGTTGAAATGTCAATAAGAGAGCAAGCATCTAAACATGAAGTGATAAAAAATAGCCCTCTATGGATATAAACAAAAGTAAATCTCAGTATCAGTAGAAGATTAAAGACAGAAAGAAAACTCCTCCGCAAAAGTCAAGCTAATGAACTTTTGAGAATGTCAGAGACTTTCAGAAATACTGGGAAAAGATTATTTTGGTCTGCCAAGATAAAAAATGCTTTATAGCCTTATGACTTTATTTTTGTAGAGAACTGTTTTTAAACAGCTTTGCCCACAGATGCTGGAAAGTACTTCCCAAATAGGCTGTGAATACCAGAGAGAAGTCCGCTTACTACTTTGCAAAAGCAAACAGTTCTTCCTCTTCACAAAAAACTTGTAGAAACCTTTTTTTAAACATAAACATGATTGAAAATTTCTTATTTTAAACTCTGAATATATAAACAAGCATTGCTTTCTGGTGTCTGTCATCTGATCTTCAGGCAGATTTGCTTCCAGATGAGAAGCTTAATGGAAAGTTCTGACCCATAGTCAGTGTCAGGAATTTGACATTTCTGCAAGCCTGTAGCTCTTATGACAATCTTGAATACTCGAACTCAACTTTCTCACTCAGTTTTGATCTCTTTTCTAGAAAGATCCTATATTTGCATTTTTGGTCCTGCTAAGCTCAAAGCGACTTGAGACTTATGCCCCCTTGAGACTGTAGTGAGACAGATTTTACCCAAATCCATTCCTTATAAAGGGGATGTCCTAGAAAACTTGACATAAGATTTAGAGGGATAAGGCTTGGATTTGAATGCCAAACCAGTCAAACATTCCCAGCAGCCCTGCAATCCTGTCTAGAAATGTAAAATCTTGCAACAGCAAGCCTTATATTATCTGAGGGACTTCACCTTGCAAGAGATTTGATGAGATGGTGCAGTAAAACTGTTCACAGGGTCTTAGTGACTACTGCTGTGAGTCCATGCTGAGATGAGGATGCACCATGGAGCTACTGTGCCTCTTTCTCAGGGAGACGTTCCCCATCTGTGAGTAATCGTGCTGGAGACAGCTCCAGCTCATCTGGTTTTGAGAGCGAAGAATGGTGGGAGTGGAATACCTCTGGGCACAGAGTCTTGTTCACCTCCAAACAACCTTTTCCTACAATGGGAGCAGTAATCAAGCGCTGCTCATTAAATATTTGATGGCCTTGATCAGGAAGCCATACTCTCCACCCTGGCACAACGCAAGCTGTCACGACTTTAGCATCCAGGCAGAGAGCCCATGCGATGTGAACTAAGGGAGAGGTTTTTCTCCCTTCTTCTGGCTTTTAGATATGACTGTCTTAGGTACTCTACTTGTGACTTTACACATAGGTGACAAATATTAAGCTGACAATTAACTCTAAGTTTAGTTCAAATCGCAAATTATTACTTTGGAAATTATTGTTGTTATTATTATGGAACAAGAGAGAAACATGGGAAATTTAGGTCAGATTTAAATAATTAATCCTCACTACTTCTCCCTTGACAAATATGCCAGTGCATTTACTAATCCATGATAGTGTCAAAATTATTCTATCCCAATTTAGACTTCCAAGGGACACTTTGATACACTGTGGTCACAACAGCAGCTCCTGGGTTTGTGGTGTTTCACTGATAATACTGTTTTCTGTAAGAAGGAGGACAATTCTGCTACTGAATATTCTTACTTTCTAGTCATTTAGGTGTGGGTAAGGGATTAATTTCTGACTGACATTTGCCCTACCAAAGAGAGTCTCACTGTGTGGCTTACAAATACACTTCAGCATGTACTTGATACTGTGCATACCAAAGTGTTACTAATGTGTGAATAAAATGTCATTCTTTTCTAAACAAGAAAAGATTGCTTAAATTCTCAGTTTTACACATGTGATTCAGCATTTTGATAAACTGGAGCCAATTTGAAAAGCACAATTTATTAAGATTCATTTGCTACAAAATCTTTTTTTTCCTGTATTTATGGGAACTATTAGCTAAAGAATGGTGCTGTTCAAATACAGGTGTAAGACTCAAATCAGTTTTAAAAGTAAAAAGTTACAAATCCTCTCAAATCTCTATATATCTAATACAAAAGAAAAATTTAGAAAGAAAAAATATCATGCTCAAGTTTTTAGAAAGGAACAACTGAGCAGAGCAGAAAACAAAATTAAAATTATTAATAAAACATCTTTACAATGTCCCCCTGAAAGATTGAAAATATTTTCACCTAGGGACCGCTGATTTTTATACTTTACGGTTCATAAATATTGAGAAGATCATGTACATCCCTATTTTATGCCTTGCGGAGACTTTGGCAACTTGCAGTTCCATAGCTGATTCTGTGATTAAAATAAACAGTCTGAATTTATTACCGCGTTTTCACTTCAGAGTAGGAACTTTCAGGAAATATTAAGTTCGTATGCCCTCACTAAACTAGTTTGCTAGAATTATAATTCATGTTCTGAAGCACAGTGAGATTATTAAGTAACTAAGGGCATAACTATACAAGATTCTTCTGTCTCTGCTGGGTTCCTGAGAGGACTGCATCTGTAAAATCATTTTCAGACACAAAAAGTAGTCTTTCAGAAAGCTAAACCAGCTTTTCCATACTATTATCCCTACTGGCAAATGCAGGATACAATCTTTCTTCTGCTGTAGCCAGGTAACAAAACAGCCTTTGACTCAAATGGATATTAGGAGGAAGTACATAATACTTTCTTTACCTAATACCTTACATTTTCTTTGGTAGAAGGACACACAGCAATTCAAGAGCTTACTAGTGGCATATTAGCAGACAAATTTGTGCTGAGGACTCTTCAACCAAGTCATATTGATTGTATCTATAATTTTAATCTTTTATATGTTTTGTTAATTCAGATTTAAAAGTGTTTAGAGAAAGCCTCTAAAGTTGTCCATGGACAATTTAAATTCATTCAGCAAAATCTACAAAATCCTACCTCAATTTTTCATTTATGCACCATCTTATGAAGACTAATTAGTAAGGCCTAGTTTAAGAGAAAATATTATAGCTAAACCAAAGCATTATTTAATGGTTTTGTGTCAATCTCTAACAATCCACTATTGCCTCTTCTAATTTATTGCCAGGGAAGAACAAGCAAATGTGGAACAGATTTTCTGCAAGTGATTTATCCATCATGGCAAATAGATTTCTGAAACCCATACTGTGATTGAGAGCAGAGTTACTCCATGCACCCAGAAAATACAAGAAGTGCAGTAAATGCGCTTGCTTGAACAGATTCAAATGAAATGATAGCTGCAGAAATACTTTTCTAGGACACATCTCAAACTTCAAGTGCTCTGTTCCTCCAGTCATAGGTTGAGGCATACATCTCATTCCCTTTTCCGAAAGCCTGCTAAATATGTCAGGAACGAATTCCCTAAAACCCTACAGCAGATAGCCCTCCTAAACAGGGTCATCCACATACACAACAATGTATAGTCCTGAAAAAGCAAGCCAATAATTTTCATCTACAACATGGGGCTTTGAAAGCCAGCAGTACTTAGCAATTTATTTGCCTGTCCTATGAGATCCTTCTCATTTAGCAGCAATGACACTTCTAACGCACTGAGGGGCTGAAGGAATGTAGCATATTAGAACAGCATGTGCTTGGATGAGCGTGTCATCATGATCTTGCAGAATGAAAATAAATGATGCGTGCAGCAGAAGTAAACACTAAGCCCTGGGTGGTGAACTGGGAAGTTTTTTTCTTTCCCCTTTTTTCCAAATAGTTTTAAGAAGGAAAATGGTTTGCAGTAGTGGAGAACAAGTTTGGTGTATCCCAGAGAAATGCATAATCTGTAAAGTCTATTCAGGAGTTATGCACAGCAAGAAACCTTATGGAAATTAATGTCTAAAGAACTGAGAAGAAGGAAAATAAAACTAAGTGCAATATCATTAAAAATAGATGAACTCACCAAAAAGAAGTATGCTTTCTAGATCCCCTCTACTTCCTGAAACAATGCTAGCTATTTAGCCTTCAGCTCCAAGTATGAGGACTCTCTTGCTCTGATCTGTCATCTCTGAATCTCTGATCTCCTGTGTGCCTTCAATATGCCTAAGGATTTCATTTTTCTTTCTATCTGTCCCCTATGGACACCCTTTTCCATAATGAGACACTCATGACTGCACCAAAGCTCCTTTGAAAGGAAGAAATGTAACCAAATACAGCTTTACTTGACATCAGAAAGAGTGAGAGAATATAGCCTATTTTTACTTATAAATTATTCAGAAAGCTAAATAAAAAGCGCAGTCATGAATTCATGGGCTTGATCCTAATTCCTTTGAAGTCAGTGGCAAAACTCCAGCTGCCTTCAACAGTGGAAGGACTGGTGCCCATCTGGCACCAATTTCAATACCAGAAGAGTCCCTGTTGAAGCTTGTGTAGATTTTACTGACAAACTACTTTTTCACCAAAAAATAAAACTCATTGGAACTTAAGTACTTCCCAGGAACTTGCTTGTTTTGACAAGATGTCCATCAGGAAATTGTTTCACAGATGATGTTTCTCAGCTAAGACAAGAAATTACCAAAGCTGGAGTGGTTTAAGAGTTCAACAGGGTACTTGGACTCCTGGAGTCCCTGTGGGGGAATAGCCATGGGAGACCTGAAACAACAAACACTTTCCAAATAGAAAGCCACCAGCTTTCTGGCTATGCTGAGTATCCTTCACTTTTGTTCTTGCAAGCTGGAAAACCTTTGTGACTGCCCTGTTGAGCCCAGGTGTCCACCTGCACCACGAGGGAAGGGGTCGGTGCTAGAAGTGTGAGCAGCCTTACACTGGCAGCAACCTCCGCCAGGTGCCTGTGTGAATCAGGAGGCTTTCAGAAGCAGTTCAGATGATGTCCTCATGCCTCACTGAAACCTGGCAGCTGTATGAGCCCTGTATCATTACAACACTTACTGCAAGGAAGGGAATCTAGAAAGCCCTTCCCTTGTGAAAACCTGCGCTGTGAGCCAGCTGTACCTAAAAACTTCAGCACAGGCTAGGGAAGACTGATTAGATCCTGGAGCAGAGCTGTATGGATCACATGTAAACTCTAAGCAATATCTTTAAAAACAGCCAAGTTTTGTGTTTTCAGAGTTTTCAGGCAACTTTCTACCTCCTTCCTTCGTTAATGTTCCACAGGGTCCTGGCGCTATTGCTTACTCAAGTGATCAACAATATCCATAAAATTATGAATTAACTGAAAATTGACAAGTTAAAGATCACTAACCTGGCACTGCCCACTCCTGCTCCCGCTGCTCCCCCGGCGCTGCCTGGCCCCTCAGCAGCACCCCCACCCTGCTGTGCAGGGAAAAAAATAAAGTGCAGCTTTTCACTCAGTGCAGCTTATTTATGGGCAAATTCCGTGGTCTTCCCTACAACCTGCATGTGCGGCTAATCACCCGGTGCAGCTTGTAAGTGTGAAATTACTGTAATTAGAAATAGGATTGTAAACCAGGAACATCATGGTCATGTTGTTTCGGAGACCATTCTTTTCCTCATAGCTGCACTGTGCACACCATGCTACCAGACATGACATTTTGTCCTTTTGGTCATATTCTCAGATTTGTTGCTGGAAATATAGTTCTTGAAAATGCTGGTTTTGGAATGATCAGGGTGGTGTGAAAAAAACCATCAATACCACGTCATTTTTTAAAAGAAAACACTTGCTTTCAGCTTAATGAGACAAAAGATAAGGATGAAAGAAGAAAGCCGTATATTTACCAAAGTCGTTTATAAATTTGGTAAGAAATGTGTTCTGGTAGGTATTGAGATAAAGACCTACACCATCACCTCACACCATCAATGTTACCTGCAGAAAGCATGAAATTGCATAAATCTTTGGAGCTATTGGAAGCTCTTGGAACTGCAGCACAAGCAGCACATGGGAAATTCAAAGGAATTGTTGAAGTAATGCAAGGCTTTGCCTACACTGAGCAAGCCAGGAGTCTTTGTTGCAGTGATTTACAACTTTGTGTAGAATAAGAAATCTTGTGCAATCAGGGAAAATTAAGTTTTATGTGCTACAACTGAAGATTACCTGTGGGGAATCATATACAAATAAATGCACTGTACTCTCTATCTCTGATAAAACAGAGATGAAGAATGAAAGCAAATGCCAAGTAAATGTTTTCGTTCAATTGCTTGTAAAAGGAACCAAGGTATTCACAATTCAAGCAGATATTAGCACCAAAGGATTGTGATAAACAGCTTTTGCCCTGTGTGTACTATATTTAGAGACATGTTTTACTACCTGGCTTTCTGGCTTCTGCTTCCCAAAGACAAGAGAAAAGAACTGCTGGATGTGGTACAGGGCATTTGCCATGGCGTGGTGTCCCATGGGCTGTATAGTTAGATTCTGTGTGCATGGAGCTCCTGCTACTGCTGGCTATAAAGCAGGGTTGCTGGTTGCTGGTAGAGGGTTCCTGCACCAGCTCCAGGGTCACACTGCATGTTTCTCTGGAAGCAGCCAAAACTGATGGATGTCAGCTGTCTGTCACAAAATGTCTTTGGAGAGATGCAGCCTTTGGGTTTACTATTTGCCAGTTGCGGGGAAAGTTTTTTTGTAAGCCTGATCAGCAACTGAAAGTCAGTCTGTAAGTTATGAAAATAAGTTTTCTGTGATATATGATGATGCAAGTGGGTTCACAACCGTCCTCCTCACCTTGTGGAAGAAAAATCTGATAAAGGTGAACTGTGATAAATTCCCTAAATTCTGTAAACACTTAACTGAAAATGGCAGCACTCAACCTCACACTCATGGCATGAATCACTGCCCTTCACCTCAAAAAACTATTTATAGACCTCTTTGGAGAATCCAAGATGTTAAAATATGATTGGGGGCAAGGTTGAGTTCAGAGTGAGAGGTCTCTTCATTGACTTGCCAACCGCTGCAGTCAAAAGTACATTGAACTCTCAGGCTATCAAACTAGAAATGTTACTTGTCCAACTTTTTGAGTTCAATTTCTGGTTTAGGCTAAAGGATGTATAGCCAGCACAGTGGAATCATGCAGTGAAACAGTGCCCTTGTCTTCCATCTGGAGCTGGATCAGTGTTCTGGTTTCTCTCCAAGCCTGCTCTGCCACAGGTGTCACTGCTAGATAAGAGATGTGCCATTTCTTCAGCCCCAATGAGCTTGGAGCAGATTGTTTAGGATGCTCAGTCACATGTGTCACATTACTGCAATAAAGTATGATGATTGCCAGCATTAGTCACTTTTATGACATCCATATGCAAATGTTGTTTATGCTAGTATGCTACAAGTGGAAGGAATTTGGAAAACCACTGCTCTAGGTCATGCTGTTTGAGCTCTCAGATGGCAAAAGGAATGGGCTAGCAAAAAAATCTGCACAGTAGGAAATCTTTCTGAAACTGCAGAACACTGAGGTTTTTTTCCTGTTTGTGGAATTACTCAAGCTCAAATATTTTCCTAACACATTCCTTTCTGAAAACAGACTGCCCTGCATTGCACCTACATGCCATAGGCAGAGAGACAATTTGTCCCAAAGAAACTGAAATTTTGCAAATTGTGACCACATTGTGTGATGCAGTCACACGGAGACATTTATTCATACTTTTATTTTTTTTGCCATTAATTGCTGAAAGGCTCCCATCACACATCAGAATTCCATTGTGAGAAGCATTATGTAAACATAGAGCAACAAGACAGTTCTTGGCCCAAAGAAGGTACAATATAGGATGGGAAAATGAGACAATTTATAGTTATAGACAAAATATACAATGCAACAGTCTTATCCACAAGATGGACAGAGAATTTTGCACAATATACATCTTCTCTAGCCATCGCAGCCAAGAACAATTTTAGGGAAGAAATCTAGAGGAGCAATGCTGTTGTGGATGTTTAAAGCATTCATCACAACAGTGAAGAACAGAGCACTATAGAAGAAAATTGGGATTTAAAAAGCTGACAAAGTGATTGTCATAGCTGGAATTCAGTAATAAATAAAAGACAATAGGCAGAGAGAGTAATGAGTAAGCAGAGGCTTGCAGCTAAGGGAGAGCTATATGGCCTCTAGAGGACAGAAAAAGGCTCCAGATAGAAAGAAAGGAGCAGCAGCAGATGACCGCATCAGACTATCAAGAATGAGACACATCTGCATTTGCTAAGGATGCAAAAAGAATGTAGCCACAATTAGAGTGTGACCTGATGAGAATTTGATCTTGCAAATACTCAGCAATCAGGTTGGACAAAACTGGTAGAATTGCTGCTCACTTGAATGAATGAAACCACTCATGAGGATGTGATTCCCACTGGCAATATTACTTGCTATAAAAGTACAGTTCCCTCTTTAACCAGTGGCCAAAGAGAAAGTAACACACTTAACTGTGTACTGTGTACTACACTGAAAACTCTGGTATGTGCTTAGTGAGACTTCCTCCATGCAAAGGCAGACCTGAGTGTCTCTGGAATGATGTGGAGCTGCCTTTACTTTGACCTTAAAATCAGCCCTCAGGAGTGCTTCAGTGCCTTCAAGGACCTCTATTATACAAAACCTTGTGCTTGAGACAGAGCATATCCAAACCATGACAGCCCTCCAAGTGTGTAGGGCAGAGACGCTCAGTGCCAGTACCAAGAGCACTCAGATCTCATCTGGACTGAAAGATTTCCAGGAATTCAGTATTAATCATCTCTGTAGCTCTTCTTCCACTCCCACAGTTCATATATTGAGGGGTAGTAAAACCTTGCATCCACCAAATCAATATAACCACACATATCTCTTTCCTGAGTGATGCACCTGTGAAAGTGAAAGCCTTTGGCTGGGAACAGGCAAATAAATCTAAGCACTAGACTGGAGAAAGGAGGGAAGATGTTGAGGAAATTAGTTCTCAAAGGTTAGAACCATAGTCCTTCCTCCTGGACTAGGAAAAGAAAAGAAAAAGGATATAAGAGGAAACCATTACTGTAAATTTCTTACTATGTTGTTGAGGTTGAAGTAGATCAGAGAAAAGGGATCAAGGAGATGACCATCAGGGAGTGCTCTCCCTCCTTCTGCATGGTTGCTTTCCTCTTGAGAAACAGAGCTGACTCTTCCCTCAGTGCCATCCCTTTTGCCATGTGGTAAGAGGAGAATATCTCCAGCATGAGTCTATCACTGTCTGAATGCTCTGGCACCTCTCCTGCTTTGTCCCAAGGTTTCCAGAAAAAATCTGTTACAGAAAAATTCTATTATAGAAAGCTCTCTCATGAAATTTCCTGTCAATTTGATTCAATTGTGTCTAAACAGATCGGAAGACTTCAAAGTCAGATTTAGAGCAGGATACTCCCTCCAGCCTCACTTAAGCAAAACCTAATATTATTAACCTGGTTTATGGAGTGTCTAGTATGCTTTGTCGTAAAATTATAACTTAATTAAATAATTAGATAAGTTAAGGGACAACCAGGAGGTGGAAGAGGTTGCTTGCACAAAGTCCCACATTCCTCACCTCACCATTTTGGCATGATGGCTTAGAGCGCAGTGCAACAGCAGCAATAGCTGCAGGATAACAGTGGGTGGGAGTTGCTGCCCTCATACACATGTTTTTGCAGTGTGAGATACCACATGGCCTCCTTTCCCATCTTCCCTCTTCCTGCTCTGATCAGCATGGATGTTCAGGTGACTATGCAGTAAATGGGATGATGACACAGATATGACTGGAAACTAAAACAACTCCAACTTAAATTAATAGCTTTCAACAGGTGACTTCCCTGATTCATCTCAGCATGCAGATATATCTGGTAGTGCTGGAACATGGAGGGCAGAAGGAAAGAATGGGGCAAAAGCAGGACAATTCCTTTGGCAGCAGCCCTTGTTTTTTTCAGATTCTAGTAATGCCAGTATTACACTCAAAAACAGTGCAGCAGGAGATAAAATAAACAATGGCTAGTCTACTTTGTAAAGGAATAAAGTAAGCACGACCAATGCAATTTCTTCTACAGGACAGATGAAGCAAAAAGGGGTCAGCCTTCAAGAATCCTGTGTGTTCTAGAGAAAATCTGGAAAAGATAGATTCCCAAATGAATTCCAACTATCTTCCCCTGTTTCTGATTTTTAATTTGCAGATCCTTCCTCTAGTATTTTGAATTTGGTTTTTTCAACATTCAGCTCTAACACCTAACAAAATGTCAGAGGATTTCAGACTTTAACATCTGGTTTTGGCACAGCTAATGACATTTTTAGGCAAAACCATAACTTCATCTGTTATTTTTATTATTAGAAGCATGCATTCAGCATACACACATACTCCTAGATCTCTTTGTGCCTGGAATAAAAACAGTTTTGACCATTCCAGCATCTGTGACAGTAACAAATAAAGAAAGAGGTAAAAACAATTGCTACATCCTATCAGGAAACTGTTATTCTTGAAACTATTCTTTAAAAATTCAAAAGGTCATGCTCAGACACATTTGTGATTATTTACAATGGTAGAATAAGCATAAAACCATGGAATGGTTTGGGTTAGAAAGCATCTTAGAGCTCATCTAGCTTCAGCCCCCCTGTCACAGGAGAGTGTTCCAGCCTTCTGATCAGCTTTGTGGCTCTTCTCTGGACTTGTATCAACAGGTTCACATCTTCCTTACACTGGAGTCTCCAGAGCTGGATGTAGCATTGCAGGTGGGGTCTCATGACAGCAGAGTAGAGAGGGAGAGTCATGTTCCTCATCCCAGTGGCCATGCTGCTTTGGATGAAGCCCAGGATGTGGCTGGATTTCTGGGCTTGCAATTCTGCACTGCTGAGTCATGTTGAGCTTCCTACTCACCAGCACCTCCAAGACTTTCTTTTAAGGGCTGCTCTCAATCCATTCTTCATGCAATCTGTACTTGTGCTTGGGATTGCCCTGACCCAATCTGGTGATTTTAATATTGGACCCACTTCTCTTCATCACTCACAACATCAGCGCTGTGACAGACACATGGAAACATTTTGCTCTTTGCTCATGGGGCTGTGGCCACCAGAAAAGAGGAAGAGAAGGCAGCCAAGTTTGCCAGGGGCATCTCCCAAAACCCTCCTACTGACCCTCTATACGTATATTTGGATTTAAGATCCCTACTCAGAGTTTTAAGGCACCAGGAAAGGTCCCCCAGAAGGGAGCTAATTAAGATGTGCAACATGCACTAACAAGGACACTAGGAAACAAGATGAAGAATGCTAGTGTGAGAAATAATGAAATCCTCTAGGACTTTATGTTTAATTAACTGCTAGACAGTGTATCTGTTGACATATAGCTTCTTAATATACATTCATGCATTAGCTCTAGGTAAGTGAGACTGAAATTTACTTCCTTTTCAAAAGGAAAAGGATACTAGGAAATCATCAATGCTGAAACAA
This sequence comes from Sialia sialis, assembly GCA_009812075.1. NCBI lineage: Eukaryota > Metazoa > Chordata > Aves > Passeriformes > Turdidae > Sialia > Sialia sialis. The sequence continues at coordinate 65,594,280 of VRYO01002772.1, read as the reverse complement.
TCTTTAGCAGCTGTCAGAGGTGATCAATGGCTGGAAAAGACAAAAGATCTCTTCAGTACCTTCTCTAGAGAGCATGGACTATTGCTGATATGCTCTAGATCCCACTCAGAGCCCTGGGACAGTGGGTATGCTCAATTGGGAGTGCTAATTTCTAGTGCTTGGAAGCCTACACCATTGCTGGAGTTTGTCACTGCTATGGTTGTGTGCTGTGAGGCTTTTGAGCACTGCTGGGAAGTCCAACACTTTTGTTGCACAGGCAGAAGTTATCTCTAAGAGATGCGCTATCTATTTACTTGGTCTTCCAAGATATCAGTAGTGCTTGTCTTGTTACACAAACAACCCTGAAATCATAACAGAAGAACAAAACCTTTGAGGCAGAACCCAAAATTCAACATAGAAGTAACAGAAAAAAGACAGATTTGCACCAGAAAACAGGTATTAAAGCACAAGCATGGTTCAGGTGATCTGGAAGTGAAGGGAAGGGCTGATGTGATGAGAGCACAGGGAAGTGGCAGCAGATGCAAAACACAATAGGCCAGAGCCCAGTCTAGTTGCACCAGGCAGAATGACAAACAGAATTTTTCAGGGGAAGTGCTTGGAAGTCCTTCAGTGAATTGTGGCTGTAGACCAAAGTCTTGTTATCAGATCAACTTAGATACTTAGGAATCTAATTTTTGGCATCTAGGAAGCAGCACTTAAAAAATGTCATGTACAGATATAGAATTGATATATATGGCTTTGAAAGACACAGGAAATTGGCTTATTTGCAAAGGCTGTGTGCTTAAGTTGGTTGTGCTGGAAACCTTTTTTTGATATTAATTGCTCCAGAGAGTTACAGTAATTTCACGAATATAAGCCGCAC
>VRYO01002772.1:65565532-65592418 GCA_009812075.1 Sialia sialis | reverse complement strand
AAGTGCGGCTTATATTCAGGTGCGGCTTATAATCGTGAAATTACTGTATTTTTACAAAACACTGTCTAGGAAATTCAGATGTTACTCATAATTAGAGGGGGAGGGGTGGGAAAGATATTTTTGGATATGACAGCTGGCAAATTTCTGGTTTAACAGCCCTGAAACAATAAGAGGTGATAACAACTCGGATCTGGTTTTGATAAATAGAAATATCGGTCATAACACATAAATCCAAAAAATTTGAGTTCATGCAAATGAAACTAGGCAAAAGTAAAATCAAGAGAAGACCTGTAACTAAAACTGTCAGTTCTCAAAAAGCAAATTTCCACAACTTATAGCTGTCTAAATTTACATGCTGGCTCTCACCATGGCTCACATAGATCTCACAATTGTCTGGGCTGGAGGATGAGTCAAATATGACAGTACTCCTACCTATCTCTGCATGCAGGCTTCCCCTCTATGGCACCACCTGAGATGAACTTCAGTGTAAACGTGGTGTTCCCTGACAAAGAAAGCAGAAAGCAGCCCTGCTCTGACTTGTCCAGACTCAGCCTGAGTGAGTGACTCAAAAAGGTCTGCAGAGCTGAGGTGCTCAGCTAGTCCAGGGAAACCTGACATTTAAGTCAAAAATGACAGTGCAGCTCAGTTTTGTATCCTGAAGATGGAGAAAAGTGTTAGAGAATGTGTATGAACAATGATTTTATGAAGGGTGCAAGAAATCAACAGAGAACTTAAATTAAATTCATCAAATTAAAAAAATCCCAAATTTTCTGCCCTAAGACATGCTAATTTACATTTTACATAGGAAATTAAGTCAAAGAGCACAAGGTTCTTTATTTATAGAAGCAAAAGAGAACATAAGAAATCAAGCTGTTATGCAGAAAAGATGGGCCACAGATTAAATTTTTTTCTGTCTATATTTAAGTAATATATACATAATGGACAAATATATATTTATATATTATAGTATGTTGTATATTTAATCTTATCACCTCTGACACCTAATACTCTTAGTTTTTCCATCTAACATAATCTTTATTTGAACTTCCCTAGATTATTTTACTTTGCATGTAAGAGTACTTTACATCAATGAGTTTTATTCGTGGATTGATGTGAAAATAGAGGTCCCCTACAACACAAACTCTTCATGTTTTAGTTTGAATGTGAAACTTGAGAACTATATTATATACTTCATTCACATAGAAATCTGATACCAAGAAGTGCCTTGGAATATTCTATAATATTGTATACAGGATAAAAACAAGCGGGACCAACTTTTTAGAGGCTATGAAGGAGCAGGATCGAAATTCTTAAAACAATATATGTATAAAACTTGCAAATACATATCAATAAAGCTTTTCAGAAATTGGCTGAACATCTCTTAGAGCTTACATTTTTGTCAGCTTTACAAGGTTCTTACTCCATTTTTATCTGACATACAAAAGGAGAGAGAACAGAAAAAAATCAATTGTGATGTTAATGAGTATAATTCTTAACTCATTAGTTTTACACCTACTTACTACTGGGATGAATTTGCTCCTCTGAGATTTAGTAAGTCAGCTTCTCTAAAATCATCTACATTAGTTTCCATCTACCCACCTTTCAAAAGCTTCCATTTTTATTCACATTAAATGATATTTGCAAGGCTAAAATGAACCATTTTGACAATCCTTAAAAACAGAGATTGCACGTTCTTTTTGAAAAGGGCACCAAACAAACGTTACTATTTAATGAACATCTAATGTTCAGGTTTTTTGGATGGCTTTCATAAAAGATACTCTGAAAGGTTCAGAGTGTGTTGCCATCAAGACCACACAAAAATAAATGATGGATCAAACATCAAGGTTGAATTAATTATGAGAGTCCCATAGGGACCCATCTGTCCTGCAGCTGAAGGCAGAAACCAGACTGAGAGAAAAAGCATAGACAAGAAGTGGACAGGGCAACAATTATTTGTTGAAAATGTTCAAAATAGCTATTAGAGCTAGAAATACGCATGCAGACACATCTGAGTTTTCAATAATGTAACTGTGATGACTGCCACTGGGGACACCAGCATGGTGGGAAATGGCTGATGGGAATCTGCATATAGAGAAAAAAAGGACAAAATCTGCCATCCAGACTGAAAGTGTAAACCATCTGCATTCATTTGCAAGCTCACTAAAGGCTGCCCTCAGCAAAGTACATAGTTACACAACTAGGACCTTCCTCTGCTGGGAGGATGGGCCTCCCTGACACTATTCAACATCCTCAGCTTGATCCTGGTAAATGTGCTCGGCTTTCCCTGTATGGGTTTAGCTGTTTCACGATGACTGCTAGATCCTGTAGGACAACACAAAATTTAAATGGATGAGCTTCTCTGCAAAGATAATTTTGGAATGAAAAATCATTGTTTTCTTTAAGAAATGCATTTGCCTTTGGATTTAATCTTATTTTCACTTCTGGTTGAACTCTTTTTAAACACTGGCCTGCAAGTATTATTTTCCCTGGAATAGTTTCTGGACCTATGCTGCAGGACACTGAAACCATTGGCTCTGCCCATTCTCCTCCTCCCTCTTTCCCCCAGAACTCCTTTCTACTTTTTTCTTTCTTTTCTGACTGTGAAGAACAAGAAAACATCCTCATTACCCTGCTTCACTGCTCTGTAAAAAGAATTTTAAAGCTCCTAATATTACTTAATCACAGCTTTCAGTGCTCCTGCTGCCATAAAACATTATAACAATGGGTTGGCACTTCATCAATTGTAATTTGCTGATATTAGAGTCACAGTAGCGCCCAACATAATTGCCTTGCTCTGCCACTGACTCAGAAAGCTTCTTGATCTTGGTCAATCTTCTTCTTTAATCTGGGGGTTGCAGGCAGAAATTTTGCTCTAACAGCTCAGACTTTTGAACTTCCAGATCTTGCTCATCTGAACAGGATGTTTTCCTCCAAATACTTGGCACACCATTGCCCTCAAATTTCAGGACACACTTTATTCTTCATTATTCTCAATTTTACACATAGCAGCAGAACAAAACTTTCTAAAGAGATAATAACAGCAGTTATTAAGAGTGAAGGAGCTGGCTTCGAAGTCAGTAAAATAAAAGAATTTTTGTCAGGGCTTTGAATTCTTTGGAGGTCCAAAACTCCTCCTAGCAAGAAAATGACTTCAGACTATGCAGATTATTAATAAGATGTTTATTTCAGGACAGAAGGCACACTTCATTGTGTTGTGGGGTTTTTTTTCTGTAGACAAATTAAAACATAAATTATCAGCCCAAATGACTTCTATTGAAGATGAAGGATAGCAACGAAGTAAGAAGACATAATAGCCCCAACTCTTCGTGACAGAGCATCCTGTTTGAGACTCATGCTGTCCAAGTAATCATTGTGAGCCAAGAGTATTTGTTCCTTATCCACATGTAGGTCTACAGAGGCAGGAAAAAGCCTCTCTGCAGACATGCAAGCACCCTTGCTAAACACTTACAGCAATTTCATAATTACAACCCGCACCTTTTTCATTGAAGAATCCAGCCTACCCCAGTAGTGCAGCTTATATTCAGGTGCGGCTTATCTATGGACAAATCCCAGCAAAATGCCAGCCTGGAAGTGAGAGCCGGTAGGGGAGGGCGCCTGGGGCTGCCTTTAAAGGCTTCGCTGGTCTATGAAAACTGTTGCAACTTGAGCACCTGACACCAAACTTAGCTGGCATGATTCTGTTACTAACTTGTTACTTTGTCACACATGGATCCTCTCTTTAAAAAATAAAAAAAATGCGGCTTATATTCGGGTGCAGGTTATATATGGACAAATCCTGTGGTCTACCTGGCTACCTGGATGTGCGGCTTATAATCAGGTGTGGCTTATAACTGTGAAACTACTGTACTTGTAGGGAATAAAGAATAAAATCCAAGCCACATTACACTCATATGGCTGTACAGACAACTGAGATAGAGACTTTCTAAAACACTGCAGGGGCAAGGTATATTTTGATGTCTGCTGGTCTTTTGTGCCTCTTTCTGCCACCATGTCTGGCTCTAAAAGCTGTGTTTCTGGGCTTCCTTTAGAGAAGTGGTGAGCCTGGTAAGGAATTTGCTAACCACCCCTCTCACCATCCATTGCAAGAGCTTTGTAAGCACCTGCAAAAGCCTTTTGTAGCTTTTGTAGCACCTGTTTGAAAGGTATGGCAGTACATTGCCAGGATAAAGTGTTACCCCAGGGAGCCACAACAAGGATTATATCCACTGTTTGTACCCCTGGTGTGCTAAACCATGAGATCCCAAAAGTGACTGGCTTGTTTTCTAATGCTCTGGCTTGCATAGCAAGGGTAAGAGCTCTTTTCTGGGCCGTGGGAGCAACTGGGGACATCAGAGCCTGCCAAGCTGGAATTCACTCTATCCAGAGTGCAGGGCTTAGGATGCCATGTGAAATCCCACACACTTCAGGCAATCGACCGACACAAATGGAAGGCTACTGTGAGAATTAAACTTTGCTTATTCTACACATTTTGCCAAGATTTTGAAAACCACTTAATGGATTTGGACAGACTTGAGGAGTGTTTTTAGATTCAAGTACTACTTGTTTAATGGATTTATTTTATAAATATCAGGACCGAGATTTCCAAAACTTCTTTGGAACGTGACCTGCTGATTCCTTTTAATTTTAATGCAAAGTACATCTGAGGCTAGCAACAGCAACATAATTGTATAACTTGAATACTTGCATATGCTCCTCTCATATTCAGAAGGCAGTCTGGATGAAATGCGTGGCTGACATTGTAGTCTGGAGGATCACTTCCCCTGGTTTTACAAACCACTGCACAAATATAATGGCTATAGCACCCAAGTGTTTAAATAGGCCTTTCAAGCCTCCAGATTTCCAATTTATACAGATAAAATACAGGTGTGTATACACACATGAATATACAAATAAGTGTATACAATTGTGTTTATTTCACCTACTCTGTGTGTGTGTCTGGTATGAATGCATATGCATGCAGACATTCCTGCATCTGTTCTTGGCCCCTGGTGCTGGCTACCTGGCTGTTCGCATCCCTTTAGAATCCTCAAGCATCACTGTTTTGACTCCTCACAGTGCTACCTCCTGCACCTCCATGGCTACCCAGGATGTGCTAGTGCTTGGAGAATTTCAGCAAGACATTGCACGTGTTCTCTACAGGCTGTTCTTCTGAGGTTATGAGCCTTTCACACTCCAAAAGCAGTAATTATGGAGAACAGATACCTAGGAGTGGGAGAAGGATCAGGATGCTGCACAGTGAGTAGGCAGTGCCAGCCAACAGGTCAAATTAGAGCTGGGGAAAGGTGGTGAGGTGCAACGGTGGCTGGCTGTGCAGAGGTCCCCAGTTCACCCCTTCTGCAGCAAAATTCAGGACAGTAACATCACACTTTCAGGGGACAGGAAAAAGAAGGGGAAAAGGATGAAATCTGGGAAAAACTCAGCTTTCTCATTTAATCGCAGCAAACGGAACATGTCTTACACATTCAAAATAGAAAAAACTATTCATTAACTTATGTGAGGCATCTGGTTTTCCAATAACAGCTCCTACACATTCTGGTTTTAATATTATAGTTCTTGTCAACTGTGGGAATGCAATGTATATTAATGATGGTTTATTCCAAATTGGTCATTGTCGGAGTTAATAATTAGGTAATCAGGCACTAATTATCTCTATTTTGTCTCCAGCAGTAACTAAGAAATCTGCAAGTAATTTCAGAGGCAGGCACCAGAGCCACACACAGCAAAGCAGGCTCTGCTGTGGACAGAGATTCTTCTCTGCAGAGAGGCACCGGACAACGTCTGGAAGTAGAGTCAGGGTGATACTGCTCTGAGTACTGGGTGCAGAGTGCCAGCACCTCAGAAAAATACACATGCATGTAGTGCCCATGTGCCCTTGGCAGCTCTGGTTCACCCATGAGGGAGGAAAGCTCGTGGAAGAGGGAGGAAAGCTCATGGAAGACACTACCTAGCACCTGGACAACAGAGCTGTACCAGCAGGGCACCACTGCTGGCTGCTGTCCTGGTCCCAAGCATCTGGCTGGGAGGGCACCACCAGCAGGAGGACAGGCAGTAGTGGGAAGAACCACAGGTCTGCACAGAGGAAGTGAAGTCTCAGCATTTACTTTGAAATAAGAATCCTGTGAAAATTACAACAGGAAAGAGCTCAGGATAAAGATGTGTCTGGCACACATAGAATGAGAGCCCTTGGGCACATGGGTGGAGGTGCCTGAGTCCCTGCTGAGGCAGAGGAAACCCACAGCACCCCTCTGAAGGTCTGTGCATCCAGAACCATGGCTGAACCTGCACTGCTGCTCTCCACCAGCCCAAAACTTACATCTTTCCTCAGATATGTGCAAGGTATCCCAGCTGCAATCATCCTCCCCTATTTTCCTTATGCACTGTAGAGATTACACCAAAGGAGAGGCTTTTAGAAGGAGCTCATGAACATATTTTGCTGACCACTTTAAACTGAATTGTGCCACAGTGCCTTACTGCTACAGCAACCAAAATATTCCCTTTTCAGTAATTCTGTTTTAGTTTATCCTTCTTGTACAAGATTATTTGAGGCTATCCTGCCCTTGTAGCCACAAACTCCCCACAAGATTTCAAGACCAGCATCCACCATCGTGTGTTACAAACTTACCTCAACATAGAGGATAGGGAAAATGCCAATCTTGTCACCCAGCATTCCTTCTGCCCAGTTGTCATCCACCCTCCTGATGACTGTCAAAATTTCATCCTAAAATCAGAGATATACAAAATACATTATCAGATATTTTCAGTAGAAAGATGCCAATTTTTAGTTATCCACATGATAGCTTAGAGAGCGAGTACACAGAGGAGGTCATAAACCAGGTGAAATGTTTCCTGAATCATGGGCTAGCAGCATCTCTGGCCCAGCATCATATCCCAGGCACCCCACTCAAAGTGCACTGAGGCACCCTGCAGACAGGGGCAGCTCATGCTGGCTGTCAGCAGCTCCAAGGGGCTGGGCACAGCAGGTGGGAACAGGTAACTCCTGGCTTCATTAGGGGCAGAGAAGAATGCCTGACCCAAGATGTCACCTATAAATCATAGATGAAAGCTCCTCAGCATGAAGTTGCCCCTGTGCATCCAAGGGTCTGTTGTGACTTTGGAACACAATTCAAAGGGAAGCACCAGTACAGTACAGGTAGTCCTGGAAACACTTCCAACAAGGAATAGTACAAGGTGCTCTGTGACAAGCCTACTCTCATGACACACTGAATGTCAGTTTTTCTTTTAAAAGAAATAATATGAGGTAAAATTGCAAAGCAGATAAAAAGCTAAAGATGACAGGTCAAAAAAACCAAATTGCATTAATCTATTGAGTCAGCTTCAGTTTAGATACAAGTTCATTTCCTAAAACCAATGGCATTTTAATATTATATTTAATCTAGGGGATCTTATAGGAATTTCAACAGATGATTAACTTCTTTGTGATTATAAAACAAAAGATAAAGCAAAGTAAAAACTAGATCAACATTGCTCTAATTTTCACTTGATATAGTTCAAACCAGAATGTACAAGTCATTAGGAAAGCTCAAGTGACTAGAACAAAAAGCTGACTTTTCCCAGTTTGAACTACTCAGTTTGTCAATGGATTTCTGCTACCATTCTTGTCTCCTAGTTCATCATATTAAACCCAGGCATAAACCAGCACCACTTTCTACAACAGCTGTGGAAGGTGGCCTTCTCAACAGGGCTGCTCCTAGATGCTCAGACCCCCTATCAGAAAAGGAAGGCGTGGGCTGTGAGGAACTTTGTTCCCTCATGGCATCCAATCTTCCTCTGCTGTGCAGAAATTTAAAAAAAAAGAAGAAAATCTCTTCCTCCAGAAAGCTGAGACAGAGTTCCCTGCCGATCTCACTTTATTTCCACAACTCACTCTGTGAAAATAAGAGCTACATGTGGTCTTTACCAGGCCCCCTGTAACAAAATACTGATGTCAAATGGTCAGGCAGGGGTAGCTGGTTTTTTTTGCAGATATTTCTCATGTAGAAAAAACCCCCCATAAATTCCTGGTCCAGGATGTTCAGACCATGGATTTGCATAGATAGAAAAATGACCAGAACAGAGATGTGATGTGATGTACTTTGTAGTTTTCGAACATGTGCATTTTGAACACGTGCACTCTGAAATAGTTTAAATGTTTCCTTTGAATTATTCATCTGAATGATCCATTAGGAGAAAGCTCATAGAAACGGCTACAAACTGAGTCCTTCAGCTATTTATTACAGCTGGAAGGATGCAAAAAGAATTTGTGCATTTAATTTCCTGAAGAAACAGCTAGCATTCCCTTCCAAAGCCCTGTCTGCACAGACCATTTTTGATCTGTTTAAAGAACTGACAGTAATGCATCTCTGCAAAGCTTCCACACGCTCTTACAAAAGACCAATTAGCATAAATTTAAAATCTAGGTAAAGTGTGTAAACGAGGAGAAGGAACGACTGCATCACTTCAGGGACCTGCTATGAGTGTTTCTACTTTTTGTATTTGCTCAGCTATATCCTTAAAAGAGTTTTTTAAAAACATGAAATGTGATGTAGTCTACACTACACGCACTTATATAATCTTACGTGTGTGTAAGTGCATACATATGGGTATGAATAGAATCACAGATTGTTAAGGTTACAAAGGACCTCTGAGACCACTGAGTTCAACTGTTAATCCAGCACTGCATATAAATATATATATATATTTGCATCTATTTACACATGTAAGAAATTAAGAAAAAAAAATTTGAACTGCAGAATCCCAGAAGCTTTTGACCACATTTTGCTAGAGGCACTGTGCAATCTCATCCCTGGAGCAGGCTGTACAGACACCTGTCAGGAAACATTTGTCCTGTATTGACTTTGTTCAGAGATGGGGTGGGGAATGGCTAACCTTTGAAGATCCCTTTCAGCTTTATCTTCTGTGGATGTATGAAATTTGGAAGCATTTCCATACACCGAGCTTCATTCAGCTCAGCCAAGCCTGGCTGCTGAGTATGGTCATATATGAGAAATGCATCCTGAGATATGCTGACATTCAAAATGAGTATCTTAGTGGGAGAGCAAAGTGCAAATTCTTGAGAATTCCATTACATAATTAGTTTTAAGAAGGGTGTTGAAAATCTCCAGAATTAAAGCAAATCCCAAAAAATCCTTTGAAATTTTTTTATTACTAGAAAGTTTCTTTGAATTTGTGCCAGTGACATCATTCTATACAGTGAGCTGATGAAAGCTTCAGCACGAACTATTTTAGAACCGTATATTAGTTGGATAGCCGTGCTACTAATAAATTCCTAGAAAGGTTCCCAAAAGGATCATGAATAGCAAAACGCCACAGATCTCTTGGCATACCACTTCAGCTTTCTGAACTTCAAAATTTCACATTGACTAAATTGATTTCCAGGCAGCATAAAGGAATCCAAGCCTCAAATCTCATTTCAAAAGCCAATGGTATCCACTGTAGTTTGGACAAAGATACCTTGTGCTCCTTTTATGCCTGTTGCTAGAGCCTTTAATTATTTGCTCTCCCCTTCTTGCTCGAGTTTCTCTCTATTCATCAGGGCTGGATCAGCCTTATGACAGGCATGTGGGACCTGCAGTTCCAGTTTATAATCATTATCAGAAAAGATATCAAAGATAAATCACTTAAAAAGCAATCTGATTGACAGTGAAATGAATCTTTTCGCTGAGAAAACAGCACAAAATTGTGTCCAATAACAGTCATGATTCACAGCCTGATTTTTATTCTAGTCATTAATGGCCATTAACGAGGCAATACCGAGCAGCTGTGCCCGCTATTCTGCAGAGATAACTACTCCATCTAGAGCACTGGGGAGATCTCAGCGGTGGCAGGATGGCACCACGTGGTGCTTGGTGAGTCCAGCCACAGCGCTTGCCAGCTGGCACGAGAATCCCTGTCACCAGCTATTGCTGGGATGGTTCCTCTGTGAACAGCAAATGCTGCTGGAACTGAATGCTAAGGGGCTGCTCCACAGCCAGGAACAAGTATTGGATGTGATGGTTCTAAGATTGGCACGGCCCTTGTTAGACACCCCTGTGGGCTGGGAATGAAAGTGTTGGAAACGAAGGAAACAGTTGATGTTATTAAAAATGTGATGAGCAGTGAAGCGTGGTGGACAGTTGATGCTACCTTGACAGGTTTGAGACTCATCTAGCTGATGAGCTACTCAGCCTTCTGATGGCCTTGTGAAGATGAATGCAAAGAGTGGTTGAACACCAAAACAAATGTGTGGCTGAAACTGGACTCAGCGTAAGGCTGGAGCAACCACACAGACAACCATGCAACTACTTCAGATTTGCACTGCTATACCTGAGAGCAGAATCTCTTGCACATGGTTTGTACCAGCATTCACAGCCCACAGGATAGATTATTATTTAAACAGATTCAGCAGGATCCCATGCCCATACTGTGGTACCACGTCAGGAGAGTTTAGAAAGCTGAGCCAATAAATATATCCCAAGAGCATGCAATATGCTCTGTAGGCCACAGCGTGATTGCAACTACACCAGGGAACATTGGGAGTAAAACTTCTGAAATTACTGTCACTAAATTGGTGCAAAGTTGGCATAACAGCCTGGTTTGGCTAATTACTGCCAAACACTGAGGGAAAACATATTAAGTAGGAAATCTGGGATGTTCTATCATCTTACAGGCAGCAGAGAACAGAGGTGAGACTCTATGCATGTGTGTATAGCTTCTCTGGGAAGAGAACTTGAGGGAGCAGTCCAAATGGTGAAAAAGAATGACATGTGGGAGCTTTGCTTTTTGCACTGGATACTCAAGAAAGAATTTTCTCTGCCCCACCTGATTTTATTCTTACACATAAAAATGATTACATTTCCATCTTTGGCCTTTTATTTGTAGAGTGTTGTATCCTCAGGAGATGAAAATAGGTAAATGGAAGAAGCACCCTGCAGCACTCCTCATGAAGATCTTGTAAAGTAGACTTCATTTCCTTGCAATATACCTCTGGAATAATGGAACACTTTAATTTTGAAAAATATAGCAAAACAAATTAGGAAGAGGAAATATCAAATATCCTTCCTTTGTTTTCTTTTACTGTACTAGTAGATATTCTGAGTGCATAGTAATAAGGGGGATGGGGAAAAGCAAAGCCAGCAAAAGAACAACAAAACAAAATGATACAGAAGATTCCTATATTTGACTTTCCTTCTTATAGCTTCTCTTTAGAGGAAAACTCTTTTTTATTGTATCTTTATAAGTAAAATCCAATCACAAGTGTGTGGTAGCCTTAAATGAGTTGCAGTACAGAAATAGGTTATATTAGTTTGCAGAAATGTTATGCCAATGTAACCCCTCTGCCAGAGGAAGGAACAAAATAGTGTAAGTGAAGATGAGACCTGGTCCAGCATCTTCAGATGCAAACTGAGACATTCAAGTGATGCATATTGCTCAAAGTGACAAATCACATCTGCAGCACTGTGCTCAGGACTCTGTGCAGGGGAACTGGCTGCATCAGTAGATGATCTGTAATCTGGGCTAAACAGGAACCTTCATCAGCACAGGTGACAGCTAAAATTAGCATGGAGAAAACTGATGAAAACATGACAGTGAAGTCCCAAGATGAAAAATAGATTATTCACTATCAGAGAGAACAATAGACAGGACATAAAACCTTTCACAAGGTGACAGTGTGTGTAGTGGAAGGAGCTAAAGAAGAAAATAGCAATAGAAGAGAAACCAAAGCCCCTTGGGGAAAACACAGTCATCAGGGCTAAAAGGATGCCAACAGTAACACGAGGGGTGAAAACAAGGAAAATTGAGAGACTGAGAGTTGAGCTATACAGCAGAAATAAATGGTCCATGTGAGAATGACATTGGACAGCCCAGAAAATGAGAACTATCACTATACAAAGGTAGTTATTGAAAAAGAGGTTTTCTAATACATGGCACCAAATATATCAAATAAAAAGTGTCTAGGAAAGGACCTGCTCTAACAAAAAAGACCACAATTGCCTGGCATACCTATTAAATTTCTTAAGACTGAGCAAACAAGGAATACTTTAAGAAGACAAGGAAGATTGCATCTCAGAGAAGTTACCAGTGTACCTCTGGGCAGGCAGAGAGAAAAACAACGCACCAGAAAATATATATTTACTGATAAGGTCTCAGAGGTAACTTCTGGCAAACTTTGTGTTAGTGCATGACTGTTACTTCTCACTAAGCAGCCCACTTTCTCACAGAGATTCACAGCTCCAGGGAGGCTGGCTAGTCGCAGGGTTTGCAGTGTTTGCAATCAAACACTTCACTTGCTATGGAACAAAAGTGCTTACAAATCCTTTGTTAAATAAATATGAGAAAGTATACAGTCTAGGAAATTGCATTCTGCTGAGAAACACTGCATGAGTGAAAAAGATGTTACATTCGGTGAGAAAATTATATGCTGCAAATAATTCATTCAGCTATAATAAGTAGCTTCAAAAGAGGAGGTCAGTAAAATCCTGGCGAAGGATATTTTTATCATCTATTTCATATTCATTTTCAGCATAACTATTATTACTTTATGTGATACTATAACAGCCGGAGACAGTTGAAATAAAATAGCAAATGACAATGAACAGGTTCTCCATGGCATTCACTGCCATAAATTAACAATAGGGGATATGATTTATTTTTCTGTGGGTTTCTTGATATGCATGAAACCCATCTAAGGTCAACACAAATTGCTAGGGAGGGGAGTGGGAGGCAAAAAGCAGGTGGGGGTGAAAGGGAAAACGTGACATTTTAAATCCAAAGGAAATTACAACATCTCAGTTTTCTCTCACTCCAATGGGAATTTATTGAACAGTTTGGTTTTAAAAAACCCCCAAAAACTGTTTTTTAAATGTCTACTTTTTACTGTCTTTATGTTTGTAAAATAGGAAATACTATTATGATGACAGTGTATTTCAACTGCTAATTGGTATATGGTATGATGCAGTATACATTTTGAAGCTGAATGTAATTTTAAAACACTGGAACATCTGATTCAATAAGGAACATTAAAAGACACATTTCCATTAGATTTTTTTTCTGAAATTTGAGTCATTCTTAGGGAACATTTCAATGCAGATGAAATGCATGCTTTTTAGAGGGAAAAAAACCATTCTCAGAAGGCGTGTAGCCAGTTCTACTTGTTGAGCTTCACTAGTTTTATACCAGCTTTGCTATTTGTGGCACAAACTGTGTCACAGAGTGCAGGGAGGCCAGGACAGCCTGGAAGGTGTCCCACCAGTCCCAGCACTCCTGTGCTTCTGGCTCAGCTGCCAGCACCGCATGTGCCCCATCACTCCCTACCAAAGCAGATTTCTGAATATTTTTTAAAAACCTGTGCCCTTACCTTGGTGAAGGTCAGGCAATCCTTGTCTTGATCTTTATCCTTTATTTCAAAGTCGTAAAGTGCTTTGCCCTGAGGTGGAGCTTGTGGCAGGGGCTTGATGCACTGGATGTAGCTGGCAGGGAAGAAGCCATGGTTGCCATTGAGCTCCCCGTGATACCAGTTCTCATCCACCTTCCGCCGCAGGATGATGATGTCCCCCTTGTTGAACTTGAGGTCACCAGGCTCTTTTCCCTCGTATGTGTACAGGGCTTTGCCATAGGGAAGCTGAGAAACACTCTGGGGAAACAAAACAAACACCTTTAAGCAACCTCCAGCCAGCACCAATATCTTTCTTAGAGTACAGTAATTTCACAGCTATAAGGAGCACCGAAGTTTCCGGGTTGTCGGCAAATTTATGAACTTTGTCCACATATAAGGCCCACCAGACTACAAGGCGCACTTTTTTTTTTTGCAGCAAGGATCCGCACGCAACAAAGTAAGGAATTTGTAACAGAATCGCGCGATCGCGGGGTTTACTGGCAGGTGCTCAATTTGCAAACATTTTTCACCGATTGGCGTAGCCTTTACACACAGCCCCAGGCACCCTCCCTGTGCCGCGGGCTCCCACACTCCTGCCCAGTGCCGGCACTCATGGCTCGCACTTCCAGGTTGGCAAGTTTCCGAACTGTGTCCATATATAAGGCACACCAGATTATAAGGCGCACTTCCGGGTTTCGATCAAAATTTTAGTCAAAAGGGTGTGCTTTATAGTTGTGAAATTACTGTAATTATTTAGCTAGAAGCAAACTGATCAGCCATGATCATTTACTAAATTACCCCAATGACTGCAGCAGACTCCCACAGAATGTTCTGCACTGGATCTCAGGAAAACTAGGATGTACATGACAGTAAGAAAGTAGGTGTGTTACATCAGAGCAGGCACTGTCCATCTCATGTAGCTCAGCTGAAACATGCAGTACCTCTTACACTACCAAGCATTATCACTTTATTTGCAAAATACCCTATGTAAGCAGAACTATATGTTTAAACAACTAAAGCTGGACATGTCTAAAGTAAAATATTAGACATTTTGACCATCAGGGTTGCTTGGTCTCTGAAGCTCAGAAGAGAGACAAAACAATACAAGCTTGATGAGTCACAGGGTTACAAAAGCTGGCAAACTGTTAATTTTTCATTGCATTTGTTTGAGCAACTCCAAACATTTTTGAGTTTGAAGCTTTTTGTTTAGCTTTTGATTCTGTAACCAAATAGTCTTATTTCTTTCAAAATCCCCAAGTCTCATGCTACTCACTATAAACAGTTATAATATTCTTTGTTGCTTATGAATTAACGTCCTTGTGGAAAAGCAGAGTAGGCAGAATGCCTCAAATCTTTCTTTTAGAACTAAAAAGAGCTCTGAAGCTTTCACTTTCATTAAAAGAATTAAACACATTTACTAAAAAATCATGGCCCATGAGAAAAAAAAATGCCTAAAAAGTTCATTGTTTAGTGTGATAGAAGAGAGCAATCTGTTTGATGGAAGCCACCTGAGTGTGAAGAATTCTTGCCAGAGTTCATTTTGTCCCAGTGAAGGATAGATTATCTTACCCAGGCTGTGACTACATGGACAAGGTTTTGGTGGAAGTACCCATTTATGCAGCCCCTGTCCTCCTCATCTGCTTGCTCTTTTTTCTGCTGAGTCCCACAGAGCAGGGGATTACTGTGTTGGACACAGGTTCCTGCTGCTTTGGTCCTATAACAATTCTTTAACCCACACTGGAGTAGAAAAGGTGTACTCCTGTACTATCCTATACCGTTTCTCATTTTATTGAATTTGAACTAAGAGTCAGCTTGCAAATATATAGCAGCACATAACACAAGGGATGTTAGAGGGGTCCTGTAAAGTCAGCTTTCTGTAAGTCTTTTTTTTTCAGAGTTGCATTTACAAAAATGACGGTTTTCTTTGCATACACATGCCTTTGAGTAGTCTGTTCCCTGCTGTGCATCATGATCATGCTTGTCAATGGGGTGTCCTATAGGGATAATGAAAAAGTAAAGCTATATTTAATAAAACACCCTGGTATTCCCCCAGGTGTTTCTTATGCCTGTACTTCTGGATGACATTCCTGTGTCTAAAATAACACTCAGATGCTTTCCCCAGAGGGAAGGCGGAGTGGCCTGACAGAAACACTGCATTTCCAGAGAATGCTTGTCATGGTATTTGTTAAAACCACATGCAGAGGCATTTCCCAATCCAATGGGTGCCTTAAATGGACCTGCTCTGGTGGGGTGGGTTTTATGCCCTTACACCTGCACGTTTTGGCAGGAGGAGGAGCAGCACAGCCCGCTGCCTGCCAGCGCCTCCGCCTGCTTCTGCGCGCCAGATGGCCACTGCAGCAGGCAGACACCACGCTGATCAAAGAGCAACTTTCTTTAGAGCACCTCCACACACAGGTGTTAACTCACTCATTTTTAATAGGAAAGGCTTTAGTAGCTGTGCAGGTCTGGGAAAGCTGTGCGACAGATTTTTTGCCTTCAGCCCACAGTGAAGGAGATAGGCAAACTGGCACAGCTCTTCAGAGCACTATCCATGTTGTCTGGAGGGGGATTTAATTTAATTCAGATGTGTCTCCAGTCCTAACTTCTCCCATTAGCAATTTGAAGTTCCTCTGTTTGCTCTGTAATCTTCTGAATTTTGCTGTATCTGAATGGAGCTACACACTTTTTAGTTATTTTGGAAGCTCCTTCAAACATAACTAAAAAAGCATAAAATCAACAGCCAGCTAACAAAGCATCAATCTCTGCCAAACCAGTGGAAGCATCCTACTGATATTTTTCTCTCTGCCAGGATGGTTATTTCCCTTGAAAGCAAAGTTTTACCCCCGCTACACAGCATTTTAAAGATTAAACATACACTACCATCAAACTCCTTAGGTAAGGTATACATTGCATTACTCGTTTGAAACTAGGAAAAAACCCCCACACTAAGCTGAAAGACTACAGAGCCTTGTAGTAATTTAGAAATAAAAGAATCACTACCTTAATTCATGCTGGGAGAAGACAATTTATCAAAGTAAGAGTAAGACTACTGCCAGGTGCACACTGCTGATCCAGAAACATGCCTGGCAAACACACTCTGTATCCCTTACCCTAGACAGGACTTTCCTGATCCTGAGATCTTTGTAGCAATTCAAGGTCAGATCACTTTCTTTACTTTTTAGCCACCTTCTCTTCACAAGCCTCATTTTACTGTGCAAAAAGGCAACAGCCCCCCATGGTACAGAAGAAGAAAGTGGATTTTACTCCATCCAGTCTGCACACTTCATCAATGAAATTCTTATGCAACACGTGCTGGTCTTTTATTGATAATTAATTGATCGGGCTAGAAGATGATTCGAGTATGTTTTTACCTTCACCTGATGCAAATAAAGACTTTAAAAAAAAACAAACCAACTGCCAGACATAAATTTGTAATCTGGCATTGCATTATTTGGAGACTTTAATGTGGAAATTTAGGCCCTTGTGTTCCTTTTCTCTTTCATAGGCCTGTCTGTGGACCATGTCACCTAGGAACTGTCCTACACAGAGAAGATCTGGGCAACTGACAATGGGAAGGACTTCCAAAACAAACCGTTCCAATTATCAGCTGCAGCTTTTCTAATTCTGAATCACAGCTTTTCGACTAAAAACTCTGTAGAGGCACTTTTTAAGGTGCACATGTTCTTTAATGGAAAAGATACCCTCCTACTGAAAAATTGAGACATTTCCCAGCCTTTCTGTAAGGCTCTATGTACCCATTTTGAGCATCCCACTTACACCTTGAATTTACTGTGACCCAGGTACCAGTGTTCTCTAATCCTTTCCAAATAAAATGACTTAAAGTTCTGTTCTAAAGCTTTAAGTGTCTGCTCAAATCAACCAAAGAGAGAAATTTAATATTACAATTATGAAAAAAACTTGAAAAACAAAAAACCACAAAAAAAATCAACCAACTAACCCCCAACACCCAAAATAAACTCTTGAAGCTTCTTTAATTATATATTCTGGCCAAAAGATCTAGCTTTCACTGGGTTTTTCATGATCGCATTATATTAATGTTTCCTAAGAAGCATATTTTTGCAAGTTCCTCTTTATTATTCCTATTTTTGGTTAATTCATAACTGTGAAGCAGATCAGATACAGAAAGTTCCTCTGAACTACATCTGAAAGGAGGGAACATTAAGCATCTTTCAGAAATAGAATAAAAACAATCTCTGCTGCTGTTTCCTGGTTGTAATATGGTTCTTAGAGATCTTCCCCTGCTCCTGATTATCTTCCTCATTGACGGTCTTTGTGCAGGAAATTCTGGCCCATCCTACCCCCCTTCTTCACTTGACTATCCCAACTCAAAGGAAAAGCGGTCGGCCAGGACTGATACCCGACTGATGTGCAAACTCCCCAAGCCCTGCCGGTGAGCATGTCCTTCCCATTTTGTGTTCAGAACCTCGGCTCATGTCCTGTATTTCCCCTCAGGTCTTGGTTCCATGCAACAGCATTTCAGTCAGAAATCATCACCTTCAGAATGCCCAGGTGGTCCTTCCCATGAAACTTCTAATCTAAAACATGATTTAAAGTATCATCTAAGAAATCAGACTAAAGCAAAACAGAGACAGGCAAGGTGCACACAGGCAAAGCACACAGAGGTGTTCCTCCAGCAACTGCAGGAGCTCACACCTTCCTTTTGCTCCCTGCTTCAGCAGAGCAAAACCTCCTCACCCTTCCTGTGCCCATTCCACGCAAGTGCTGGTGGATAGCCCTGAGCCACTGCACTACACCCGTGCTATGCACTTCTCCTGCTTCACCACCTAAGTCCCTGCTCATCCATGGGGCCCCATCTTGGCATCCTCTGCCTCACCATGTCCAGGCAGGGGAGCTCCCTTTCCAAGCCTGGCCCCAGCAGCATCATGCTGCTCCTCTCCCCATGCCACCCAGCTTCACAGTGCCCACTTCTGCCATTCATCCAGGGACCAGCGTGGTGCAGCCTGGCTGTCCCGTGAGGAGTCAGCTCTTGACCTGTCCTTCACTGTGAGGAGCCCCTGCCATCACCCCCCTCCCCAGGTGCTGTGAAATCTGGTTGGGAATAATGCAGGTGGCTGCAAAATTAAACAGCCTCAACATCTGACTGCATCAAGTAGTTGATTTGGCCTGCTGGTTTATTGTGATACTAACTGGCATTTTGGCGATGACGTGTATTAAATTTCAAAACCCCTGTGAGGATGTGTATAGGAATAAAAAATTTAAGAAAGGAAGAAAGGAAGGGATGAAGTCACAGTCAATGGCAACAGCCAGTTTCTTTTTCCTGCCACTAAATCCATGCTGGCACAATGCTGAATACTGCCAAAGGTTTCTTTTCTATTTCAGCAATCAATACTGACGTGAAAGCCTGAAGCGTTAATATGCTGAAAATCCCCCTTGCAGAAGACTCAATGATATGTTGGCAACTCAATCATTCTGCATTTGTGTTTCAGCAATGTCAAATGGCAGCAGTTAAGCAGAAACCTGCTGGCAAATTGACAAAGAACAGCCATGAAGCAATTAACTGGCAAAGCTGGAGCATTCTTCATTATGTATCCTGAAGAACAAAAGGAATGGGAAAAAACCCAAACATGCTTGCTTCCAGTACGTTCTCCCAATAGAAAGCTTAGTAGAATGTGAGCTGCACAGATAGAGTAAGTCTTCAGTTTTTAAAAGTTACAGAAAATAAACATTTTCCCAATGTGCTCAAAAGCAATGCAGGCTCCAACAGGGATCAGAGCCTGCCAAATTCTGCAGGACCTAATGGGGGAAAAAAAGAGGTCTAATGCTTGTCCAAAGTACCATGCAGGTGCCTATAAAACAAGGAATAAAAAAATAAATAAATAGGGCAAGGCATCCAGCTACTAAACCCAGACAGAAATGCTACGATCCAGCTCTTCTTCCAAACGAAGTTTGTGTTTAGATCCTTGAAAGCCAAGAAACCTCTTGAGACTCCAGCTACAACTCTTCTCTACAGAGCAAAGCAGAGGATTGTTTTTCTGCAGTGTGAAAGCTATGTTAATGCTGAAGGATAATTTGTCTTGCCCAAGCTCTTGCCTGGTGCAGCTCAAGCTATGCAAAGAATGGAAAACTCAACCCTTCTGTTTCAAGGCCTTCCCTTGCACAAGGGAATCCCCAAGAGGCAGGTGTGATGCTGCCTGCCCCATGGGACAGCAGGGACAGCAGTCTCACCTGACCCCTATGCCAAGAGGATGAAAAAATCAAAGAATTGGAGAAACGCGAAAGATGGAGGAATAGTTAACTCCTCTTTCTCTTTGCTCCATGGGTCTTGATCATCATCTGAGCTAGAGGTGAAGCAGGAGGGGATAAAGCCAAACAACCTCAGAACACACTGCTGGAACAGCCTGATAAGAACACTGCTAGGGACAAATTTTTTTTTTTAGTCACTTTAGCAAAACACACTGGAGTGTTG
Source organism: Sialia sialis (assembly GCA_009812075.1). Taxonomy (NCBI): domain Eukaryota; kingdom Metazoa; phylum Chordata; class Aves; order Passeriformes; family Turdidae; genus Sialia; species Sialia sialis. Next base: position 65,572,577 of record VRYO01002772.1, on the reverse strand, counting down.
CTTGTCGCAGTCCTTCAAAATTCTCCAACATCTATCTCTGCATCCCCCATAGTCCAAATATATGTCTGAGGAGTCTGTTCCTCTGCATGAATGTATGCACATTTATCTCTTTCATCAAGCACTATCAAGTGTAAACATCCAAACTAAATTAAAAGTCGATAAAGAAGAAAAGGAAAAAGGAATGAAAAGTAATTAAAAGCATGCACATCTCAGTGGTAAAATACAGTTAAATACAAGTTTTTACTATAGAGCATAAATAATAATTAAAATACATACTGCTAATTTTTTGCTCCATTGCTCTGAAGCATCACACATTACCCTGAATTTCCCAGTCTACATAAGCAAAGATTCAGTGGCGATGGTTTGAACTGAATTTACATTTTCCACCTGGTAGGAAACTCCCCACAAACAGGCTGGGTAGCACTTCAGCATATGGTTTCCTGACACCCATAAGAGCTCTGCAGAAATCCCAGCAGCTGTGCTGGAGAGGACAGGGATTGTGTGATGAAGCATCCATCAGCAGGACTGCTGAGGAGGAGACGGGCTACTCCCTATAACTACCCTATTACTGGGATCTCCAAAACCCCCATTCAAATCAGCTGAGAGCAATTCAAATCATGAGCCTGCTCGGATCCCTTTAGGACAGAAAAGTGGAAGGCAGTCTGGCACAACAAACAACTGCATTGTGGTGGCAATGACAGCCGTGTCTGCCAGACTTGGCAGGGGCTGCAGAAACTGTGCCCTGTCTACTGCACTTGCTCCCAATTTAACACTTTTCCAGGGCAACAACTTCCACCTAAATTAAAACATGTCTCTAGTCAGCTCTAGGAAGCAGGCGAGAGCACTTGTGCATGCAGCAAGCTAAAGAAACAAGGGGTCGAGGCAAACTTTACCCAGTGTTGTTAAAACAAAAAATGTATACTACCACCAGATCTGTGACCGGCAGAGTTTTAAGTGGCTTTCTTTCCTCAAGAGGAACTTTCGGGATGGCATATAAATCATCATCATATCTCACAGCAAAAACTCTCAAAAGTGCTTTGTCTTCTGTGTAAGATGGCTTGTCTTACGCACAGTGATTTAGAAGTACAGGTCACCTATCCAACATTTCTCAACAGTGACACTGCAGCATTTGCGTTCACAGAATTACAGGAAAATTAATCAAAGTGAATCTAAATTTGCACAAAGAAGGAAAGACAAAACCTGGTTATATGCTATTAGTCAGCTCTGTATGACAGATCAGTAAAAGCCTGAAAAATCACACTTCACATGCACAACCTTTTTGAAATCAAGTTTAAGAAGAAAAGTATTTAAGATGACAATAGAAACAGCACCATGGAGAATGAAAACTGAATGGAACAGTTTATATACTCTGGGAAGTGGCATGTTTATTGAAAGTGCCATAAAGGTATTAATTAATCACAATAAAAATAAAATACTTAACTAAAGATTTACTGGTTTATTTGACTTAAGTGGTTTACTGATATTTAGGCCCTGACCCTTACTGATGGTGCTGCAGATGGGCTGCAGTCCTTGTGACACCTGAAGACACACGCAGACAACATGCATGAGGTGCACATGGCTATATTCCACATGGAGTGGAATATAAATGTTTTTCCAAAACTAAAAGGTCTTGGGAAAGTCTCTACACATTTGCAAGAGCTAGCCTTTGTACATGAAGAAGAAGTGTCCAAACAGATTAGGAGCCTATCTACCCTTTCCAGAAATGACTTCTGCAATTAGCATGAAGATACCAGGGGAATTGCTCAACAGATGGAGCATAAGGCAGGCAGGTACAGCATCATCCTAGCACATCGGCATTGCTCTCCAATGAACAGGGAACAACAGCGCTCACCACCCCAGAACAGCACAGGATGGTGTTCATGCTCTTCAGCAATGGGCTGATGGAGCACAAACTGATTTTCCAAGAGAACGGTGTCTGCTGAGGTTATTTTGTAGTTTATCTCGCCAACAGGCACAACTTGCATTTCACCTTACCAGGTTCATATTTGTACACAGCAAGATTAAAGAATGTTTCAAAGTTTCTCTTAGCAAATGCAGTTGATGCATGCAGCACAAATGGGAAAAGGAGTAGGCTTTCCACTGCACAGCTTGTCACATAGATCTGTCTGGGATTCTCTGCTTTACCAACATCAGAGTTGAGTTAATTTTACAGTCCAATGCCATTTCTCTTAGAAACATTCACAACTTGAATGCATCTGATCTCATAATCACAGCTAATAGCTTCATGTGCTCTGCACATCTCACAATGTTTCAGCCCCTCACTCATTCTCTATCAATATTCACACATTCAAACATCTCTCTTTCTTAGTAACCCATTGTTTAAGTGAAGTATTTTCAAACTACATGCTCTCCTATTAAACAGCACGTGATATTTAGGGTCAGGATGGATTTCCAGCAGTGAATTCACAGCTATAGCTGCCCAGAGAACTAGTGGGTAACATCAGCCAGCTGTTGAACCCTGCCAGCACAAAATCCCTCCCCTTCTGCAAAACCCAAATGCTTCCAAACTCTCTGCTCTTTAATAAAAGGTACTGCGAGCACATTGCTAAAATTGTAGGTCAGTTTCTGGTTTCAGTTGAACTACTTTAATTCCATAGATCTTGATGAAGTGGTGTGGATGTACAGAAAATTCCTACCTGGTACAAACGTTTATCTTTCAAATAATTGTCTCTGAAACAAAGCTGAATGTTTGGCAGTCTCTACCGAGGAAAATATTTAGTGATGTCTTGTGTGGCCCATAGCCTTTACAAAGCTAGGTATGTTCTAAGAATCTGTTCTTCACCTTCCAGGTATAAAACATTCACTGGATCCTAAGGACCAAATTTGACCCCTATAATCCTGTGCAGGGATGTCAGTGAAAGGATTGGCTGCTGTGCAAATCACAACAGGCACTTCAGAGCAGAAGCTGGTCTACAAAACATCCTAACCAATAGCTGACACAACTTTTAAGCCAAGTACGCAGTGTGGCTTCCTGAGAAACCATCAGACAAAATATGCTTCAGCTGACTTGCCTCACAAGGGCAAGAGCCAGCAAACACTTCAAGAGCTTCAGGAACTGGTGGTGGGTCAACACAGAAAAAAACACAACAGAAAAAAACATTTTCCAGTGCAACTTTACTAAGCAAATTGACAGCCATGTGCTGTTTGAGCAGTTCAAAGAGGAAAGACAGCACAGTTGGCTACATTTATCCTGCCAGAGCCACCAATAGAGATAAATCAAACAGGAGCTCCCTTGAAGCTGCAGAGAAACACAAAAACCCTCCTTTCATTCAAGGCACTACAACATTATATATTTAAGGTTGCCTTGTGTTCTCAATTCAAAGAGTCTTAAAACCTTTAAATAAACATGAAATCTCTCATTGATTACTCCCTAGATGACACCACTTTGGTCAGAACCATGACCCAGTTTTCCCAGCCACCTGACAGAAACAGTCCTTGCTTGCTTTTTAATAAAGGAGACGAGTTAAAAGTCAGTTCCCTGTGCAATTTTGAGAGCCTTAAGTTTTTTTTCAGGCTTCTTCACTTCCACAATGGCAGCATTTACAGCTCTGGAATTTTCCACAATTCCTTATGCTGTAGGTCACAGCAAGAAAAAAAGAACACTTTGGGGAAAGTGCAAGAAGTATTGCATAAAAGGCCATAACATGAATCTCTGCTGTAACTGCTTCATTTGATCTTTCCTGGTGGAAGCTGACGAAGCACGGAATAGCTTACATTTTCCAGCAGTGCCTTTGTAACTCTGCTATGCAGCCCAGTACCTCTGGCTTACTTTCCAGCCTTTCCACATCTTTCTTTTTGGCTCCTTGCCTTGTGACTCAAGTGTTTCCTAAGCAGAAACCTTCTCCCAGTTCCACCCCAGAAAGGGCTTTATGGTCCAGTCCTGCTACAACTCATCAGAGTTGGGTTTCCTCCTGACAGAGACCTGGCAGGTCAGAGCTCTGAGGTCCCACTCCCAGACCCTGCTTTTTTGGGACTTTTCCATGGCAATTTTTTCTCTCTCAGCTGGACCACAGGGAGGGGAGAGGGGTAAGGAGATGAAGTTGCCCCAAAAATTGAGTGGGCAGCTGTATTTACCATCTGGCAAAGCTCCCAAAGCTCAACAGAGGGAGCCCAACTCCGGTGAATCTTGCTGGGATTGCTACAAGTAAAGACTTCATTATTTCTTTTTTTTTCTTTCCTTTTTTTTTTTTAAACATAAATTCACACCAGGAAAATCTTTCTCCTCTCTTTCTCCCTCTCCTCACACAAAGGGTAACTTAAAGGTTACCCAAAAGTTTCTTCCATCATTTCAGTCACTGAGAAATAAAAAAATTTGCGCCTGAAACAACACAAGCCACTCTGGCAGCCTCAGCTCACAGGCTGCAGTGCCCAAAGAAAACAATATAGAAACATATAAAATTAAGGATTTTTTAAAATTAGTCTTTCTGAGGTGACACAGGTGGGGATAATTCCTCCATAGTGGCACCTGCACTTACTGAGGAGCTGAGGATTCTCTGAGGCTGTCAGGGAATTGCAAGGCCTGAAGGGTGAAACAGGGATGTTTTTTCACAGGGTATTGAGCAGGGTCACTGCCAGGGTTTCAAAGGAGTGGGAGAGTCAATATAAGACAAAAGATCATGAAAATCCTCTAATATGGAAATGGGATGAGCAAGTGCCCACCCAAAGAACCTGCCTGTGGTGTCAGGGTGGTCTGTAAACTGCAGTGGGTAAATAGGTGAAGGATGAGAAGCCAGCCTTGATTATATTTCTGATGAAGGGAAGGATCTGAAATTTCTATTTAACCCCCAAACTTCTGCAAAAAATCACGTTTGATTTACTTATGAAGCTTTTACTTTGTGCTTTATGATAAATAAATGTGGTGCTTAGGAAGCACCTCTTTCTGTTGTATCTTTTTCACTGCATGTGACCACAGAGCAGATTCCTGTGCTATAAAACTGAAAATATATCCCCTGCTTTCCACTTGTCCAAAGTTTTCATAAGACAGCTTTAAAAAAATGTACTCTAAGAGAACTTTCTGAGGTGGTATTCACAGTTTCATAAATACTGTACTACCTGAACTGTGCCTTCCCTGAACTGACAGGGTGTTTGATAAATGCACCATGGACTGCATACACAGTGGAGCTGAAGAACATGCTTCCATGGTAGCTCAGTTATAAACTTCAATAGGTGGATAAATTCCCATGTCACTAGAGAATATTTACAACTGAACCTTATTTATCAGCAGCGTGCCCTTCCCAATAGCCCACACAAATCCTGTTACACAAAAATGGCTATGGCTCTTTACTCATAGTTACATGAAAATCACAGAAGTTTCTTTTGCACCAGGACAGGTTTTATAGCCAGTGAGAAGAAACTGCATTAGGAGATGCTAGTGTTGAAATATTCTTAGCTCAAAATGTCAGTTTGAGAGGAACTAGCTCATCCATATCTGCACTGTGTGAGCAGCCTCCTCATCCCTTTGCTGTTGGGAGACCTTCTCGAGTGAGACCCCACTGGGGAGACCCCACCTACCTGATGACCCACTTGCCAGGAATTTAGAGAGATTATTTCCCCTCTGTTTGCTGTGATTAGCTATATGAAAATATCTGCTATCCAGTAAAACTGAAAGATTTGTGCTTTTTAAATCATAGCACTTCAGCTCTGTTTATCAGAAGTATCCCTGTGGTTGTTATTCTCTCTCAAAGAGGATCATATTTTTCAGAATCCTTGGTGGGACTGCAGGCTCCCTGACATCCCACGCCCTGCCTGCACTTTGTTCTCCTATCTAGCTCCCGTGCCCTGAAATGATTCATTAGCTGCAATTTACTGACACAGGCTTTCTTCATGCAGATGAGCAGGAATTGCTTTCAGGCCTCAGTCCTGCTGACAGGACAGGCTGGCACCTTCCTGCATGTCAGCCAGCTGACTGCCAGGAGGGCTTTAATCAGCTCTCACTTGACGTGTGCTGGCCATTCTGGACAGGGGTGTCCCACCGCGCTGAAGAGGTCAAAGAGCATCTTGCACTCCAGTGCTGCCAGTTCTCATCTCCTTTGGGGTGGAAAAGGCCCCTCCACTGCTGCTCTGAGCTCCCATTAGGAACAGCTCAGCTTCTCCCCTGCATGGAGCAAACCTCTGTGCAGTTTGATGTTTGGAAGCAATAGTAGTCAGAGCAGACAAGGAAAACATCAAGGAAGATACAAGGCTTCGTAATGCAAATCATGCTTTTATATCATTCTCCCAAGAGGAAAGTTGATTATCTACAGAATATGGGTCAAATTTATGCCTTAAGGATCTTTCAGTGCTTTGCCTGCTTGCTGACATAGTATGGGGCTCCTCGCTGCCCTTTCAGGTTAATGCTTTCAAAGTGCTGTCCCTGGGCATCATCATCATCATCATCAGTTTTATAATATTACTAAAAAAATTAATTTCCTGCACCTACTCCCAGGAGTTTCTCTCATGCTGAACTTAATTGATGCTTCCTCCTGCACTCTGAGGAATGATTAAAATGAATGCTGCACATGTTAGGAAGCACCTTGGATTCCAAACTCTGCATGATTTCTAATTAAAGAGACACACACAGGATGCTTGTGCTACATTTCACTCCTCTCTAAGGCTATTATTATTACATACATTTCAGCAGTAGTCAAAAGAGTCTCCTCTACCTCACATAATAGGATCCTTATTTAGACTGGATAATCACCAGGCGTTGATGTGGGTGAAAAATGTCTTTAGGAAAGGGAAAAGAAAAGGCTTGTGCTGTAACCAGCCCTCTGGCAGAGGGATTGATATTAATGACAGAAGCGTTTGAATTTCTGGCTAACCTGGAGTATAGAGCACTTGCAATAATGAAATACAATAAGTAAAAAAGAAAAACCAGCTATAAAACCCCCCTCATAATCGGGGTGCCTGATGCTCAGAGATTTTGGAGGGAAAGGCAAAGGTAGTGACAGCACTACTCCCACACTTCCCCACCCACCATCTCCCTCCCAGTCTTCTGGTCTCTCTGTGTCTTGGTGATCAATACAGTAATCTCACGACTATAAGG
>VRYO01002772.1:65540378-65564532 GCA_009812075.1 Sialia sialis | reverse complement strand
TGGACAAAACTGCTTGATTTCAGGTACAGTTTTTGAGATGTTGGTCACCTTTACCTACCTCAGGAAATCTCAGGACCCAAGTGGCCATGGGGGAAACAACCAGCACTGAAATCTTGCCCTAGTTAGTTAGGCATTTGTGTCATCAGCACCTGCATTTGACATCAACAGACCTGCACAACAAAGCTTATACCCCTGCTTTTCTGGGACAAAATAGGGGGCTGTAAACCTCAGAGAGGAAAATATTTCACATAGATGTGTTATTAAGACAAAGTCAACTCCTAAACCCTATCTTGCCAAGCTGTGCAGTCATTTTGAAAACTTCAGCTACACCTTTGCTAGATGCAATGACCTTACTGTTTTCCAAGGCCAGCTTCTGAATTTGCTTACATGAATGTAAATACATCAAGTGCTCTCCCACTACTCATAATGAAAGTATTCCTGATTGTCACTGTTGTGGCAGCACACTCAAGTCCTGTGGTAAATGACACCAGGGGAAATGCTATGATAGCAATCCTATACTACATTGTGTGCATCTTTTACCACCAAGTAATACTTAAAATATGGGATCCATTTGCTTTTCCAATGTCTTGTGAAATGCTACAGGTCATAAATAATTCAAACCAATAATAACAGGATGTCTGGGCATTTCTTTTTCAGGTTTAAGAAGGTAACTGTCTAATTTAGTGAAATAAACTGCATTTACTGAAATTATTTTCTCTGCTGATAAGGAAATGATTTTCAATTAGACACACTGTCTATTAGCAATAGAAAAAGACTTAACAAACTTAAAAACAAAGCAAATAATGCTGGTGTATACATTTTTATTACTTATTCATCTCTGTATGGTTCCACATTCCTTCAGAATAGAATTAAACCCCTGTACCTCTACCTTGGGTTAATGCTACAATCACAAGGATATTGTATAAAACAGACTTTTCAAAGACAGATTTTAGACACAACTTCAGGAGAGGATTAGGGTATATCTCCCAAAATGAAGAAGCGACTGGCCCCTGAGAGGGGCAGAAGTAAAACATACAATCCTCAACACTTCCCTAGCAGCTAAATCCGCACATTTGCTTTACCTCTCTCCTCCTTCAGATAGCACCTCATGCTCCCAGCCTGCCCTAACTCTTCTCACTGGGATTAGGTCCTTATTTCAGAACAATGACTGGTATGGAAGTGAGACGTACAGGTGAAGTATGGAGTTCAGTGTTACTTGGAAAAAATATAAAGATACTCTAAAAAAACCTACATCTCGTATTTCCATTACATTAAAACTAATTTAGCTTTGTTTCTCTGCTCATTACTCTAAATTATTCTACCATACTGCCTTCAAAAAGCTATTCATAGTTATGTGTGTCTTGTGATCTCAGCATATCTGAAGACCAAGGCCAAGACCAAGACCAAGGGCCTGCAAGTGCATTTTGTGAAATAGCAGTGAGTGATCTGTGGTAAAGTCATCTCTCTCTGAGATGCTGGAGAAAGCTGCAACTCTCTGGACTCTCTCAGCAGTGGGACCTAGAAGAAAGACTTTGAGAAAGAAGTGGCCAAAGGTGCAATTTTATGATATGTGAGCCCATCTTCAGGCACATCTTTGCTGGTTAATGTGTCTGTGTGTTTAGCTCCCTGAGCTGCCTCCCCAAGCTGTGAGTTGAGGACGTGCTGCACAAGGAGCGCAATGGGACTTTGCATCTAATGGGAGGGCTCAGAAGAGAACCAGAACCTCCTTTTAGAGCAGCATTCCCCAGATGGGTTCCATAGGCTCATTGCTACCCTAAACACACAGTATGGCAGTAAGCAATAGCTCCCAGTCTGAGAAAGCACACTGGATCTTACACTTGAGCAGACGGGAATTACAGTGCAGTATTTCAAAGGATAGGAATTTAATTTCCATATTATGCCAGTGCTTTCTTTTCACCACCTTATTCCCCTGCCTGCCAGAATCTCAACTAAGGAATTGTCCATATCCTCGTTTGAATGTTTCTATGGATTTAGAATCCGAAAGATTATATCTGTGCTCAGAAATTATGTATAAGTCCATTACAGCACAATAACTCAATTGTAATTGCCTAGCAGTGCTTGCTTGAAAAAAGCAAGAATGAGCAAATCCAGAGTCTGAGAAAGTAAGATAAAAGTCAAGAAATAATGGACAGAGACCCCTTTGAGACTGCTGGACTCCCACATGGCCTCTGAGTCTAGTCCTCCGCAATCACGAAGAAATGTTGCAATAGATTCATTTCTCAGGTTCTCAGCAATATTTTTCTACATGCTGCACTTCAGCACAGGCACCAAAGCACCTCTCATGAGCTTAACACCAAGCAGGAATGAGCAGAGCCTGCAACTTTCACATGGTAAATGAAGACAGAAGGAGATAGCAGAAACAATGTCGATGTCCTGCTCTTGATAAAGAAGGGAGCTCAACGAATTTTGCTAAGAGGGCTGGCTCACCATGAGATGATAACTACCAAGAAGAATTGAAAAACATATCACCAATGTGCCTTGCAAGCTGAGTGGAAGAGAAAGCTTTTTTCTGACCACAGATGTAAAGAATGATGCAGGCCTGATGAGACACTTGGTGTGACCCTGTGCCCAGTGCACTCTGACCTGTGTCCTGGCTCCGGATGTGGCCACCCAAATCCTTGCAAGAATGCCAACACCAATTAAGCTTCTTCATGCAACTTGCAAAAGTTCTGCAGATGAAGGCAATGTAAGCACAATGCAGTGTGGCAGTAGCTTTAAAAGCCCTTTAGGCATATCAGTGTAGCATATACCTAGTGATTCATACTTCTAGAGCACTAAACATGCCATTACTCCTGCAAGGACCTGATAAATGAAAAAATCCACAGACATATAGAGGCACTGTTCAGCCAATGAGATCCTGTAGCTACTAGATCAATGTCTTCTCACACAGGTGGGAAGTGAAAAATTGTGTGTTCAATAGTTCAAAGACACAAAATTTCTCCATAGAACAAAAAAAAAGTGGGGGGCGATGCGGAATCAAATCTAGTTCCAAAACGTTGTACTGAGAAGCTGTCATCCCCTCAATTTGGTCTCTATTATAACAATTGTTGGCTATTTCAACACAAAAAAAAGAATGCACAAAACTTTGCAAACTTGCTATCCCACAAGTTTTTTTTAGTAGAAGTTGAAATGTGCTGATGGCAGTGGAAAGATCCTGTAGAATGAACTCTAGAAAATAATTCATCTGCACTAACAATGTCCAGCAGAAATGACAGAAAATGCTGCTTAAGGGAGGTCATGCTCATTTTACCTTTGACTTGATACTACATGAAATAACAACAACAAAAGTTTAAGATTCTCCCTTCCATATCTGCCTATCAACCTTGTTCAGGCAAATCATCAGTCTGCATCTCCTCTGAACTTCCATCATAATGAGTGCACACACACCCTCAATGTCTGATGTGCATACATTATCTACATGAATTAAACCAATTTGCATTTGTACACTGAGCAGCTGGTCTGAAATTTACTCCAGAATAATTTTTTTTTTTAAGTCCAAAAACCATATATGCAGCTGGGATTGCTTATGAGTGAAAAAATGTGGTATCTTTATAGCCAACAGCATATGTATTCAGTATGCAGACCCACAAATATTGGATTCACTGCCAAAAATCATTGTTAAGCAAACTGGCTGACTCGCTGCATTTTCTTGACGAACCAGAAGGAAGTTTCTGTAGAGAGGTAGAATACTTGCAAAAATTTCAGCTCATGGGTTTATAGTGTGCACAGTGCAGTGTGATCCAGCTAGTTCCAGATGAGTGGGTATGTCTCTGCAGCACTTTTCTGACTGGGATATGAGTGTGGAACCTGGGGAAATGTCAGCAACATTCTGAATGTGCCCTTATTGCTGCAAACTAACCTGTCTGGAGCAAGGTCAGGGCCTCTGCACATAGCTGGGGTGAGTGTTGGAGACCAACCTAACAGCACCCACAAGCGACACTGATGAAGATCTTGTTTTCAAAGGGATTTAGTGGCCTCTTGAAGTGCAGAAAATGACACATGCAACAACCTCTTCCTTTGCAACATTTAACCAGAACAACTATTGCTTAGTTTGCAAAAATAAAAATAAATAATTAACAATCCCCAAAAAACAGTCTTCATTTACGTCTCTCTTCAGAACATTAACAAACACTAAAATCTCCCCTACTTATTTCAGACAATGGGATCTACATAATGAGAATCATTTTTAATAGACCTTCTCTGTGTTCCTACCATGGGCATATTTTTACCCACTGTGTGGAGCTGACTTTGCACATATTCACTCTGCTATTTTAGCGGTAGGAGACTAGGTTAACACACCAGTCATTCACTCCTGGAGATCTGGATTCAGTTCCTGGCCTACATGACAAGTGATAATGAGTTTGGTTATTGAATCTCCAGGGGATATTTGTTCGCATTACTAAGCAACCGCATAATTTGGCAAGATGTGTTAAGTATGTGCTAAGGATAAGACCAGGGGCCAATTGCTCAAATGACTGACACAATGCAGCCTCCTGCACATCAGTGCACCAAGCCCCTCCTTTGTGCAGTTCTGCTGGAGTTTTTCAGCCTGTCCAATTTACTGTCTGTACTGACACAGCTTGGCACACAGTCATGCAGGTGTGATCTGAACCTGCAAAGAAACACAACCTATCAAACTGCTATCAAACTCAGCACGTAATTCAAGGTTACTTTAATCAGTTATGCATACTTTTTCATCACATGCTGTACCCAAGAAATAATAAAATACAATTAAAGCTGGGGGTGAAAAGGGATGTAAAATACAATTTTATAGTAGTAATTTTTGTTTACCTATTGGCATGGAACTCTGCAGGGTTGGCATTGCTAGGGCTTTCCCTGCTAACACAATGCTTACAAAAGTTCACTTAAACAAAATGAGAATTAAAACTTTTATGTTCACAAAACTCCATTAAAAAAAGTGAGTTGCCCATTGCAAGTACCAATAACTGCTATGTCACACTGGCTAAGGATTTCAGGCTTGAATTTCTTTACAACAGGTAGATTTGGCAAAAACAGTCACTTATCCTAAGGCTACTTCCAGTTGATCTTCTGTTGACTCTAGTCTAGCTGCCTGTGCCTCAGATCCAACAGGAGGCATGGGCAAGATTTTAGAGATGTCCTCTAGACTGGTGGCACAACCACCTGGAGAGCAGATTGGGTCTTTCATGGATGACAGCTGTGGGTGGGTATATTGGCTATAGTATTTTTAACAAGTCTGGCAATCTCCTTTCCCTGGGCCTTTACCTAATAGATCTGTGAGCTCTGTCCATCCCAGGATTTGGGAAGCGAAAAGCAGACTTTGCCTTGTCTCTGCATTAGAATAACAGATGTGTGGGTGCTATGCACACAGATCCCAAACAGGAGGATTGTCTGTGTGCTCCTGCACCTATGGATCTTGGAAACTTTGGGGCCGAACACTGAGGTTCATCAGGAGATTTAGATACTTAAGGATGAAAGGTATTCTTCATTGTTTTCTGGGCTGTGGTACCTACATCATTTGGGTAAGGAATAGAAAGCATTCTGGATCCTTTCCTTGACTCCTGATTAATGGGCTGTAGCCATCTGCTACAGATTAAGGTTCAAAAGGGGTTAACACTTTCAGAGAATAGGAAATCCAGATGTCACATCATCACCCAGCTCTACGACAAAAGTCAGAATTCATTGATAGCTTTTGCAGGAATTAAGGTTTAGAACCTGGCAGGTTTAAACCTGCAGAACAGAAGAAAAAAAAAGCCCACAAAAGGAATAACTCTGCTGCCCTTCCAACAGGAACAACTCTCATCGTGAGGGTGACTGGTAGCTGAGTAAATCTGGAACGGCTGCAAATCAGGAAATTACTTGTCAGCCAATTCCAAGTCTTTTTTTGGCACACAAGCCTCTTGGGGGGGCATAGTGGCAGGAATGAGGCATTTCTTTGTGATCATTTGGGAATTTTATGAATAAAAAGATAAAATTCACTTGCTATGAATCACAGAAAACCAGCAAACTCTCCCTGCCACAACCAAGAAAGCTTATGAATAAAACTTCATTGAAGAGAAGCCATGGCAAAGCGTGATGTTACTCATAAACAAGCACCAGTCAGCTTATGTTCGTCATGCCCTGGGACACACAGCCAACAATTAAAGAGCTCCCATTTACATTGGAAGTGATGTAATGGCTCTGTTCCAGCTTTCAGGGAAGGTCTGGACAGTGAGAACATCTGAGCTGTCACGGAAGGTGGATGTGAGAGTGAGGTTTCATCTCATGCTGGTGAGAGCACAGGGCTCCCCCCACGCTGCCCCCACCTCCTGGCAGTGCCTCTGAAACATGGGCAGCCACCCCATGAGCAGGAACCTCACGTACAGCACTGTGGGAAAGATGAGTACAGCCCACCTGATTTGCCAGCCCACCCAAGAAGATATTGAGTCGTGTCAGAAATGACAGATAAAACATTTGCTTTGATTTAGAGTGCCTGCCTTCTATTTAGGGGATGCCAGAGACTCCCAAAGTGGGAGCAAGCAGCAAAGAGAGGATGGCATCTAATCTAGTGCTTGACTTTATTTTATATTTATTTTTCTCTCTTCTCTCATAACACTCCACCTTCTCCAGATTTCCTCTAAATCAAGTTCTGCACCGGTCTGATGCAGTTCTTCATAGTTGTATAAACCTGTCTGCTCAAATGTTCCACCTGCAGAAAAGCTGTGCCAGCTTTAACTTCATCAAACCAGCCATAAATCCCACATGTGCCAGAAAGCGCTGCTGAAATGCCAAAGCAAGACACATTTTCCAGGTCTCCTGCTGGGAAAATGAAATGCCTTCAACTCCAAATGAAGAATTGTAAAAATCAAGGAAAAGTACAATTGCTTTTTGCTAATTGGAAAACCATTAATATAAACACAACTTTCCTCATGCATGAAGCTGTCCTCCCTCCTGCCAGGTTTTAAGGATAGTACCTTAATTTGTTAGAACACTAAGGTGCATTCATCTCCTACTAAAAAACCCAAAATGATAATGATGGGAGAAATGTGAATATTCATCTGTGATGGGGGTAGCTGTGAGGCTGCCTTGGCCAGTATCTTCTCCTGGGCACTGAGGCACCACAAAAAGATGAATAGAATAAGCTTGCTGGTCACTACAGTGTAGACCACAGACACCTGACCAAGAACAGAGCCCTGAAACTGCCGGGTAGATGGGCCTTGTGATCTGCTGACAGTACTGTAAATCAAGGTTAAGCCATTGCTGAAAAGGCAGCTGAGAGGAAATCAGTGTCAAGAGCCACTTTACTTTTGGCACATCAGACACTGAGAAATGCAGGAATGTGTTAACAAAGGGCCTCTTGACTCAAAAATCTGCCTCTGTGTCATGTGAAACATGAGCCGTGGCAAATTCAGATAATTAGGGCCTGATCTTATTTATGGCATGATTTGGTGTAATGCTTGTGGTGTCACTAGAGATGGGGCAAATAACACCAGCAGAGAAAGTAGCCCTATATGTTGAATATGTACCATGCCTGGACATCTCTGACTCCTGGAAGCTGCTGAGACAGCATCTGCTGCAGGTCAGCTTTCAGCTGGAGGGATTAAGCACCTCAGGAGCTTGGTAACAGGATATGGGCACTTCCATCCCCACTCCTGGCTGCAGTTCAGCCCAGGTTTACACTGATCTTTGTGAATGAATGGCTGTGCCAAGAGTGGAGCACAGCCCATGTGCTCTCCTTGTGCTCCCAGCAGATGTGCTTCTGCACCAGGGAAGTAAAGCCCAGGGCAGGCTGGTTATCTTACCAGGGAGAAACTTCTGGCAATGCAGGTAAATGGTCTCATCTGCCCCTCAGAATGAGGTCAAGGCACTCTGGTGGGACTGGCATGGGGTTCTTCTAGCTGGGCCAGGCTGTAGAGATTATTTATGAATATCGCTAATTCAGCATATTCTGCCCAAATGACAGCTGGCATTTTCAAGCAATTCCTGAGAAACAGAAATCTTCAGAAATATTTTGTTCTGACAGTAAAGTAAAATTAATTTTGTTCAAGCAACAGCTTAGCTCTTCTGAGCTCCAAATTGCCAAGGTAAAAACCTGTTTATACTGTGTCTGAATGTCAAAATAATCTGGTTAATCCAACAGAAAAAGAAATCCCCTATCTTTCCCTCCAAAATCATGAAAAATTTAGCAGAAAACACACCTAACGTTAGGGATCAGCAGACTGCTTTGGGTGCAGGTTGTCTCACTGCATCAGGAGTGACAGGTTAATGGCTCCAGGTTGCCCTTGAACCCTCTCAAACCAAGGACCAGCCACGTCCCCACGGCTCCTCTTCCCTCCAGGGTTTCCACAGATGCTGAAGTCCTGCTGCTGCCCCCAGGATCCTGAGTTTGCTGTGAGAGGGAGGAACAGCTCCCTCGCAGGGGAGGGCAGCTGGAGCCTCCCAGGGCAGCTGGCAGAGACCCTGTGCAGCTGCAGAAGCAGGACTTGCCGCAGCAGAGTGAGGTAATGACACAGTTGTGCTCTGTTGAGTTGTGTAGCTGGAACAGGAATTACTCTGGAATCGCTTGCTGCTTATAAATGTAAAAAAGTAGTGTGCTTATACAATGCCCAGACTGAAGGCTGCAGCAGTGGGACAGATAATATAATACTCCTTCTGTGGCAGTGTCATTAAATAGAACTTTGCATAGAAGCCAAAGCACGGCACTACAAATCTCTCTCCCTGGCAAAATCCTCACTGCCTGCATTTTTCTGTATTGCTCATTACCACCAGGAGAATGATTTATTTTGAAATAGGAGGGAGAGGAGACACTTGGCACTGCAGCTTTGAAGAGTTCCAGTCTTCTGTTCTGCAAAAAGTATTCCAGCAAAAATACCATTAAGGAAAAAAAAAGAAAGGACTGCACATTGAAAGGAAGAAAAAGAAAATATTTTGTACAGTGTGAATTCCTAGATGATTCACATCCTTTCCCTGCTTCCTCAATATCCATTCTTACAGTAGTGTGACATCTGCAGAATCTTTCCTTGATGGGGAAATTTTCCAAGGAAGGTCAGCACAAAGTGTTTATGCAAAACAAAAGCTCTCCCTGCTCTGGTGTTAATAGTGTTAATGGGAATGACTGGCAATATGAGGCAGCAAATAACAATGGCCTATCACATGGCTGAAGGATGGAGGCACTCAATGAGATGGCAAATGCTGACATAAATTCTGAGTACATGACACATACGACATTTGCAGAGGGGAGGGCATGAGACAGCTGGATATTCTGCATTTGAGAAATGAGAAACTTTAATTAATTAAGCTGTAGTGACCCCTTGGCATAGTAGAAAATACCTTCCTGCAATGTCTTGTCTCTATTTTAATTCAGTTCCCCAAGGGGATTCTAAGCACATGGGGCACTAATCAGTTCCCCAGTCTATTTTAAAAGAGGTTTAAAAGAATTTTAATTCTTTGGCTGGCCCAACACAGTAATGATTTTTGCCTCCTGAAAAAATAAATGCATAACGATATTAAAACTCCCCTCCGCATTTAGTTTTAGTTTATTGTGAATTCCTCCAGAATGAGAGGAAATGGCCTCAAGCTGTGCCAAGGGAGGTTTAGATTAGATATTAGGAAAAATTTCTTCACTGAAAGGGTGGCCAAATATTGGAATTATCAGCCCAGGGAAACACCACACCTGGAAGTGTTCAAAAGTATATGGATGTGGCACTGGGGGAATATGGTTTAGTGGTGAACACGGTAGTATTATGAATATGGTTGGACTTGATGATCTTAGAGGTCTTTTCCAACCTGAATGATTCTGTGATTATGTCATCATCTAGTCATAAACCAGAGGTGCCTTTGACACCAAACTCCCTAAAAATGTAACTCAGGGTAACCTGCTCTGGATTTCTGATGGCTATCAAATTATTCCCAATCTCTATAGTTACAGCTTTACCTTTTCTCTTTTTTAAGTGTCTGAGGAAGCCAAGTCTAGAAGATGATTTGAAAAGTGCATTGGAGAGGCTGAAGATGAGGAAGATTTTGTTCTCGTCCTTCACAATGTTGTGGCTAATGTTCAGTTTTGCAGGAGGTGTTTGCTTTTTCTTGGACTACCTGACCAAACCCCTCATGTCAGCTGCAGAACTTTGCATACCCCTCCCAGTCAGCATTTCTACCATCATTAGCTGCACAGGTTTCCACCAAGTTTTTCCCACTGTTATCTGTGTGATGGGAAGTTGTCACTTTGCTGCTGTCCCTTCCCTGGCTAAGCAGCCCTGGGAGGCAGCTGAGTTGGGTAAATTGGATAGAAGGGCTGTGCTCACCCATTTGTCAGGAATGAATCACTGGCTGCACACTGCTTTATTAAAGGATGCCATCATTTGATCATGTACATGTAGGACTGCCAGTTAAATCGGATTGACAACCCATTGCCAGCTCAGTACGAGGGGAAATACCAGGGCTGACAACGTGACAGCTTTCAGTCAGGCACCTGTGGGAATGGGACGATGTGACAGGGAGCAGGCTATTAGAGCATGCCATGTCACAGCCTCAGAAAATCCCACAGCAGAGCAGTTTAACCACTACAAACTCATTGGGAACTTGTCTTCTTTCATTAGATCTTGTCTAATCTCATTAAGATAACAAGCTAACCAGTGGTAATAAACCCCTCCCTCAGCAAACACTGTACAGCTCTAATTGGCATTAAGAGGAGATACCCTCTAGCCCCTCTGCGCGTCAGAAAGGTGCTGTCCTCCAGCCCTGGCTCTTTGTGGCAGCCAGCCCTGCCCATGTCTGCTTCCATCAAGGCCAGGCAGCTCCCACCTTCTCCAGGAGCAAAGATAGAGGGAGAGGAACTCATGAAAACAACAGCTCCTCCACAGGGCTGGGAAAGGGAATTTAGGCAGAGTTTTCCTATGCCTGGCTAATACTGAATGCTAATAAGGTTCTCCAGCAGCAGAGTGTAGATCATTGCATGCCCTGTGAGGCTCTGCCTGGAGGACTGGCACTGTCAAGGATTCTCCTACATCTGGGAGAGCGCTGGCCTTCTTGTACAGAGTCTTTACATTCTTTAAATATTGCACAAAATTGTATTTCCACATCCAAGTATGATAAAAATTGGCAATAAGCAGCAGATTTACTCACTCAGATTTATTCTTGTACCAGCAGCAGCAAAAATCTGCCTCCTTGGTTTACTCCATGTAGATCTATTTGTGGAATTATTCATTAGCACTTCATTTATAAATGAGACTTTAGAAAAATTACTGGCAGTGTCTCCCACTTTCAAATTTCTAACTTTAATAAAAATAGATTTCCTTTTCAGTGTTCTGTGTACACAGTATCTAACAATAATTTTTAATACTGTTTGTAAAATTCAGTCGTAACTCTTTACCATCATCTTTTGTTTATGCCATGAGTGTGCCATTGAGCACAAGTTTTATTTAAAAGGAAAGATGCACAGAGGACAAGTCTTTTAGTCCCCCATTGTTTCCCTAAATTGTCACCTCAAGGAAGAAGGACTATTTTGCTTCATCTTTCATAACTATTAGACACCAGCTTTATGACTTGCTTCAGAGAATTTGCTGCTCTTGGCTCCTGAGGTACAGCTATAGGACTGGACCAGGTGCTGCTGGGGATGGTGCTGAAAAGTTAATTTGGGTTGGTGAAGCCTCCCTGGCCCTCTCTGCCAGCTCCCAACCTACTCAGTCATGGGGTTAAGGTACCATTTGACATCTCAAGGAAGGGCAATCACTTGTTGAGATGATGTGATTTGACCACATGCCAATCTCCCATGCCTCCTTATCCTCTTAGAAACAGATTAGCACAGCATGCATTTTGCTCAGAAACATCTGAAAAGATTAATAAATTATGAGATTGATAGTGCAAACTATTCCTCACATAAATGCTGCCCTCCTCCCAGCTAGTGCCAAGTCTCATACATCCATTAGGAGTCTCTAGGTTCTCAACTTCTGTAAAAGACTAAGCTCTTGGAGGCTAGTGCAGCTTTCTGGCCCTGCTCTGGTGAAGAGGAAAATCCATCGGATGCCATGACATAGGCATGTCCATCAACCATTGCTTCTCCACAGGGACAGGCAAAAGCCAGTGGCAAATTCCCTCTTTAATCAAATTTTGTATTGTAAGGGTATTTTTAAAAATACAAACATATATAAGGTTTTAAGTCACATCTTCAGGGATATGAGTAGATAAACCTTGTCTGTTTTAGTGGTGAAATACCACCAGGTGAATTTCCTGTCTAAAAAAGGGAAGGGAAATTTTGATGATAAACAAATGATTTGGAAGTGCATGCATTACTTATAAAAATTTATTTGGGTAACAGAAAGAGTTAAAAACACCAGCTACTCAGCTTATGGTCTAATCAGGAAAATACAATCACCTGGGAGATAAATATTACTGTTTACTATTTATCAGTGTTAATAACTCTCATCCCATGAAGTAAACAATTTCCATTTCCAGTCCAAGAGATTCTCTTAGATTACTGAAAGTAAAAAGCACAATCTGATTTTTCAAAACACACCACAAATGGTCAGAATTAGCGAGGCCAGTATTTACTTAAAGAATTTTCTTCTCTTGTGATAATCCCCATCATTTCTCACCCTATATGACTCTCCTGCATATTTCAATTTGCATGGCATATTTGCTCTGATGATTTTTTAAATTAAATGGCAAAAGAGGAGGATGGGGAAGAGATCCTTTATGTGGGAAGAGAGGTTTAGAATAGATCCAAAAGAAAGCACATTGTAAGACAGATGACAATCATAACTGGGGCACTTCTGTAATCTGATTTTTCAAGTAACATGAATTTAAAATTTAGATTTTTTTTCCCCTTTGATCTAACTAGTCTGTGATGATGGCTTTTTTTTTTTGTTTGTTTTGGGTGATTTGTTTTTGGTTGTCTTGTTAATTTGGGGGGTGTGCATGTTTTGATTTGTTTTTATTTAAGGAATACTTAAAGTACAAGAGCAGTGAGCAAAAATGAGGTGGATGTAAGGAGCACTTGATACCAGGGCTTCAGCATTTCACTGAGGGCAAGCTCTATGGTTTACAGATCAACACCTCTTATCAGTGATGCTTTTCAGGAAGCCTCTTCATGCTGTAAAAATGGTCTAAAATTATCAGGCTTGGCTCTGCGTTTCCTTGAAAGTAAACCAAGATTTTGTACCAAGAGAAGAAATGTTATCCACCTTCTGCTTCCAGGCACTAAATGCCCTGTTTTACTATTCATCTGTGTTTTTTTTACCAGCAGTAAGATTGAAAGGAAAAACGTACAAATTCAAAAATGTATCTGTAGACAGAATGGAGTCATGTACCTATTACATTACAGACTCTGTTGTCTGCTGTGATAACAAATATGTACAGCAGCAAGAAACCCGAGAAACCCTGCAGACCCCCGAGCAGATCACCCTGTGCACGCAATGTCATCGGGCTATTGTTTAAGACCCATTTTAGGGGACGAAAATATTTCTCTGTCAACACTGTGAAGGTAAAGCCAGCTCAAATTATCTGCTGTGTAAGCACCATTCACAGGACTGAAATATGCCCAGGGACTATGAATCTTGCGACAGACCTTTCCTAGCTGCATTATCCAGAGCACACTCCATGTTTTCAGATAGGAAACACATTTATTTCCTCCTTTACGTTGGTTTACCTTGGTCTTCTCCTTTCTACCTCACATTACTGATATCTGCGAGGCAGCTGGCTCAGGTTGGGATGATAAAACGCGGTTTCAGAGCCACACATCCTCACTGTGAAAGGAAAGCAGTTTGCCTGTAGTGCTCACAAGAAATTCAAGTGTGAAGGCTCACCCATGAACATGGTCAAACCACTTTCTGGGAAGCACTGAGGACAGGCATTGTCAGCTGCTGGTTGTAGCTGTCCATTGCAAGGGCTGCCAGAAGAGTGCACCTGACGGGAGGTGCTGATGCCCAACCAGACCTTGTGAGATGCCACGTGTGACACGGTGAGGCTGTGGAGCTTTTTAACAGCACTGGCAACAGTGCTGCACTTTCTCTGGTGCACATCACCACTTCTCCTAAACAGAGGACCAGCAGCAGTGACAAAAAGGAACAGCTCTGAGATACAAGCAGGAACAATTTAAGAGTTTGGTATGCATACAGAGTGGAGAACATCACAAAACCAAATTTACCCCTTTAGAGCCCCCAAATTACATAGAATTGTCTGAAAAATGGTTAAGATGGCTACAGCAAACAACACTCCCACTAAAATGCTTTCAATTTAGAATGTCAAGAATTTTAAAGTTCCAATTTGTCCAGACTTTTCCCTCTCCTAAAATTAATTTTAATATTTAACCTGATGCATTGAAGGCACTTACAACTAAAGCAGCCATCAATAAGTACAGTAATTTTACAACTATAAGGTGCACCTGATTATAAGGCACATTTCCGGGTTGCCGGCAATTTCCTGAACTTTGTCCATATATAAGGCGCACTTTTTTTTTGCAGCAAGGATCCGTGCACAACAAAGTAACGAATTAGTAATGGAATTGCGTGATCGCGGGGTTTACTGGCAGGTGCTCAATTTGCAAACATTTTTGATGGATCAGCGTAACCTTTAAACGCAGCCCCGGGTGCCCTCCCTGTGCCGCGGGCCCCGGCACCCCCACCCGGTGCTGGCTGCCATGGCTCTCGTGGCGCGCGGCTGCCGGCTCTCCCCATGGCTGCCACGGCTGCCAGCTCTCCCCTCAGCTCTTGCCGTGGGTGCTGGCTCTCGTGGCTCACACTTCCGGGTTGGAAAAATTCCGAACTTTGCCCATATATAAGGCGCACTTCCGGGTTTCGATCAAAATTTTAGTCAAAAGGGTGCACCTTATAGTCGTGAAATTACTGTACTTTTAAGTGCTATTTCTCTCTGGAGATTTGCTGGCTTACCTTTGCCATCTCTTCATGCCAGCTGAAAGAGTAGGATCATCCCAAGGAGGACAACAGGCTGGCTTCTGCTTTGGCTGCAGCAGGTGCTCCCCAGTCCTGCCAGCTGTGCACTGCCATAGGCACAGCACATCTCATGAGCGGCAGCAAGAAAAAAAATCTCAAATGAACAGAAAAAATACAAATAGCTGAACAAAGGAGCACTCTGCAGTCAAGCAAAAAGAAACTCAAGTCCTTGTTTCTTTCCTAGAAATATTGTTTGCACCAGTCTAAGATGATAGTAGAGACATTTTCCCAGGGAATAAAATTATCTTGTCTTTCTGAAGATAACAAAAAGAGTATGGAGTTATTGTACCCATTCCAAGAATTTAATCTACTGAATGCACTTGTGCACAAAAGCAACACACTAATATGAAATCAACTTCTCTTTATCCATCTGACTTATTCTTATGAGTCATATTAAAAGAATAGCAAATGTTTTTGAGATTCAAAATCTGAAAAATTTCAAGATATCTCAAAGCACAAACTTTTGAACAGTTCAATGACATACTAAACCAAGCATAGTTCCTTTTATTCCAGTTTAACATCAAATTCCAGACTCTCCTGGCAGATTCTACTTCGAGGATCTTTGCCCTGTTAAGTCTCATTTCTAGTAATCATCTACTGAAAGCTGAATAAATATGCTTTCAGGGCAGCCAATGTGCTTTGAGGGCTTTGGCTGTATCTTGATATGAACGATCCAAATTTTTTTCATTCCTGGTCCTTTTGGTTGTTGTTGTAGTTTTGAGAAAGATTATGTTAATTCCTTGAAAGAATTCCAAGCTTTCTTTTTTTCACTTCAGTAATTATTTCCACATCTTTTAGTGCTTCCAGCTTTGGAAATATTTCCAGGATTCCTCCTGGTGGTCACTCTCCCCATCACATAAAAGGTGGTAAGCATGCCACAATTGTTTTTCAGTAACTGGAAGACCTATAGCTAGCTGTGGAATAAAATTACTCCAAAGAGCCTTGGCTCTGTTTCAGTTTCAAAGTTACTTCTTACTTCCACACAGCATTAATTTGGGGATACAGCAAAAAACACATTTGTCCTAATTTTGAAATCTGACTCAAGGGTTTTAAGTGTTCTTTTCACTCACACTGCAGTAGATCTTTCCACTTTAAGGAAACATTTACGACACATTTTCAACCAATTTGAGGTTTAAAATCTCCTTAAGGTGATGACCTTCAGAATGATCCATTTCCATCACAGCTGAATTTAAAATACTTCTTTGAAAGTACACTCTACATAATTTTCTGTGATGAATGAGACTCGGTTTAGAAAGCCACTCTTTTGGACAGGATGGATTTCCAATGTAACTTTTGAAGCATATCTCAAAAGTTAGAGAGAGGTAGGGAAAATCAAAACAGTAAAGAGATTTTCAGAGTGATGGGCATCGCCTGGCAAAGAGGACTGGCTGGTGACCTGCTCATCACAGCAGGGTTGACTTGGCTGGTTCTCATTCATGGAAGTAGGACAAGGCATTTGAAGGCAGCTTTACTGACAAAGTGAGGTGAATCTCAGTGGGAGGGTCACAAGAATTAGCTCTTCAGCTGGATAAAGCAGCCAATCTCTATTGCTCAGTCCTCGTCTAAAAGTTGTGCCTTAACCCATACAACCACATTGCAGTTTTATTTGCATTTTGACTTGGAAGTCTGAAAGACAGGGTGATCTAGGGCTCTGTGATGCTTTAATTGGTTCACTTGGGAGCCACCCAGATTTGAATTCCTGATTTATGTTAATCACAGGCTGAAAATTCTCTTTCTGCCAGAGAAGTCCTTCTTATTCCGCCCTCACTTAACGTCATAGCAGGGAAACATACATGAATGCAATTAACATTTATGTTCTTGACTTGACTTGGACAGAAAAAAAATAGTCTCTGTCAGCTAGTGTAAAATTTACCACTTCTATTTTTATTTTAAGAAGAATTAAATAGCTCAGGCTTTTGAAAAGTAACAGACAAGGGCTATGTGCCCATCAATTCTACTTTGTAGTCTCAATGCTATGTGTATATATTTGGGTGATTAAAAAAATCAGCAGGCAAAACCAAAGGGTTTTCAAAAATGCAGATCAACTTCCCCATTCCTGGGTTTATAATTCCCTGACTCTTCAAGAAGTTGGAAGGAACTAATTTTCATCCTGTGGAAAAGCAAGACTCAGCCAACTCTGCTGCATGTTCTGGAAGTTCATGGGGAAACTTTGGAAGGGGAATTGTCTGCCTACATCAGCACGTGGCTGGGAGTCATGGAAGTGGATTGTCAGAGTGGAAGAGCTGAGGACCAAAGGACCACGCTTTGTGAGCTTTACCTCACACAAGTCTCTACTCTGCAGCCATGCGCTAAATGTCCCACTCAGTTTCCTTGGAAAAGGACCAAATTCGTGTGCTTCAAGACCACCTTGGACAAAGCCAAAGCACAACCAAGCAGGATGCTTGGATGAAACACTTCAAGCACACACTCCTGGGCCAAACAATATCCATGGAGACAAATGGACAGTGACCAGACAAAGCCAATGAGTGGCATCTCCTTCTGCCCCAGGAAACATGACAGAACAAAGTGCTACCTCTCCTCAGCCCTACTGCAACCTCCTGCCTTGTGCAGCTGAAGAAGGCTGTCACACCTTTCTCTGCCCTTCATTCTTCTGTACTTGCACCAGCTGGCTTAAAAAGAGGCAGTACGGTTCAGTATATGAAAGAACCAGTCATTCACAAAGATCACGGTCATTAAATTCTGGTAACTTGCACTGGACATGGCTGAAACAGGACTGGTAGATTTAGAACAGTGTGAAAGAGGTGTGTGTGAGCCTCCAGCCCAAGCAATAGAGTGCCCCATTGATGAGAGAGACCTTCTGGTGTCAGCTGGGGTTGTCCCATAGCAAGTCCAGCATCTCCGCCACCAGCACTCACTCTGCCACCCCCACAGCCCTTGTAACATGAGCAGCAGCTCATCATGATTTCCTCACCATTTATGCTGCCCCATGAAATGTTATAATTACCCTGATGCAGTACAATGCAGAGAAGAACCAGAGGACTGACTCATTGGATCACTCATCTGACAAATGGAGATGAGGAACCTGCTCCTATTTGGAGAGCCATGGAGATTTGGCCACTTTAGGGGAAGCCCCAAGCCAAGCTGATTTTTCCTGCAGTGGGAAACAGAGCTATTGCAATATGGGAAGGACAGCAATTCCTGAAGCAAGAGGAGAAGCGCTGCAATAAAGTCTGTTCAGACCAGACATCTTCATCTCATGTGCTTCCTCATCTCCAGCAAAATAGCTGCATATATAACCTCCAGCATAATAGCCTCTCTGCCCCAATATTCTGAGTGAATGAATGAATGAATACACAACTCTCTAGCTTGTTTATCCTTCAGCTGCTTGAGTTGCATTCTCCTGTCAACTGCAGTCCACCTAAAGCAGTGCTTTTTTATCAGCCCTTCTTCCTCCTGTCCAGTTTCTCTCCCAAAAAGACTGCTCCAGTTTTGCCAATATTATATTTTGGGTTTATCTGTGTCTTTTATGTAACAAATATTTATCTGTCTCTTGTGTCTTAAGGAAGTAAGAGAGGGAGATTGAGCTTTAAAAGTAGATTTTTTTTTTTAAATCTCCTGTTTTGTGTGTCATTCATTTGAGATGCTGAAGACCAATTTTCCCTTAATAAGGTCTCAGAGACCTGTAGAACCTGGACAGGACAGATGAAGTGGAATTGCTTCTTTTTGAATAAACCATAGGCATAGTGCAAAGTGCTCTGAGAGTATTTCATTCAGCACTTATTTATTGTTCATAATTCACCTCCTTCTGACAGAGAAGGGCATGATAGAGCTAATTTAATATTTCCATGGTCAGATTCCATTCATATTTGAGTGAAATATCAGTAAATAAAACTGAAGCACCATTTATTAGGCTCCTGAAATTGTCACAGGTTAGGTTATCAAACACTGTGAGCCGACAGCATGAAAATTAACTTACTATCCTGCTTGCCAGACAGTGCCCAAAGAATCACTCAATCTCGGTGACAAATTCTTTTGAGAAGATCTGAGTTCTTCCAAAAATATGGTCCAAATAAAAACTCCAGCTGAGATAAATGAGAAGTGTGTTAATACGGCAATTTATACATAATTGTTTAATGGAGCCAAGCAAAGCTCTTTGGTTGGGGTGGAGAGAGAAGAAAGTGAGTATGATGTATGTGAATCATGTGAATTTGTGCCAGATTGCTCCAGCCACAAGAGATTAAAACCCAAAGGACAATGTTCCATCTCAGGACTTTTCAACTGAAACAGAGTTGGGTTTTTTTCCCCCAGAGACTTATCTATTTCAATCAGCATCTAATGACTGGCCATTGCCAAGTCCTGGTTCTGCTGGAAGAAGCCTGGAGGTACCAAGAACATTGGCTTGGGTTGCTGTTTGAAAGTCCTGCAGCCTTGCCTTTCAGCAAGGATCTTTTACTGAGATCCAGAAACTTGAAAGATCTAAATAAGGATGTTACAGAAAGGTTAGGAAAAATAAAGATTCCTTCAGCCACTGCTAGATTCAAGGTAGATCTGAACTAATGCTGAGCTTCAGAAACATTGAAAGAAATATTCCTTCTCTTTTCCACCAATACATACATTTCTTTAGCTTACTGCAATGTAAAAAAGGGAAAATATGGGAATTGCATAAAAGAAAGCTTGATCTTACAGTATTTCCAGATGCCTTTGGCAGCTTAAAGAATATTGTGTAGTTTGCTGAACTACTAGTTGTACATGCAGCCTGACCCTTTGAAGTGCACAGATCTTAAGTTCAAAGTGAGTCAGAGTTTAATAAAGTGATTTACTTAAATTGTCCACATTTTGAATTCTCAAGGGCCAAATGCCCCATTTAATTTGAATGCCACTAACGAGCAGCAATACACTGAAAGTCTGGAAGAAACCAGAAATCTACTAAGGCTGAAAAGCAAGGACTTACATAACCCAAGAAGAACTACATCAATATTTTCTACTTATAACCCACTACAAAATAAAGGGATTTTGCAGACAAGGTAATTAACGTAAAGAAATGTAAGAGGGATAGAAAATATCAGAACATGTCAACGGGTGTTTTAAGCTAAACTTATGCTTCTGGGCTATGATTTATTCTAGTGGATGTGCCACTTGTTGGACTGTTGTAGCCCACCCACAATCAGTGTTATTTGCCAAATCAAGTCATGCAAAGACCAGGCAGGGAAGGATCACTCACTGTAATATACAGTACATCTATCAAAAGAGTTCTTTTCATAGACTTGGTCTCTAATCAAGCAGCAAATCATTCTCCAGTTTTGTTATCAAGGACCATTACTTTTAGGAAGTGCCTAATCTGAAAAAAATGCATCTGTTTGAAACTACAGGGCATCTGGTAAGATATACTGAAGACAGAGGAAATGAAATATGTGCCACACAATTTACCCTCCCGGCAGCATTTTATGAAGAGCTTATTTGCGGAGAGAGAGGTGAGTTGCTGGCAAGACAGGAGTTTTAGCTTTCTATTTGTCTCGTTTGCTGAGTTATTGCAAAGGTCACTCCCAAGCTTCAATTGCCTAAGTGCCACTTTTGATGGGGGAATTTTCAGATTATATCCCAGGTGCCTCAAATATTTGCAAAAGGCTTCAGGGTACCTGTGCCTTTTTTAATTTAAGTGCCCAGATAAAATTACTGTTACGTCTGCATGTTAAAGCATTTTTCCATCAAAGTCAGAGTAAAAGTCTGTAAAGCATAAATGTTGTCACATCCAAAAAATTGTTCTGCAGGTAAAACATCCATACCAGGGCATGCTGTGTCACCTGAATGTGCTTCCTGGGCCATTTACTACATCCTTGTGGTCTGCCAAACATCACTTGGGAAATCCCAGGGGATTCTATACATGTACAATGTAGAGGAACAAGCAGAAAAACCAAGGTTGACTCCCAAACCAAGTTTGTCCTTTCTTTCTCATAATACAGGCAATGCAGACCTAATAATCAGAACAAATGCATTGTGAAGAGAGAGGGCTAAAACCCTCTATCAGCTTTTAGAAACCAACAGTGATGGTGGAACAGGCTTGCACCATGTAAAGAATTACTGTTTTTGTCTTCTGTGAGTTTGCTCTCAGATCTGTCTTCAGAAAGGACAGATTTTCTCAGTGGTCAAAACAGGCCAAGGTGCCCCCATCCCCATACCACAGGTCAACTTCCTGATGCCTTCTGTAATACAAAAAAAAAGATGAATAGCCATAATAGGCCTGATAAAATTTCATGCTGGGATGGTTGAATTCTGCTCAACATTGTTCACCATAATACTTTGCTCCAGGAATGATCCCACTGAAATTCATGGGGGACAATTATTTTTTGACCAAGGAAAAAACAAGACAAAAACAAGCATTAAATAGATGTAAGCAGCATACTGCCTTCTTGTACATATCTTCTCTTCCTTATCACTGCAGAGTTCTTCCAGATTTTTAGGGAAAATATTTCATTTAAAATTGTTCTTAATTTGTTCCTTTGCCTTCACAAAGGAAGAAATTCAGTTGCTGCTTAATGAATCCTACTAGCAGCTATTTTTTGTTGTCCACGATGCATAGACTATACAGAATTACTTTGTAATGGCCATTCCAAATGTGATCTAGATAATGAAACACATTAGATCAATGTGTCTTAGTGCATCCCCTCTACTGCCAGCCACTCACTCTGCCTGTGTGTGTCTGCTGATTCCTGACAGGGCAAGTAAATGCTTGTACTAAGTCACCCCCAGGTGAGTACATACATCCAGTAATGCCCAGAGGAAGCCAGTTTTGGATTTAGCTCTAAGTACAGATAATCAACAAAGCATATTTTTTCTTTTTCACGTATTTGTTTCAATTACAGCTTATTGAATTCTCTGCAGCCACAGAGAGGGCTCAAGCAATCATCAGTGCTACTCAGAAGGTAATTCAGGATGCTGTCTGGAATATTTGTCCTTTTTAATCATCTGCCACACATTGCTCTTTTAAGATGTTGTCACTCAGACACTGAAGAACAAAAAGGAACATAAAAATGAAAGGGTGTCTGTTTGAATGTGGCAATTCCCTGCATAAAAATGAGTCCCATTAACAGGAAAGTCCAACCTATCTCCAGGCAATATTTCAAATCCTTGTCTGCCTGTAACCTCAGAGGAATTTAATTCCTTTATATTATTCAAATTATACACTAGAGGTAGAAATTATGAGATACTGGTCATTTTAAATGCTTTCTTTAAAATATATAATTAAAAGAGCTAGCAGACCTACTAACAGCAATTTTATCATGGCAGTCTAAAAAAAATATCTGAATTTATGGCATTTAAAAAGTATCATTTTCTCCTACAGCCTTTAGTCAGTAAACCACGATTTAAACAATCTCCCTAGCAGTCTCATTCACTAATATCTGAGCATGTAAAAACAGCAAATGAAATGGCAGTGGACCAGGTAAAAAGGAGCCCTAAAAGAAGATATACAGTGCTCACATGCTCCTTAGTTCAAAAATTAAACTGTGCTCAATGTTTTCCCTCATCCTAAAGAAGTTCACTTCATGGTTACTATCTGGTCTGGAAAGTCCTGGGGGACTATTTGGGCCAGACTTTTATCTCAGTTCCCTAATTGTAAATCTAAAGAAGCTCGCTGATCTCCAAGGTATTATTCCAGTTTATGGGTTAAGAGAAGTTCTGCCAGACCAGTGCACGTTTAAAGGAACAAAAACACCCCTTCTAAATTCAGCAGTTGTTCAAACAAATGAGCTGAAAATTAACTGCCTTGTTAGGGACTGTCACAAAAAGGGTAGGACCACAATTGATAACATCCCATTGAAGACAGGCTGAATGAATTGGGGTTGTTCTTGCTGGGGAAAAAAGGCTCCACAGGCACCTTTTAACATCTTCCAGTACCTACAAGGGGGGCTACAGAAATCTGGAGAGGAGCTCCTCCCAAGGTCATGTTGTGACAGAACAAGGGGGAAATGGCTTTAAACTGAAAGAGGGCAGGTTTAGAATAGATATCAAGAAGAAATCTTTCACTGTGAGGGTGGTGAGGCACTGGAACAGGTTGCTCAGAGAAGCTGTGGATGCCCCAACTTTCTCAGGGTTCAAGGCCAGACTGGATGAGGCTCTGAGCAACCTGGTCTGTTGGAAATTCCCTGCCTGTGGCAGGGGAGCTGGAATTAGATGGTCTTCTAAGTCCCTTCCAACTCAAACTATTGTTTCATTCTGTGATTCTATGCCTAATAGCTACATATTTGCTGCACCACTACATTATTTATTTATTTTTTTATCTCTGTAGGAAGTGCTTATTTCTAAAGTCTTGTGCAAATCACTTCTGAAATCCAGGGCATGTTCAGCAATGAATTAACCATGCACCATTATAAAACTTGAATGCCATTAATGCTAACATTTAAAAATTTCTTTCTTCTTGAAACAGCAGGGAAAAATGTGTCCTGAAGTGGTGGTATATAATAACTATGTACAAACTTAGTTCAAAAGGATTTTAAAAAGAAGAAAACCCATCACAATCAAGGAGGCTTTTTTTGCCTGCTTATAGATATGTGCATAAAAAAATACATTCTTCTCTTAGAGTGAGGCTGTGAAATTCTAGCAAGTACATGTGGGATCAAATATGTAGTTTGTAAATTTATTCGTGGCATACTTCAGCAAAAGGCTATATTCAGGGGGGAAATTGGGCCTAACTTCCAGAATGAAAAGAGACTGGGGGTTAAATTGCTCCAAAGCAGAACATGTGTTTGAAAATCAGATGACCCCAGTTCACATCTCCCCTATCTCTGGATAGCTCTGAGCACGCAGGAGGTGGATGCTATTTATTTATTTGCTTATGTACTGGAACGGTTCCACTTTTCTATAAAGCACATGCTCACTGGAGCAGGAATCCACATTGCTCCCTTCCCAGCTCTACTACTGGCAGGACAAATATTCTTTCTGCTCTGCTGAGTATATTTAGTGCTTCATAAAAAAGCACCTTCAGAACTAATGGCTGAAAGCAACCATGCTGATGCTTAAGGCATAGTCCTAGCTGGGGTTTAAACTTGCCTTGAACTGAGCAGACATGGACATCTTCCTGTTCCTGCTGTCATGGTCATTGGCTTCTACACACTGGGTTGGCAAACAGTGCTTAAGTCCCATAAATCACCCATTCTCAGGAAGAAAAATCCAAACATGAACTATTCCAAATATTTCCCCAACCCATTTCCCCCCCGCCAGTTTTCACCCTGGTTTTCCAAGATTGTGTGATGCTACAAATTACAGTAATTTCA
>VRYO01002772.1:65499532-65539378 GCA_009812075.1 Sialia sialis | reverse complement strand
CTTATAATTGTGAAATTACTGTACCTGTTTCTCCAGCTGCTCTAGGGACTTGGAGCCTGCTGGGAACTTTCAGCCAAACCTGAGGCAGCAGAACTGAGTTCCAAGGTAACGTGATGGCCATGCAGAGGAGATGGTGGTAAATCCACACCAACCAGGAGAGGAAGCAAAAGAGAGCAGCAGTCTTTCTGAGTTCTTGCCGAGTGGAAAAGCTTCACTTGGACCATGTATTTCTAAACAACAGAGCAACCCCATGGGGGAACAACTTTGGCTGAAGAGCCTACTAAGGGATGCACACACACATCACAGCTGCAGCTTAATTCAGTTAAAAGTCAATCAAGCAAGAGACAGGCATCCATGGGAAAGCAGGCACTGTCAGTTTGGCTGCTCACGGAGAGATTTGCTTATTAGCTGAGACAGCACCTCTCTCCATGCTACGCCAAGGGAAAAATTAATCCAACTTGAAAAAGAATATGAGGGCACCTAGGGTTAGCAGGAGAGCATAACCTGAGAAGCAAATATAATGAGTAGAAGACTACAAATTTAGTATGTCTTTTCCACGATTAAAACGAAAATGAAACAATCATGGAAAGAGTTGACTTCACAAGCCAAAAATTGAACTCTAGTTCACTGTGCCAGAAAAAAATAAATATAAGGTATCTGCACCTTCCTTTTCCATGCAAAAATGTATTTTTTCTGTTTGCAGGGTTCTAAATACCATCTGATTTCTGAAAAATAACACTATTAAAAGCTTAATTTAATGTCTCAGTGATTAAGTTATGAGACTTTATCTGCCAATACTCTATATGATATTAAAGGCCTCTTTAGGATTTCTTAAAAATAAAAATAAAGCATTTTCTGTTCTGCTTCTAATCTGATGCACAGGCAATTGCAGGAGTTATGTGAACTGGATTTTAATTGCTTGCTTTAAAAATATTTGTATGTTGATTTATGTTTAAAATACTGTATTTTTTCCCCTGGGAAATCTATACTCCATCATCTCATTTTCTCTAACCTTCCTCTGTTCTAAGATTCAAAGACACACCATGCTTCTGGTGAAGCTTCTGGTGAAATTAACTGAAGTTAACTTCAGTTCTTTATATTTTCAAACTTCTTAGCAGAAGACCTCTAAAAATTTGCAAAGAATAGCAATCTGATCCTTTCAGATTAAAAATTGATAGAAGACTCTCTGCACAAATATGCATCCAGGAAGGTATTTTAAGAGGGTAAAATCTACCCTCAAAATCAATGGGGGAGATGACTTCAAGCACTAGATAAAGAAATTAGCACAACTGTGAGAGACATGGGAGATCTGTTTCCAGAAATTATTCACAACTTTATTAAAGTCTTAAAGTCTCAACAAACATTATGAGGGGAACCTAAATATCCACAGCAATACTTTCTGCATAGGTAATACAGTGTTCCCTGATAACTGTGTTATTCAATGCCACCATAAACAAGCCTCTTTCTTTCCCCAGCTCTGGTCTCTAAGAGTGCAGCAAAAGCTCAGCATAAAACAATGTTGTTTTCCCTGGAGCCCACTGTATGCCTAGCACTCTCTAACTCCTCCAACTCACCAAAGTTTCTAATTTAGAAATTACAGAGGTTTAGCCTGAGAAACTCAGATATTCAGCTATACAGTGTTGAGGGAAATCTCCTTTCCTCTTGGCAAAATATGACTTGCATATATGCAAGCACGTAGCACAATATGAATTTCTCATACTTCAGGAATTTGAAATCATCAAGAACAAGCTGCACTTCGGGTTGTGACAGAAAAGCTCATGCACAAATTCATGTCTAGCTGAGACACTAGTTTGGTTTTCACATTGCTAAGCTTAAAAACCCTGAAAATGGAAAAGAAAAAATAAAAGAGGCCAGAATGATAGAAACATTTTGTGAGGTAAAAACCTGAAAGCAAGTTTTTTAAAATAAAGCCTTTTTTACTCCTAGCATTACAATCCACAGCTGATGAAGCTGGAATGACTCTGAACGAAGGTCTCACATTCCTCTCACAGTTATGAATGGATAAGTCTCAAGTACTGCCTTGGGCTCTACTTGGATGGAGCACCAAAAGGGTAAATGTTTATTTAAGTCTATGTCAAACACTTTGAATTTTTTCAGTGTACAGAGCTGAGCTAGAATGTCATGAGTCAGTGAACACTGGGACATTATGGTATTTCCTCTCTGCTGTAAAGGTATTTCATTTTAGAAACATGGGTTTGGTTCTGATTAAATTTGGGCACAAATTCAGGCCAGTGCTTTACTTATGAATATGGACATTTCCATTCCCTGAAATTAATTCCTGAATCTTTAAAAAAACACCTTTCACCAGATTGCTCAGAGCCCCATCCAGCCTGGCCTTGAACACTTCCAAGGATGGGGCATCCACAATTTCCCTGGGCACCCTGCGCCAGTGCCTCACCACCCTCAGAGTAAAGAATTTCTTCCTAATATCTAATCTAAACCCACCCTCTTTCAATTTAAAGCCATGACTCCCTTGTCCTGTCACTACACGCCTCTGTTAAAAGCTCTTCTCAAGCTTTCCTGTGGGCTCCCTTCAGGTACAGGAAGGTGCTGTAAGGTGTCCACGGAGCCTTCTCCAGTCTGAACACCCTCAACTCCCTCCACCTGTCCTGATAGGTGTTCCATCCTTCTGATCACCTTCATGGCCCTCCTCTGGACTCACTTTATCAGGTCCATGTCCATATCCTCTTGTCAGGGCTGCATGCAGCGCTCCTCCAGGTGTGGTCTCACCAGAGTGGAGTAGAGGGGGAGAATCACTCCCCTTGTTCTGGTCATGCTATGTCTCCCACTGTTGTAGACAGGCACAGTCCCCTTCCTCCTCATCTGCTCCACCTTTCCTTTAACCCTTGCTTTCTCTTTAAGGAACTGAGATCTTCAATCCCAGTGGAAAACTTCTGGCTTTGCTTTGTGTGAGTGGTGCAGATGAGTGCACTGGCTCAGCTGTGTCATGCAACCACAACCCAAAAGTGAGCAGCAAAGCCAGCCTGGTGTCAGCAGAGCAAAAGGTCCAGCTGGAGGTACAGTGACACTCTTAGGTGATAGCTCACCATGTCAACAGTGCTGCAAAGCCCTCTATCCTTCCTGGGAGCAGGTGAAGACAGCTCCTGAGCACCAGGAGATTCAGGGGAAAGGTGAGGGACAAAAAGAGGAATGAACGCTAGGTTTACTGTCTTCTTCCCATGGGGAAACCTACCAGCCTAGACAACATGACCAAGCAAAGAGCCATATGATAGAGGGCAAGAAATGAACATTCAGTGTAAGACCTCCAGGAAAGGTAAATAAAGATCTGTCAACTAAAATTCTAAATAAAATCCCAGGCACCTTCTCAAAAAACCCAGAAGGGTGACCAGATGCAGATGACCACAAAAAAGGATAAGGCTAAGACAAGCCTGGACATCATAACTTTCTATTCATACTCCCAACTGGATCCCTTTTGTTTATCCTGTAGGACAGAGGCTGATTGTGTCCACTCTCCAAATCCCTCAGAAGCTGCATTAATTCATGTTAAGCAGCACTAGTAGTGCCGAGCTCCCAGTGTGTTTGCAGTGACAACAACAAAACACTCCAACATAAACAAACACTGAGAGCAAGGGGAAAGGAGAGACACTGATTGTTTCTCAGAGGTTCTTTTCTCAATCCATGAAGACAAGACGAGCAGTTGTGCCATGTGTGTCAGCTCAGAGTGCACTCCCTGGGAATGGCCTCTCAGTGATATTAAATGATTCGATAATTTTAGTTTTCACATTCCCACTTTTAACAAGGGGTCATAAAATCCCTCACAGCCTTATTAAAATTATTTTGCTACAATGCAATTTACCAGCAATTCAATGAGCTTTTCGTGAGCCAGGATAGCATTGACACAAACAAAAACAAAGCCATTTGCCAGTCTGAATAATTTTCTTTATGCCCTTGGTAAGTCCATGGCAAGTTCATCAATGTATCCAATGACAAAGTTTAGAGGCAAAAGTGGCATATCACAAGCTTTGCATGCAGAAGTGCCAGTCACTTTTACAATGCCACCATCTGTTTTGCCATGTACAGGCATTACAGCTTCCAGAAGCCCAGTAAAGCACTAAGCCACTAAACTTCCTTATAGCTTTGGACCATCTGTTTCTTCATCCCAGAGGTTTCTCTACATACCTACCTACCTACCTTATATAATGTTTACCTAAGATAAAGACCAGAAAAAAACCCAACAAAACCTCCTGAGAAAGGACTGGGCACCTTCCAGCACATACTGGCTCAATGGTAGAGTTACAACCACCTAAGAAATTATCTTGGAAAAACTGTTTAAATCCCACATTTTCACAACTACACGTAAGGGTAATGTGACATGTGATGCTTCCAGGAATGCATGCAAAGGCTCAAAACAGAATTATAATGAATTCCCAGGGAATTTATCAACAACGACTTTTTCACTTATTCATTCCTTTAGCTACAATCTATCTTAAAGGATAGCATAAGAATGTGTAGAGCCCATGGCGTCTAGAGAGAAACCAGATCTTTGTTTGTATGCTTTCTAGTATAATTTAGATCCCTAGAGATAAATATCTTTTGGATTATCCCTTTTTATGCCTGAGTTCACTGAGAAAATATTCTGTCAATCAACATGGATCCTGCTTCCTCTTTGTCGTATGCCAGTTTTCCTCCACAGTGCCAAATCCAGAACTGACAACTTACAGCAGGCAGAACAGATGGAAACACAACTGCCCTGAGCTACGGAGATGCTGCAAACTACTTTTAACAAACACCAAAAAAATTATGAATGGTTTATAAGCAGCCTCATTTAAAAGGTCAAGGAGTTACCACAGCATCTTCCAACCATACAATCCATGCTTGCAGTTAAGAGGGTACCTTCAAGGGCAGCTCAGTTTAACTCGAATTTAAATACAACAGAAGAGCTGGTTATCAGCACCCTGCTGAGTGCCCAGAAGTGCTGCACACAAAAAACCTTGCAGGATCTTGGGACTCTGTGTGCATCAGTCACACAACCTCACTCCTGGTCTGCAGCACCAGCACCACTCTGTCCCACTTTCCTGCTTACAGAGGAGCCTGGACTTTTTTGAGTCCCTTGTGAAATTCTCATGACACCTTGGCTGGAGGGGCAGAGGCCCCAAGGACAATGTTAGACAATGCCCATCTCAAGAATAACCCAGTTTTGCTCCAGCAGACATCAGCCCTGAAACAGCTGACACAAACGTTGACCCTGGGCATGCACTGGTTTAGTTTTCAAGCTTTCAATATTGTATACATAAGTTGGTATGACACATTTTTATTTCCAGTACTTGTTTTTTAATGTCATCTTAGACTCCTGAAACTACAGTTTCCCCACTTCATAAACTGTGTAACCTGAAAATAAGAATCATTTGCTACCAACACACAAATCAAACAGTTGGGAAGGAGAAAACAGAGAAATAAAAAACACATGAAGTATATTCCTGAGAACAAAAACCAGGCAAGCGATGGTGTAAGTAAGATGAGAGCAAGAAAAGATCTCACTACTCTTTGGAAGTAAGATTTTCAGTGTACCACCTGAAGATATTCACATAAATACTCCATGTAAATCAGACTAGAGAAAATGGTGCCCCTGTCTAGGCAGCCAGTGTATCAAGAAATACTTAGGACTTAATGGTGAAATTTGAAAGCTTCTCCAAATTTCTCATCAGTATGGCACAGAGGTAATTAAAACTGGTGAGAGTTCTTATATATGCTTATTGGCTTCCAGCTTCCAAATACTTTTTTGCTTTATATTGCTAGGCCATTTCTTTTTCTTGTGCTGGAGATATATCAAGTCCTTTAAAAAGGAAAGGCGAAGAAAGCCAATACAATCCCCCAGATAAGTTGTTTAACATATGCTTTGCTTAATTGATTGAAAAATCCTAGTAATTTCTTGACTTAGACAACATAACTTCCCTAATGTCTGTACTGTTTATTATACAGTGAGACAGAAGAAGGGATAGGTGCCATTGGAGAGCACACTACCTTTGGTGTAGTGCTGGCTGCAGAAGCTCACTCTGCTGACCCACAACCTCACTCTGCTGACCCACAGCATCACTCTGCTGACCCCCAGCCGACACTGCCCCCTTGCACTGCCAATTGCTGCCCCTCCAGGTTTTGCAGTGCTGCCAAACTGCACGGATCACCCAAGAGATCGAACCTGAAAACTGTCATCTCAAAGTACACCACAAAAATGGCAGCTGCAGAGGATTGCAGCCATCCTTTTGCACACCAGATCCCTCCTGGGAATGGTCCTCCAGGCTGAGCAGATGACCAGGCCCAGGAGGCTGGTGCCAGCTGGGCAGACCTGGTGCACCTGGCCAGGTTCATGCTCACCAAAAGCCATCTGTGTCTGTGCTGCTGCCAAAGGAGATGGTCTCCACCTTCCTGATGGAAGGTCTTTTTTCCTCCAGCCTTGTCTCTTTCATACACACACACAAAACACACTCACACGCAGAGAATATTCTGAGTTGGAAGGGACCCACAAAGATCACCAAGTCCAACACTTGAGTGAATGTCTCGTAAGAGGAAACACAGGCAATCAGCCCATTTGAGGCTTTAGGTGGACTGATTTTCCTCATTTCAGTTTTGCTTTGTTGCAATGATTAACTTGATCATCACAAGGATGCCTGAGTGCAAGTGCCTCACAGGGATGTAACCCAGTTATCAGGTGCTTATTGTAAGAAGAAGCAGCATTGTAAGAACAAGTAGCAAAGCATTATTCGCTGCTGCAAACAAGAAACTTTCCTCTAGACACATCAGAAAAGTGTTTCCATCTGCAAATGTGTTAGCTAACTTGTTTTAACTAATGTGATTTTAAGGCTGACTTAACATTGAATGCGGACAAGCCACAGGCTTCCCCAGTGATCTAACCACAGCCAACCTATATGTTTTTAAATAAAGCTTGCCCTCACTTGTATCCTACACTCCCAGAGTTTTCCTGATTGACACATTTAACTGATGGTTTCAGCATACAAACGCAGTGATCATGTTAGGAGGATGTACACAGGATTCACTGGTGTGCAGCTATCCTGAGACCCAGGTTTGCTGGTGGGCTCAGCCTGCAGAGCTGCAGAAAGTAGCTGCTGCAGACACCACAGGGGAAGAACACCCTGCAGTCTCTACAGAGGCCAAATACAATTAAATACATTTAGCTCAAACGCCATCTTCCAAACGGTGCAGAAATCTAATATGGGTCTAATCCTGTGCACCCACAGAATGGTCTCTAGTGAGAGGCTCCCAAATACTTCGTGGATTTTACACCATATGTCTCACAGAGAGTAGAGGCATAATTATATGGGAACATGATAGAACTTTTCAAGCATCTGGAACTGGGCGTGTGGGAAAGTGGGGAAAACCTCTGTGTGTGCCCCTTTCCTGTTCCTCATTCCTTCAGTCTGCCCTATCTTCCTGCTTTGACCCCCTCATGCAGTATCACTTCTGGAGGGGAACAGGAGCTGAATTACTGGAAGTTGCGTTCCTATTCCCTGAGTATAGCTTCTAAAATTTCTTCAGAAGTTCAAGCTGCCTCAGCACTCTGCCAGAGTCATCACTTAAAGGCAGGTCTCTCCACAACTCCTCTTGCAAACCTTTCGTTTTTTTCCCCAAGAGAATGAAAGACCTCATTTCAAAATGTCAACTGCTGAGCAAAGGCAAGATTTTATCTCATTTTTGACATACATTATTTGCTAAGCAAGGTAAAAATTGGTGAGTTTTTTCTTTACCAGGTGACCCTTTAGAACCTATTCCATCAGTCACTGGAGTTCCTCCCACTCTCTGAGGCATCCTAATGTACCCACTGACATTTGGGCACGCTTTGCCTTTGGCTTTGAGGGCTAAGATTTGAGCATTGGGGCTAAGCCTTGGACACTTTTGCTATACCAGGCCCTCTGAGCGACACCTCAAAACTTCCAGGCTGCCACCTGAGAACTGATGCTCTGGGTTTAGTTAGTGAGACATCTCCAAAGCCAGGGGAGCAAGACACATCTGCCACAGAGCTGAGACCTTGAGTTTCTGCATTTCTTACACTGTTGCAGCAGGCAACATCTTCGGTAGTGTGAAAAAAAACCAAGAAAGGCTAAAACTCAGGGTTCTGCACTCTATGGTAAGCAGCTCCACACAGGGAATATGCATCAGGCAGTACATCCCTATGTAGGAGACCTCAGCCCTGTTTTCCCACTGGCAGCAGGAAATCCATACCTAATTTCAGAAGTGAGACCTGAGTCTGTTACCTTGAGCAGGCTGCAGACACAAAGGTCTGTCACCTAAGAGCAAGGAGACGTGCATTTTAATCTTCAGAATTTAAGCAGGTTTGTCTTTTTCACAACAGACAAATGTTGCCTGACAAATCTAGTAATGAAACTTTCATAAATTCTAACGTGTTCTTCTGTAAAGCACAGCTGAGAGGCTGCAGAGAAAGGCGAAATGAGCTCCAGCCCCCATTCATGCTGCATGATAACACTCTCTGTGAATAAAGTGTCTTTATCACCCTTCTCATCCTCCATGAAAATGAAACCCTGTGACCTACTAATCCAGCTGATCATAGCTTTACATTTCTAAGGGAAAACGAAAAGATAAAGCAAGCCATCAATATGAAACTTTGGATCAGCTGCATATGCTTTAATTTCAAAGAAAGCATTTGTATGCCTGTCTTCCACAGATGTGATATGGAACCCAGAGACTGTTTAATACAGCTACTAACCACTGGTTTATTTTCGCCACCCTCATATAAGACTCAATTTGCACTCGATAGCAAGGTGTGACATGGGAAGTTTACACCCACATTTGAAAGATTTCATAGTCCACAGTAGGACCAAGAGGCATGCCAAGCCCAGAAGGCTTTCTTCCAGGTATCTACTTCCCATCCCTTTGCCATCCCTTCCCCCAGCTCGGACCTTGTCCATCAGTGGAGAGGAGTTATTTTGTACCTTGCTTTTTTTTTCTCTCCACTAATGGGATGAGCAAATTATGACTGCATTTTGATGTCACTTGTAAAGTCCAAGAACAGTGTGCATTGACACTTGTAGCTGCTTTCTATATTGGGCTCACTTTTGATACTGTAAAGCCAGAATTCCCAGGGTATTAAAGCAGCCAGAAGTGAAAACAAAAAAACGAAAGTCATGGCTGCAGCGCAATTTATCAGAAACCACAGAATCACATGCTTCATACTGAGGTTTACTCCTCAGTACAGAGAATGATGTGGCAGACATATACAAAGGAACTCCTTCAAACTGTCCCCAAAAGAGTAGGATTACATTCATCAAGAACATGTTAGATTTGGCACAGACACTCTTCTTGTGTAATCATTTTAGCAAAGAGAAAAGGTGCTCCAATTACAGTAATACTATCTTGCACTCTCTGTAGATTCTACTTCTTTAATTGCAGTAGGTATTAAATCTGCCCTCCAACCATAACCTAAAGTTTCCACATAATTAAGCACTCCACTTATGCTATGAACAAATAACATTTCCTCTTTCTGTATATGATTATG
This sequence comes from Sialia sialis, assembly GCA_009812075.1. Taxonomy (NCBI): domain Eukaryota; kingdom Metazoa; phylum Chordata; class Aves; order Passeriformes; family Turdidae; genus Sialia; species Sialia sialis. The sequence goes on along the minus strand of VRYO01002772.1, from coordinate 65,529,870 downwards.
TATGTACAAACAAAACCAGCGTGTATTATGTTTACAGTGCCTCTTCTACCCCTCCTGAAAATATTCTTTGCTACTTATAAATTTTGAATGTGTGTATGTTCTCCCAATCATTTTCTGAATACGCTTCACAAAAAAAGTTGAAGCCTATCAGCAAAAAAAAAAAATAAAAAAGTGAGAAGGATCCCCAAGGAAAAATCAACAGCAAAAGGGGTGTAGTGCATCACTCTTCCTATCCCTTAGAGCCCCTTTCAGGTTTTCTGTGACACTGAACACAGTGCCATCCCTCTGAGCTGGAGCTCAAAGATAGTTCAAAGGTTAGGACATCCCATTTAACTCCCACACAAAGGCTTCAAGATAAAACCTTGATTATTTATAGCATAAATCAACACACTGTCCAAAAAGAGCTAGGCACCCAAGCCACCCTTATCAATAGGTTGTTGTTTTGCCTTATGCCAGGTTTATCTTTTCTGCAATAATAATTTAAATTGAGGGCAAGTCATGCATATATATTTGCAATTTATATGCTCAGTGTTTACCAGTCCCTTTGGTGAAACTGTGGTGCAAGAACTGCAGCAAAGCAGGATCAAATCAAAGGACATACACAGTGAAACTGCAAAAAAAGCTGCAAAGAAATACTCTCAGAGGCAGATTTTTAAAATACTCCGTTATCAGTAAATGGATTAAGTTTTATGTGACATGTCCCATCATTTCAATTATTTATTTCACCCATTTTTGTAATTTAAGTCTTTTACAATGAGTTAAGGTATCTTAATCTACATTTTAACAGCAAATCTATATTTTTATGAAGAAAGGCACATATTTGTCATTTTTATTAATGTCTGTAACAGACCCTATTCAGGTTTTTAAATATCTGAGAGAGGAACCTGGTGCTGTTAAAGGGCTGGCTGGACAACATGATGCAGTGCTTAAGCTGCGCATAGTTTTTAACTGTAAGCTATTTATTGAAATAAAATGAAGACTCATCATCACATAAATATTTCATGAATTCGGATCAAATTTGCTGAATTGTTAGCTTCAGACAAAAGAAATCATTGAAAAATGAAAAAGCTTAATTTTGACATTTTGAAAATGAAAGGTTTTGATTTTCTCATTTGAAGTTACTTCTACATACAAATTTTCCTTATTTCATAGAATATTTGAATTTGTTTGAAACCAAAATAAAATCTTTCATTCCATGTCAAACAAAATGTTTCGCTCAACTCACAGCATTTTGGAGTCTGTGGGGTACAGTGGTTATTAGCTGTCAATTCACTGAAATTTTCATCTAATTCACTCTCACTCTGACATGGAATTATCCTTTTTTCCTCACAGGCACTGTGAAACAGAAAGGCCTGTTGTTCTCCATCCTCTGCTCAGTGGGCATTTTTCATATTAAGCATCTGATATTCTACAACATGTTTTTTAATACAAGGAAGGCATACATAGTACTTCAAATACTTTTTTACTGGTAAGTAAAAAACCCCAGTGTAATAGCAACAGAAATATCCAGAAGTTGATAAATCATGTTTTTTTCTAATTTAGAAAAGCTTCCTTAGAAACCCCTACTCTAAGGCCTAGAAACTCAGTCTCAGTGTTAATTCATGAGTGACAATGGGATTCAACCAGTCTTTAATATCACCCAACTTCACAGTGGTAGCAGCTGTGTCATCATCACACAAGGTGACTTTTCAGCATAATTCAGATTCTGAAGACCAGACATGTCTCATCCACCCTGAAAAGCAGGCATCTGGCTTCTCTGGCAGTGTAGGGGCTTCCACTCAAGGCAATGGAGAGAAATAGGCAGTTCAATTAAGTGTTTCATCGTATTCTGGGAGAGAGGTCTCAAACAAGGAGGAGAACACACCTCTGGAAGTTCTGCCACTAGCAAGTGACTATAAGGGAGTGTTTGCTGACTGCATTTCAGGGTAGAGGTCTAGTTTTAAAATTAGTCTGACCCTGGCAGGCAGCACAGACCAAAAACTCTCCTAGTCATTAACCGGGAAACACTGGCCATATCTGCAGTGTATTTTGCCAGCTCTGTGCATCATCCTCAAGTCCCCATGGAGAAGCAGTTCCCATTTCATGGCCAAGTGAGCATCACCATGGAAATGCTGATTTGTTACAGCTCCTCACCCTTGTCTCCATCATGAACACCAGAACTCAGACTAGGAAAATTGCAGTTATTTCTGTGTTTCTGAGTCCAAATGCCTTGAACACAGTTCCAGTTGAAGCTCACAAAAGGAGCAGTTATCTAGCTCTCTGTGCTTCACCTCTAGTTTTCTACCTGAGGAGCAGGTCTTACTGCAGCTATTGTTTGTTTTCTTGGTTACCTTTTACAGAATATTTAAAGGCAGTGCAATGAACTCTGCTGGTCCATATAAAAGTTTGCCTGCCTAACACCCTCCACATCCACAATATGTTCCTGCTGAACATCCACCTTTCCTCCCTTCCCAAAACCTGAGCAAGGAATCCCAATAAACCTCCTCACCACTACTGTCCTCAAGCAGAAGTAGGGCAGTTTCTTAATAAATTATTCCTGTTGAGATTTTTTCCTCTGTTGCCTTATCTTTAGACATCCCACTGATTTAAACCTTGGCATAAGGCAGAATAGTATCATCCAGCCTGACTGTAGTACACTTTAGTAAAAAAAAATGCATATATTACCTAGTGCTTTCTCACTGAGAGTGTCTGGTCACAATTCCATTTACTAAAAGAAATATAGAGAAAATTGTTTTTCTAGAGCCAAAGATGTTCTTCTGTAAATAAAAATCGTCCTAATACATCACTTAGAGAAGAATCTTAGTCTATGGAAAACTCAAATGAAAAGACCATTACTGTGAAGTAAAACACATTTGCTGTTTTTCCCTTATTTTCAGTAGTATTATTGTGGATTATTTGTGTCTAAATGTTGTTTCTTCTTCTGTGCTTTTACTTCAACCCAGCATATACTCAGAATTCGACACAGAATTGCACTGGATCCAGTGCTCTCCAAGGAAATTTGTGCTGTCACCCAACCAATCTTCTGGTATATTCCAGAAGATTTTTATGATGTTTGAATTTCCTTTTAGGAAAGTACACTAAAATGCAGGGTTTTATTTTATTGAGCAGATGTACACCTTGCTGAGAAAAGTCAAATCATTCTATGTTCTTCACTTTACATACATACTGAGTAGTGTGTCAAAGAGGATGAGCTGCAGAAATCAGAATCGTCTCTTTTGGGACTAATTGTCGGGTAGCAGAATTCCGATGATTATTACAGAAACTGTTCTCCTTACTTACGTGTCTAAGTAAGAATCACATCTAAAATGTTAGTTGCTAATTTAATCTGGATCCGTCTTCTGTCTGCTGATGTTATGGGTGATTTACCACACTTTAGATATACTTGCCAGATAATTAATGCACTGGCAGAGCTTTAGTGCCTTTCTCAAGCTCTGTTAATTTCCCACATGTTTGTATCCCAGGCATAAAATCACCTTTTAGTGGAGTTCACAATATAATATGAAAGAATGAAAAAAAAAAAACAACAAAAAACCCAGAAGACTTATAATTTGTGTTTAACTGTAAATGCATGGGCATGAAATTAGCAGGCTCATGAGCAGAGTCATTCTGATTTGTCAATCGATAGGTAATGCTTGTCTTACTTCAGATCACATTATTATTAGCTCTATGCTCATTTTCTCTGCAGATGCTGTACATGCTGCAAAGGAATGGCATGTGCCTGTCCAACCCCCTCAGAGTCACTCGCAGCTGGTATTTCATAACTGCCCTCATTACTATCACCACATGATGTACAAATGAGAGAGCTCCATGAGAAAAGTCTACCAATTTCTGAGATCTTGAGACTCATCAAGACTGTATCCATTTTGAAGGGAAATAAAATGTTTTGAAAATGCATTAAAAGAAAACCCATATGGAGGGAAATTACTGGAATAACATGTCAATATGGGAAATAATCTTCCAGACCACCCATTTGTACAATTTGAAAATTACTCATTCACTGGTAAGATATACTTGATTGTGGAGCTATAAAAGGTAGCAATCCTTTTCATAATTACTTTAGCAATACATATGTAAATGGAGTTACAGTTGAATCTTGTTCAGAAAATCCTTCTGTGTATTGGCAGAACATGGATTTATACAATAAATATCTACAAAAAGAAGAGTGCAAAATAACAGAAAAGAAAGCGAAGTTAAGGGAAAAGCCCCAAAAATTTAAGATAGGTGTAGTTATAATGTAGGGTTTAAGGTTGATGAGAGCTACCTGAAATGACCACTTTAATTGCCTGCTTTGTATGTAATAAATAGCAGTTATGGATAAAGAATCATATAAACTAATTTTTAGAATGGCAGAGCTTCAGAACATGTTGTAATTGCCCACTAATACCCTCAAAGAAGAAGACCAAAAAACCCCAAATTGGAAGACTTTACCACAAATCTCACCATGATGGTGTCTTAAGAATTCACAAGTCAGCTTGAGCTCCAGAAGGTGGGGTTAGAAAAAGCACAAGCCCTGTGAGGCAGGCATGCAATATGCAGTGTCCTTTTGGAATAAGGCTTTGCTGGAGAGCAAAGAGAAAACCATAAGGTCTTGGTGGCTGCAAAGCCATATCAGAGAGAAGGAAGAACTGGGGAGCCACTGTTGGCTCTTCAAGGTTTGCTGCAGGATATGAAAAGACTCGGCAAAATAATAATTTTCTTCTCACAAAGAAATTCTTCTGTCATGGAAGTCCCAGGTCATAAACTATAAACATTCCTCGCTGTTAATTTACCTCAGCTGTTAACATTTTTTTATTTTTGTCCTGACATTATTATATATGAAACACAACAAAGGCAGATGAGTTTTTCTGTCATCTTCACAACCAGGAGAGAGAATTTCCCTCTGTGCTATGATATCAATAGCTCTCTAGTGAATTACAGATGGTTATGAGAAAGTTGAAGAGATCTATCACTGAAAAGGGATTGCTGTCAGCACTATTTCACCTTCCTAAATGTTATCAAAACAAGAGCATTGGTACTGATCAGGTTATGCAATATATTTGCTGTTGAAACCATTGTTCATATGAAAACCAATGGGTGAAAAGGACAAAAATGGAGAACTTTTGATAATGCCATCTCAGAGTTTTACATCATCTTATTCATCACAAAATTTCTCAGTATAATCTGGTCCCTTAACTGTTCTGATGTGGCCATGGGTACACTTCCCACAACTGGAGCAAAGCCCTTTTCCATCTCCATTCATATAACTGAACCAGCCAGAGGCTGTTTCTCCAGCCTGGTCCTCACTCACAGCATGTCCACCTCCCACTGCTCTTGCAGTGCATAAAGGATGCAATTGAGAAGATACAAACACACTCAGCTTGAGAACTGAGTGTGGAGTCTGCAAGTCAGTCTTGCAATCTAGTAACTATGACCTCCTACATCATCGAAAATATCTAAAATATCCTAAGACTCCACCCATATAAGAAGATAACTCGTCTGTTTGCTGCCTTAATTTGCATAGTTTCTTTGAATTAGGAGGCATTCCTAATGAATGGGTCAGTTCAGCAAGTCATAGTAATTGCTTTGGAAGTCTGCTCTAACCTAGAAGGCACATTATGTCCTTTTTTGTCTCCACTGAGCTGGAAAGTACAGTGTATTTCACGTGTATAAGGCGCACCTTTTTGACTGAAGTTTCGAGCCTAACTCGGAAGTGCACCTTATAACCCAGTGCACCTTATATATGGATGAATTCTGACGAATTGCCGACCTGGAAGCACGAGCCGGGTGGGTAGGGAGCTGCTGTGGAGCCACTGCCTGGCAGGCGGGGGGCGGGCAGGGAGCTGCTGCAGAGCCGCTGCCGGGCAGGTGGCGAGCCAGAGCCACTTCTGATCAGGCAGGGAGCGGCAGCAGCCAGCGCCGGTGGCGGGAGTGCTGGGGCCCTCAGCGTGGGGAGGGCACCTGGGGCTGCGTTTAAAGGCTTTGCTGGTCTGAAAACTGTTTGCAAATTGAGCACCTGACGGCAAACCCTGAGATCGCATGATTCTGTTGCTAACTCGTTACTTTGCTGCACACAGATCCTCACTTCCAAAACCAAAAAGATTGCGCCTTATGGGCTGGTGTGCCTTATATATGGACAAATTATGAGGACTTGCCAGCTACCCGGAAGCGCGCCTTATAATCCGATGTGCCTTATAAGTGTGAAATGACTGTACTTTACCATCATCACCTGTTTCATATACATAACCTTGCTTTTTCCCAGAAAAAATACAGAACATTATTGTTTATTGATGAACTCTCTTTTCTGCATCATTAACAGTTTTGCCATCTCCATCAAGTAACACCAGATACTGTTGCTAGGATATCTTTTTTTCTAACATACTTAAATAATCTTTACTGTCCCTAGCTCCGCTAACCATTGATTTTTCCCTGATGTCTTTAGCTTCCCTCATCAATTATCTACACTTTGTAACTTCTAACTTATATTGATTACCATCTTCTAAGCCATTTTTTTTTTAAATTTAGCTATAATATTGCTTCTTTATTTCTAATTACTGCCATTTTCATAATCCTGAAACAGAATGGGCTTTTAGACAAAAACGTCCCACTCTGTAAGAGAATCTATATCTCCTCATCCAATAAAATTAGTTTGAAAAATTCTTTGTATTTTTAATAGCAAAAGATTTTCCCAGAGTTTATTTTACTACTAGTTTTCCTCAGCTTTGTGTATCTGAGGAGCCAAGCAGATCTATTACTTGTTCTATAATGCCACATACCTGTATGCCCATAGTGAATGTAACCAGGCTGTGATCACAGAGCCCAGTCACCAGTCACTCAGGTAAAACTTCTTTATCCATTGTAAGAAAATTTTAGGAAGCAGTTGCTTCCTGAGTTAGGATATTCTCATCCATCTTTTATTCAAACTTTAATAATGCACTAGCATTGTCTTCAGGAGGCAGCACGTCTCCCACTGTGATGCCCTACATCCCTGTCATTTTTCCTTCCACCCATCACAGACAGAAATGTAAGCAGCACCTTACAGATTTTACCCTTTCTGTTAACCTTGTGAGTGATCTGAGTATATCCACCACCACACTGTTCACTGAAGCTCTGCTGATTAATATTGACCCACATGCTTTCAAGATCCCAACATTATCCATATTCATACAACAGGCAGCACTGGCTTTATGCAGACTGTACTGTAGATTCTCCCCACTCTCTCCCAAACCTTTTTTCATAAGCAAGACAGAAACCAATGACCTTAATATTTCAGGGTTAGAAACCAACCTATTAGTTTTTAGAAACAGCATTTGTACCATAATTGCGTCTTTTCTACAGGGATAATGTTTCATTCCTACAGCTTTTCTGAAGTGTTAATGCAATTTCTAAGCACTCAGATTATCTCTTTATCTGACATTCTATATCACATTGACTCATTTTGTTCTGGAAAAAAAAATCTAAGTTCAAACTCTTTATTGCTCTCTCTTTTGTTTTATGTCTCCTTTGATTAATTATCTAGTTCTTTTCCTTGCACTTTGTATGTATAGGATTCTATGATCTGGGTGGGACGTGATGCATAATTTTCCATAGAACCTTAACTTCCAATTTCACCTCAGAAGGGCAGTCATTGTCCAAACTCTGGGTCTCCTAACTTCTCATTTTTTTCCCTCATTCACTTGAAATGATATCTAAGAAAAACTGGCTTTTCTCCATGTCCTTGCCCAAAGTCTTCTATAATTTGCATAATTCTACATTTACCCAAATAATTTCCTCTATTGTTAGTAACCATTGGTGGAAACTTGCCAATCTTACACTTTCATTCAATATTTTTTTTTTTATGCTAGGGAGACAGCTGACAGATTTATTGCTGAGTTCTCTATTCATCTGCCTAAACATAGCACTGCCTGGGTTACTTGAATTTTAGGATGACGGAAGAACCTTGTAGTAGCAGACTAAATCCCCAAATCCACAAGCTGTAACCCATCAAGTGTCTCTCTAGTGGCTCTCTCCTCTGTTCCATAAGAGGAAGTTTCTCCTGTAATTTTTTTCAGTGGATATCTAAAAAAGGGCTAGTATTTCTAACAGGCTGCATGTCTTCTGGTTCACTTCCACCATCTCATCATATTTCTTAAATTTCTAATTTTTTCTTTTTTTCATACATTTTTCCCTTTAGTATTCCAACAACATCTGTTTGTCCAAGAGTGTTTCTTTCAATTACTGCTCATTGTCAGGACCAAGGCTTGTAAAATTACAGAGGTTCTCCTTTGCTGCTGGTTAGCTTGCACTCATATACCAGAAATCTCATATTCTATCAAGACAAGTCAGTCCAAAGTAACTCCAAACTCTGGGTCTCACCAGAGGGTCACTGAACCTGTCACTGCAAAAACATCCAGAGGTCTTCAGGAGACTCAAAAAGAATTTTGCTTTGCCAATCACAGAGAGAACAGCAAGAATTGTCCAATAGAGATGACTGAACAAAAAACAGAAAAAAGGTGCAAATGCAAATGCTTTGGCAAAACACCAGACAGACCTTTTCACCTCTTCTCTAAGAAGCAGCCTGCAACTTCTGCCTTGCCCAGTTGAGCTGTCCTTAGCATCACCACTGTCTATATTTTATGTCATCCCTGTCTATATTTTACATTGTATTCAATCATTCTCATTTTATAAACTATATCACCCTGTGAGACTACAACTAGTTCATTTAGGATTGCTGGAGAATAAATGATACTTCATTTAGGTTATTATCTGAATATTTATGCAGATTAGCATAGGTATGTCATTGTAAACTGCATATAGATTCATAACTTCAGCAGTCAAAAAGGAAAAAACCACAAGGGGTCTAGCAACAATTATGAACATGGGCTTGGAATCATCCCTCTTGATTTCAGAAACCTACTTGAGGCTCCCAAAATGAAAGTGCTGTCACCTTTGCCCTCATATTCAGGCAAAAGATAATTGATGAAATGTAGAATGATAGGTGGATAGAGTTTCTCTGGAAAAGAGACAGAAATCAAACTGCCTTCCAGAAACTGATTATTCCTCTCCCCCCACTGTGTGAAGTGGATCTCTGCAACAAGAGTTAGGTGTGCTGGACCCTCACAAAGGTCAACAGCTAGCAAATACCAGAAAAAAATGTCAGTATTTGCTTCCTTTGAATTACAGAATTTTCCCAAAATAGACTGGCCAGCTTCCTTCCAAAGAGCTATTTTAGTTGTGAATTTTTCTAACAGGCAGCTTTTGTGTTTCTGTTCAGACACAACCAGTGATTTGATGCCTTAATAACACCTCAGTGCTAAGGTAATTTAAGATTAAAAAATGTTGAAAATGTGTGGTGATCCAGTCTTAATGTGCTTTTCCTGAGGAGTGCTGCAATGAGACCAGTTTTTAAGTGTCATTATGACACACTCCTGGGTTTTCATTTTGACTTCTTTTCATATCTTGTTGAACTTTCCAATGTCTGAAAAGGCATTTGATACGTGGAGGTCACATGTTAAAAACCTGAAAGCAAGGTTCCTTACTAACGGTGAACTGAAAGCAATTGTTTGGCAGTTCATCACATAAGTGTCTCTACATTTTTGGGGAACATAAAAGAAAAAATTGTACTCTGTCCTCTAAGGAGGGGATGTAAAGATTATGTCCAAGGGACACTGTTCAGCCACTGAGTGCTGGAATGGGTATTAGAATAATAGAATAGAATTAGAGTAATAGAATAGCATTAGAATATGGGGAGAGAAAAAGCCACTCTTTTCAGTGAGCAGAGTACTGGCAGGTGAGAGGAGGTAAGAAGGAAGTCCAGGGAATTATAAATAACAACAAGAAGAGATAACATTATTCCTAAATGCAAATAAAAAGGCAGGCAAGTCTACAAAGCTGACATCTACAAGGATAACATCAGACTTTTGTTACAAAATCAAGTTAGAAAATCTAAATTTAATACAGATTTTCATAACTTTCATTTAAAAATTGTGCTGATTCATTTTTGGAAACGCATATTTTGTTTTGAGGGCAGTTTATTCCAGTTTAGGTGGAACAAAGTGCCCAGCAATTTTAATGAGGCAAAGTAACGTTAATTAAAACCAATGAAGGAGACTTCCCACAGGTTGCTCTGGCATATGAGGCGCTCAGTCTTAAAGATATACTGAAAGTAAACAGATGCAATCTATCTTTCTGATCTGTCAGAAAAACATTTTCTTCAAATGCCTCAGTGTTTAGAACAATATATAAGGCTGGTTGCCTTGCTGGCTTGGAGGAAGAACTTAGGTCACCACAAGAAAAGGAATTAGGTTGGCACATGAAATTCTGCCTCAAGTCCTACTCTCCCCAAACTGAAACAGCACCCGGGGAAACAATCCACAGAAATTTCCTCCCTGAATGCACAGAGCCAGCATGCCATCAGTTCCTTTAGGAGCAATGCTCCTTTGGGACTCAGTAAGGGTTTGACAAGGTATTTTGCAAATTCTGAATCCAACCATCATGCTCTTGCAATAGGTTTGGCTCTGCTAGCCGGACTCATCCCACCAAAGGAGCAGCTGGGACCTAAAACACTAGGATCTGAACCAGGTATTTCTATGTGATCATAATAATATTTACAGTACTTAACTAGAGTGTAGCCCTTCTTTAGCACTCAGATATCAAGAAACATAGAAGATAGGAATTAAATATATGCCTAGCAACATGCTATACAAATACTGGCTAGCAAGGCTGGAGGGAAAAATAAAAGGGTTAAACAAAAAGATAGTCTGGGCTTCCACAGCTCAGATGTGGTTGAAGCCTAAAAGGAAATAATGAAAAACGTTGCACCAAAATTCACAGCGAAGGAACAAACAGTTCCATTTGTTTGTTTTTACAGTGATCATAGGCAAAATAGAAATGCTAGCAGCAGTAAGAGAGGATTTTTGGGAAGCATTTGTGTGTTTTGTTTCTAGTTTTCCATCTCTATTTTATCTGCTAACACTGCAGAGTCAAACTTGGATGGAGAGAGACCAGATATTTTAATATATATGAACCTGATTTGGTAAAGGCATGTTTACCATTGTCCAGTAAAGTATTGCCACTGACAGCAGAACTGGTTGTGAAAGAATTGGGAAGCACTTTGCAGCTTTTCCAAGACCAGCTACTTGATGAGCAAAATCTCAGTAATGCCATGACCTCTGACACTGGGTGTGTACTGTAGTCTTCCCTTAATTAGCATCTCAGTAGAGTACGAGTGCCTCTAAATGATGGTATGAATTATTTTCACGCACATGGCTATTGATACTGTGCATGAGCTGTAGAATATTTTAATACTCTGTGCAGTTGGAAATGACATCAGACCTTCTGAAATGCATACTGAACCTCTGGATCACAATTCAAATTGTATGTTCTGCCTGGTCTGCTGAGGACATAACGATACAAAACTAGGATGCCTTTAATGAATAAAACACTAGTCACTGATACCATGTGCGTTATACATACTTTCCAGCTCACTGGCAGAGCAGTTACAGCTTTCACTGCCTGGAGCCATCCTACATGGACTGTGACTGTATCACATCTGAGAACACAAGCGCATTGAGGCGGCGCGGTCTTTGAACGGGAAATGTTGAAAGGAAACCAAACGTGCTGCCCAAAATTCTCCTGGCACCTCTGCCTCTGAGTCAGCAGCAAACCCACACCTCAGCCTGCTTCTGGGGTCACCGTGCAGCTCTGCCCAGAGGATCAAACCACATGTTTGCCTTTGCTCAGAAGAGCTGACGCCCAGCTTGTGGTTGTATGGCCAGGTTTCAGTGCAAAAAATCAGACTCTGTCAACTACCTCTACTTCTACAGCAGTTTCAACAGAGTATTGTAACTCCATTATTTTTCTGCCCTAAACTATCATTTTTTGTCACTCCACGCTGCTAAAATTACTACCATAATCCATGCCAAAAGCATAAAGCAGCAATACTCAAAACCACCTTAAGGCTTTGACATAAGCTTGCATTCAGCAGGTCAAATTTAAAGTACCTCAGCACTAATTGCACAAAAAGATCCCAGCACCAGGATCCTACCTGGTTTGAACATGGCAAAGAGTGTACCTTTGATAAACCAGAAATGCCAAAGAAATCAAGCTGGAAATAAATGAGAAACTGGCCCCAATCCTGCTAACTGTAAGAGAATAATGCATCATCAATACATGCATTGATTTAACCATATTTATTCCAAATTGGTTTTAGGGCAAATTTAAAGCAATCTGGAAGCAGTTTATTTTTATGCAATGTTATCAGAGAAGAGTGATGGACAGGGTTTTTTTTCAGGACTGAGCTATAAACAACTCCTTCAGGAAAATATGAATGTTAATGGAAAGACCAATGATAAATCATTGTCTTAACCTGGCATTCAAGTGCCTCAGCTTCCTTCACGCATGGGATCAAGTCCCTTCTGATGGTGAGTGTTTACATGTGCAATACATGGACAATGTAATGGGGATAAGTCTGATTGCATGAGCAATCTGTGCCCAGAACCTCAGTGCAAGGTGCACCTTGCCAGCAGATCAAAGCTGCCACCAGTCAGCAACAGCCAGATGGAAGAGCTGAAATGAGGGATGAGGGGCTTCAGGCGGCTTTTAAAAATGGTTTTTATTGTGACAAGAGCCCAGCTTACAGCCTTTTCAGTCATAGCTGTGGGTTCGTCTGAAGCTAACTTTAGTTACAATGCATTACACACTTTTCATTGCACAGCATCTTAAAGCATGGTAAATAATTAATACTTTTACTATTACTTACAGCTCATTATAACTATTAACATTACTATATTATGTTACTATTGTTTAATTTTAAAAAGTTAGTTTGTTATCATTTAAGCTAGAAGCTGGTTTTTTGGTTTTTTTGCAGTGGAAAATTTTGAGATTTTTTTTTTCTCTACTTGTAACATGGCATTTTTGTTTGCCTCTAAAAATTTTTCAGCTTGGTAAAAACATCTTTGGTTTGAGGTGGATTTATTCTTTGCTTAGAATCACAAAAGCCTATTTCAACTTACATACTAACATACCTTTGGCCTTCTTAGATGGCCAGTAAGACTGGCTCAGCAATTCTTTTCTTTTATATTAAAACTTGTTATTATTTCTATTCTTTCTTCAGATTTTACATTCAAAGATCTTTCTGTTATAAATATCTGTGAAACTTTCTTGTCAAATATTTATCCTTTCTAACAGCCAGACACCCCAGGAGAGGATGGCAGCTACAAAATGTCCGTTTTCTGTGGAGTCTCCTAGACCATTCACAAATAGTGCACAAGCTGTGTGCTGGATTTAGTGTAAATTCACGGAGCTTTTCTCAATTCCACCCACTTTTGTTCCTGAGAAAGACCATAAACAACTTTTGCATAAAAGCAAGTTGATTAGGTTTGCTGTTTTGCTATTTTTGTCTGAGTGCTTGAAGTTTACTCCCATTGTATACTGATCAATATAGCAGTCACTCATGCATCCCCCCAGACCTGGTGGTGAATTATAAAAAGACAGAATGTGAGTGGTTCAGCTGTCATTTGCATCTGTGCAAATCAGGCCTAACTTGATTAAATAAATGTAATTGCACCAATCAAAACAAAAGTTTAAACACCTTATTTCAAATACTTTTGACAGACTCGTGCAATAAGATTTAAACTAATGATAATTTCAACTGTTATGGGAAAAAAAAGATTATGTTGATTCCCTGTTCTACATTAAATGTTTCTCTTTCTCGTTGCACCTTTCCAGCAGAGCAAATATTTTTCGATTAAGCCTAGTAACCAGTGTTTCCTAAGAGATCTATGATGAAGACTATATCCAAAGTATTCAGCTTTCCATGTCCTGATTCTGCCATTTCATTCACTTTAGTGTAAACTTATCCAGTCAAGAAAGGCCCTAATTTTTTTTTTCCGGAGTTGTCATAATCCAGGTCCTTTTGCCTAGGCAAAATGCATCCTACTTAACGTCTAAGGTAGATCTTCTACAAATTCAAGGCAAATTGCTTTTTCTTTCCTGCTCTCCAGGCTATTCTTAGTTACCCATACGAGTCTCAATACATCCAGAAAAAACTGCCTTTTGTCTTTTGGCTTTGAGAAATGGGAATTATTTCTGAAGAAATCTATAAATATTTGCTCTGAATGCCTGAACAAATGAGTTATTTCCTGCGACTTGCCTCTTGATACCTTAAATCTGTTAACATTTTGGCATCAGATCCTCTGTTCCCTCAGTGTCTCAGATCACAGTGTGAATTGATGGCTTATGAAAAAAGGATCAAGTAATCTCTGGAAACACTGAGAACCAAGAAAAAATAATTAACTAAAAATAGAAAGGAAAACAGCTTAGGCTCATCTGGAAGCAGAGGCTGGACTGAGCAGACATTAGCAGTTTCTGGTGCCTCTATTATTATGGTGGTTTTACTGTTGTTCCTCCTACATCTCCAAAAGGCAGAGTTAAAAGGCTTCATGTCAGTGGGTCCCTTATGGCCCTCAGGCTGCTGTTGCTCACAGGATTTATGAGAGACTCTGCAGAGACCTCAGAATACACCCAGGAGGAGAACAAAGAATTTGGTGCATTTACAGCCACTTCTCCATCAGCCAGCCAGGGTTTTTGCTTCAGCTACACTCACTTCACTCTGGAGAGAAGTAGGGCCAAGCAGTGCCTGGTTAGCCCAGGCTTCTAGTTCTTACCAGACACTGAAAATTTCCCATAGGTGCATTTACTGCTCTCAGAAACTGGGCTTGGAGGATGCTATCCACTTCTGGGAGTGGGAAGCAAGTTGAAAGCATTATTTTCTAACATCACGACAGGGCTGGCCTTCAAAAACAGACCACAGTTGCCACTAATTCAAGGAAAACTCCAGTTGTGAATTGTAGGGGCTGGACATCCCTCAGACAGGATCACATCGAAATTCTAATTCCTGCATTCTCTGCTCTTTAACAAACCAACTGCCCAGAACAAGATCACTTATGGAGGGGGAATTTATCCACATCAGCTAGTTTTAGTCTTTCCCAAAATGATTACACTCCAGAAGCACTAACAAAGAAGCAGATGTAAGATTTTCTATGACTTATCTCCAAGGCAATTATTTATAAATCTCCTTGATTCATTATGTGCCAAGCCTAAATTAACCCCCTAGTTTAATAACAGAAATGTGTATGTAGCCTTGCACATTGTGACCAATTGTGCATGCTAGGCAGTTCGCTTTATAGACTATTTTTGATAGCATGAAGCAATTTTGTCTCTTTTGAATATTTTAGGCAGAAAAATTGCTTTCTCAAAGAAAAGACCTTGGCTAGCACCAGTTGCTGTGGGATCTTTTATCTAGGTCCTTCTGGAGATCTCTGAAGGGTCAGGGAAAGCTGGCTTTGTATTTGATTGAGAACTGCATAGAAAAAGTGCATATCCAGATGCTCACTTGCACATGCACACATAGAGTTATGTAGAAAACTTCAAAGTATGGTCTTCATCTCCTCCTTCCCATGATGAAATAAAATTAAATGGCATGAGACCCTAAAGACTAACACTCTCAGGTTTAGCTATTTTGCTTACTCAACAGGCATCAAACTCCTGGTGGCCAGAGGCAGTGCAAACCAGGAAAGATGGGGCAGCTGACACACAGTGTAGTTCTGCCTGTGCTGTAATCTCTGCAGCATCAGCTACAGATTTGAAGGGACAATGCTATTTATGCAGGTGTAAAAAGCATGACAAAGTTCATGTTTGGAAGCTGATTTTATTTTTTTTTTACTTCTCTCTACCTAAATACCAATTGCTGTTGCTTTTTAATGAAAGTCAGCAAAGTAAAGGATTTTAATTTAGGCTGTCAGTCAAAAATAATGGAAGAGCTAGAAGACCTGACACTGCTTCTTTTCTGTGTGCTGACTAAAGCTGTGACAGGGGATATGTTTCAGCAGGGGTGAGGAAGGAAGGACCAGGGCCAGAATAATTAGCAACGGGGCCTTATCTAGGACAAATATTACAAGAGAATAAAGCCATTTAAAAGCTGCATATTTGCTGATGCGAGAACAGATGTGGCTTCTTTCCACAGGAATGAAAAAAATAATCAAAGCAATAGAAATTGTGTTCTGTGTTGTTACAGTACGTGGCAGGAACTCCTCTTTCATCATGTGCAGGAAAGTTAAACTCAGAACGGGATCTCTTAAATGAATGTCCACAGCTATACACAGCCTGGTGCTGGCTATATCCAGGAGTCTGACCAGCTGAGGGAGGTGATGCAAACCTGTACTGGAGGCCAGTCTTGCAAACCATCCCTGTGTCTGCACAGAGGCTGTCATCCATGGCACTGAGCCCCTTGGGGCACTAGGGACTCCCCCTTTGTGTCCCTCACATCTCCAAACCAGCTCTAGAGCAGCCCACTGCAGTGGATGAGACAGGTGAAAATAAGCAAGGCAGATCCTGTTCCCCTAGGGACACCCACTGAATATGGGGAGACGAGCTGCTGGCTCAGGTTGGGGTGGCAGGTCCCATGGACAGGACTGTCCCCAGGTTCAAGGACCCTAATGCAGAGGGGCTTATGTGTGCACAAATCAGAGGGGAAGCTTCCCCATGCCTCTTCTGTTCCTCATCACACTAATTCTCATAGAATCATTTGATTTGGAAAGGACCTTTCAGATCACCAGGTCTAACCATCAACCTGTCACTGCCAAGTCCAACACCAAACCATGCTCCCATGTCCACACATCTTTTGGTTGCCCCAAGGATAGTGACTCAACCACTTCTCTAGGCAGCCTGTACCATATGCTTGACAATCCTTTCAGTGAAGAAATTCTTCCCAATGTCCAATCCAAACCTCCTTGGTGCAACTTGAGGCCATTTCCTCTTGTCCTATGTCCTGTCACTTGGGAGAAGAGACTGACACCCACCTGAATGCAACCTCCTTTAAGATGGCTGTAAGAGAGTCATAATGTCCCCACTGAGCCTCCTTTTGTCCAGGCTAAACAACCTTAGTTCCCTCAGCCAGTCCTCATCAGACTGGTGCTCCAGACCCTTCCCCAGCTCCACTACCCTTCCCTGGACAGGCTCCAGCTCCCCAGTGTCTTTCTTGCAGTGAGGAGCCCAGAACTAAACACAGGATTTGAGGTGTGCCCTCACCAGTGCTGAGTACAGGGGGACAATCCCTGCTGGCCACACTATTGCTGATCCAGACCAGGATGCCACTGGCCCTCTTGGGCACCTGGGCACTGCTGGTTCATGTTCAGCCACTGTCACCAGCACCTCCAGGCAGCTATCCAGCCACTCTTCCCCCAGCCTGTAGCAACCCTTGTGATCCAAAGGCAGGACCCAGCATTTTGCGCGATGAACCTCGTGCAGTTGCCTTTGCCCCATTGATCCAGCTTGTCCAGACTCCTCTGCAGAGCTTTCCTGCCCTCCAGCAGATCAACACTCCTGCCCAGCTTGGTGTCATCTGACTGAGAGTGGGCTCGATCCCCTCATCCAAATCATTGATAAATATATTAATCCAGACTGAGCCCTGGGTTACTCCACTAGTGATTGGCCACCAGCTGGATGCAACTGTATTTACCCCTGTTTTCTAGGCTGGCTATCTGGCCAGTTTTTAGCCACTGAACAGTGTTCCACTCTCTAGGGCTGAATGCTTTTTCACCCACCTGTCCCTATTTCGTTATTTCAAGAGGAAGTGGTGTCTGGTTTTGTTAACTGCTTTGACATTAATTTTCTATATGGCGTAGGAGGATGACATCTATAAAAAGCTATCTGTCTATCTATCTATCTATCTATCTATCCATCTATCTCTCACAAATGAAGAAATAACTCAGCCTTAAATGAGATGCAACTCCTGATTAAATTGCTACATTAGTTATATTTGGCATGCTATAACCTTGAATACAAAAAAACTGGGGAAAAAGTAAGGCTATATGAAAATAGAAGGACGATATTTATGTACCAGACAGAGTTAGGCTTCAATCATTTTGGTTGAGATGCTCAGTTTTAGTCCTTCAGTTGCTTTGTAAAAGGTCTACAAGCCTAACTCTCCTTTTAATTCCAGCATTCTGGGACTCATTATTTGCCATCCACAATGTTATTAATTCTGGCTGCCTGAACATTTTCATTATCAGAGGAAAAGGAGGTAACCAAAGATAACTTGGCGGGCATTATTCCTGTTTAGGTGCTCCTCTGAGATTTCCTTTTGACTGCAATGTATTTCATTAATTCTGAGGACATTCTGGCATGGATGTCTAATTAGATCTGCTTAATGGATTTCATGTCACAGAGGCATGTAAATCTTGCCACAAAAGACAAGGTTTGTATTGAGAGATAATATCTTTTATTAGACTCCCAGATAGAACTGAAAGGGATGGACATAATTTTCACTCTTTTTTTAAAAAAATGTTTTGCTATCGAATTTCTAACCTCCTTTTTTACCTCTTCAGACAGCCAGAGCTACAAAGACCTGACTGAGACAGTCTCTTCATGGCTTATTTTAACCATCACTTGCTCTTCAATAACCTTTTGCCACATATGTATTTTTCTTATTTCTTCCAGATATTTAGTCTTCTGACCTTCGTCTGTTTTCCACCCACTGCATGTTATATGCTGTGAATGTTTATTCAATTTTGCTTATTCAGATGAGGATGGTATCCCAGATGGGGTTTCCTTCCAGGTTTCTGTATCCAAACATCACCCACTCCCAGGGACTACAAAATGCTACATTTTTTGTGTGACTGCCCACTTCACTGGAATCAAGTGCTTATTTGTCTGTTGCATACAATTGTCAGTTTGAATACCCAAGACTACTCTTAAAATATCCTTCATTCATCTTAAAATCTTCAGCAGAGTCCTGCAATCTTTAGGGGGAGAGGAGTTGCTGTGCCTGACTTGTGGGCTCACCTGTTCTCATGAGAGCAGTGTAGAAAGTGCACATGCAGATCTAACATATTAGACACCGCAGAAGAATATATACCTAATTAATAGTGGGGTTTTATGCCTGATACTGGTATATTCTACAAATCAAGCAAAATAGATTACTACAATTTCAAAAAATTTAGTACTTTTAAGTAGCTTGGTATTATATTCCTTGAGGTCTTAGGATACAGTTCAACAGGAACTTCAGATCTGTTTTGGCAGGTACTACAAAAATTCTGGATTGATCTTGCTGGATTTCTTATAAATTTCCCATCCCTTTTTTCATGTCGCTAAAGACATGGTTTCAATTATATCCCATGACAAATTGCATAGTCTTATTCTTTGTGACACCAATGCTGTATCATAACCCACTGTGTATGACACTACCTTCAAAACAACCTCTGCATATGTTTGTAAGCCACAAAAACTGACACTTCTAAAAGCACAGTATTGTCTTATATTCTTGCAAAAAAATGGGCCTTCTGTTGTGAAAAAATCTCTTAGCTGTAGAAACTAGAAATTAATTAGCTCACATATAGTTTTGATTTGCAATGAATGGCAGAGGGGTTGTATCAACTCCTACCTCATCAAAATACAGCTTTATTTTTTAATGCATAATCAGTTATGTGTCAAAACTGGTTTTTAAAAGTCTCGGTTTTAGGCTATCTCAATGCTGATTTTCAAAGATTAGGCAACAAGAAAGCTCTGGAGATAAGGCCATTTAAGATATTTGAAATTTGGCACCTGAAAACAGAAGTTGTAGAAAATGTTTTTCTTATGAGCAAATTAATTTCAGTTTTGATTACTCAATGCTTATTTAAATATAAAATTAGGCACATCTCATATCTAACACAGTTGTACTTTAAAATAATATTGCCTTTCTATTTTCCAAAATTACATCCTTCCCCAACTCCAAATAAGGAAGTAAATTTCCCTAGTGCATATCAGGTTATGTCCTTTGCAATATTGGTAGCAGATATTTAAAATGATGTGTGTTTATGGTCTTCTTCATAGAGCCAAGTGAGAGGGGGTTTGGCAAACAGAAGCTCCACTGAGCAGGTTTGTAAAACGCAAGAACCTGCTGCTATAGCAAGACGTTTAAACTGGGTAACGTGGAAACTGGTTACCACACTTACCCATTACCCCCAGACACAACACCATAAAGGGTTCAACTTCAGTCTGCAGCAGTCACAGGAAAAGCCATTAGCATAGGGAATAGCTGCTCAGTGGCCTTTAGGAAATGATTGCACGGTCTCAAGTCGGTCACTCAGCACAGGTGGCCCCATGACAGAAACCACCGAGTGCTGCATGGGCAGGAAGACCCAGCTGCCTCTTTCTCCCGTGAAGCCCCTTACTCCTGAGCACATCTGCACCCAGCAAGGAGAGACAAGCATTTTCCCCCATCAATTAGCTGCTTCTCTCAAAAAAGAGGCTCTAGGCTTCTAGGAGGGAGAAAGAAAAAACTCTGGAGCCTCATGATAAGCCTGGGGTATTAATGAAAGCAGTTTGGTTTACAGGATAAAGTAGAGCCTTTATCATCTGCAGTTCAATCACCTTAAAAATATGTGAAATCACAGGACTGGCTTCAACACAACATGAAACAAAAAGCTTAAATAAATACTATTTGGGGAAGTAGTTCTAAAACATAAAGAGGAAAGGATATTCAAGACTGAAGGTCATACTAGACATTTCTCTTACCCTGTAAAGCTTAGAGTACTGAATATAGTGTTGTGGTAACACAGGGCATAATAGCTGCCAAGAGATTTTCTTTAAGAAATAGCTGGGGAGGGGGACAGATTCAGGAGAGAATCTCAGATTTGCAGAAGCGGAGGGAATTATAAGCTTTCAAATTGTGTTTTATTTGCCTGCTGCTTTAGCCAGTTTAATTTTTTCCTAAAACTTAAACCGCCTTCTAAGCTTCTGGTTTCTTCAAGGTGCAATTTATCACAGTCCTATTTCATTTTGAAATGCAGTAAAGCATCAAGGCAAAAAGGGAAGATGAAGTCTATTTAATCCCTCTGTTGCATTGCACCAAGAGCAAGCAAACAGGGAGTTGTAAGTTTATGAGGAAGGCAGAAGAAGAAATAGGAATGGAGTAATCTCATTGCAACTGGGTATAGAGATCTTTAAAAAAGCAGTAATAAGCTTCCAGAGCTCAGCTATTTGATTGTAGAGCGGAAAAGCACTTTCAGCCTCAACTTGACATCATTTGGCATCTCCTTAACTAGCAGGGCAAAGAACACACTGCTACTTTACATGGCTATGAAGTACATGCCACAAGAGATTTTAGCTGCAGTGAGGGCCAAGTGCAGACATCAAAGGCAGGCATTCGGATGCAAAGAAGTGAGAAACACACTTTATTTCTCATAATGAGAAACGCGACTTACGCTTTATCAACCCCGAACTTCTAATAGGAGTTACATAACACAAAGCTCTGCTCCTCTCTGCTGACTGCCAAATAGCTATCAAATATTAAAGAGATGAGCAGGGGCTCTGAAAGGGGGGTGTGTGATCACAGCAGCCTTTATGTGCACGTGTGTGTGCATGTGCCTCTGTGTAGGTGAGCAAGAGTCTCTTCACAGCAGGCGGCATTCTGAAGGTCAGTAAATAAACCCATAAACCTCCTCTCTCTGTGTTACATTCCCACCATTCCCAGTTGCCCCAGGAGTAAGGAGCCCTAAGGAGGAAGGGAAAGAATTGGGTCAAGTGCTGTTTGCAACCATGCTGCTGATGAAGTTAATGAACAGTCAGGGGTGGGTTGTTGATCTCAGAATGAAAGAATTATTTGGGTTTGGAAGGGACCTCAAAGACCATCTAGTTCCAATGCTATGGGCAGGGACATCTGCCACCAGCCCAGGGAGCTCAAAGCCTTCAACACTTCTAGGGTGGGACATCCACAACTTTTCTGAGCAACATTTTCCAGTGCTTCACCACCCTCACAGTGAAGAATTTCTTCCTGATATCTAATCAAAATCTACCCTCTTTCAGTTTAAAACCATTCCTATCACTACAAGCAAGCCGTTGCAAAAAGTCCCTCTCCATCTCTTCCCTAGGCTGCCTTTTTGGTACCTCAATGAGGTCTCACTGGCCTCCTAATCATCTCCAGGCTGAATAACCCCAGCTCTCTCATCCTATCCTCATAGGAGACAGGTTCCATTCCTCTGACCATCTTTTTGACCCTGCTCTGGACTTAGTCCAGAAGGATTCCAAGCCCCACAAGTAACATGATTTTTTGGAGATGGCAGTGGTACCAACCCTCCCAGCTGTGGAGATTTTTTGAGATACAGTGATGGAACAACATTTGTTGCTTGCTGACCCTTGTGATTAATTAAATCTAGGTTTTTCTAGAGAGGAGGAGGGGAAAAGGAAGCTGCCTCTTGGATTCACAAGACTTGAAGTTGGCAATATTAGGACTGTGACTAGAAGAATCAAATCAATCATTGGGAAGAAGGTGAAACATGGAGGAAACTGTTGGGCATTTTAAATACTAACCTTCAGTTTAAATATACTTTCTTGTAGTGCTGAGTATGCGGGGAGGTAAGCCCTCCTGACAGTGGATGAGGCTTTTCAAGTGGATCAAAGACCTGGAAGGCAAAGAGGAGTGGGATGTCTCCATTGGCTTCCAGGTAGTTTTCTAATAAGATGAAGTATAATTTGATTCCTTTTGTACTCTCTGCTGACATAGCCATTTTCACAGAGGGAATGAAAACAACTTCAGGACTTGTGGGGAGCAAGACAGAACTGCTGACTGCTTGGTTCCAAATAGTTCACCAATGTGCATAGCCTAGTCAAAAAGCACGCTGGACAGGTATATAAAAAAATGTACTAAAATCTACTGTACTTTTAGATTTTTGATCCAGAAGGAAAAGAAAATAATTAAAGCAGGGGCGGGGGAGGGGCGGAGGTGGGGAGAAGAGGGGAAGTGAAGCTGAAGAGTAGAAAAAATCTTCCTCTGATTCAAATCCTGTAAAAAAAAAATATGGAGAGTGTCCCAGTCAATAAAAATTAAATTCAAATGTGAACTTGAACAATATCACTGTCAGGTAAGCTGAGATCTGAGCGTGAAAAATGTTGCTATAGGGTCTATCTATAAGGCTCTTATCCAGGAATTCAGGGTATTTGTGTCACAGGTTATTGTTCTGTCATCAAAATTATGAAAGGCAGAGAGAATTTATCACAAAAATTATTTAAATTGTACCGGCTTTGACAAAATATAGACATGTATTGAATAACCCAGGATGTGGTACATGTTTTATAAAGGTTGATAACATTACTGTGGAAGAACTTTTTTTTTTTTTTTTAATGTATTTTGATGTATCCTGTGTGTTAATTTACCTGGAAGCCTTTTTGACAAGCAAATTTGCTAGTGAATTTCTCAAACCTTGCCTAGTAAAGAGATTTTCCATTATGAACAAAAGAACTTAAGAAATTACACTGTCAGTGGTTAACATCACCAACAATTTAGTGAGGAGCACAAGAAAAGGAAAGTTGTTTCATATTCATATTTTAAAGATAATTAAAAATCAGAAAAATCTTTTTCCAAAAGAGAAATACAGAAGCAAGGGGAAAAAAATATGTACTTGTGTCCTACTTTGGAAGGTAATTAATGAAAAAACAAATCCCAGCTAACCAAAGACTGCAGTGTTTCTGGTAACAAGTGAAATTATCCCATGAAAGTCTCCTCCGCATGCTTAGCAATGCATTTCAAAGGTCTTTGCAATCCATTTAAGTTTTAACTGCCCATTTTTGCCCTATTGCCTAAAACCTAAGAGCAGGTATTGAAAATTGATCATCCCATGGTCTGCCTTTAGGGCAGCCAGGTTGGAAAATACAGCATCTTTCCCTAAAAGTTAATTTTTTCCCACTTTTTTTTGCCACAGCCATACAACATGTCCTACCAAGAGGTACCTCAATTCTGGAACAAGGAGACCCAGCCTCACAGAGGACATGAGCAGCATGGTCCAGGACCAAACTCTGCTAGACATGATGGCTCTCACTTCCACAGCAGCCTCCCTGCAGACCCCCAGCTCACCCCAGACAATGCCCAGCACCCACCAGAGCAAACTAGACAGATCATGCAGCAACATGTTCACCTACAAACTCACCTCCTGTGTATCAGTTAACCTTACATTAAACTGATACAGTAATTTCACAATTATAAGTCGCATCTGATTATAAGCTGCACCTCCCGGTAGCCGGGTGGACCACGGGATTTGTCCATATATAAGCCGCACCTGAATATAAGCCGCATTTTTTTTTTAAGCAAGGATCCATGTGTAACAAAGTAACAAATTAGTAACAGAATCACACCAGCGCAGGGTTTGGTGTCAGGTGCTCAAGTTGCAAACAGTTTTCATAGACCAGCGAAGCCTTTAAAGGCAGCCCCAGGCGCCCTCCCAGCCGGCTCTCACTTCCGGGTTGGCATTTCACTGGGATTTGTCCATAGATAAGCCACATCTGAATATAAGCCGCACTACTGGGGTAGGCTGGATTCTTCAATGAAAAAGGTGCGGCTTATAATCGTGAAATTACTGTACTCCAAAGACAGGGATTAATGCCTTGTAAACAATGACAAGCCTTTGCAGCAAATGAAAACCCACCAACCTACAGCTGAGTTTAAATTGGCAGTGCCTGCCATGAATAAATGCACTTTAATGCTAACTGCTGCCATCACAGCTACACTCAGTTTTATGATTCTGCCAATATTAGTCCTTTCATGAAACAGTTCAGTATTCTAAAGCCTTTTTATTTCTCCCCCCAAAAAGATCATCTGTGCCTTTGTGATTTCTTTGGATTCATTTTTAGTAGGACTATGTCATGCTTTAAATTGGGGCATTAAAGAACAGACTGGTGGCAGACTGAGCTCTCCCTTTTAGGTTTATGGTCAACAGGCCCCAATAAAAAGAGTACAAAGGAAAGTGTTTTTTTAAACTGCCACTTAAAAGTGCTAGCTATTCCCTGAAGCTCAGGTACTAGACTTAAATGAGTCAAATAAAAAGAAAATTCAAATGATAACAGTGTCCTGATAGACAGCAAGCAACTCCACATCAGGCATACTGGGAACCTGATTTCTGCAAAGGTCTGCAAAGGATTCACACATTGCTTTGCCCTTGTGTTTGAGGGTGCCCTGCTCAATAGGAAGAGGCACTGCTGCTGTGATTTCTTATGCCTCCCTGGAATATGATCAAAGACCCAACGAGTAATTTTTGTAGTCCCACACAGTCAGAGTCTGAATATCAACTTTTCTTTCAAGCACTACTATTTATACTTGATTGTTTTCAACAGTGCATTAAAAGCCAGCTGGAGCAGGAAAGAAGGATAGTGCAGGGGATATACATATTTTTTACTCCAGACACATTAAACCCACAGGCTTATTATGCTTTGTACTTCAGAGACATTAAGTAAGCCTTTGACTAACATCTATCTTAAAAACTGTCAGTTATGCTTCATTTGTACTACCCCTCTTTAGTTCCATGCGGTAAGATATGTCTTTTACTGTAATAATGATACAAAAAATTAACAGAGTCCCTAATTACTCAGCATGACTGCAGGGCAGAGGTCAGGCTGCAACACTGGCAGTAACCATCCAATTGCTCTCCTGACATCCATGGTCTCTCTTCAACTGTGCCCATTCCTTCCCTCCCTTTTTTGTCTTGTTTTTCTCTAGAACATATACTTCTTTTTCTAACTCATTGCTTCTCCTTTACCCACACACAGCTATTGTGTGAACTTGAGCTGATAACTGGGTTCAATTAACCATACTTGTATAATGTAGCAATACAATTTCAATGTGACTGCTATGTTAGGAATAGTGGACTAATATAATGGTCTACTGAAGCGCAGCATTGTCCATTAAATTGAAGGTGCAGCTTCTTCTAAAACACAGCAAGCAAAGCCACCCACGTTTCATGTACTATTAAAACACCCTTATTCAAATTCACCATCAAATAGACTACTGAGAAGAAAAACTGTATCTTGTAAAAACATAAGGTGGCCTGAAACGCAATGCATATTGGTTTATGATGAAAAAATGCTCCTGCTACCAGCTGGAAACATTATCCACTCAGCACTGAAAATGTATTGGGAAAAAGGACTGACACAAGGAAATCCATGTCGTGATTGGTATGAGAAATTTTGTAGCTCATATACATGGTCATCTTTTGCCTGATGCTTCTACATCCTCCTTTCTCATTTTGTTTATTTTCATGATCTCTAATGTTTTGTGTGCACACACACATACACATCTGAAAAATCACTGCAGAGGTCTCAGTCCATGATGATCAACACATTTCAAAGCATTTCTCTCCTGTCCAAGGACACAGGTAATATTTTTGCTGCCATAGCCAAGAGAAAAGTCACACTGCTAAAGCTGCATGTATAGATGAAGTCAGGATGACGAGGGAGGGATTATGTTTAGGCAAATTTTGTTTACACATAGTTAGGGATGTTTTAAATCTTCAGGGATTTGAGTGCTGGAGCCAACTTGGAAGCAAACATTCCCACCCTTGCCTACAGTAAGATCAGCAGAGTGCTGTTGGGAAAACTCTGCCTCTTAAGGAAAGCAGGCAGCATCTACCTTTTCTGCCATCCTGTTTTAAAGCAAAATTGATGGGCTTGGTGTTTTCCACAGCAACTCAGTAGTCAGAGTGTTAAATCAGAACAGGAACAGCCAGGAATAGTTCCCTGCTCTGACTAATTCAGCCCAGGCATTTGAGTATCAGTCTCTCAGGTCTGAGGGAAGGGTTCTAAACATCATCTCCTGCCAGCAGTTTTCCAAAATGATTCTTAATGAACTGTTCAGTGTTCTATAAAACCTGATATTGGCTGTGCTGAGTCAAACATTACATTGTGTAGACCCTGGGAGACTGAGGCTCATGGCTCAGGCCAGGAGAATATAACACCTAGAAAGATGTGGAAGAGCTGCAGCAGGAAAAAGACATCTGAAAAGACATCTGGAGAGAAACAGCATGTTGGTCATGAGGAGTGGGGGATAAAGTATGAATCAACACACATCTCCTGATGATGATAATCCTTTTGATTTGCCAGTCTTGCAACCATTTTCCCATCGCAGCTGAATATGCTGTCTCCTTTAACCATGCTGTTACATCAGTGGCAGGTCTGAGGACCCACCTGCCTATATCATCCAGCAGTGGTCATTACAGTGACACCCTGTCACTCAGACCAGCGCTGATGGGGACCCTCAGGACTCCAGGCCACACTGAAGAGTTTTGATATCTAGCAGTATGCAGTCTGGGATGCCAACTGAAGCAGATCTAGAGAGATGCATTGAGGAATGCAGGCCTTGAAAAGAGGGTGAAAAGTCAGGTCTTTCTAATTCATTCAGAAGATTATGGCATGTTTCTACCTTCCAACAGGTGGGTCTGGGCATTGTTGCCTTTCTCCACAAATTCTCCCTTCGCATCATTTCTGTGACTCTCTCTGTCTATTTATAGTAAGATGTTTCAGTGACTGACAATACTTTTTCAGCTAAAGGATTTCAGATTGAGAAAATTAAAGTTTGCTGGCCATTCTAGACATGGCCAGGGTCACATCAGGACCTCCCAGTACTCACGTTCTATTTAATTCACAAGCAGAACATGCCAGTCTAACTGAAAGGCAATCCTAAAGAAAAAATTGATGCACCACTGGCTGCTGGGAGCAAAATGTTCTGCTTTGCCTTTGCTGATCGGTATAATGGTAATAACAAGATATACAATATTTGATCACTTTGGTCAGATGGTTGCATGGATTACAGAGTACCCATGAAAGCACCTGGTAGGCACAGGTCCAGATCACAAAGCACTTTGTGAAGTGCTTAACAAGGAGTGGGGCTGAGGTACAGTTTGGCTTTCAAACATCAAGGGAACCATAAATGGCTTTTGATTTTTTATCCAAAATATTTAAATTCAGAGATGTCTGGACTTGCTGCTGTTGTTTCATGACCCTTCAGCAGGTGTAAAAGAGTCCTGTGTGACAGTCTGTGACCAAGAGCCCACACTGGCAAGGCTGACTAGTGGCACATCCTTTTTAAAGATGGGACATCTTCCAGGGCATGGAGGACATACAGATCATGCATAAAGGACATGACAGTACTGATGACATAGTACAGTCAAAAAAGAGCACTTCATAATGCCTAAGAGCCATCTAAATTCAGCCTGCTGCAGTTTCATACCTAAAAGTCAACATTTAAAGGCAGAACTCCCATCACAGGACTCCTCACCTTGCAAATGAACCTCCAATTAGTTTCATTAGGGCAGCTCACAGTCAGAATGGGACTTGCCAAGCCACAAACCCTGTAGTTGGCAGTGCAGCTTTATCTGTTCAGGCAATAGGCACCTTTGCTCAGAGATGCTGCCAAAATATAATGGAGGACCAAAATCCAGTGTGGAAGAGCCTCTGAACTGCTGTAATTGGCAAACTGTGCCTGCAAACCAGGTTACTTTTTTTCCCCCCCAGTACAGATATTGGGAATGTTTTAGAAGGACATTAGGAAAGACTTTTCTGACTTGAGGTTTTGTTTGTCAAGCTCTGCTCCTCCATCCTACCTCTCCACAAGCTATTACATAGTAGCTTTTACTGTAGATAAGAGGCTGGACCATGACTAGGGTTGAGTCAGTACAGAGTGGATTAATTCCGCTCCAGCAAATGAAGTTTGCCCGGATTTAAAGTGATGCAGGAGAAGAGATTCTTGCCGATTTCTGCTGTTCCATTGAGGGAATTAGATAGGGAAGCATGACCATATTGTGCCTGAGGAAAAAATGAATGTTAGCACCCCATTCAGAAATAGTGATCATCTTTGCAATATGGCTCAATAAAAGAGTAATTTGAATAGAAATTTTGCATTTTGTGGACAATAAGACCCAGTTTTCACTTACTAATTTATGGGTTTGTTTCAAGATATTCAGTGTTAGCTCTACAGCCAAGTTAAATATGATTTGTACTATTCTGGAAGCTCAGAAAGCAGGCAACTGAGAATTCTTTTAACACCAGGAAATTCTCATCTGGCATAGAACCAAAACGGCCAGCTGTACACAGTGTATGGGACCTGTCAGGGACACTGCTGAGCAAAACAAGCATGATTAGACTGCAAATTACAACAACCAAGTTGTTTTTTAATGTTCTTGCCTCCACCTCAAGTATCTTTGGGTACTTTTGCACTAGCATGGGCTGGTGATGTCTTGTACAGCTGCCTTGAAAGGGAGTATGATCAAGAACGCCAGAACAGCCTATGATTTGATGTGACAAATTAAATATGACAGATCATGGTCTCTGCAGTGCTGAGTGGAAAGCTGGGTGTAGAATGCACCGTTCTCCCAAACTAAGAACCTTCTGCCCCAGTCGTGGTGGGCACTGGGGCAAAGCTGCCTTAATGCCAGGAAAGCTTCCTCAACAGGGGGTTTGGCAGTGATGCTGTGCCCTCTGTAGGAGCCCTGCCAGCTACAAATTGTACCTTATCATGGCTCAGATCAGCAAAGTTATGCTGGCCCAGGCTAGACTTATCCTTGTGAATTGACTAGACTTTGCAGACTGAGAGCACCAAAACACACCTCACACCATCATTATCACCTGGTATTTTAAAAGAAGTCCTGTCCTTAAAAGAAGTGTAATCCTGCATGTCCTAAGAGTTGTGCTACCTCTTGGGAGACAGCCCTGCCAGGAATACAGCTCACCAAGGGGCTGGGAACATGAAGCACCCAAACTACCACTGCTCTGCAGCATTGCAGGATAGCTTTGGAGAAACTGACTCCAATTTTCAAGTTTTTCTCTCTTCATCTTCTTGTGAAAGCAGATGTTTCACTCATACATTCCATTGTTTCCATGAAAATCGTTCTGAAGGCACTTTTTCAGCCTTTTTCATCAACTGCACACATTCACCTTGCAATACAACATTAAAGCAATACCCAACTGTCACGCATGTGATCCTTCACATTTGAGGTCACTTTGACCAGAGATTAAAGAACTAGCCTCATTAGCTCAGCAATTTTGACCAGACATGTTGATAGAAGAAACCTAAATTAATTTAACCTGTCACACATTTACTCACACCTTTCCATTACCTGAACACACAGATGTCAAACAACTTCTGCTCCTTGCACTCTCCTGCTTCCCTCTCTACAGCAGAACTTCTGTACATTTGCTTGGCTGTCATTCAGAACTGCCTGACTACACTTTTAAAAAAAATCAGGCCAGGGAGCGAGGCCAGGAGCTGGCTCCTGATGGCTCACTCCCCTTTGCTGCCTGCTGTTTTGGCTTTCTCGGGGCAGCCTTAGGACATGGTCCTGGGATGTGTTTCTCCATTCCCTAAGACTGACATGATGAAGACTACAGTAATTTCACGAATATAAGCCGCACCTTTTTCATTGAAGAATCCATCCTACCCCAGTAGTGCAGCTTATATTCAGGTGCGGCTTATTTATGGAAAATTTCCAGCGAAAGGCCAGACCGGAAGTGCGAGCCGACTGGTGAGAGAGCTGCCACGGGCCGCCCCGGACCACGGGCGCTGTGGGACCCGAGGAGGCGCAGCA
>VRYO01002772.1:65474430-65498607 GCA_009812075.1 Sialia sialis | reverse complement strand
GGCCGGCTTCGAGCGCACAGCAAGGGGGCGAGTCACCGGCTTCACATGGTGTGGAGAGCCGCAGCTGAGCGGGCGGGGCGCCGCGGCAGCCAGCGCCGGGGGCAGGAGTGCCAGGCCACATAGCATGGGGAGGGTGCCTGTGGCTGCCTTTAAAGGCTTTGCCAGTCTGTGAAAACTCTTTGCACATTGAGCAACTTGACAGCAAACCCTGCACTGGCTTGATTCTGTTACTAACTCGTTACTTTGTTGCACATGTGTTCACGCTAAAAAAAAAAAAAAAAAAAAAAAGGTGCAGCTTATATTCGGGTGTGGCTTACATATGGACAAATCCCGTGGTCGTCCTGGTTACCCGGAAGTGCGGCTTATATTCAGGTGCGGCTTATAATCGTGAAATTACTGTACCCCATATTTTTCTGTGTCTTCCTTACAGAATCCCCCTCTAACATCGTATCAGCAGATCATCGTGGTGCTGTCATGTGGGACCTGCATGTGCTTTCCTCCCATGGTCCCAAGGCACTAAACACAGGTCCTGCATTTCATGTCAGCAAATCACTATGCTGATGCTTCCAGAAACCTGGACTACAAAGATGCACAACAAATACAGTAATTTCATGCATATAAGACTCACTCTTTTGACTAAAATTTTGATTGAAACCCCAAAGTGTTCCTTATAGGCCAGTGCACCTTAGATATGGACAAAGTTTGGAAATTTTCCAGTCCAGAAGTGGGAGCTCGCGGCAGCCCCGAGCTGAGCCAGTAAACCTCGTGATTGCACGATTCTGTTACTAATTCGTTACTTTGTTGTGCACGGATCCTCACTGGGGGGGGGAAAAAGTGCGCCTTATAGGCCAGTGCGTCTTATAGATGGACAAAGTACGGAAAATTGCCGACAACCCAGAAGTGCGCCTTACAGTCCAGTGTGCCTTATAGGCATGAAATTACTGTAATTATATCTCAAAACCACCACTGACTGTTTGGGGCTCACAGGAGATTTAGGGCTGAGGGCTGTGTTATAGATGTGACCAGCCTGCTCCTAAAGGACCCCTCAGGTTTGGGGACAGGGGACAGGGGGAACAAGCACTGTCTGAATTGAAGGTGTTTGACTCATGCAGATGTTGCCATTGGTCTGTAAAGCTGAACCCACACCACTGACCCAGCCCTGCTTCTCTTGGCTTGACACTGCAGAAACCCTCATGTCTGGCAGTATTTATGTGGAAGGAGATGGCTCTTCCACAAGCAGAGATGTCAAGAACACACCTTGGCTTACCCATAAATCCTTCTGAAAACCTACCCATTCTTATACATGCTTTTCCAGGCATGGATTTATAAACACAGTAAAGAGTACTTACTATTAAAAACTACACATGAAAACAGCAGGCAGTATCAAGAAAAAATAATTACAGTAATTTCACAACTATAAGGCGCACCAGACTATAAGGCGCACTTCCAGGTTGCTGGCAAATTTTCAAACTCCGTCCACACATAAGGCGCACCAGACTATAAGGCACACTTTTGTTTTGCAGCGAGGATCTGTGTGCAACAAAGTAACAAATTAGTAACAGAATGGCGCGATTGCAGAGTTTACTGTCAGGTGCTCAATTTGCAAACATTTTTCATACAGCCCCAGGCACCATCCCCATGCCGTGGGCCCCAGTGCTCCTGCCCGCCCCTGTCCCCAGCTGGGGCAGCTGCCGCTGCTCACACTTCCAGGTTCGCAAATTTCCTAACTTTGTCTGTATATAAAGCGCACTGGATTATAAGGCGCACTTCCGCGTTCCGATCAAATTGTTAGTCAACAGGGTGCGCCTTATAGTCGTGAAATTACTGTACATGTTCTAAAACTTTTATCAACTTCAATTCAAAAATTTATGTGCTTTCAACAAATAATATTGGAGAAACAAAACTGCATTAAGTAATTGAAGAAGAATTGCTCTACAGGAAATGTATAGTTAGACTCTTCCATCTTCTAATTCTACTTTCAAAACAAGCTTCTTTTTTAAGCAATATGTTGAATCTTGATCTTTTGTTGTTGTTAGTGTTGTCTGCTATTCCCATGGCAATAAAAAACAATTGCAACTAGCGCATGTGTGTGTTAAAAATAACCAACTACTTCAGCAAGTTATTCTTGTTTTTAAAATGTTTCCATTAAGGTCCATTAAGATAGCAACAAACTCAAACAGTTTGACATGGTCAAGAAATGTTCTTAAAATTAAGTTTCTTATTGATCTCCAATTTAATTTTAAAAAGCTCTGTATTAATGTGTGACAGCTTAAAAGACTATTTAATACTCATATTTCTGTGTTTTTTGTGCATGACTGAGGAATAGAGGAGACAACAAAGAATCAATAATTTTCTCTTTGAAACTAAAAATAACTTGCATTAGATAATCTGAACATTTTGTCAAACTAGGAGGTGCAACTATTCAAAACCAACAGTTCATCTAAAGGTCTGACAAAGTATAGTTTTTTGAATGTAGATGCTTTTAAGTTGATACTTTCTTAAAGCATTTCATAGGAGAGGATTAAGAAACTTTAAGCAGACAAATTAATGCACTTTCTATTTGAAAAACCTGTTATGGTAAATAAGCTTCAGTATGGACCTGGGGACACACATGAATTTCTGAAGACTTGCAATAAACTTATCATATTTACAGCATATCCAACTTCATGCTTTATTAGTGTGACCTCAGTTTTCATAAAGTGTGAAAATGGATCTCCAACATGAACTCACTTTGGCATTTCAGCTGCAATGCAACTGCTGAATGCAAAATGTAAATTGCTTCCCTGCTTTCATTCTCCTAATGAAGTACTTATAGCCTTTTATTAATACCAATTTGAACTTGTATTTTTAAATATGCATAAATACTAGAATGTATTACTGATTTTTTTCCTTCACCATTGAATTCATCTGCTGAAACTCAGATTCAAAATGCTTTCCACACACAGATCATGCCTGAAGAAAACTCTTCCATCAGCCCTTACAGTTCTGTGAAAGAAATTAAATAAAATGACATCAAAAGAACAAGAGTGAAAGTCTATAGGAGTGCTTCTGGGAACCAAGTACCAAAATCTTTTGGGGGAATGAGACTAGGAGCTGTGGATGTTTGTGCTTAAGAGGAGGCAGTGAGGAGTGAAGGATCTGGGCTCCTGGCATGACTCAAAGCCATGGGAACTTCACTGACTTCAGAGGGCTGCAAACTCCTCATGAGGAAGTAGGAAGGACTGGCAGGGCAGTGTTAAAAGAAAGACAGCCTGTTATAATGAAAGGCAATTGTCACAGAAAAAGGGTCACATTCAGCAGGCAGAGCTGTGCTAAGGCATCACATGAAGCACACTGTGCTGTCCTCTCCCTCCTGGCAAAAAAAGCATCCACCCAAGTGAGTTTCAAGCATAAAGTCTTCCCAGAAAATAGTTTTAATTGTGTGCATTCAGATAAGCAATTATACTAAAGGCTATTATGCCAGTTACCCCAAAACAATATAAATAGTCATCTCCCTGACAGATAAAACACACAGTGCCAAACTCCTTATAACAACAGGACAGGCTATTAATCCCATTCAGTTTTGATGATATAATGCTATGGAATATATTTCTGCCCACATTACTGACAATTAATGCAGCTTGCATGCTGAGAGGAGAAGCTTTGTGTTCAAGGGGAGTAAAATTTCCATGTAAATGTGGGACAAAGGTACCAAATGGATGGCGAGCCTGAAAAGGAAAGATTTACTACTCAGTGTGCATTTTGCCAAAGAGATTTTTTTTTTAAATAGTAGTAATAGCAGAGAAATGTCCTGCCTGTTAACTAATTGGATTTGTGCAATTCAGGCACACTAATTTATATTGAAACGGCTTGCTTGCCTTCCCTCTTTTTAACCTGGCAGATGGACTAGGCAAAAAATGTGAAATGCACTCAGTCATTGCTACTCATAGCCCACTTAATTCACAGGTCTTTGTCAAAACTTCTTTAGTTGAGATTAAAAGAGAGGGTACCATATCTATCATAACCATCTGGACTGAAATCTGCCAATCTGGACCGATTGGACAGAAGCCTAAACTGTACTAAAGAGCAAAACCCTGTTGGGGCTCAGTGGAAAGAATTCAAGCACAATGGAGAGAAGGTGCTCCAGGAGCTGAGCACATTGAGCCCTGGTCTTGACTTCTCAGCTCCTCTGCTGATCATGCCACTCGAGATAGCTTGGTGAAAAATGCTAATCAAGGCATTAGCATTTTATAGCTTTCTCTTCTTTTTTTTTTTAACTGACACTATTTATACAAAGTGGAAAGCAGCTAAGAACATAGCCTGCATGCTGTACTTTGAAAAATGAGAAATTGATTAGGTGATGTGCTATCAAAGCATCACACTTTTGGCTAAGAAAGCTCTTTTTAATGAAAACAGTGCTGGTGGCTAAGCACAGTTAGTGTATTGACTATGTATTTAGGATTCATCAAAGCTCCAAAGTGCTCCAACTGCCTCTGGCACAGGATAGAGGAGCCAGTCTGAAGAGATGAAGGGCAGGACATCAGTCCAGGTTGGCCAGTGGGCAGGTTTAGCTCGGATTTCATCTGCTGACAACCAGGAGTCTCCATAGACCCCCAGATTCCTCATAAAAATTAGCAGCAGCCATTCAGAGGCCATTTGTTCACATCTGTAACTGCAAAAAGCAGCTAAGGCTTCTAAAATCTACATCTACTTCTCCACAGCTACCCCCGGCTTTTTAACCTCCAGAGTGAATTATCATGGCAATCTCCACACTGCACAAAGCTGTTAGAACATTAACTTTTGTCATTTTGTTTTGAGTTTTGTTTTTTGGAGTTTTTTTTTAAAGAATGTCCTACCTGCAGCCCAATATTGCAACAGAGCTTATCTCATTTCTTAGAGAGTGAAATTCCTTCAGGTGTGACAGGTCCAGGTTTGTGTCAGTGCCACCCTTCACTGTCAAACCAAGTACTGCATATAAAGGTCTTTGTGTAAGAGCCAGGCTCTGAGAAGTGAGCGGTATGGGGGGGACAAAGCATAGGAACCTCTGAAGGTTGCATTTATAACAATCCACTCTGCCAGTAAATAAATTCTATTACAAAACATTATTTGCACTGCACACACATTTCTAACATACATGCTTGTGAAAATTTAGGCTGTATATCTTATCAGATATTCAGGGTCAAATCTGTAGGTGGCTCCATTGACTTGAATAAATCGACTTCAGTTTCCAAAGATCCTAAATCTGATTTTGATATATTTTATTTTAAATACCGCTGACTGAGAGCAGAGTGATTCTATTAAACTGTTTTTCTTCACAGAGAAGAACTGCTAATTACTTATTTTATAAACATTTAGTTTACATTTGTCTGACTTGATTCCAGTATCAAAGTTATTTTAAAAGCATCATTGTATACAGTATGGATTGCAGTAGACTAGATTTTTGCTTCTGTATCAGGTTTTGGATTCTATGGGTTTCAAAAGATGAGGAAGAGTTCTCTATATAAACAATACTTTCTGCCCTTCAGAAAATGCTTTTTTATTTTTTTAACTCACCAAGACAGCAATGATAAATCAGAGAATAGAGCACTTTAAATATACATAATACTGATAGTATTATAAGAAACAGAAACATCCTCACGATATTTGTATGTAAATAATGAATTTATATTATTTATACTGGCAAAACTGCTTATGAACTTTGTTAATGATTTCACTTTATCTATAAATGACAATTGCAGCCATTGTTATTTCCAGAGGGATTACAGATTGTGTGTAAACAGAAAGCTAAGAAATAACTCCTGGTGTTAAGTAGTCAGAACAGAAAACACATTTGAAAATATTTTTACTGATGTAACATCTGGAACTCCAAAGGAGGCATTGATTTCCTCTTAGCTACAGAATCAGAGCAAGAAACAAGATTAAAATATGTTAAGGAAAGCAGGAATCAAATGGACAGAGATGAGGATAATGATATGGTGAGACAAGGTACCTATAGAATTGCAGACCCTGGAGCCAGAAGTGACCACCTGTGCAGAGAGAAAATCCAGCAGTAATAGTTTGCAGATCTCGTTCCCATAAAGGACTTACAAAGCAACAACATGCTATCTTTCACTGTTTGTTCTTTTTTTCCCCAAGTAAAAGGGACTGCCTAGATGGAAAGGGTAGTGTATTTATGGCTAAAGCAGAGAGGTTATTAAGAGCAGTACAAAGATAGGTTTAGACTTGGATGATATAATGTGCTGACAAAGCTGGGAGAGATGTTTCCTACCCAGAGTATTTTAAAGCCCTTGACCACTGCTGCAACACTAACCAGTTAATTGGGGTTGGGACATGCAGCAATTTACTGAGAAATAAAGTTTCAAGGTGCCTTATGTAAAATGACACAAAAACCCACCCAAGTTTTCTCAGCACTGTTTCCAGAATGCTTTGATGTTCAGATACATTTAATAAAAACAAAGACAGCAAAGATGCCGATAGGAAAAGGCTAGAGATGGAAATGCATTTTCTCTACAAGAGCTGGGTTTCTCAGCAGCGATGGCCAATTTTGTGCCTTTGAGCAGGACTTGGTCAGGACCTTCCATCCCCAGCTGAAGACGCTATGGCCTGGCAGCAGAGCTTGCAGACCTCAGCCTGCTCCATCTGCTGAGCCTGCTGCAGCTCACCCAAGCACAGCTGCCCCTCTTGCCCGGAAATGGGTGAATACACGACCACCACTCTTGCAGTATCCCTTCACAGTAATATAGTTGTGTGTTACAGACCCCAGATTGTCTCAGATGGAACAGAGAAGTCAGTGGGCACAGGAAAGTGCATTTCCTCCAGTCCCAGAGTGGGACAGCTTTGGGGTCTGGGTGATGCTGCAGCCCCCATGCAATAGTGGTGGCTGTTTGGCAGCAGCTGGTGAGCCAAGGACCACAGACTCCCTGAGCACCTCTCTACATCCACCTCTGCTGCAGAGAGATTGCTTTTTTCCTCATTTAATGAATATTTAAGTGAGCTGTGCAAAGTGGGAGCACCATTGGCAAAGCAAAAAGTGTATTCTGGGATAGCCTCTCCCATTCACTTTTATAGGAACTGTTCCTGGAAATGGGTTCAACTTCCCCCAGGCAGTAAAGGGAATTGAGCCTCTCACGTCTCAGGTTAGTGGTATAATTATCTTCAACTGAGTAAAAAGGCAATGGGTTCACCCTTCCTCTTTGGTTTTCTAACCCAGGCTTTTATCTCATTTGCTTTTATTTCAGAGCCTGAAGATGAAATGTGACACAGAAAAAGAAAAAACATTGGAACAAAATGCATGGGGTTTTTTCTTTCTTTCGGGTCAAGAAAAATTTCTTTGTCTTGATTTAAACCATTTTTTTTCACAATTGATTTCTCTCTGTCAGACAACTAAAGTATGAATAAATGTCCTATTAATTGCAGTTTGGGATTTTATATCAAGCTCTCTTTGTTTTGTTTTTTTCACTGCTAAACAAGCAACGCACTCACACAAAACTTTTCATACATTAACAAATAAACGTCACGTAAAATAATTGAAAGCACAAGTAGAAAAATGCTAGATATCTTCTTTTTTATGACACTGTTTTTACTGGAGAAATAATTATCTATGTATCCACAGACCACAGTTAGTTCAAGTGACATTTAAGGATATTACAATTCTTTTGGGGAACAAATAAAGAGTTGTAGTTGACCTTAAATTGTTTTTGAAAATCCTTTAAGTTAAAGCACAAAGGGAAATAAATCCCCAGAAGGAGGAATATCTGCTTTTCCTTGGGCACCTTTCTCTCTTGCAAATTAGTATTTAGCAAATGTCATTAAAGAGAGTTAATATGGCCTTATCTGTCTCAGCAAGATCTGGCAAATATTACGAGTAGAAAGTTGAAAGCACTGCTTCTAATTTGTCCTTGTATTCCAGTCACGTCACTGGTCTTGGCGAGTTACATTGGGCTATTAAAATAAAGTAGCAAATAGGAAAG
The DNA here is from genome assembly GCA_009812075.1 of Sialia sialis. Lineage (NCBI taxonomy): Eukaryota > Metazoa > Chordata > Aves > Passeriformes > Turdidae > Sialia > Sialia sialis. The sequence continues at coordinate 65,490,658 of VRYO01002772.1, read as the reverse complement.
AGGAGGGGAAAAAACAAAAAAACGAGGAGAAGAAGAGAGCAGAGGACAGGGTCAGATACAGCACCCACCTGCCAGGCAAAAGGGGAGTTAAGTGGCTGCACAGCTCCACAACCGCCTGCAAAAGTGAAATCACCTTTCACTCTCCAGGAAATCTTTCCCTGAGAAAAAGGGGACAAAAACAACTGGCAGACAGAAAAATTGGCAACTGACAACATTTTTACTATCCAATTGTCCAAACACTATAACGGTATGGTGGTGGCTAAATGTGTCACAAATGAGCAGCTCTCTGGTGTATTTGACCCAGATTGACAGTCTCCATCTTCACAGATGTGAAGGTGGAACCATGGTTATATCAGAAAGCAACTGCAGGTAAAGGTTTCTTCAGACAGAGCCTGGGACAGCTGGGAAGGAGGAAGGTACCCTGCACATGGATGAAGTTTGACCACACTCATATATAAATCCAAAATCTCCAGGTCTCACTAGCTCTCCCGCAACTGATATGTGAATGAAAGATTTTAATAAAGATCTTATATAGATCTTTCACTCTGGGGACTGACAACAACAGCATGCAAAAACATTTGCAGGAAAACACTTCTACCTTGATCATTAATAGCCATGTCTTGCCTTATTCTTACCAGGATTCCAAAAGGTGTAAACGCACCAGACTTCACATCCTGTTAGTTAAATTTATCACAGGAAAATGAAACTGTATGTCACAGGTCAGGCTATTATCACTCTTCCTATAAAAGAACTGCTCCCATACAGCTGATGGCTGGAATGACATAGCAGGGACAACATGTACCAGACTACATTGCTCTGTGTGGGTTTTGACTCGACTATCTCAGCATTATTTCCCAAAAAAACCCATGGCTGTGCTGTCTTCAAAACCACTATACAAAAACTCCAGCCATTAACCTAACACTGGCAGCAGTACACCATGTCCATAGTGCTGCTAGAGCCATCTACATGCTTTCTGAACATTTCCAGGGACAGTGATTCCACCACTTCCCTGGACAACCTGTTCCATGCTCCAATGCCTGATCACCCCTTGCAAAACATCTCTGTAAAGGAAGCATTTAATAATTCTGCAGAGGGGTAAATCTTGGAACAGAAATCCCCACATCAAACAGTAAATCATTGGCAAAAATTCTTGATCTTCTGTACTAGCAGTTAACCATAAAGTTTAGGTACCGATGCTGTAGCGCATTTCCACAGGTTCGAAGATTTTCTGCTAACTCCTTTCATCCATGCCCTGTTCAACATCCTAAACTTAAACTGTTTAGGTGACAGAGGAACTCCATCAGGAGACTCAGCAAGATATCTTGAAAGAGACTTTTTTTCTGTTATTATACAGTGGTAGCATTTAACTCCGTGTTGTCATGGAAATCCTCTCTTCCCTAAGATGTTTAAAGTAAACAGCCATCTCTCTGCCTTTCTTCAGTCTTCATGAATGACAGCTTAACTACCACAGCCACCACTTATCCACAGGTGGTTTTGGCCATTTAGGGGGTATTTCTCATATTTTTTCATTTAAGTCTGGAATAGAGGTCAAGGCATTCCTCTCTAATCGCTGACCTTTCTTCCCCTCAATTTCTTTTCTCTGCCAGCTGCTAGCGAAAAAACCACAGTGCTATCAATTCATTGATATCCATAGATGAAAAGTTTGATGTACCCCACCTTTTAAGACCATGTATTTGTATTTTAAAAAGACCCAGGTGGTACTTCATATAGTTCTGGTAAAGGGGAGGTGAAGCAAGGAGAGTAATCTGTGCATAAATGAGTAATATCAGCTACTTCCTTCATCAAGAATGGCATTAACAACATTGATGTCTTTGCAGAAAACACTGAATTCACCATGCTACTATCTGGGAGCAACTATCCTTAACAAAAAAGATCTTCTCTTCAGGGTGTCCACTAAGACAGACAGCAATGCAAATGACACTGCAAGTCATCTCTTCTTTGGGCACACCTCCCTCAGTGTTGTCCAAGAAAAAAAACTTTGAAATTCTGCCTTAATGGACTAGATACTTTGTCTTAAGGGAATCATATATTTTCTGTGCTCTTAATATTTTAAAAAGGAGATAGGTTTAGAATCTTCCTAATGCTCTCCTTTTAGAATGAGAGAAAACATTTAGTAACTAGTGTCACCATACCTCTTTTGTAGTAGCAAAGAAGGAACTGGACAAGTAAACTAGTCAGCACTGCATGCTCAGATTAAGTCTTCCCTGCTTTCCTGTGCTATCTGTGCATTACCACCATACTGAAAACCAAGGGTGTCCCTAAGGTACCACAAAATGCTTCCAGCAAGCATCAGCAGGGAGGATGCTTCTACAGGGAGAAAGGCTTTTCAACAAGGCATGAAGCCACGTGCACAGCAAAACAAAAATGTAAAGCTCAGCAGGGAAAGATGTGGAGCTGGCAGAAATACTTCTGTACTGCTGAAATGAGTGCTGCTCCCACTCATACCAGGGCTACATTTGCCACATCACAGGCCTCTTCCCTCTGTTTCAGGGTTGCATTAGGAAATGAGAGAGACAGCACAAATTTGCACGGAGACTGAGATGCAGCAGCACTGGCTGTATAAAAATCCTGGTGCTGCTTTCCTTCATCAGTTCTAAGACAAGCCATACTACCCAAAAACATCCTCCCCACCCCGCTGCCTTAAGCAGAGCTTTATAGGAAACTCACTCATTACAAGCATATAGAACCCAAAAAATCAGCTTTAAGGTACTTTTGCACTGCCAAGTGAACTTGCCATTTCTCTTCTGTCTGAAAACTAAATCATAGGGTTCACGCCCCAGACTGGTTGCTACTGTAAGTTTAACAAAAATGTACAACTATTTAATTCCTTCAGTACTGAGGTTCTTTACTGTCACCTAAACTTGAGACTTTTCTACTAAACATCACTGACTGACACTTTCAGTGTACTCTTGACTGTATAGTCCATTTTCCAAAACAGACCATGTAAACTTAGGGAGAGAAGGGTGGCTGCCATTTCAATGTGTCCACAATTTTCTTTGTCAAGTCCTCTGATCTTCAGATGCCGGGAACACGAGCTTGGAACACCTCAAATATAAAACTGTTCTTTTTGGTGTGTTCTACTGTCAACCTAAGTCACAAAGCATACCACTCCAGGACCAAAACACCATTTCAGCCTGCAGCAACATCCCTGATTTATTTTAGCTCAAGAAGTTACTCCTTCAGATTGAAATACATGCCATTGGACTGAATAAAGCACAGAAAATTCAACTGTTTAAATATGTTCTATGGTAAAAAAAAAAATAAAAAAATTATCTGACATGAGTGTGATGCAAGTTATCTAATGACACAGGAGAGGTCTGTTCTCTCCAGCTCCCCTGTGCTAGGTCACAGATTTGGACAAGTAAGGAAAAAGCAAGGATAATGAAGCACTTTCCTCTGCTGCTGAGTCCCGTATCGATCCTATCTGTGCCTGTTTTCACTTGTGCCAGGATCAGGAAAAAAAGGTCTCTTCCATCCATGAGGAATATCAGGAAAGTTCCTCCAGATCAGTGGATGGAAAGTGCCACATCAATGCACTTTGTTAGCCTTTTAAACAGAAAATATCTTTGGTAATCATAAAACTAGCAAAGAAATAGAAATAATAAAAGTCTCAATCAATAAAATAGTCTGGAGCAGTATCAAATCCAGAGCTATCATCACCACATAAATTTTGGTTTCATTCAAGGTTTAATACAGTACAAACAAGGTAACAAAAATAAAAAACTGTAGGGAATGGAATATCTACTTCAATTGTTTATGAACTACAGCACTAACCAAAAAGAGGAAGAACAGAAAAAACAAGTGTGCTGGAAAACAACTGTTGAGCTCACTATGCATCAAACCCAGTTTTACTTCTGGGTTCTCAGAATGGAGTGTTTCAATTTTCACACTCTGAAACAAACCATACGAGAGCTTTAAATGATCCAGATGGGACGCCCTTTGTTAAAGCTTTTGAAATCAGCACTATAGTTCTGTTCCATGGATGAATTTTGGTTGGTGTGTTATTGCAATCAGTAATGCTAAAACAGTCTGTCGAGATCTCAAGTAGAGAGATGACAGAAGAGAGAACTAAGGGAAACGAACACACACAAACACCCTTTTAAAATCCATAATGTATCATGACATTTTGGTTTTTTGGAGGACATGAATCGAGAAATAAAGAAAAGGCAGACACTCAGGAATGGCCCAGCCGGTAAATCACAGCTCATCATTCCACACACTCTTGAATCTATGGATGAAAGCCTGTGAGAAACAAATAAACCATATTTTCTATATATCATAAACTGCAGGCTGGACTCAGCATCCTAACTATTTTGTAAAACAAATGAAACATTACTTTCTAAACACAGCAGTCCAAGTTATACATTTAATGAAAAGATGACAGCATAATTAATTAACCCTAATTGACATGGTTTTACAGGAAACAGGTCTAGTCAAGCAAACTTGCTGCTGTTTTCTGAAAGAACCAGCAGAAGGGATTTACAATCCCAGGACAGACTTCTGTGCAGCACCCAGATATATGCATAACTAGCAACTCTGACTGTTTTTAAAAGCCCTTACACAAAATCAATGCAGCTGATGCCAAATCGATTAAAAAGCAGCTGACAATGAGTTCATACACATGAATGAAACCCCTCTAATCATAAATGGGCTTCATCATCTGAAAGTAGCTTTTTTAATGGGGCCTACAGGGATCTGGTTACAAAACTGCTTTGTGTCTTCATGAATGATCTGAAAGAAAATACCAATCAATTTTCAGTAACAGCTGGAGAAGAGTCAAAATTCAAGAGGGGGGATAAACACAACTGTGGATGTGCCAATTATTTAAGTCATCTTAAGTTGCCTGACAAGGAGGGTTCTTCTGAACTACAGTAAACCCCTGCAGCCCTATGAAAAATCACAGGTGTACTGGCAAGGATTAAGGAATAAAGGATGAGGATCTGTGGCAGCAGTGAAGTCCTTAGGCAAGTACTGTACCCTGTCCCAACAGCTGTCTATCCATCACAGGAAAACACCAACAGATTAGAGAGGGCTTGGATTCAGGAAAATGATACAAAATTTATCTGAGATTAAATAAAACAATGCCAAAAAACTTTCTTATTTGCCTAAGAATGTTTAGAGGTGGCTCATTAACAGCATTTAGGTTGTTACAGAGGAAAGGGGCTTCCAGTCACAAAGTCTGCTTTAACCTAGCGGGGGAAAGACATAGAAATACTTAACAGCAAATCTAGATTCAGATTAAAGGGCTGTATTTAACAGATCAAGACCTTTTCCTAAGCAAAAAAAAAATTTCTCGTTTGCCTTGCTCTTCTCACCAAAAATGGGGGAGCTGCACCAATGCAGGGAGCAGATATCTGTTAGACATGAAAACAACTGACATTAAAATTAAAAATAAACCAAACTCCTTTCTATAATACAAAGTTCTTTGAGCTTCACTGAAGAGATGATGCTGATTAAACCATCCTGCCGAAAGATCAATTTCCTAAGAAAAAGCAAGCACCACATAATAAGGCCTGGAAGGGGTACAGCAGACACAAGGCATGCAGAGGGATGTCCTGCAGCCCTCAGCTGCTCCTCCTGGAAAACCTCACCAGATTAAACAGAAGACTTGCAGGTAGATTAGGTACTTATTATCTTTTTAAATAGTAACACTTCTGTTGTCATCATGACTGTCAAAGGACATAGGGCAGGCAGGGTTGGTAGAGCGATGCACCTCTGGGAGAAAAGCATGCACACTTTTGGGCACACACAACCCCCTTTAACAGGGGGGTTAAGGTAAGATATGGAGCAGGACAGGCTGAAAACCAGAGGAATAATGATGAAAAAGGAGGTGGTGATGGTGGTGAAAAAGAGATGGATGCTGGGGAATGGTCCTCACTGGCCTTGGTGCAGCTTCCCCTTGCCCCACACCTGCCCCTACAATCCCAGCAGCAGCTGCCCCTGCCCCACTGGCTCCTGAGACCAGCACCAGGGCTGCAAGGCTCCCTGCAATGCTAGCACTGTGCAGATGCTTTAATAAGTGACTGCACTTAATTCATTAACTCTCCAAGATTAGCAGAAGACGCATGCTGCAGCCAAGACCAACGAGCCAAATAAATTCAGGGTTTTCACGCCAAGTCACAGAGGTATACCAAGCCAACAGAATTTTTTTTAAATGAGGAAAACATTCACTAAGTACTTTTCATTCTTCAGACCTTTGCAAAACCCTCTGTAGGATTTGCTTTAAACAAGGCTTCTCCCACAGCAAGCATCAACAAAAAATCATGATGAAGACTTTTTATTTTAATGACGTTATTTTTAATTGCATAAAAAAAGTGGATTCTCAGCAAAAAGTCTGTTTCAAATTCATCTGTGAATAAAAGGCAGCAAAGAGCTACCAGACCTAGTGAAAAATCGTCAGGGTGGATGTGGATGGAAAGGAGATTCTTCAAGAAAATCCTCTGATACCAACTGCCTTGGTTTGAGGGACCAGCCTTGCCTGCATGGGGCATAGCTTGTACCCAAAAATACCACTCCACTGAGCTCTTGCAACCTCTTTATGTCCATTAACATTATGGTCACTGCCAGAAGGTTCTGTTATACTGCAATTCCAAACAAATGCAGTCTTCTGTTAATGATTTCATGCTCACTTAACTTTGCTGCCAGGCACCAGGCAGGTCAAGAGCCCTCTGCGTTCCCATGCATGCACTTTGCATTAACAAACTGCTGGCTGGGAAAGAATAAGTTAGAGAGTTTCCGTGAAACCCGTCTGGCCTTAAGATATGTGTGTACACAATCCCGTGAGGAGATACTACACGCACAGGGTGTGGGAGGACAAAGAGACACCATCCATTAGAAGCAATGGGAGGTGGCCAAGCTAATCCCAAGAACTCAATATTATAGCTGTTCTTTAAAAAACTCTCCCAAAGTCTGTGCTGTGCAAGTGGTAAATGTATTATTTACATAAAGAAATGGTATTACTATTACATATCCAATATACATTAACATAAGCTTTGTATGAAATTTGTGTGAATGCATTCCTCTACGTGAGCTTACACATTAAGATGCCAATAGTTTCATCAAATAAAAAGGCAGAGGTATGAAGGCTGACAGCAAGCTCATCGTTTAAATACTCTAAAAGACCCCAGGGAATTATAAAACTCAAGAACTACAGTGAATTATTTCACAAAAAATGTAAGGAAAAAGTAGTTTTTCTTATAAAAGGTGACACACAGTAAAGTGCAAATCACACAGTATAAGAACATAAAACCATGAATAATAACCTAGTATTAAGTACATATAGAAGTTATTATTAGAAGAAATAGCAGATTTTCTTTTTATTATGGATTTGGAAAATTCTGAAAAGAACTTAAAAAGTGACAGTGCCTTATTAAGAGAAGTTTCTCCCAAGTGAAGCTCCTTTTAAAAAGCCTTGAGAGTAAGAATGCATCTACACCTTCCATGACACAAAAAAGCAGAAATCAGTGGAAATTGGGAAGAAAGGTGATCATGGCAATCCTTGGTGAAGCGGGCTGGGACAGTGCCAGCCTTCTGTAAGTGGTTGCAACCTCTGTATCTTGGCCATCCCAGTCCTTGGTGCATCATCCCAGTGACAAACTCCCCCCTGAGGTGGTTCTGTCTAACATGCTGTGACAGAAGAGCACAAAGCCCCAGTGTAAAGCAGTGTTGCTGCTGGAGAGGATGCTCTGGTCTTCACCACCTGCAGCTGCTCTTTCCTCTCCTGCCTGCTCCTGCCAGAATGAATATTTGGATGCTGTGCAGTGAGCTGGGTCAGGGAACTAACCCATATGAAAATTAACCCAAGATGAAGTATAATTAATTTCCCTTTGGTTTTGCTCTCTCATACAGCTGGGCAAACCCCAGCAGCGACAGGAGAAGGAAAGCCGAGGGAGAAAAAGCACTCCTCACTGGGGTGAGGAGATTGGGACTCTCTGCCTAGAAACAGTCTGGCAGGACAACCATAAAAATGTTTAAGCTAGAGGCAAAAAAAGCTTCAGGTCTTATGTCTCTAAAACCTTAGGCAGAAATCAACCAGATGGGAAGTTTATGTTTTACATCACTGCCCCAAACTCAGTGGAAGCAAATTTCTGAGAGGTGGCAGGAGAAGGGAAGCTGGTGGTGAGTGGGATGAGACCAGCCATCTCTCTGGATCCAAATAAATCCTGCTGGCACAGAGGACACAGCCCCGCACCACGACAGCACTTGGGAGAGCCAGTGGCATGTGTCAACACTCAGGGGGACTCCAGAAGTTCAACAGTTGTTTGATCCCAAATGCTCAGCACACACCTGCTCCACCTTGCTTGGGTGATGCTGCATTCATTCATTGCAAGACAACTCATCCTGTAACAGGGACTGTCAAAACCACAACGCTACCACTAGAGGAAGTATCCCAGTATGCTACAGGTAAAGCTTTTTTCTTCTCTCTCCTTTGCTTTTCAGTCACTTTCCACCACACACTTTTTCCAACCACATCCCTTGTGTGACAACAGGATGTTTTAGTTTGTCAGCTTTTTTTGACACTTTGACAAACAAGCCCCTCCTGATAAACAAGACTTCCCTGCAGAAATTACAGCTCTGCACCCTGTGCCATTTATGGCTGTCATGTGACTCTGAGAGCAAATCTTACAACAACATTGAAAATCAAATCCTTCCATTCACTTGCTATTAGGACTCTATCCTATCTATCAACTTCTTTCTATTCTTGCTCTAAACTAGTATTCCTTTCTTCTTAAAACCCCTGCATAAAAACTTTCCAGTGTTTGTAACCCATTGTCCATAAAGAAAGGGTATATTTCAAAACACCAATACATTAGGGATAGAATTAGAGAGAAGTGGATTTTCATGGCCATGTTCCATATGGCAGAGAATTTAGCCCCCTGACTTTGTGTCTGCCATTGAGATATGCAAGCTGCTGCCAGGTGTGTAGACTGATGAGGATTACAGTATTGGAGTGGAGGCTCATTATAAACATACTAATTAGTACCATGAAAGTGGCAAATGCATCACTTCTGACAATGTGAGTACTAGGTCACAAAAGACAAAAAGCTGCTACTTTGGAGTCCATAATTAATAACATTGCTTATGATGGTCAAACCAGTGAAGTAGAAAAAAGATTAAATTTTTTCACTGGATCACTGAACACTTGCCAGAAAGATGGCACTAAAATCCAGGCAGTTAAGTTTTCTAATTCATTGCCAAGTAGTTTGACCCTAGTTCGTAAACCAATAAAATACCAGCATTATATCAAATAGGCTATTTCATAATCAAGAAGCCCTTTCACTAAAAGAAATATTTTTCCAAAACTTAATAACTATTTTCTCCCTTTCCACAGTAATTTAGAGTCACTCTAATGAGAGAAAGTTGTGATTCAAACCAGAAAACTCCTCATCTTAAGAACTGGCCAAAAACCAGTGAGTACCTACATTAATCCAGAAATATTTTCTAGTAACTGTAGCATGCAAAGAAGCCTTTTGTATATTTCTTTCTCCTACAGAAACAACAAAAATGAAGAAATGAAAGAGCTGGACTATAGAGGGTCAAATTTTATATGATGTACTAAATAATCCTTCAGTTTGTAGACCATAAAATTGCATAAAAGTCAGTTTACATCGAATTGAAAAATGCTTCACATCAACATCAAAATAAAAAATAAGATTATATCTTCTGTTTGATAATGGACCTACAAAGCAAGAAAATCACTCTTCTTTAATCTTTCAGTTCACTACAATATAATACAGAAGAAGAATGGTAAGATTGCATGCAGAAGCTGCTATGCAAATAGGGAGACAAAATCTCATCTGAACTCAAGGTGAAATTCACAGAATTGAGAATATTTTCTACTTTCAGCTACAACTAGCTGTTCTAACTTCACACTGACAACTGTGGAGAATTTGACCTATATTTTCTAAGAGAGATTTCTGCTGTTAATAAAACATGTATTTTTAGGTTTCATTCACTCTCTTTGAGCAGCCTAATAGTTTTAAAATAAAAATACTATAAAGGATCCCCCCCATACCCATATCAATGAACAGCCCTCAGGGAACGCCAGAGCATTAACCTGCCAAATAGCTGCATTAACCTTTCCCTGAAAGACATCTTCTCTGAAACTGTGAAAAGCTGCCAACGTGTGTCTTCCACCACATCACCCCATGCCCTTCTGTGGTGAAAGGGCAGTAATTACTATAAAACAACAGTTTTATGGTAAGGCAGAGACAACAGCACTGATGAGTTAATCAGGGAATTTTCTCATAGGCTCTCCCAGTAGGAAGGACTTATGAACACTGCAATCCAGAGTCTTTTCAAAGTCAGGAATAACAAATATTAATTATCTTCCATGGACTACCTTCACGGCTGTGTCTGTAAACTGACATTCAGGAATCGTGAGGATTAATTACAAGTAATGAAGCTCACTTCTGTATCGCGCAGTTAAACACAACTCCCTGCAAATGAGTTTGACCTTTCCAGCACCACATGCTCTGGAATTCCTTGCTCAGAAGGAAGGAATTACCTGCAGCCAGCATCTTCACATGGGAACCAGCATCACGTCTGAGACAGGCTAGGAATCTGGCTCTATATTCAGGCTTTAAAACCAGATATCTGACAGGCCATTTTTCAGTAGATGACACCCTGTGAGCCACTGACAACTTAACAGGCTTCCTGTGGAAAATTCTTGATAACACCTGTGCAGACTTGTACATACATGTGAAAGATGCATCTGCACTAACACACAGATCACTATAGACAGGCCTGGGCTATGAAGTTTGAAGCTACCCCAGCATCAGAATATAACAAAAATAAGATCACCGCAAGACTGAACTAAGAGTGGATATATTATTGACAAATTATCCAGTCCTAGTAGCACACTGAGAAGCATTTCCATATACTAAAGTGATGCCATTAAAAAAGTAACAGGATGAAATTTTATCATGCGTTCCATGGTGGTACTTTGAAAAAGAAGCAAGGTCATAGGATTATACAGCAATATTTCGCAAAATGAACATGAAAAATTGTATCTAATGTAATTATTAGCTTGGAGACACATGACTTTTTTTAAGCCAGTCATGTCAAAACACACTTTCTGCATTTTAGCCTGTATCTGAGATGCTGCAGCCTGGAGTTTACGGACGTACAGAATACAAAAGAAAGTGTTCATCAAAAGATCCTGTTGGCCTCAAACATATTATTTTGTGTTACCATTTGAAATAAAGAAATGTGTTATGAAAGTGGTATGAAACTATAAAAAATTAAAACTTTAAAGTTTTTCCACAGACATGCTGATGCCAAAAATCATGTTTGAAAGCCACATTTGACATCAGAATTTAATGACCCTGATAAACTTACAGTAATTTCGCGATTATAAGCCGCACCTTTTTCATTGAAGAATCCAGCCTACCCCAGTAGTGCGGCTAATCATCAGGTGTGGTTTATTTATGGACAATTTCAGGAGAATTGCCAATGAGCCGCGAGGGAAGCAGGTGTTCCCTGCCCCTCAGCAGCTGCGCAGAGTGAGCGGGGAAGATGGGAACAGGTGTTCCCTGCCGCTCAGCTCCTGGCGAGTGGCTGGGACCCCACCGCTCCTGCTCCCAGCGCTAACCCCTCCCGCTCCCAGAGAGGCCCCGCTCCCGCCGCTCCCCTGGCACTGCCTGGCCCCTCAGCAGCACCCCCACCCTTCCCCACCAAAAAAAACCCAAACAAAAATGTGCAGCTTTTCACCAGGCGCAGCTTATTTATGGACAAATAGCCTGGGCGTCCCTACAACCTGGATGTGCGGCTTATAATTGTGAAATTACGTAATCCTCACAAGCAGAGAGAGTCACTTCCTTGCCCTGGAGAATGGGGACTGCCTCCTCCTTTAATGTGCTCACTTCTAAGGCTGGGAACTGCCTAGTTGCTGACGAGTATTTGCAGGTCAGTTTGCATTTTCGTAGACTTTAGCTGTTGCCCTAAGTCATCGCTCCCAGCAGAGAAGAAACAGTTTTAAATGCCACAAAATTGACAGTCTCCACTCTAGCAAAGCTAAGTCACTAAATCTGACATCACTTCTCATCACCTACGCTTTATAGGTCAGACGTGTCCAACTGCAAGTTAAGATTAAAAGTGGCTTGGTACTAATCTTAGCCCAGACATTAGTGCCGCTCTAATACACTGTCTGTGCAGCAGGGTGGGAGATGAAATAATCAGCTAGCTGGCTGGCCTCTGACCTTGGCTTGGAAGTGTGGGGGGTTGGAGCAGCATTAAAAACATATTTAATGATCTCTGCCCCTTTGAGTCAAGTGTAGTAATAATTGTAACAAAAAAATACAAGTAGTCCGACTTCAAAATCCTTCAGAAGATGCTGACAACTCTGATTTATGTCATTCTCAGTCAAATAAATACCATTTATACAATACCTCTTGAAACTGGCACGTCTCCTGCTTTGTCTTACAGCTGCTAGCGTGGCTTGGGATTCAAAGCTCACGGCAGCTTTAAAAATTTTAATGAATAATTACACCAGACAGTTTTCCATATCACTTTAACTTCATCAATATTATTACCTTTGGAGATATTCATGTAGATATCTCACTGGAGCATTTCAGGAAAGGCCAAGGATAACATATTTGGATCTATAAATTTCACATGGAACTGTTTCCGGTGATTTCCCCAAGGATCTGTTCCCTGCGTGCATTTTTTTTTTTTTAAATAATAACAGAGATCCATCACAAATAAAGAAGCAAAATGAAATGGTCTTTTTCCTTCTGTGCATCTAAATGATAGCAGATGTCTGTAAATTATTAAGTTTTCATGGAAAATCAGTGACCATAACAAAAACCTTTTGCACCCTTTGATGAGCAAAAAGAGGCATCACTGAGTTGTGAACCAAATTTATAAAGCAGAAATACTTGTCGACTTCACTTGGGGAAAAAGGTCTGAGGTGTAAGAAAAGCCCTACAATAATGATTTGCATCACATGGAACCCCTCAGTCCCATTCTCTTTTAATTACCTTCATCACTACAGACACAACGGGCTTTTTGTTTCATTCTTTCAACTTCTTGGACTGAGTCCTGATGCTCTATTAACCACAGTACTGCAAATAACAGTGAAGGGATAACTAGCCTTATTAAGAATTAGCTCATTTCACCATTTCTCTGCCCAAAGCACCGAATCTCAGCTATCCTGCCAAACCACCCGCTGATAACAAACATGGGAAGATCGTGTTAGTGGTAAAAATAAAAGGTCTGATGTTTTGCCACCATCCCAAACAACCAGGCAGAGCTGCTGGCCGCTCCTTGCTGCTGCTGAAAGGGGAAATGCTGCTGGGAGTCAGCTGAAGGTCGGCTGCTGCTGCTGCTGTGCTGCTGCTGTGCTGCTGCTGCTGCTGCTTCTTAGAATGCAGAGCTAGTTTAAGCACAGATGTGATTCGAAAAACCCGCACAGATGGTTTTTGCCAGCAACTCTTTAATAAGTTACGTTTATATTCACTTAAGCTTGGTGTAAAACAGCAACATTATCGTTAAAATTAACGAATTCATGCTTAGGTTTCCTGTGATACTTATTTTGCTGTTGACTGACTTACCTACTTCTGTACTGTCTGTTAGAGAACAGAAAGCAAATTTTCACCATCCAGAGTATTCTCAGTTATTGAAAATTCTTCACTAAATAGGGATGACCATGAAGGAGTTGTGGTTAAAACAAAACAAACACAGATTTCCTGGGAGAAAGATGGCCAAAGTTTGAAGTACAAGTACAGACATAATCCTAATAAGGCTATGTTTGGTTCAAACCAGTGACTCTAGCCTGCATATGAGCAAAACAGCCTAATCCCATGCTTGATGCCAATGCAGGCCTGGCAATATAAATAATTTAGATATTCAGCTTTAGGTAACCAAGAGCTCAGCATGGAAACTGTGACAAACTCCTGCCTGAAGTCATTCAGCTAAAGAAGAAGGTTCATTTTCTACAGAGAAGCACACTGAAGGTATCCACGTGCCATTTGTTTTCCATTTCCCTGAACTGCCAGATGACAAAGAAATCAGCATAGTCTTATGGGATTTTTCCTGGTCCCCAGGCCTGCCAGGCTGGGAACACCACCTTGCACTCATCAGCACCCCTGTAAACTGCTGGGGAGATCTCAGCCTGGAATGCCTCACAAACATCTTTCCCCTCCTCTTGTTAAACCACACTGACAGTTCACCAGAAGGGCCAGGGCAGAATTCATCGCTCCAAGTAGCATCAGCCACAATGCAGCTGCCCCTTGCCCTAATCTCACCCCTCTGCCTTACATTTGTACTACAACCATGCCTGAACATGTAACCTTTATGTAGCTAGGTTATCTAGGGATTTTTCCTTCGATATTTCTTGAATATTTTACTCCGTGAGCACCGTTCACAGTAATTGAATAATCCAATAATTCTCAGCAGTGACATACAGCTTAGTTTCTTTCTAATTTGAGCATGATGATGCCTCATAAATGAACTGGGGCAAGCCAAAAAGTAAAGGCGTTTCAGGCAGTAATGAAATCTAAAATGCTCGCCTGCATCTATTTATTAATGTCACTGCAGAGCAGAAAAGCAATAGAGCATCAAAATGAAACACTGCATCTGCGGCTCGCCTATCGCCTATCACTTACACACACACGCACACAGCATTAATTAAAGGCTCTAGTACAGGTCTGTCTTCATTGAGCCTTTCTGCATTATTTCATATATAACCCAGACTAAGATGCTCTGATAAAAGCTCAGTAGAAAAATGTCCGAGCAGCCTGCCAAGAACCACACAGACTTGGCCTGTGGACAAAACACAAATTCACAACTGTGGAAAGGAAAACAAAAATGAGAACAGAAAGCCAACTACTCTTTCATTTTGTGATATGGAAAATAGAAGCATGTTTTTCAGCAGCTGATTGCTTACATAAAATGTTTGAAACTTGCAGCACAACCAATTGTTGTTCAGAAACAGAACCATTTTGGAGATCACTGGGCTCCTGACTGTGAATGTCACTTGAGCAGGGAAAGAACCTCCGAAACAGCTCCCCACCCCCAGAGAAACCACTAACCTTTGGGGAGCAAAACATTTCCTAGGAGTAAAGCCTCCAAGAGATTGTCACAGACTTGTGCTACATCTGTTTGAGTTTCTATTATGAAAGAACAGGAAGGTATTTTGACTCTGAGCCAGATTTTTGAGAAGAATGCATATGAAGTACCTCTCTGCACAGCAAAATACCATATCTCTGTATCTCAGGGTTAGCCATTTGTTAACAACTTTTTTTCTGATAACATCCAGATCAGACAGCTTCAGTCTAACACAGTGTCCCTCCTCTAGTTTGCACAGTCCTGAAGAATTTTTATGGAATTTTACAGCACTCCACTGTTACAGTTCAGTGTTTCCCAGGAATTAGTATACCTTTACTTATAGCTAGATTTATAGAAGAAAATTTCATGTTGATCAGCTGGCGGCAAAGCAACAGAATGTCTCAATTTTGACATTAGTATGATTTGAGAAATGCTATTTCAACTGGGAAAGAAAAGTCAGAAGACAGGCAGAACCAATGAGATCACGAGCCCTTTCCTTAACAACAATGAACTACCAGAGTGGAATAAGACTAAAGATCTGGTTACTACATTTGTAATACATTTCTGTACATTGGTGTTTCCAGGCAGACAGGTTACTCAGCGTTCTCCTGAAAGGGAGAATATCTTGGGAGAAAACAAACCAAAACAGCAAAACAGAGCTTTACTGTCTTCTTTTTTTTTCTGTCTGAACCTTTCCCACCCAAAAAAACACACAAACCAAACCAAACTAAAACCAACTAAAAAACCCCCAAACAAAATTCCATTCTATTCAAGTCTTTGATTTTAATTTAAAAAAACATTCAATTTACTTTCTTTTTTATATTTTTATATTTTTGTATCATTTAGTTTATATCAACATAAACAGTTTTGAAATCACCAATCCAATTCTGTAGCTCTGTTTTACCTTGAGCTGCAGTTTTTGGTAAATAATGAACTAGACCAATTTACTTTAGTTTGATGTCTAAATTGCTGGATGGTCATTGCAAACCAGGCCCATTTGGGAAACATCCACAGAAAAAAGGCTAGCTGCCCTCTTTGCTGGCATTTCTCTCTCCTGACTCCTTGAAAGGCACTTTTTCACCTCTCTGGTATGTTGTTGCTGTGTCTTCTCAGAGAACACAGCAGCCTGAGGAGCTCTAATTCTATCTGTTCACAGATG
>VRYO01002772.1:65460730-65473430 GCA_009812075.1 Sialia sialis | reverse complement strand
CTTCTGTTTTCTGATTGAAGGTGCAAGATCCATCTCATAACAGGAGTAAAAAATAATTACACCATACCTTACTGCATACAGGGTTCAGGACTTAATATTGCAATGATCCAAGAGGCATTTATCATAACACTGAAGTTCATTAAAATACACCAACTGAAGAGGCACTGAATAGCAAAAAACCTTGACAAGTTCAAATTAGATGACAGTAATTTACTGTTTTTTATGGCCTTATTATAGTAACACTGCCTATCAAAAGCCAGAAACCTCATCAAAAAGAATATTTGAATTTTTATCGTTCAAAAAACCCCCCAAAAACCAAAACCAAACAAAAATCCCCAAAAACCGAACAAAAACAAACCAAAACAAAACCAACAACAACAACAGCAAAAAAAGACAACAAAAAAAGCTCCACAATAACAACAGCAAAACCCACTCGCCAAAAAACTCCACAAAAATGTAGTTCTGTCGTATGAAGACAGCCAAGATGAATCAGACAAATTTTAGGTCATGTTTAGATAATTAGTACTTTGCTGGTAGATCATCTTCTATTCCAGAAGTGGAATTAAGAGGCCACCTTTGCTTAGTCTCCAAAGCCCTTGGAAAAGGATCAAATAGAAGTAGAGAAACAACTTTAAAAATCACTGCCAGCCCAAAAGCTGTCATTGGCCCCTGGTAAATACAGTGACCAGCATTAAGGCATGTGTCCTGAAATTCACTTATCTAGAGTCAAAAGTTCAGACAAAGCAAACCACAAGCTTTCTTCACAACTGTACAACACACAAGGGTTGGAGTACTGAGAATCTAAACTTTAACAAAAGGTCACAAGCAGAAGCTCAGAATTAATGGCCCTGTTTAATGGCAAACAAGTACATGAACCCTGTCAGTGCCATTCCTGTTTAAAAGACATACTGCCCAAAAGACAAGGTCCATTTTGCCCATCTTCTTGTAATCAATAGGATTTAAAAAATAGAGAAAGCATCTTATAGACAGAACAGACCGCCAGTTTCTCTACTGATGCTTGGTATAAAGGTTGTGCCTGTCATGCACAACATTCCACCATGTGACCAACACTGATCTGCTGACATGTACCCTCCAGAGAGCCAGGAGAGAGGGAGGATTTTGCAACTTTTAAATGTAAAATCATTAGGCTAATTATTCCACCTCTCAGTCTTTTTCTTTTCTTTTATATTATTTCTCTTACATGAATTGCCCCTGTTTTCTAACCTTAATCCATTTTCCATATTCCAATCAAAATTAAGATTCTTCTGGTTTTGTACACTTTTGTACCATTATTGGTATATTTGTGATCACCCTATTTAGTGCCTTGTTTCAGAGAAAGAATGTGTGGTTTGCTTTCAGATTGCTTTTATGTTTTGTGCCAAAATATCCCAGATACCTAACTTTGCTGGCCTCTCTTACAGCCTATATGCTGTCATTTCTATCCACCAATTCTGCTGTTTAGTAAATTTTCTACCCATGTAATAACGATGCAAATATCTTTTCATGCAAGACTTCAGGAAACATGATGTCAAATGTCCAGCCACTTAAGCAGCTGAATATCTGTTATTTGTAGAGGGCCATTCAGTAATAAAGTGAAAAAGAACCCCCAGCAATAGAAATATATATGCAAAGTGAAATATATATGCAAAGTCATCTTTACTGCAACAGCTACTGAGGAAATACAGGACTTCCTTGACTTAAAAAAACTGAAATGATTCCATCAGGTGGAAAACAATTTATGAAAAAGCTCTGTATTTTGCTTTGTTTCACTTTATTAACCCTAACAAGGTGAACAGAACCAGGAAATTTATTCCCTTTTTAATTTCTTTGACTGATGTAAATAAAAACCCAACCCATTCCTCCTGTCCACAGAGTCATTTCATTCGTCACAATTCTCTATTCCCATCCAAACAGCATCAGGGTGATGGCATGCCTTAAGAAAACAGACCTTCAGCAGCATGCTGCCATCATGCTTATGAGCCTTGCCAGGCTCAGAAAAACTTGGGGAGCTGCTGAGCCCAAGCCTGCTGCTCACAAATCACCTTGAGGCTCTGAAAGCACCTCTGCCCTCTGTGAGAGCAAAAATCAGTACAGATAAAGTATCGTAAATATAGCACTCCAGGTGATTTTCCAAAATACAATCTATGGGCAGCTAACTGCTTGTAAACTGTGAGTTTTCCTTTTAAATTCCAGGTATTAAAATAAAAAAAATAAAATAAAAAGAAAGTAACCACAAACAAACAAAACAAAACAAACAAACAAACAAAAATCAAAGCTCAACACTTTTTTTCCAGGATTCCTTTTCCATGATAGAGGTACTGGGGCTCAGGGCTACCCCAACTATTAACATTAAATCAGAAGAAGTAACACCTGAAATTGTCACCTGCACTCCCAGTGATGTCCTGTGATCCCACATGGAGTCCCATAAAATGTATGTGCCTTCCCTGACCAGTCCAGAAACAGCAATAGCGCACCCAGGTTTGTGAACAGCAAGTCTCAAAGCCTTACCAGGAAAGACAGTGGTGCAGCTGAGGTTCACCTTGCAAGGACTTCTTCCAGAGATATTCTGAAGCAGGGAAAATAAACTTGCATTATTCCATCCTACTGTATTTTATCCCTGGGCTGGTCTGCTTACCCATCCACTCCAGAACCAGGAAGTTAGATAGACCAGTGTCTTTGCCTATTTCCATCTTCAGACCATCCTCATTGCTCATTCAAGGCTCAAGGCTTGTGAATCCATTCAGCACAGTACAGCTTTTGCCTGCCTAGAATGACCGTGGTGCAGATTCTGCATTTTTTTTAGTTTTCTGAAACTACAAAAGGGAAAAAAACATCCTTGAACTGTTTATGAGTCTGCAAGGACACAGGGATCTCCCCACTGTGTGGCCACAGCTCAATATTCATGTCATTGTTTATTAGTGGTGTAATCTCTTTCACAGACAGATGATAAAGTAACACTAGCAACTCAGAAACACATGGTGAAAACATGTTAAATTAAGCAAACAATGGATTCCAGGTGGAGAAACTTTGAATACAGAGTAATTTACCCATCAGCTTTTTTATCCTAGAATGGTCTGCGTTGGAAGGCATCTTGAAGATCATCTATCTCCATACCACCTTTTATACCTATTGGCCTGCTCTGACTCATGTTTTTGTAGTTAACTGGCCACACAAAGCAAACTGAGGAAATGTTTCAGAAATTTTTTTTTCAGTATCATTTATTATCCTTCTTAACTTGCTGTTACAAACTGCATATACATGGATAAACCTGCTTCCTCTAACTTGACTTAAAAATGCAATCTAAGCATCACACAATTCAAAATAATTGCTTGGTGCCATTAATTCCTACATGGTGACTCATAGTTTACTGAGCTTCCAAGCAATGACAGGACACAGTGGAATGAGAAAAGGGCTGAGAAGAATAAGGACAGGCTGAGGCTTGGAAAGCCTTTCACACAAGAAGACACAGAACAGACTCAGCCTGGGCAGCACGAGTATTCACAGTTTCTTACTGCACAAAATTGTTCCGTGAAAAATTATCAGTCAGCAGGCCTGAAATAAATCAGAGGATTATCTTTTTACTGAAAGCATAATTATAACTGCATCTGAATGCTACAGGATGTGGTAATAGCCAAAATTGTATGTGAAAAGTTAAAAAAAAAAAGAGAGAGAGAAGAAATAAGAGGTTTCTCAGAGTATTGCAGAGACAAATCCATTACTGACCTCCAAACTACACGACACCCAGCTTGGGAAACTCAGAAGGCAGGCAGAAAATACCACTGAGAAAGATTGCTTAAAAAACATCCTCCATTTTAGGCTCATTCCCTGAGCACCCCACACAGGTCACCGCCAGAAACACGCCACTCAGTGAAATGCATTTCTCTAGGAAAACCCTTCCTGGTTTTGCATTACACTCAAAAACTGAACTGCACTCAAGGCAATGGTGCCAGAAGAAAAGCAGCAGCAGTGCCCGGTGTATACATGTATAACACATTTGCATTTTAAAAGCATTGTGTTTGCCACAGCTGAAATATTCTTACTTCCCTCAAGTAATTCAGTATTGCCTTTGAGAAAAAGTGGCAGGCAAAGAAGTGGAAGCAAAAGAAATCCAACGGACTTAACATATGGGTATCCTGGTAAGGTCTAGGTGGCAGAGGCTTTCTCCTTACCCTGTCCTGATATGCAAAATCAGCCCAGTTCAGGGTCTTGGCCAGAATTTGTACTCCCCCAGCTCCAGCACTGAGCATCTCATGGACTGCATGATGGACACAGCCTTTGGGCACTAGAGACATCCACTTGCATCCCACACTTCCCCCAGAAACACCCAGCTGCTCCATCCCCCTGTCTGACCAGCCAGTCCAGGTACCCTACAAGAAGGATAACATTTCCACTGAGGAAAACATCTTTTCCTTTCTTATCTGCAAAATACAGTGTGGGGAGAAGAGTTACACCTGCCTCCCTCCAGACTGGGAAAAACCATGCCCAGATCATCCTGCAGCTCTGTGGGTACTACGGGCACCTTCAGATAAATGCCAATCCTGAGCAGGGAAACACCGACTTTGTTCCTGCCAGGGAGTGCGTAGGTGTCAGTGCCAAATCCACAAGTTAATTAAAAACTGTATTTTCTATGGGAAAACAACACGGCCAGCATAATAGAGCTATAATTATAGCCAGGTTTCCACTGGCAACTTGTTAATTGATTCTTATTCTGTTTCTTAAAGGAGAGCAGGGCTGCTGTCACGCCCTCTTTCGTTCCTACTGCTGTAATTTCTCTAGCAACATTCCCAGCAAAATGTCAATACATTTGTGTCTCTGCTCTAAAAAGGGATCAGCATGGTGTTGCATGATATGCAGTGTCCTAAAAAGAAGTTGCTCTGCCGCATGGCAAATCAGTACATGTGTAATTACCTATATAATTTTATACAGAGCATCAAAAATGAAAATATGATAAGTCTCATCTCTCCTCAGCCCTGTTCTGTTGTCATGGCAACTGGACACTTTCTCTATTCCCCCCATCCTATTTCCCAAGGGACAAAGAAAACCACCAGAGACTTCACAAATCAGCATACATTAAGCACAAATAGTTTGCCAAATGCATTTGTTCACTGGCATCTCTTCAGTAATTGTGTGCATTGTGCTCACTAAAGTGAGCTGCTGCAAACAGGGCTGCCTGCTTTCTGCCCAGCACCATCCCTGCAAAACAACCCCATTCTCTCCTCCATCTCCACTCCCCTACACATGGTAAGGCAAACTCTGTCAAGCCAAGCTGGGTGGGGTTTGTGGTCCCATTTGGCCATTATTTTCCTGTTTACATGTGCACGGATGAATGGAGTGAGCTGCGTTTGAGTCTACCTGCACTGCTGAAACCTAAATTTCTCTGGTGAGCAACAGGTTGAAGTAAATACCTGTGTCCTGTAGGCAGCCTTTCACTTGTGGCACACCACAGAGAAGAGAAGCAAGGTCTGGGGTTCGTGACCCAGGTAAGTGGAAACTTTCACAGCAGTGCTGCTTGCCTTGCAAGCATCCCCTCGACTGCAGGAGGTTTGTGGACCAAGTCTGGCACAAGTCCTTCCTGGGAAAAGCAGCTGGGTGCTGCTTCCCACCCGCCCTCAGTTGCTTAGTGCTTTGCCAAACTCAAACTGACAGGCTTTCGATCTCCCTGCCAGGTGTCTGGCTTACACCAAGTGAGCACTTTGCTTCCGTTTTGTTGGATGTGCCTGTTAAAATGATTCTTCTATTCCTGAAAACAAATCTGGGGAAAATACAATTTTTATGGGTACTAAACCAAGATCTTAATAATTTTTCTTATTTTCAGAGTTGAAAACAGGACGAGGGCGGGTATATGTGTTTGCATGAGTAAGATGTACCTCTTTCTGTTCCTGTGAACTTTCCGCTGAGCTTGAGTATTCCAATCCCTCCAAGCCCCACCACCCACATGGAATGAAGACCATCACCCTTACTGATGGGTGCTAACACCTCCACCACGTCTGTGACACTGGAATGAAGACCCAGGGGAAGGGGTCCCACCAACCCACGGCACACACCCCTCCCTATCAACGCCAGATGCTCCCTGCTAAGGAGCTGCTGGCCACAAGCATGGAAAACAAGACCCTGGTCCCAAAGGCACCGCAGGGGCTACGACCAGCCGCCCGTGAAAATGCCCTCCTCAAAAATAATGAGGCTTCTCAGTGCTTTCAACACAAATGGAGACTATGTGCTGCAAAGGCAATGATGACCTCCTGTGCCAGCTGTCAGGAGGCAATGTGGGACGTGACATTGAGGATAAAGACGTGTTGGCACCCTGCACACCCTGCACCAGCTCTGTCCACTTGCACCAGCAGTCACCAGGCATTGTTCTCACAGATGTACCAGGCTCTCCCATTTCGGGTCATAATGAGCTGCAGATGTGACAGGCATTTCAGATTCTGAATCTGCAGCAATGAGACGCTCCACATAGATGCTTCTGCCTCATTTTCACTTGCTAATTTTTAATAATGACCATTTAACTTCATTGTGCGTGTCATGTACTGTAACGGCCAATCCAGAAATCATCCTAAAGGGCTCTGGTTGCTTAAGAAATCTTGCAAATAGATTTCTAACTTTTTTTTTATAAAGTGTGTATTCCAAAAATTCAGAATTTCAGATTTTCAGAATATCACTTTGATAGTTCTCTGGAGGAAAGTAATAAATAATTAGGAGGCATGATACTTTGGAGATACAGAGGCAATTCCTCAATTAGAGACATCTCCATCTCACTTTTAAAGGACTTCAAAATCAGCATTAAAAAAAGGCTGATGTTATACAGAATATATTTACACACATCAAAGAGAAAGCCACAAGTGAAAGCTTAATTAAACTGAAATTTGAGTTGATCAATTAATTCATGCATTTCAGAAGGGAAAACACCTTATATAACTCCAAGAAACTATGATAAATGTTGGAAAGGCTAGATTTTCCACAATGAGGCAAAAATCAAATCCCTTCCAAGTTTCAGGTTTTACTCCATCTCAAACCTTCATGCTTTTCCTGTAACCCTTTCACATGATGATGCAATTAACTCAAATTTTCTGGTTACTTTTAACATAGAGCTAAAACCATGTACATGATCCAGTGGTACATGATCCCACTGTGGTTAAGGCTACAGAGAATGTTATATTTGAAACGACCTGAAGTTTCCTATAGAGTTACAACTCCTCCATATCAAACTCCAGAGCTCACTCTAGAAGCTGCTCTCCAGCACTGTTTATTTAACATTAACCATGGCAATGTTAAATGTCTCCTCATTTCAGGGAGGGGCTGCAATAATATAAGCTTTGCAGATGCCTGCAATACACAGAGCAAGATTCTTGCAAGCTGTGTCTGGATATCACTGCCCCTCAGCACTCATGAAGACAGATTCTTTTCCAAAGCATGTGTTAAAATGCTGCAGAGGAACACTTTCTGGTTTGCAAACCCAAGAAGTACAATTAAATGACACTGAATTTCTATCTTATTCTGCTCTAACTAACTGCAACCCAATTTCATCTAGTTTTACTTGTTTACTGAGGAAAGGTTTGCAGTAACATACGTCATGTAACAAAGATAACAGATCTTTAACAGACATGCACATCATATTCACAAAGGGAACATGTATACACTTATTTTGGTTGCATTCTTATGCTTCACATATTCATGTCTTAAACACCTATCAACTGAATGCAAGTTTGGCAAGTGTACGGAAATGGCTTTTGCTCACTAGAAATATCTGGGGCAAGATTTATGGATTTCTAGAAAATGTGAATCTGTACTTCATATAAAAAAAATACACAAATGTTCCTGAAAAACAGTCCTTTTCACTTCTTTAAGTCCTTCTTCCCATTCTACATGATTTGCCCACTTGTTACAGAAAAGAATGAATTCTGTATTATGAATGCGTGTAAAGTCTCATCTCAGTTAATTTTGGTGTCTTTAAAAAGAGAAGGATAAACACTGAGAAAACACACTCAGTGCAGAAAAAGGGCTTTGACTTCAGATTTGGAAGGACAAGCATTCCTCTGCAGCTCAGATCATCGCAGCAGGTTTCCAGGAATAAGTAAAACAAACCCAAACCAAAGCGGGAGGGGGAGTAAATCCTAAAATCTAGGTCAGAGGAAGAAACCAGAGAAATACAAAGCAACATTTTTCATGAGCCTCACAACTGATTGTGTGAAGGTCTCATCATCTCCTGCCACACTTGTGCATGTGTGACACTAATTGTGGAGAGGAGACACAGGAATGCTCCATAAAGGGGCTCAAGTGGCATCTCTGGCAAAGCACAGGAGATCACATGGGGTAATAACATGCAATAAATACATAGGAGAAGAAAGGTCATCTCAGGGAGAATTAGCTCAAAAGGCAGCCTGCAAAAAAATTAATTTTCTTGATAAAAAGAAGGGCCAAAGAGCAAAAGGGAATCCTGAGATATTCTGTTCTCGAGGTAAGCCTACAAATATAGAAATTCTTTACTGCATTTCTTCATAAACAGACCAGAGATACAAATGGTTCTTACACCCCAAATTTTTATGATCCTCTATTTCGATCTTTATTCTGCTGCTCAGCCACCTGGTTTTACATTTACAGATGGCTTTGAGATCACAGTTTGTTATCTTAGTTAAACATAATTAACAAACACATTTCATCCTCTTGCATCAACAGGGATCTGACTTTTCATGATAGAACAACAAAAATGGAAAACTTAGCAGATGTAGCCAGTTATTGCTTTCTGTCATCCACTTAAGAGATGTCTTTAATACCTCCTTCTATTCTTGCTGTCTTCCAAATAAGCCCTTTCCTATTGTAACAGGGATACAACTCCTACTTAAAGTCACTATAATTTTTTTTGTCTTTGAATAGAAAAGCAAATTAACAGATAAATGCATCTGTTATTTTCTTATCTTTTGTGTTCAATTAACCACTACTATTCAGAGTGACAAAAACTGTCTCTTACCATCTGCCCACTAGCAATCTGCTTTAAGGCTGTTCATAATGTATCAATCCTTTTTTTTGTTTGTTTTGTTTTGGTTTTAATTCTTAAGGTAGTGGATTTGCTTTCCTTCTCGTTTTTGCTTTTCTGCTAGCTCTGCCATCAAGCTCATAGCACTCTATGTGAAGCAAATGAGAAAGAAAATTGTTGAACATCGTACCGTCTCATTGCATTACAACCATGCCAAGCCAGGGCAAGTATAAATTTAAGAGCTGCATAGGAATGCAAAAATAACTGGCATTCCATTAGAAATTTTATTTCCTGTATCTTGCAATCTCTTAATCCTCAAAGCCTGACTTGGGCACTGTGAAGAAGGCAGAGAGGCCAGTTGGCTGTGTTGGCCCCACGACCACTTGCCCACCTAGAGCACAGGTGTTTTCCAAGTTGTTGGGAAGCAGCCCACAGGGATAATTCATGCCAGGCACCCAGCAGCCATTTCTAGCCATCCCCTTTGCCAAAGCAGGTGTAAATGCAGGCCAGGGAGAGACTAGGTCGGGAAGGCATATGTTGGTGGACTGGGCTGACTCTGTCCCCCTTGCACCCACGTGCTGCCTGTACAAGGCTCATGTTCTCACATGTGTTTTCACAGGTCTCAGGCTGGGACCTGTTCTCAGCCCTGGGGTGATGGCAGCCCCACTCCTTCCCTGCAAAACTAGCTGGGGTTTGGCACTGAGGCTCGAGGCTGGGGCTGGTGTGGCACTGGTCATCCCTAGTTCATATCAGATGCTTCCAGACCAACACTGAACGATTCCAATCTCTTCTGATGAGAAGCATTTCTTTACCCCTACTGCGAATACAAACGTAAATTAACTGTTGAAAATTCTGACTAAACTGAGAGTGAAGTCAGTCATGAGAACCTTGATTATCCCCAGCCCTTAATTTTTGCTCTGTCTGGTTCTGTCTCTCTTTGCTCCAGTCAGCTCTTCCTGAGCCAGTGCCTCAGCATCCTCCTGGGAATAACTCACCCTGGAGAGTGCTCCCCAAAGCATGGAGAAGACAACAGGTATGACTGTCTCCATGCAGCTTTGTAATGTTATCCCAACAGGTTTTGCATGCTCAGTTTGGGTCTTACAGCCTCATGCCACGCCCAGCTCATGCAACATGCATCTTCAGCTTCATGGAACAAAACCATTGTTACAACAGAAAATTAAAAACTCCAAATAGAAAAGAAAAACATAAATTCCACCATGCTTATAGCTCAGGGGCTACTAGAACACCACATGGGGCCCCAAGGAGATTCATAGTTAAGTTCTATGTGGTGTGCTCTGGATGGAGTTCACCATAAGCAATTTGGGTGCAAACCAATCTGTGACTTGGCCTAAGGGCTAAAGGTTAGCACTGGCTTTCTTCTATGCTAGTCCAGTGGGTCTGAGAGATAAAAGACTCCTTCATTCAGTCTGCCAACGAGACAGACATTCAGTACTTCAAAGCACATTGTCCAACTAGTAACTCCCAGCATCCTTTCTTGTACTTCTTGGAAACTGTTGCTCCTTGCTGCTTATCAGGAGTCCTGTAACAACTCCAGACTGCATTTCTTTTCTTATCTGACCTCTTCTAGTACTTCTTTGTCACTAACACTGAACTTTCAACAATACCAACCCTTAAAAAGCAATTTTAAAATTCCTTTTTCTGTGGAGAATGCATTGGTTAGCACAGCAGGCCAACTTTTGGGTTTTGTAAAAGCCGGTCTGTGCCTCGGTCCATTAGGTATGAAAGAAAAAAAACCAAAATACCTAAACAGCTATTCTCTTAAATATATATATACTCAAATACAAAGATTTTGAGGATGAAAACATCTGCATCCCTTACCTTTTCATACATTACGATGAGAACACATTTGGCACTTGTATCAAAACTGGATACAGCTTTGTGAAGCCTGACATCATACACCACTAGAACTGTCACCATGTAATCCGGTGACATGTCTCCCCTCTTCAGTCCTTCCAGCTGCAAAGTGGATAGTCCTAAAGCCACAGCTGTGAAGGAAGAATTATAGATGGTAAAAGAACTCATTAGCCCTGAATGAGAAGTTTGTGCCAGAACAGTGAAGAGCCATTAGTAACTGGAGCTTTGTTGCTTCCTTCAATGATGTCTTCACTAGCCTCTGCAGGATTTTTATTCACTTATGTAGGAAAACAGTTCTTCACTATTTCTACAGAATATAAACCTCCCTTACCTTCTTTTTCTCAGTTGTTTTCTTTAGACAATTAAAAACCTTTAATGTCCACGATTTGTCTGTATTCTTTGTTTTCAAATAAGCTTTTCTTATCTATGAAGTGACTTTATCATCTATTTTCTCAAACTGCAAAAGATTTACATTAGCTAGGGATTACAGTAAGGTTGTGTTGCTCTTCATTTCTTTTTAACAATATCAGTGTCTTTTGCAGAATACATAAATCTTGTCCTTCTGTAGATGAAAATTATCAACTAATATTTTTTATTATTGCTTTTCCTGTTTTATTTGTCCCATGCATTCTAATTTTTTTATTCCTTTTATAAAAACCTATAAAAGGATAAAATATGTGGAAGAGAGATAACTATATAATGCATTCCAGAGAAGATTTATCTATAATTTACTAAGTTTATTTCAAAATCACAACATTTGTATCAGTTTTGTTTCCATCTTCTATAGCAGCTCCCATCAAAATATCACTTCATTCTTGCAAGGAAAAGCTGTTACCATGGTATTCCCATTATTCCTAACACAGAGAATGGGGGAAAAATTTGTTAAGCGCCTTAAAAAATTTTCTTAATTGCAATGCAAAGGTTTGCTGGGGTAGCTGCAACAGAACTTGTACCTGTTTTTCAGGCTAAGGGCAAAGGGAGAATGGTTGGTGGCTGGCAGCAGTGTCTGGAGAGACCCCTGCACTCAGTACAGGTCCCATCTGTTTCCCCGAATTACATTTGTGTTTAGGCAAACACCACAAAAATTTCAGTACAGTGTGGCATAAAAAAAGCTTTCCCATAACATGTCTGCTTGCATATGAATTTTAAATGCTCCTACTACTCCAAAATGGAAAATTTTGAGCGAGAACAGCAACATTTTTGACTCCTTGTTGTTCTGTGGCCTGGATGAAACCACTATGGAAAAGCATGGAGAAGCATCTGCAGAAAAATGACATTAGGGAAAGGTGATGGGCTTCCAAACATGTGATTAATGGATATGATCACATCTAGAGAGTGATCCTGCTCCCTGGGAAAGGCAGGAGTACCCAGGGACAGGGCTTGGGAGGCTGGTGGGTTTGTTTCCAGCTTTGACTGCTGCAGAAGCAGTAGGGCTACAATAACATAAAGGGGAAAAAGCTGCAAAATGCTGGAAGACACCATCAGATGCATCTCCCTGCTGCCCAACCTGGCTCCAGGGAGAGAAGGGCACTTCTAAGTCAGAACTTCTGCTGAAGGCACCTTTTGTGGTGGAACCTCTTCAAACATTTCCTGTTGAGCACCTGGGTGACACCACCACCTGCAGAGGCTTGCCCAGGGTGTTGGGGCACTCTCAACACTTTTGTTTCCCCAAGAAACTGGAAGCTTTCTTGGTGTAAGTATACTGGCTGAATATGGTCCAGATATTTGCTTGGGATTTGTTTGAGCCTGCCCCAGGGCCCACAAATGACACCTGCCCCACCTGTCCACACTGATAAGGAACAGTTGTGGCAACAGCAGCAGCACCACACCAGAGAGGGATATGCTGCCATCAGA
>VRYO01002772.1:65397384-65459730 GCA_009812075.1 Sialia sialis | reverse complement strand
AGGCTGGATTCTTCAATGAAAAATGTGTGGCTTATAATTGTGAAATTACTGTATTTGGGGGTGTTGACTTCGCTTCAGTTTAAACTCTCAGTAATTCAATTGGAATGGCATTTTCAAAATAAGATTTTAACTTGACCTTGTTCTGAAAATGTCAAAAGGAAATGTTTCAGCCAATGCAAAATTATTACTTTTGTTTTATATATGACCAAAATGGTTCAGCAAGCAGATTCAGATGCCTTAAAATTCTGGAGAATAACAAGCTGGTAGGACAGCAAATTTTTGCAGAGCTCTAGCCTGGACTTGGTTTTGTGCAGTTCTGTCCTTGCTGCAGACTTAACTTGAACTATCTTCACTTCTGCTCCCCTCTTAAACTGAGCTACCACTTTAGAAAACGGCAGAATGCAAGCATCAGGATTAGTGAGTGGGAAGATTTTGTTAGCAGTGCAAACATTCTACAGTGCTAACAAGATGGTCAAGTGAAGTTTTTGGATGAAGGGTTTGTTTGTCAAACACACAGTCACAGAATCAGTACAAGGATTCACAACTTCCACTTGAATTTAAAAAATAATCTGGTAAATATTTGATATGTGTTATACTGCAAATTATTTTAGAGAACTCCAACTGCTCTGTTTCACCACTTTTTAAAAAAATACAACCCAAAGGCTTCTCATCTTTCATTTTGATACACCCTTCACAAGTGGCACATAGCTCTTGCCAAAAGTCTCAAAATATCATTTTGCATCAATATTGACAAAATCACCATCCACTGCTTGTTCCATTGGACAAGAGAACAAGTCTCACAGTCAGAGACAGTTATCTGGTGTTGGCTATGGAACACAAGCATGACCTCCTGCCTGATGGGTGGCATCCCTGGTGTCACAGCCCTCCCTGTGCTGACAATGGATCAGTGGCTATTCTCCTTAAGCCAGTTTTTCTCTTCCTGACCTGGAGGACAACTGAGCAGCCTCAGCACTTCTGAGGGTAGAAAAAAAAATAGATATATCTGGCACAGCTCCACCATGCACCATTTATTCACTAGCTAGTGAAGCAGGCGTTTTGTTTTCTGCCTCTCCCCAGACCAACTCACCTCTGAAGGCCGTAGCAGCAGATGAGATAAACGAGTGACAACAAACTGTTAGTGGTAATTTTGAAGCCTGGAAGTATTTCTTTGTCAGAGAAAGCTGGCTGAGCTGCTGGCCTCTGCTAAGGCAGCAAGGAGAGGAAACCCCAAGGGATGGCTGAACCGATGCTGCTGGTCCCCAGCAGCCTCTTGGAGCTGCCACAGGCTGCAGTACCCACCACAGAGACACTTGTGAGTGATAATTTGGTGAATCACCATTGCAATCCCCTTCTGAACTACATATTCAATATCTATTCCAAAATAATGTTAAAAATAACTGATTGACTTCCAACAAGCAGATGGCTCCTAGATCCTTCTCCATTTTTCTGCACCCCACAAAACTTTTTCAATATATGTACACTGTAACATTAAGACATTAGAAGTACTGAAAATGCAGCAGTTAAACTGGTACAATTAAAGATACCCTCTGAAGAAAAGCTCCAAGTAGCTGCTGAAACTGCCAGAGCTATTACTCCAACATCAATGTCCCAGCATTGCACAGAAATTAAACAGGTGAGTAGAATTAAAACTTCCTTCAGACTCCTTCTGAATTGCAAGTAGTCAGATGGATGAATCTTTGGGAAACACAACTGACTGGATGCTGCATCTCATCCTTCCAAGTTCAGTTTCTGCACAGGAGGCTCCAAAATCACAGTAACGTCTACTTTTCCTCTGCTGCATTTACCAGGAAAGTCAGCAAGGCTCAGCCTAGACCTGGGGTCATTGCAGGCTTCAAGAGCTGCAGGGAAAGTGGTGGCACAGCAGAGACAGGAGGGAGCCAGACCCCATGTGCTGCAGCAGGCAGCAGCCTTGGGGGCCTGTACCCAGGCCATGCTTAAGCTCTTTTCTCAAAGGAAGCAGCTGGGTCAGTCAGGCAGCTTGGAAGAAGAACAGTACATATGGAGCAGCCACTATCTCTGTAGACACAGAATCCAGAAGTAGCCTAGGGAGATAAGCTATGAGACAGTGCAGGTTCACCCATTTGTTCTAAGGACCTAATAAATTGTGCTTTTCTGGTGGGGAAAAAAATCACCAGCCCCCTAGCTTATTTATACACGAGCCTGTGTTTTCATGAAGAGCTTTTCAACAATCTTTAGGCATTATACTGAGAAATCCCTGAGAACTACCTTATTTGTTCAGATTGGGCTGTATATTTGCTTTTTGCAGCCCATCACCTGGCTAAATGGTCACGACACCAGACTGCTGCTTGCCCGCACAGCACCATGACCAGGCTCTCACACAGGTCTGTCACCATCAGGAAAGAAGTATAAAGTTCCTTGAAATCAACGGGATATTGTTTATAAAGCTGTGTGATGAAGACTGTGTGATATTGCCTGTCTTTGCTTCGGCATCAAGGACATCAAGGCCTTTAAGCCGTGTACAAGACTGCCCCCAGTCCCTTGAAGGCTGAGAAAATAATGGTGAATTCAGATATATCATCCTAAGTGACAATTAATTGACCTCGAAGTTGCAGCAGCTCCAGAGGCATCATCACTGGCTCTATTGTTCTTTAATATGTCATTCAGAGAAGGTCAGCAGGCTCCTGCAAGAGACATTTGAAGGACTTGCTGAAGCAGATGTCCACCCCAAGAGAAGTTTAAATATGATTCCTTAGACTCCAGTTTTATCTTAGGGTGGGTGATTTGTGTGCAGGGTACAAAAGAAAGGAGCAGACATCTCAAAATTTCTCAAAGGCTTTTAGTTTCCAAGGGACTTGCAACATACATCATAAACTTTGCAATACGAGAGCAGCGGGTACAAAGATAGTGTCTTACCCTTGCCAGATAGCTTTGCTACACCCTGTTGATGTATTAATGTCACTGAAAAAAACAGCTGTAAATCAGAAATGTAGGTCTTGTAGCATAATCAAACACTGTTAAAGACCTGCTGAGTTTGGAAATTAGAAGTCCTACACTAATAAAAATTTAAACAACTTTACTCCAAAAATGGAGGTTAAAAAAAGAAAGGCGATGCCCTTTCCCAGGATCCAAATCTTCAAACTCACTTCTGGAGTGCCTTAAGAAAACAAACCATTTGTTTTGTGTCACAGCATCAAAACCCACAACCACCCTGCGCTGGTTTTTGGCAGGGATAGAGTTAACTTTTTTGATTTGTGCTGGAAATGATGTTGATAACTCAGGGATGTTTTAGCTATCAATGAGCAGACCTTACAGAGTCAAGACCTGTTCCGTCTATTACCCCACAGTAAGAAGGTGGGGATGCACAACGAATTGGGAGGAGACACAGCCAGAACAGTTGACCACAACTGACCAGAGAGATATTCCTGACCATATGAAGCTGGGGGGAGAAAGAGGAAGGGAAAAGTCGGGGGCTTCTTTTTTTATATTTGCTAGGCATTTTAGCAACCTTGAAACCTAAACCCACAACCCACCCAGCTACTGGGAATGACATGGCAAGGGTGGGTATCTGGGGTAGAGGGTTGTGCCAGTGTGCAGTACTGGTCATCACTCCAATTTGTGACCCTGTAAGCAGCACCACCCAGCAGAGACAGCTGCTGGTGGGAACTGGAATGGACATCAGCTGCAGACCCACATGGACTGCCCTGGTTACTTTCTTTGGACATTTTGCAATCTGCTTTCATAACTTTTAAGCATCATCTTCTTAATTCATTTATGGCAGTGATGGAAACTTAAGGATCCTATCCCCTTCCAAAACCATCTCTGCTTTCAGGCTTTAACAGCTTCTTTTAGGTTTAGCAGTGTAAGTTCCTATCTCCCCTTTTCCACACACACAGTGCATCTGTAAATGAAGGACTGAGAGCTACATGAGCTCAGAAAAAGTGTTTCAAGAAAAGCAATGATAGAAGAGGAGAAAAAGCAATTTCACTTAATGAGGGATGTTCTGTAGTTTTCTGCAGAAGAAACAGGGTCTGACATTTTTCTCTGGTTTCTGTGCACATTTATGTGTGGCTGTAGGTATAAATCTCATTTCTTAATAATTTGTGTACTACAACACACCAGTCTAGGCTGGTCAAAGTACAACACTGGAGACTATGCAGTCACAACAATAGGAATTTTGAATTGCATTTAACAAAACTGAAATTCTGAGTAACTTCCATAAAGGTTGAAAATAGCTTAATTCAACTGCTATTGTGTTAAGATGGAAATTATTACACATATTTTTCTTTGGTTATGCAGGCTTTCTCAAAAAGCTATTATCAGCTTTTTTTTTACATGGAATATAAAGGGACTATTTCAGAAAACAGCAAATTAAAATAATCATCAAAGTGTTCAGATATAGGCCAGAGGATGTGATTTTCACACTCATGCCTGTTTCTGAGAGAGGACAAACCTTTCTATACTTTTTGGGTAGCATGAAAAATCATGAGAAAATTCCTGATACTTTCCAAGAACAGGGTAGTAGTTGTAAAGCATTTGTAAAACTGAATAGTGGAGCTGGAATCAGATGTACAAGCACTGACACGACAGAAACAAAACCCATTGACTTATGTGGTCCTTTATAATAAGGGCTTTATTATACACATTATATATATGAGAAGTTGAGATGCACATAAGAAAATCAGTTAAGGCACTGAAACCCCCAGGGCAGGATGATGAAAAGGGGTCTGAATCACTCTTTTATACAGTCCTGCTCCTTTTGCTGTCCCTGGGCCATCCTTATGTGCAAGGCAGCACAGAGGGGGGACCTGCTAGAGGATGGGCAGGGAGGGTCCCTCACTTGCCCAATACAGTCTGCTCCAAGACAGACACCTTGCTATTTTTGACACAAATGAATCTTAAAACAGTCATGTAATTTTCTGTACTTGGGCACAAAAGCCAAAATGAAAAAGGTAGCATAGGAGTCAATCTGTGTATTGGCTCCTTTGATTAATACATCAAAGGGAAAACTATTTCAGAAATACAAAACCTTATTATAAAACAATGATGAAAACATATTTACTACATCTGATTAAACAAAAGAAATTGAGTTTCTTGGATAGTACACTGAATCCTTGTTTGTTTTGGTTTATTAATAAGCTGTGATCATTATCTTCCATTGCTTTGCTTGTAAGAACTTAGCATTAATATTGTATTTGTTTCCATTAGAATAGTGATTTATAGGCTATCTCTTACTAAAACCATTACAGAAAGATCAATTTATCAGTAAACTTTAATGGACAAATAAACTGGAGACAACATGTTCTATTCAAATCAGATTTAGCCTATTATTGCGTTTCAGGCTAAGGACACAAAGAATTGAACCTTTGTATATTAAACAATAATGTAAGCAAATGAAGTTTGCATCTTTGTTAGCTAGAATTCCAAAAGCAACCATTGCCTTCTTCACTGTTAACCCTTTATTTTGAGTTCATTTTGAAGCCAAAATACAGCAATATGATGTGACAAGGCTATTTTTGTACCATTTCCATCTCACCCACGGGAAAAGGAATCCAACAGTATTCTGCAGTGAGTTAACAAAAAGGTTTGATTGAAGTTTGACCACTCCAGGAGATCTGCCCAAGCATCCCTGAGGCAGGACAGCAGGCAGGTTTCCAGGGAAGGGCAGAAGGGCAGCCTGTGCCTAGTGATTGGCTCCAGGGTGGGCACTACCATTTTGTGGATGTTGCTCTCCTCCCTGGGATGGACTCTGGGAAGGATGCTGGGATGACAAGAGGTCCAGCCCTAGGTGAGCTGTTCCAGTCCCTCACACGGACAAGGACAGTGACCCAAGTTACTGCTGCATTGGCCTCACAGAAAGGCTATTGGACACTCAGTTCATCCAATGGACAGGAACAGGAATTTCCTCTCAAATCCTTTGTGATGTACAAGCGGTGCTCAGCATGTCAGAAGCCACCAGAGACCAACCACCAGCAAACCTGGCCTTCAGTGAGGGGACTTGGCCACTCCTTGCAGTTCCTTTGAACTGTGATCCTCATGCTCCTGCAAGAGCCAGTGTTAACTGGGAAAGTACTTGAATATGTTTATGCAAATCTATACATACTATGCTTTTAAATGCATCTATTTTCCTTTTTCCTAAGTGCGTTTAAGGGCAAACAGCAGTGCCTGTCAAATTCTTGGCTTTTCTTTTTATTATTTTTGAAGACATCACAGATATATTTGCAGGGAACTAATTTACTCATTTGGTCTGAGAGATTATTACATGTCCTTTATGGAATAACCACTAAAAATTGCACCATAAATACACAGGTACACTATCTGGTTAGATGAGAAGCTTTGGTTCTCATTGAAAATACTTTGTGTTTTCCCATATGCTGATATATGATCTGCATGTTAGTAACTATGACATCACTTGGGCACCTAATCAAGTGTTTTGGCACATAAAGTAAGCACATGTGAAAAGTATTTACAGTAATTTCACAACTATAAGCCGCACCTGATTATAAGCCCCACCTCCCAGTAGCCGGGCAGACCACAGGATTTGTCCATATATAAGCCGCACCTGAATATAAGCCGCACTTTTTTTTTAAAAAAAGCGAGGATCCATGTGTAACAAAGGAACAAATTAGTAACAGAATCACTGCCAGCTGGGTTTGGTGTCAGGTGCTCAAGTTGCAACAGTTTTCATAGACCAGTGAAGGCTTTAAAGGCAGCCCCAGGCGCCCTCCCCAGCCGGCTCTCACTTCTGGGTTGGCATTTTCCTGGGATTTGTCCATAGATAAGCCACACCTGAATATAAGCTGCACTACTGGGGTAGGCTGGATTCTTCAATGAAAAAGGTGCGGCTTATAATCGTGAAATTACTGTAATCAGTTATGGCCATGCAATGTCTATTTGTACATCACAATTATTAATTATTGAACAATGCATTATTAACGCCAATGTTTGTAAAAATTCACTTACCCTCACTGCAACGGAGTTCAAGCAATTTACTCTTTTACTGCTTATTTCTAACTGGTCTAAATAGGACACTGGCAATAATGAACCAATTTCAGTCCAAAGCAATTGAGACATCTGCCGTGGCCCTGGGGCTGGGAGCTCGCATCCTGCCCAGAATGTGTTCCATACTGACAAAGCTGTACATCCCAACGAACACTCCCGCAGGCAAGGCATAGCGCTGATCACCACAGCGCGCTGCTGACAGGCATGATGGCTAAGCAAAATCTGGACAACTACAGAAATTATATTTTAAACTAAAATAGAAAAAAGATAGAGAGGAAAACAGAGTGAGTAATTTGGTATCTCTACAAGTAGCACATTTAAGGAAAAGTGTGGTTAAGAAACTACAATGTAGGCTTTTATGGCTATTTTAGATATGAACCCTAACACAAGAAAAATCTATCCTAAAGAGAATGAGGAAGACTTGTGTAATAACTGCTCTGTGTTCTACCATAAATTCAAAATCATGGCAATGTTTTTGGTATTCTGTGTGTCTGACCCACACATGCACAACTGCTCTGCCATGCATTGCACATGTCAGATTTATCATGTGGGTCAGGAGCAATTCATCCTGCAGATGCAGGGAGCATGATGTGTCTGGAGCCTCTCAGACTGGCAGCCCGTGCCCAACAGCGGTTGGCTCTGGGCTGTTGGATTTCCAGTTTTCCAGTCTGAGCTTCTGCTCACCCTACTTACTGGGCATCCAGAAATGTAGCAAATTTAAAAAAAACAAAACAAAAGAAGACAATAACAAGAAAAAAAAGGCACAGCAATGTGTAAAGAAATAGTCTGTCAAGAACAGAAGCAGCAGTAGAGCTGGCAGACATGTGCCTCTTGCCTACACCTTTTTACTAGGCAGATGCAATTGAAATAAAAACTGTGACATGAAAAATGCCAAAAAGCAAGAAAGAAGAAACTGGTCAAATTCTATTAACATGAGTGCAAATTAAATGCCTAGCTGCTGTACATGCCTTTGAAAATCTCTGACCTAAATTGAGAGAGAAATATCCTTTGCAGAACACACAGAATGCCAAATACAGATTTTGGATTCATCTATGAAAATAAAACAGATTATGTTACTATCAGAGAGAGTACAGTGAAGCATCAGCCCTCCCTTAAACCCAGTTACATATATACATATATAAATAAATCCCTGACCTGCCAAATTTCCTTAGCCGATGTAAACTCTTTTTAAAGACATTTCTATTACATGAATAAACATCACTTCCTATATTTTTGTCAACTGAGTGTAAGGATTTAAAGAAGACGGATCAAGTTTATTTTAGATTCCCTGAGGAAAAACAAACCCATCTGTCCTCACTCTTTCCCCGCTGTTTTACAGTGTTCACTATTAGTTATTTCCGTAACACACCTACATTTATCCTTATCTGCAGGAGGAACATTTATCTCACCAATATTCCTGTCAAATGGCTCTAAAGTGCCAGCAGTTAGAACAAAAAAAAGTGAATCCCCATAGAAATGAGATTTATAGCATAAGAAAGGAGCTAAGGTGAGCTCTAACCTGGCAAGTCTAAAGCTGATGCTGTGACATCTCTCACACAGTGTGACATGAGAACAGACAAAAGAAGTTGAGAAACAAGTATACAGGGCAAAAGAGAAGTGTGATCTCTGCTTTACTACATAATGGTGGGCTTGTTATTATAATGGTGCTTTTCTAATAGTTTTCTGGTGGAAGACATGGCAGTTACTTGTTCTTTCCCTCCTCACAGGTGGCATTTATAAAAGGTGAATCCTGGCACTCCATGTAACAGAGGTGCAGTCCAAGTACAGCAAGTCCCCAGCAATGAAACCACTGTCTTTATTGTCACCAGTGCACCACAAGATCACAGTCCACGTTCCTCTTTGCAAGAAAATGCTCCTCTAAATTGGGAGAAATCTTAAAATAGTGTATTATCAAATCACAATTACTTAAGCCAGCAGAACTGACAGAAAGCCATTTTTACTGACCTTCAAAATACATCTGTAGGGGATGAACCTCTGCAGAGTTCCATGGCAGTGAGACTTCAGCTTTCTACAACTGCTATGCAGGTCAGAAGAATACACGTGCACATGGAATTGTTTCCAAGCTCCTTGCCATTTAAGCAATATTTACCTAATATTTACAAATGATCCTGTATCACAAACTTCCATTGAAAACTATATAACAATGGCTCTACATAGTTATATCCAGAACAACAGCAGTTTACAGCACAATTTCTGTTGTGCTTTTGCTTTCTGTGCTGGGACTTGAGTTTCACTCTCATGTCCACTGGCAGTGCTGGTGCTCCCATCCACACTGAGGTGTGAGTGTGGCATGTTGCCATCCTGGTAAGAAAGTGAGGGCTGCAGCAACCGAGTTGGAAATTTTATTTCTCAAAAGCTGCTTAGGCATGTCTCTGCAGCATGCAAACCTCTGAGGCAGGTCTCTCTTAACACACATTTCCACGTCAGCGGATTTCGTGAGTATCTCAAGACAGTTTTGTTTAATGTAGCTCTGAGCTCTGCTGTTTCATTAGTCTCAATGGCAACATCTCAGCTTACCTGAGCTGCAAGTTTATGTTTCTCTACACTGACAATTTGAACATAATTTAGCTTGTGCTCCAAATAATCACAAATCCCATCTGTCTTTGCTTTAAGAAAGACCGATATCCTTCTGGGGATGATCCTGTGCTGTTCTGTCAGCTAAAACTCAAGTCTTGTGGTACCCATTTAAGATGGATGGAATACAAGGAGACAGCTGGAACAGGCAAGGAGCCCCACACTCTGGCTACATCACCCTCCCTTGGAACAGCAACCTAGATAAAAGACAAGGTTGGCACTGGGCCCCTTTCCACGGCTGCTCACATGCAGCAGTGCAGACACAACTGCAGACCTCAAGCAATTCTCCATGTCTTTTGGTAAATAATCTGTCTGGTCAGGGCAGTTTTGGCATGACATAGCTGGGAGGTTGTCAGTGGAGATCCCTACAAGAATGGTGTGAATGTGTTGGCATGCTGTGTTTTGGGAAGAGAAACCCCGAGCACACAAGTCAAGAGCAGTGAAGACAAGAAAGGCATCCTATCCCATAACAGATATTGAAACATAGAGACTGTGTAGGAAAAGCCAAGGCTTTTTAAATAGCCGGAAAGAGAGCAAGCTGATTGCAAGAACTATTCTCATTACTTCTAACAGCCTGCCTCCAAGAGATGTTGGACAGATAAGGTATGTTTAGATTCTGCTTCTGTAGTTTATTTTTTTTTAATTCTATCTGAAGAAAAAGCATTTCAAGAAGGTTGGACGGCATCATAAATTTCATGATAAGTACTCCTTCTATTATAATTACAGTTGGAAAAGATAAGTTTAACTGAAGCTGAATGTACATTTGCTTTCTATATGGCTTTGTTCTAAAATCACAGTAGTCTTTGTAAAAAAAACAGTTCCAAGCACAAAGACATAAACAATTAACTTTTTTTTTCTTTTATTTGCTCTGATTTATTTAAAAACAAAAAGCTTCTCACCATAAGCAAACACAAACAACTTGCCTCAAACTTGAATTAAGACCTATTTAAAGCACACCACAAGACTAATTTCTAGTCCTGGCAGCACAGTGGTACTGATAACCACATTATGCTACAGAGCCCAACTGTGGCTTCCAGAAAAAACGGAACAGATGAGGAAAAGTGCATCTACTTCTAAACAGAACTGTTCCCACTATTCCTCAGGCTTACAAGGATCACAGTACATGGGTTAGTGAATGTACATGTTGATGGCATCAATATTATCCTTTCTGTAGAAATTCCATCTTTACCTCTGGAAAGATGAATGGTACAACAATTCACCTTACACTAAAAATACCTTCTCTGCAAAATACACCAGAATTGTATCAAATTTCATTTGCTTTACTTCTTTCTTCCATAATTCTTGTAGCTTTCAACACCACAGGCCAATTTTATCTAACCCTTAAAATATTTTCCACCATCACGTAACATTACAAGGTAATGAGTAACCTTTGAGCAATCTTCTACAATTTAATCCAGTCTGCAGAGTACAAAAGCCTGGCCAGCCTATTCTGTAAGTCAGCAATGCAAGTTTCCACGACCAAAAGAACACTTTGCAGACATTTGCTCCTACTAACAGAGCAATCACTTAGACACGCCATTCCCTGCCCATGATTGCTGCAGTGGTTTGAATGAACCATTCATCAAGGATCTTACTGCTTCAGGTTTCAACAATGTGGTTTGAAATGGGAGGTACCTCAATGTACCCTTGCAAGGCTTGAGCTCCCCAGCAGCAGACCAGATGGTCAACAAAAGTAAAGAACAGCTGAGTGACTTCCACATATGGTAGCATAGTGGTTACAATTCCCAGTGACAACATGAAAAAAACCTGCCTGCACCTTTGACCTGGAATTAAAATCATGGCGTCATTAACCTTCATCAGTAAAATGAGTGGTCACATAGAAGTGTTCAACACCAGGCTGGATGAGTCTCTGAGAAACCTGGTTTAATGGAAGGTGTCCCTGACACCTATGGCAGGGAAGTTGGAACTAGGTGGGCCCTTTCCAATGTCCCTACCAAACTATTCTGTGATTCTGTGATGTCTCTGCTGATACACAACCTCCCCATGTAAAACATCTATTGAAACTATTGACATCTCATATATGATTTTTTTGTTGTAACTGCACAAAGGCCATGACACAAAGCAAAAACCATGGACCTTACCATGGTTTTCTGCCGAACAGAAAACAAAACTCATGTCTTCTAACACTGCAAAGAAGCGGTTTCTAGTACGTGGCTCAAGTGCTGTTTTCACTGCCCGGGTAGGATGGGACAGACTGTTAAATCGTACAATCATTACGACAGGCAAAGACCTTTGAGGTCATCAAGTCCAGTTGTCAGCCTGGCACCACCACCGTGTTCACCATTAATCCATGTCCTCAAGTGCCACATCCACACGTTTTTCCAACGTTTTCCACCACTTGCCTGGCAACCCTTCCAGTGAAGGTTTTCCTAATGTCTAAAGTAAACATTCCATGGCACAACTTGAAGCTGTTTCCTCTTGTCCTATCACTTGTTACTTGGGAGAAAAGACCAACCTCCACCTCACTACACCTCCTTTCAAGTAATTGTAGAGACTGACAGGTCTGCCTTCTTTTCTCCAGGGTAAACAACCCCTTCATCTGCTCCTCAGCAGACTCATACTCCAGACCCTTCACCACTGCCCTTCTCTGGACACATCCCAGCACCTCTGTGTCTTTCTTATAGTGAAGAGCCTTAAACTGGACACAGTATTTAAGCTGTGGCCTCTTCAGTGCAGAGTTGTCTGTTGTCCTGCTGGCCACACTACATCCTGACACAGGATGCCACTGGCCTTCTTGGCTACCTGGGAATTTGGTGGCAAGGAACTCAAAGCCAGGTCCCAGGGACCTGAAGACCTTTTCCTGCAGGTCTGCAATCATGCTGTGCCCACTCCCACCATAGGAGGTTGTGGGAATGCTGGACCCAAGCAGAGCTGTGCTGCAGCCAGGTCACACCCCCAAAGGCTGTGGCACCCCAGAACCCAACAGTGCACCTTTCTGTGGTGACAAACATGGAAACATGTTCCAACCACAGACTGCAAGTGTGCTGAGCACTGAGCTCCCCTGTACAGCTAATTTAAACACACCACGTCACTTGAGTGTTAGAAACATCAGGTGTTTTCCATAGGTGAGGAAGGGTTTTAGTCAGCATACCCACAAGTCCCCAAAGAGTGATGTTCCCATCATTAAAATGCTGAGCATTTACAGTAGACAATAAAAAAAAAGCATTCACCTTTAACACTCAAGTTCTACCACTTCCCAGATTGATAGGTACCAGAAATTAAGAGCAGTGTTAAAGCATCATAGAAATTGAAGAAGGCTAGAGAACAAGCTGGAAAACAACTGTAGGACCTGGCAGTGTTCAGTACACTTCCACTTCTCAGATAATTTTTAACACCTTTGGAACTCAAAAGTACATATGTCATGGCTGGAAGGAAAAAAAAAAATCTCCTCTTACAAACCTAAGAATAAGCATTTGAAAAATCACTGATGTAATCCTGTTGATGTACCCTTGCAAAACACCTTATTCCTTAACTCCTGGCACACCTTGTGTTTCCATTAGCCTTACCCAAAGTGGCATCAGTTTGCTGCAGAATTCAGGCTGCTGAAGTGCTCTGTGCACTGCAAACAGAGCAGGCAGACCTGCTCCCTCAAGACTGTATGAACACCCACCAGCATATTTTCAACAATATATATACCTAACTTCACACGTGAGTTTGTAACTACTCCCAGGGAATCCTATAACCCTGTAGAAAAGAAACATGGCAAAAGAGTGAAGATCTGAAGTTCTTACTGCTTCCTAAAAACATCCTATGACAGCTTTCTAGAAAGCAGTGGTTACATAAATAAAAGAAAAAAAACCCATCATTGTTACCATGTCTGCTGTTTAAGTCAATTTCTGAACAACAAATTTACCTACAGAAAAATTCTCACACCACTTAAAAACCCAATAAACAAACAAAACCAAAACAAACAAACAAAAAGCAAATAAACCCAAACACAAAATGAGCAGGAAAAGCGCATTTAGAGCCATGTGCCCACTTTTTTTCAGACCTCTCAAAAAGACCAATCCAGAAGTAGCATGACCATAGGTAAGTGTTATACAGAAAACTGCAAATATGAAGGAATCTACAGAGAATCTCCTCCTGATAAGAAAGTAAAGTAACATTAACTTCACAGCCTGAGAAACTGAGATAAGGAGAGGTCACCTGAATGACCTGGCAGCACTGGAAAACAGCACTACTGCACTACAACTAGTTGTGTTACTAGCAATACTTTTTTGCAAGCAGCCATCTAACAGGGGACTTTGCAGGTTAAATCAGGAGCCTGGCTTTCAGGAGTTTATGGTCCAAGTTGCAAGAAAAAATGGTATGTGCGCTGTAAACACCGGAAAGCTGATGAGCAGAGCCCTCAGTACAGCCAGCAAAGGACACACTCTGTTCTGGTTCTGGAGAACCAGCACTAGGTACATTTCTTAATCATTCAAATGCACCAATTTTAACCTTTTACTCAGAAATACACTTCACATAATTGAAACGTTCTTCATCAGGGTTTTTTGCAAGAGCCCAAATAAAGCAAACTTTTAGAAACAAGATTTTGGGTGAGGATGTATCTTCCTTACTACTGTCCAAAGATGTTTAGAGAAAAGAGAAGGCATTAGAGGAGCTCTAATTAATAAACATTCAGGTAGGGTTCTCAAAGCTGAAGTAAAGCTATTGATCTCTTATTTTTCCCAGCCTAACCAGAGGTTGTAGAAGGGAAACAACAGAAGGCAGCTGCACCAGGCAGCTTTGGGTTCTCTTCTCACTCCTCCCTTTCCTCCAGACAACCTGCTCAATTCCTGCCTTAAATCCTACCTCAGTCTGAATTTATAAGCATCCACTTTCAATTCACATTCTGAAGCAGAGAGAAGCAGACAGAGATGGCAGGAGTCCCAGGAACAGGTATGGCCACAGCCCCATGTGATGGACAGCATGGTCCCACCTCGCATCCTCACCCACCCACCGACACCATCCACCCCTAAGCAATGATGAGAGACAGTCATTTGCCACACAACTTCCCATTTTCTTTGCCTGTTGGGTACATGTAAAACCTACATGTGAAATGTGAAAGTAAATTCATAAAAGAACTGTTAATAAAATTCAAAACATTATTCAAATCCAATGAGCTCTCTGGCTTAATAGGGTGAAAATTAGTACAGAAGCTAACTGAAAGTTTCTATAAACACCACAGACAGATCGGTGGCAGCAAGTTTTCATTAAGTTTTGTTAAGCTAACTGAAGCACTCTTACCTTATACCTGCATACAGAAAGAATGAAACTCTGCCATTAAAAACTGTTGTCAAGGTACATGAATTTAGAAATAAGTACATGCTTCTTCTGGACCCTCAGCCTAGTAAGGTACAGTATTAGTTAAATATACAAATAAAAAAATGTTAAGACACTCTCACCTTTGTTTAATTCACAGATCTTTGAGCCTAGGTAAAAGAGCCTACCACAAAATACTGGAGGGGCTTACATAGCATTTTAAAATGCTTCAAAAGGGTTGATTACTGTTTTAAGTCAAACAGAAATTTGCAAAGGAATGGTATGTAAGGTACTTACAATGGAATTCCATGGTTTGCAGCCATCCTGTTAATGTGAACTGTATGACACATAAAACGCATTTCATTTCTAAACATTAATATAATTAACATTTCTAGTATTCATTTCTAGTATTCACCTTATTCACCATTCTTCCTCTATTACTGATTTAAGGCTACATTCTGAACTGAATTAAACCTAGAGCTTTTACACAATTTAATTTGAAACCCAAGAATGGAATTGGCTTTTGCTACCATTAGCATGTTTCTGTTACACGTGAAAAATACTCTTCAAATACACATTAAGGAAACTGAGAATTTATTCTTCATGCAGGGACTGAAATGTAGCACACCTCTAACTGTGGACAAGTGGAAGCCCATTAGCATTTACTGTCATCAACCATGAGATCAGCTGTGGGAAGATCACAAGAGAGCAGGGAGAAAAGCCACACAAAGGAGAAGAATATAATCATTTGTACAATATTCCTTTTTATGTCATACTATGCCCACTAAATAATTAATTACAAATACATCCATTGCAGTTAAAAGAAAAGAAGAAAAAAAAGAAAAGAAAAAGAGAGGGGGGTGGAAATCAATGAAAAACTCACAAATGTGGGCAATAAAAAAAGTACTAGAAGCACTGGTGTTCCACACCGCCCAGGTTAAACGCTGAAGAAAGCACTGCCAGCAGCAATTGCTTGCAGGCATCCCGTGCATGATTAGCGACTTGATGCCACAGAAAGCGCTCTGCTGAAGAAACCCTCTGACCTGAGGATCCTGACACCAGGAGCCAAATGCAAACCATGTAATCACCCATTCCAGATGGCTGTGAAGGCGTCAAGCCACACTGC
This sequence comes from Sialia sialis, assembly GCA_009812075.1. NCBI lineage: Eukaryota > Metazoa > Chordata > Aves > Passeriformes > Turdidae > Sialia > Sialia sialis. The sequence continues at coordinate 65,443,763 of VRYO01002772.1, read as the reverse complement.
TTGTGCCCAGTTTTCCACAGCAATAGCACCACAGAGGTCAGAAGGAGTCTGTATTAATCACTCCCCATTGTTGGCATCATATGAAATCCATATTCATTTTTGGATTCTATCTGTAAATAAAAATTTCCATTAAAATGCCTCAGAGGAAACATATTCCCATGAGTTAAAGATGTGGATCACAGATAAATACCCTGCCTGTTACCATGATTTTATGTGAATACAAAATGAGGCTTTCAAAAACTACTGCATATAAAGCATGAATGTCTTTATTCTGTGAGTAAAAATCATTGCTGTAGAAAAGTGTATCTCCTTCACTTCCTCCCTGGCTATAGCAGAGACAGACAATACACTTTTTCGAGATTTTACATTGCCACAGATTCATTTCTTTCACATTACAGGCGAGACAGCTGATAACTTGCTACCTGAAAGGCAACTGTATGGGTAGAAAACCACCCAAAAAAGGGAAACAGTTCAGACAAGAGAGTTCACAGTGGTTAACCTCCTGGAACACATTAGCTACACCAACTCCCAGTTGCCCAGACTAAACAACCCTGAAAACCTCTTGATTTTATTCACTAACAGGAAATGATTCAAATACAGTTCTGCAAAGGGAGTCAACAAGAAGAGGTAAATTACGCACACTCGCTGTACTACATTTTACTGTGAAACAATGGAGTATAAAAATTATTCAGCTCTGATGTAATTTTTTTCTTCCTTCCTTCTTTTTAATGTTTTTTCCCCTTGGTTGACACATCTAAAATATAACACGTGATGCTTTTACCGTAAAACTTCAATACACATAATTTGTTAAAACGCACAGTCTGTATTCTACAGACTCCTGACAGCATAATGTGTCGTGAGGTGTGACAGAAACTGGGATCTCTTACAGAGAATGGTGCCTGCAGATAAATAATAATGAAAACCAAAGTGCTGTCAGGTCTGAGGCTGCAAACAGACTTTCGTTTTCCTTTAAAGCTTGCTTTTCGTAAGAGAGATTTACTTACCAGCATAAATGTTAACCACTCACCACTGAACAAGCATATAGAAGGATCACTATCTTTTCTGGCTCCACAACTCATCCCAGCTTCTCTATGAAGCACAGCTATGGTCACAAAATTAAAAGCCTTTTATCTCTTGTCAAACTACCTGGTACCAGCAACAGAACAGCACCCCATTTACCTGAAAATAACATCAGCCTAGCTTCTCTTAAATGTATCTGTACAAATGAAACAGCCAGGCTTTCATGGTAAGTCAGAGAATTCATACCTTTTAAAAAGATTTTACTGTATTGTCCCTATATATGCACATATATACTTAAAGCCACATAAAACAGGCAGAAGATTTGGGATAAACCACCAGTATTCCTTCACATTTTGCTGATCAGACAACACCTAATGTTGACTGATACATTACCAGATACCTGGAGCACTGCTGAGATCAAGGACAAATTAGAGATCCAGCAACTTGTCCCTGTCATCTGGTCCACACTTTGCTGATGCGGACTACTGGCAATTATTTTCTATTGTCCTCGTTATTAAAAAAAAAAATATAAATCCCAAGAGGCCTAGTAAAAACCTCTTTTGGTCCATCATCATTCAGGCTTTGATTAAGAGCTGTAACCAAGTGTTCACATCCCATGCAGCCAGGCAGGACACATGCTCAGGATTGCTCTTTTCTGGAGACTACGTCTGCAGCTCTTCATGACAGCAAGTACTTACGTAAAATGAGGCCTGGGGGAGGTGCAGGAGGAAGTGTCTGGTTGAACAATTTGACCTCATACAGAACTCCAAGGGCTGCAAATGGGTAAGAAAGCAGCAATTTCCCTAGTCACGTGCTGAGGCTTGCTGGGAATCAGCTGCTCTTCCAAGTCATGGGAGGAGGTTGCTCCCAAAATGCCAGCTTGTGACAATTTTAAAATACAGGTTTTGCAGAGTCCAGATCTCCACAGCTGGAGTGATGGTACTGGGCAGGGCACAGCTCAGCACACCCTGGCACTAAAACCCTTCACATGCCGGGCTGACACACTCTGTTCCCATGCTGACGTCAAGTGGAGTCCCAGCTGGCAGAGATGTTTTCCTGGATATCTGGGTATACTGTACTGGATTTTTCCATTCAGTCCTAGGGATCTAGAAATACTAGCAGGGCTCATCCTGCTCCTACTGTTTCCTTTGAGTTTTGATCTTACATCTAATAAAATAATGCTAGGAAGTGACTTTTAGCCTCTGCTGAACCAGGCCATCAGAAGACAGGTAGTTTGTGGATCTTTCCAGAATGACTTTTTTGTTGCAGTTATCTCCCACAAGAGAAGGCTGAAGGCAATGACCACGTGGTTCCGTTCATGTATATGATGGTGGCAAGCTCAGGCCAGGAGTGCTCTACTGCCTTACCTCACTTTTAGGAGGGTCATGTGAATTAGTAGGAGGCACCAAAAGTGATGAGAGTCCTGCTGGGTCACAGTGGGTCATCCCTGAGGAAGGAGTGCTCTAAGACCATCCAAAGTACCATGTGCACCAAGGTACTTGCTGGTAAGACATCAGCAGCCATTAGGTAGAATTAGAAAACACCAGGCATCCTGCAAGTAAATTTCTAAGCAATTAATCTAGTTAAAGCAAAGCTTAAATTTGGGATGTTTTCCTAAAAATGACCATGGACTGGCTCAAAATACCATTCAAGACAGCCAAATGAGACTTGGTATGACTGCAGCTAAATGTGTCTGTGAAGGGCACTGCAGTGAACAACATAACCGAGCAGACAGGGAGGAAGCATTGCAGGGTCACATGTAGCTGAGTCAGGGACAGAGAAACACATTAACAACCTACAGAGACAGGGGACAGCAGGGGACAGCAGGGGACAGGGCAGCAGTGGTTCAAGCAAATGCTAGTGTGCAGAGCAAGGTGGTGGTGTAGACAGGTTGTTCCCTGCTTGCATAAGAGATGAGAAACAAAATTCAGTGAACGGCACTTCTCAGAGACTGAGGGAGAGGCTAGGATGCCATTGCAGTTGTTTGGTTCACCCTTCCTCCCCTTCCAGCACAGGTGTGTGACCAGCAGAGCGAGGGGCTGGGAGTGGGACACATGCTGAGCTGGTGGCAGTCTGGAGTGTGCAGAAATGGCTGATGACTGCCCGTGGGGAGTTTCTGCTGGCTACATCTAAATGAGTTATGTAGTTAAAACAGCAGAACCTTTTAGTCCCATAACCTGCATCTTGAACATCCAGAATGCAATCCTTCTGTTCATCCTCCTCCACCTGTTGCCAGCTGTTAAAGTTTAATGTTCCTATTTCTAACACAATTCCAATCTAAGCACAGGCAGTAAAAAACAATGTGCTAAAACCTATTCTGTTTTTACATTTTTTTCAGACTGGAATTCGCACAACTGGCTAACTGTATGGTTTATGGGGCTCACCAGTCCTGCAGGGCTCCCAGGACTCATCAAACCTAAAACTGAAGAGTATACTTGCTTCTGAATTCTGCAATGCTTATGTTGTCCTATAAATCACTGTCTTCACTCCCCAGCTCTTCATCAGGTGCCAGGATTCTTTCACACCTGAAGTGCTTAGGACTTTCCAGCACATCTACACCAATCATTATTGTGGGATGGCAAGGAAGGCATGGGTGAAAGAACAGCTTTGACATTTTTTTCCTGTAAACATGGCAATTCAGTTATTTTGCTAGCTGGAGAACCTAGTAGTGGGTATCACCTTGTTGATACTTAAGAATAACCTTTATACCTTCCAACCAGAACTGTCACTTCATATCTTCATTTCTTATGAATATTTCAGGAAGTAGGCCATATATAATTAAAGATGCCTATGACACTTGCAATGCTCATTGTCCCTACAACAGCTAACAAAAGCAATAACCCCAAAATGACATTTTACAGTCTGGCTTTTTGCATAGCTCCTTCAGCTCCTCTCTTATGAATTAATCAAATGGAAGATTTCAGCTGTTTTCTTAAAACAATTCCTGATAGGAGGATGTAAACAAGCCTTGCCTTGTGCTAAATAGATGCAGACAGGTAGAGCCTGAACAGAGTTCAGTAGCTACTTATAGGAAGTTATGCCTAACCTCAAAGTCAGCCCTTTATTTCTGCAGAGGACACATCAGAAACGTGTTTAATTGAGAACACACTACTAGAGTTAACCACAGGCAAAACTGTAGTAACAGAGATTAACACAAGCATGCTTTTAAAGCCTTTGTTGAACTGGAGCCTTAAGTGAATACCTCACTTGGGAATGGGGAATTATTGTCAGAATACCTGCATCTCTAACAGGCCACTGGGAACTCCTTTCAAAATTGGTTCTGAAATACTCTTGTTTTCAACATCCTATTATCAACTCTACTTGGGAAACAATGGAATTGATTTAGAGAAATGGTTCAGAGAAACAGATGGGTTGCATGTCATGTCTGCATTCCTTCAAAACCTGTTTCCTTCCTGTATTTTCAGAAAACTCACCAATATCAAAGGGAACTGTAGTTATAAACCCCACATGCTTTGAATACATAAAACACCTATATTCTAGTGCTAAAGATGTTTGGCAAGCCCTTCTGTTTCTTAGGAAAACCAGGCTGTAAGATTTGGTGACCTCTTTGTAATATTTATCCATTCAATACTACTGACAAAGTGATTGCTTGCTTTGATGGCTTGTGATGAGCCTTGCCAAGTTAAACAAAGGACTCCCTGCTTTTAATTTGCTCTGCTGATTTCTCTCTTATTAGGCTGAACCTGTTTGTCAAACAACTATAATAGCTAGAAATACTTCAGATTAACTCACAGTAGCCACCAAAGCAAAGACAAGCTATAAATTTTCAGGACAGGTGACAATTTCCAAAGTCTGAAGGAAAGGAAGATTCTTATATCTGAGTGGCTGAAGTGGCTGCACCCTCCAGCTCTCCTTCCAATTGTTGATAGCACATATATGTACATTAGAACACACACCCAATCAAGAAACTAGCCAAAAGCATCCTTTAAAGATTAACAAAGAGGGAGCCTAACAATTCAATCAACAGGTTTACAGTTTTAAGGACTGCTTACTTCTAAATCCACTGTCTTCACTGCCATGACCTGGCACAGTCTCTGTTGTATTCATGTGCTGTTCAGTACCACTGCTCAAGTTCCTGGCCAGCTTGGAAGGGGAGATGGGGAGTTAGATTAGACTCCCTCCAAAGGTCCCTGATAAACATTCTGTCGCTGTGGTCTACCAGCAAGGTGCAGGGACACACTCCTCATGTTCAGACCCAGACTATTCTACACAGCCTGTGAGACATGTCAGCCCTGTTTCAGCACTTCTTTACTCGTACCTGTTAAGAACCCTTTGGGCCGTTTTCATTCTACCAGGTGTGCTTGTTCCTCAATGCATCAGGGAGTCCTGGTCCCCTGGCCCACAACCTGGGCTAAAAACCCAGGGCACGTTGCCTCCACCTGGTAAGAAGTATTGAATGTGGACAACCCTATCATTTATTTTGAACTAACTTAAGAGGTTTTAGTACATTAAATAAGTTCACAGTAGAAGATAATTTTAGAAATTTTATTAATATGCATTGCATCTTAGCAGAGGTATGTGTAGAAGTTACAGTCTTTGTATGCCCAAATCAACTTTATTCGCTTCAGTAGGAAATGAGACAATCAAAATATGATTCACTAGAAAGAAATGAGCCAGGGCCTTTCCACTGGCAAACAGCAGAAAAACAAATTGATCACTAACACCCAAGAGAAGGATGTGCGTGTGCATAGTACAGAAGGAGCAATACAGATGAATGTTTGTCATAGCAGACCCTTTTCTATGAGTAACATTTGTTATTTTTAAGGTAAAAATAACAACGTTATAAAGATTCACTGAGGCAGTGAGTTAAGTGGGACCAAGTTCTCTATTAATAGACTGACCCCTTGCTATCAACCTTCAAAGGAAAATACAACTCCTGAATCAAAACATTTATATTCTTCTTTATTTGCTTTTACAGGAGCTGCTTTGCCAGACGGTGGTTAGCAGATGAGCAGTTTCCAGTGATGTGGTTCCTCTGACCTGTATTGCTGTTGCTCGTGATATTTAAGGGCTACTGGTTCAGCAAATAACATCTGGGTGGCAAATGCTAACTCTTTCAGAAGGACAGGTGACAACCTCGTGAAGAACACCACCAAAGCAAACCTGCGACAGCTGCAGAAGCAGAGGCTTTTATTCCCTCCTGACTTCTCCGGGAGAACTTCAACAGGAGAGGGCGGTGCAGGCGCAAGGGAATGTCTCCCAGTCAACGATTACAGCCTCTTGATCATAGGCTTCAAGGACAGAAGCTATCTTGGTGTCTCTTCTGGGTTCTCTGGAGGGCTGTTGTACTACATGGCTGGAGCATACTTTGGACAAGTACTGATTTACAGCAGTTGTAATTTTATTAGAACTGTCTTATAAACAACATCTGTTAAGAGGAAATAAATGGATTTTTTTTTTTTTTAAGGGTCTCTCCTTTTTCATTCAAATTCACAGAAGTTTTGAGAAGAACCTGTAGGAACCTACAAGAACCCTCTGCCCCAGTTCATTCATCAGTTCTCTAACACTGGGAACAATCTCCTATACTATGGCTAAATTAAACGTACCAACTGATTAATGTTTTGCAAACTTACTGAACATATCCTATTTTCCCACGGAATATGTATCAAAGAGCATCAGTTTCCCAGTGTCCAGATGTACAGACAGACATGAGAACTTCCCATATTTTATCTGTTGCAGTAGGCACCAAGAATGAGGATCACATTTTGAATTCTCAGACCTTCCTCAGAAAAACAGAGTTGTTTCTATTTCAAGCCTTTCAGGAAGTCTGGGAGAGAAATAGTTAAAAATAAAATTATATTAAGGTCAGCAGAGGCAGCATCATGATTTCCATGTTTTTCCATCTTTTCCAGATATGGAATGATTTCTTCTAACAATACAGAACAAAAAACTGTTTAGCAAGAGAAGTAAATTGAGGCTGTGTTTCATCTTTTTCCTTTGCCAACCCAATGGTACTCTCAGCAATATAACCTTGAATGTCTTCATTTTCATACATTAACCCTTTGAGCCCTGTAAATTTAAGCAGTCTTTTTGACTCACAGAGGAGAAAGTGCATTTTAAACTCCTGAAACAATGGAGAACAGAAAGTTTAATTAAAGTTCTCCTTGTACATATGCACATATAACCCTCCCTTTAGCAATGAAAAACCCTTTCAAAATTAAAGTTATCATGCAGAAATAATTAACATAACTCCTGGGAAAAATGCATAATCTTTGCATACCAAAAGCCAAAATGTCTAAATTAACTGTTTTTAATAAATATTACATTTCTCTTTGAGTACATACACTCAGTTAATCATGCATTGATAGGCAGAAAATATGTTTAAAGCTTTAGGTATTGTAACTTAAGCATTTTAAATTTGTGTGCTGGTCTTTGCAGGCCCCTGAAGGGCTCAAATCTTCCGTCCTCAGGACTTAAGCCAGCTGGAACAACATCAAGAAGACCAGGAACCTCCCATGAGCAGTGCTTCCCCACAGCTGCCAATCTGGATATCACCCTGCTGCTCTTGGGTGAATTGCTGAGTGTGGCTGGGGCAGCACTGAGCCGTCAGCATGGCTGCTCCACAGCTCGGGGCTATGGACTGCTCCTGTCTTCTGAGGCAGGGGGGCAGCTTCGGGGGCAATCCAGGCTGGCTCTATGTGCATGCTTCCTAAGTCCCACCAAACTACAGTAATTCCACATCTACAAGGCACACCGGATTATAAGGTGCACTTCCGGGTTGTCGACAATTTCCCAAACTTTGTCCATATATAAGGCACACCAGCCTATAAGGCGCACTTCCCCCCTCCCAGCGAGGATTTGCAACAAAGTAACAAATTAGTAACAGAATCGCGGGATCGCGGGGTTTACTGGCAGGTGCTCAATTTGCAAACATTTTTCACAGATTGGCATAACCTTTAAGCGCAGCCCCAGGCGCCCTCCCCGTGCCATGGGCCCCGGCATTCCTACCCCCGGCGCGGGCTGCCATGGCTCCACAGCTTGGCTTGGCTTGGCTCGCACTTCTGGGTTGGCAAATTTCCAAACTTTTTCCACACATAAGGCACATCGGATTATAAGGTGCACTTCCGAGTTTCGAGCAAAATTTTAGTCAAAAGGGTGCGCCTTATAGTTGTGAAATTACTGTCATTATTTGGTACTTGTTTTGTCCCCAGAGCTTGGCACAAGGCTGATTCTTTATTTCAGGGTATCAACATTTTGGTGTGCAGAGAGTGAAATTACAGGAGGATATACTGGAAGTGATAGATGCTATCTCTGTACTTTTCAAGCCTGTCTGTTTATAATGCTCACTTAAAATCAAATTTCAGTCTCTCTCAATACCAAAAAGCACAGTAAAAAATTAACATCATTATTTGTTTTGTGTGCTTAGCAAAATTTAAATGTGACTCAAAAAAATCCCCAACATTGACTGCAAAATTACATGTGTGTACAAGTCTTCATAGGTGAAGGGAAGACCCAAATGTAAGACCAACAGAATTTCATTCAGTCTCCTGTATTTATCACCACTCCTCCACCCTGGAATCGAACACATCCAACCCTTGGTTTACAATACACATAATCACAGCCAGAGGATGATTCAGTCCAGTTAAGGGATGTGTTGATCCTCAACATCTACTCGTCCCTAGCCTCTCCTTCCAAAATTCAAGGTGCACTTGCATTCCAGCTGCAATGGTCCTCAGCCATAACTGTAGCCCATTTATAAGGTCTTTTAAATTGAGAGCAGTCCTGGCCAGTCGCTTTAACAGACACATGTAATCTTTAGAATTGTAAGACTAAAAGCAGGTTATGAGCACTGTTGTACCATTCAGCAGCTAAGTACATAGCAGCTGTATTTAAAAGTAGCCACTATCAGCCAGTGAAAGCAAATTAATTATTTAGATATATTTATCTGATTTATAGGTCAACTGAAGCTAAAGCTAGTTAATTGAAATCCTGATAATAGATTGAAGTCTGTGCTAGATCCTATACTGTGAAATGCAAAGTCTTTATTAAATAAAGCCATTAAGAAGGATGATAATCCCTGTGGCCTTAAATATGAATAAGGTGCAATGTAAATAACAAAAGGCAAAAATCCAATTTTCATGCAGTGAACTTTTAAATACTCTGCTGTTTCCATTAAATTACCTTTTATTCAACATATTGTAATGGCACTGAGGTCACAGCAGGCTTCCTTGCAATACAGTTATTGTTCAGCATAAAAACTGTTTTTTAACTTGAAACAGAAAAATGAAGTATTTTATTTGGCTTCTCTCATATGTCAAATGACATGAAAATTGAGAACAAAAGCTTCACAGATGCAATAGAAGAGAAAATAAAGAAAAAATAAACATATGCAAACAAAAAAAACCTAGAATGTGAAGACAAAAGAAAGAAACAGGGTACATAATAGTAGTTTTCCAGTTAATTTTACAGCAATTTAATACTAGGAAATGGAACAGGAAAATAATTTCAGCAACTAAAGTAACTAAACTTGGCTACAAGCCAAACAGAGCTGTAACACACAGCAAAGGAGGTGGAACTCGTGTGAAATGTCTGTCACGCTCCTTCCAAACATGAGGATGATGACAAGAGCTTGAGTGCATCAAGTGCCACAACAGCACAGTGCTTGAGTCTGGAGGTGTGCGATCACTCCCTGGTTCTGCCGTGCTGGTAGCGGCTCCCTTTGGTCGTGCTTTAACTTCTCAACCACAAAGGAAGCACTGATATCTACTGTTTTCTTAGAAGGATTCTATGGAGTTAAGAAAGATTAACTAAAGATTCCTGTGTTTATTGAAGAACTGGAAACTGTAACATAAGGTCAATAATTTACTATTATTGTTCAGAAAAAAAATCATCCATTGCAAAATAGAAACAATCTATTAAAGATGAGACTATATTTCTTATGAATGTCAAATGATTTTTCCACTATAAATTTTTCTGCAAATCAGTGGAATTCCTCTAGCAAAGCTGTGATGGAATAAAGGTAAGAGAATGACTCAATTTTTATTCAATTCTGTTTTCAATTTGGAAGCATTATACCCAAAGAAACCTTTGAGCACAAAAATACAATTTCCCTTGTAGCATCTTCATACTGCATCAAGATGTTTAAAAAATCAACAGTAGAAATGTGAACTACTGTAACCCCATGAAACACATACACATGCACTTTACAATATTTACTTTTCACTGTAGCTGTGTGTGCCACGTTCTATTTTCTGTGCTCATTCTCTGGTCATGGAGTCACAGAATCACAGAATGGTTTGGGATGAAAGAGACCTTAAAGATCATCTAGTTCCAGCCCCACAATCAGTGGCAGGGACACCTTCTACTGACCAAATTGCTCCAGGCCCTATCCAACCTGGCCTTGAACACTTCCAGGGATGGGGCATCCACAACTTCTCAGAGAAACCTGTTCCAGTGCCTTGTCAGCCCTCACAGCAAAGAATTTGTTCCTTATATCTAATATACATCTACCCTCTTCCACTTAAAAGTTGTTATGCCTTGTCCTGTAACTACAGGCCCTGGTGAAAAAAATCACAATACATCTTTCTTATAAGCCTCTTTTAGGTACTGGAGGGCTGTAATAAGGTCTCCCTGGAATGTTCTCTTCTCCAGGCTGAACAAACCCAAGTCTCTCAGCCTGTCTTGCTAAGAGAAGTGCTCCAGCCTTCCTGTGGACCCACTCTAACAAGTCCACATCTATCTTGTATGGGGCACCCCTGAGCTAGAGTACTCAAGGTTGGGTCTCACGAGAGTGAAGTAGGGTAGAATAACCTCCCTCAATCTGCTGGCCATGCTGCTATGGATGCAAGCCAGGACACATCTGAATATCCAGGCTGCAAGTGCACATTGTCAGCTCATACCTAGCTTTCCAAGCACCAGTATCCTGAAGTCCTTCTAGGAAGAGTGGTTCTCAGTCCATCTGTAACCTGGTCTGTAGTGACAGTGGTGCTTTCCAGAGCTGCAGAACCTGGCACCTGGCCTGGCTGAACTTCATGAGGTTCACATGGACCCACTCCTTACACCTGTCATGGTTCCTCTGGATGGCATATCTTCTCTCAAGCATATCAATGTCACATTTGACATGTGTCACCAGCACATTTGCTGAGAGTACACTCAATCCCACTGTCTGTGTTATTAATAAAGATACTGAACAGTACTGGTCCCAGTAAAGAACCTAAGGAACACCACATGGTGTTCCACATCTCCATTTGGACATCGGCCATTCATTTGCTCCATGTCTGCTCCAATGTTGCTCACATGCAAAGTGAATAAGGAGTGTTCAAAGCTCAGCAGCAGCTCTGCTCCACAGGCTCTCTGCTGCCCCAGAGAGGATCCCAGGACAAAGGGGTGATGGCAATGGGGACACTGAGCTGCTACTGACCAGGCAGCTGTAAACAGCAAGGGGCACTAGCTCACAGGACACCACAGGGGCACAGAGTGGGCCATGGAGATTTTCTGAGCTGTCACCTCCCACTTAGCCTGAGTGACAACACAACACATTCTGCCAAACCCCTTCATGGACTGAATCCAAGGGGAACATGGTGACAAGGACACAGCCTCCATGTGAGACCTTTATTCCTGGCAAAGTTTCCTCTTGCTTCTTGCATGTGGGAAAAAAGCAAACACATGAAATAAGAGGGAAAAAGCAAATCTATTCACGGCACACAGAGCAGAAAATAGTAACACCTGACAGACCTACAGTGAAGTAATACAGCAACTCCATCTGCGCAAAGCATTACCTTGAATAATATTTTTACCAGGTCAATGAAGCAAAGCTATTTGAATTATGTTTCTCAAGCTTTTCTTCCTAGGAAGGAGAATATTGCCTTCCAGCAACACTCTCCAAAATGGTTCTACTGAGGTGCTACGATATTGCTGCTTACTAGGGTAGTGATTTCTCACACCTCCCACCAAACAGAGTCAGAGTCCTAAAGAGCAGATCTTCCAAGTAGCAGATTACTCACATTCCTTCATTAATTACTGAAAAAACCCACAAAAATCAAAAGAGTGCCTATTTGAAGCTCACTCAGACAAAGCTACTAAACAGCTAGGATACTGAACATTACAAGGACCAAGATCTCCTCACACTATTACTTTCTTGGGTCTGCAGCGACATGACATAAAAAAATAAAATAGCACTATAAAGGCATCTTTTAATGCTCTTTTACACTCTTCAGGGGAAAGAAAATACCCACCAAAAAAACCCCAGAAATAACCTTTACTGTTTTATTTGAAATTCCTTTTGGTCTTTATCTGCTCACAGCCAATTACTCTGAGTTTACACACTAATGAGACAACTTTGGTCTTTGCTCAGCGTTCGGGTTCTATTTATTTCACTAGTACTGAACAGGAATCACAGATTTGGGGCATCGGTATCACTACCCAAAACCTTAAACTCCTGAGTCAACTCAATCAAAGAAGCACGTGTTCATCAAAAGCATCAGACCAGCTGAGGAACCTAAACTCTATCCCATTTCCTGCTATCTCTTATTTTAACTGTGAGCTGAGACTCTTCTCACCCCAGCCCCTGCATCAACAAAAAGTATTCCTGACAATAGCTGTGGAGAGTATCAAAGCAAATACGCTTCTCCTACATCCAAGACCCCATAAAAACCACTCCTCTTTCACACAATTTTCATAGCAAGACAAATTAATTCTCAAATGAGCAACTTCATTAGGAAAGGTCCTCTCTGGCAGGGCAGCATTCTAGGGTAGAAACTACCCACTACATGAGTATTGCTGAAAGAATTACAGAATCCTCAAGGTTAGATGAGACCTTTAAGACTGTCTACCCAGCACCACCATAATTACTCCTAAACCATATACTCAAGTGACACATTCAGATGCCTCCTGAACACTTCCAGAGACAGTGACTCCATTCACTCCAATGCCAAACCCCTCCTTCCATGGATGGTTTTTTCCCTAATATCTAATCTGAACCTCTCCTAGTGCAACTTAAAGTCGTTTCCTTTCATCCTTTCACTTGAATATAGCAGAATTTAAACTTCTATTCTGTATAAAATCTAACTAACAAAAAACCCAAAACATATGAAGGAGGCTGAAACAAATGGAATACCCACTGGAATTTTTAAGCCTCATTTGATAAACAACAAAGAACTACAAAGAATTGAAGAACATCAGCCCACTGGGAACATCACCTCAATACTTGGTGCCCCTTTTATTGTCACTTCTGTGCACCCTGAAATCTCCTCCCATGTTCACTGGCCAGAGACAGCTGCACCAGCCTCTGTTTTCTAAGTGGGTGGTGGCATGTGTGAAGAGTGGTCAAAGCAGGCTTAGAGAGTGTTAATTTGATGACAAATATGCCATGGCAGAAACCCAACAACTCCTTTCTTGCTGTAGAAATGAGGAAGATGCTCATCAGCAACAGCTGATCTTGTCCCTGGTGCAGCAGAGGTTTCTGAGCTGAAAAAATGGGTACAAAGATTTAAAAGTTCAACATGGTCTCCAAATCTTATTAGCATTATATTGACTTGAATACCAACTTACAATGCTGTCACGGCAAATTCTCCCTAAATACTCCCCCTCATATTTTTAAGATTAGGCTATCACACAAGCCCTACTCCCACAGGAAACCAAACGTCCAAAATGATCCTCTCATTTTCTGCCCAGCCCTGTGCTGCCTTTCAGTATGCCTCTAATGGTACAGTCATCCTGTCAGTAGCTACTGCCAAGCATTCCCCTCTCTCAAGGTCCCTGACCACTAGCATCACCAGTGACCCACGAAGCTCTTAATCATCCATTTGAAAGGAGCTCATCTTCTGGGTTCTTCTCTGAGCTTGTCACACAAAAAAAAGGTGACAATGCTCATCCTGAAAGCTGGGTTCTGCAATATAGGCTAGAGAGGATGTGCTAATTTGGGAGGTTAAAAATTCAACCATCAGGACTGAAGGCACAGGCAGGTGCCCTAGCCCACTGAAAATTGAGGATTCATGTGGAGAGAGAAAGGGCACAGGTGAACCAGAGCCCAGGTCCTGGACAGACTGTTCCTGACCACTCCTGACTGCTGGATATCTTCAAATGCTGATGAAGCACTGCAGGAAGGACATGATGACACAGATCCTTTGCTGGATCTTCTGTTACCACTACCAACAAAGCACTTTGCTCCTGGTATTTCTATTTTTTGTATATTTTTAAAGGTGAGTAAAACAGTTGGGAGAGGAGATGTATTAAACAGCACAACAAACTCCTCCAAGTCCCCCAGAAAATCACAGTGACTTGAGGTACCAAACCTATTTCCTGCTCTCATTTTTGGGGGTAGACTTGTCTCTCAGTTTACACACTGCACAAGGCAGCAAATTCAATCTGTATCTTGTTGGCTTGGGTTTTTTTAATACCACAGGCAAAAACAATTCTTAGCAACAGTGATTTCAATGGTACAAAATTCATATGACATGAACATCAAAAGTGGAGAAAAGCAAATGTGGCTCTTGAATATCATGTGGCTCTGAACACCTTGGTACTTCTTGGAATGTGCTGCTGACAAGATAAAGGGAGGGAGACACCAACTTTCCCTTCAGCTACTTGCTTCCTGGTTTTAGAAGCCAGGGAGGAAGGGGAGATGGCTATTCAACCCTAGCCATTGAGTTGTTTATTAGGAAGCACAAAATTATGTCTTCTGGCTGAACAATATTATTAAAGATCATGAAGCCTCCACAGTCCCTTCTTAAAAATGCGCTGAATTATTTTTAACAGTACCAACCATCATGGAAGTTTACACTCAGAAGTAAGACTAACTCCACATAAAAGGAAGTCCTGTGTTTATCAAAAGAACAGATAAAACTCTAATGAGGAAAAAATGAATTTTCCCTTCTGCAATACAGATCAAAGGTAACATGCTTTCCTTTTACAAAAAATGTACTAATTGTTTAAAAGGTATAATTGGTTCAAATTTTACATTGCTGCATGACTGTGAAACATAAATAATCAGATGTTTCCCACTAAGATCTAACACCACAATTACCAACACAGCAGAAGAGAATAAGCAAAAAATTTCATCACATGGTTGTCAACTACTATTTTACTGTATTTTATGACGTGTGTGTGTATGATTCTATTCTCCCAGGGGGGTTTTATGATTTGTTTTAGAAAGAGCATATGCAAAAGAATGAGGATCTCCACACAAAAACTCTTGGCTGAAATGCAAGATGCTCTGGACTGAACACAAAGATGTCCTCGCCTGCCTCTTCCACAGCACTGCACCCTCCCCGCACAGAGCTGGCCGAGCAGCAGCAGCCCTGGCACTAATGCATCATGCCCACTCAACATGCTGCAGATCACACTTCTGCCAGGAAAGTCTGTGCTATTTCTGTGTCTCATCTCGTGACATTTTAGCATGAAATGCCAAGGAGGCTCAGGAACGAGCCCATCACGACATGTCACAGCATCCTCAAGGAACAGGGGCCTTGCAGCACACCAGGACCCTCTCCGCTGCCTCCTCTCCAGCCAACCCCTTGCTGAACATCCCTTCTCCCTCACACCAAAAGCACAGATCTGTGTTTTGGGGTGCAAGACGAGGCTGTGTGGATGAATTCCTATGATCCCTCAAGGACACATCCTCTGCAACAGGGGTTCCCCATGGGCACACATCCAGAGATGTGGCTGAACCAGCCACTGTGCTGTGCCACAACACACAGCCATGTCTGACAATAATGTGCAGTTTACTGGATTGGGTATGGACATGAGAATGCATGGAATGGGCCCATCTGACAAAAAAATACACATTCAGAGAGATAGATATATAGATAGATAGAGGTATATAGAAATATAGTATACATATCTATATTTGTGTGTGTCATGTTCACAGACATTTAAATGTAAGTTGAAGTCAATCAAAACAAAATCTTCCTTCTTCCTTCTAATTCCTTCTACTTCACCGCAGTAAAATTACAAATTCATAAATTATTGCTGTTATTGGAAATGAAAATATACTGATTTGCTTATAAGGATGACAATATTGTAAAGCTGGTACAAACTGAAATAAAAGCATTTCAAAACACATATGAAGGCAGCCAGTAAAGAGGCAGTGTACTAAAAGCTGTTAAAGCTGCTTCAAAATTAATTCAGAAATTAAAAAGCAAATTTATAGAATCATGTCTTTTTATAGCAAGTCACAGAGGAGTTTTTTATTGGAATTGGCCTGAAAATAATCCACAAATAAGCATGTTCAATAATATTTACTGAAATGATCATTTAGGAAAGTAAACACGATATACTGCCCGTGTTTGGCTGACTTCTTGGCTGTTGCAGGGAAGGCAGTCAGGAGGCAGCACATCAAGCACAGCAGTGCCCCCTTCGTTTGGTTAGGGCCTTAATATCTTAACCCAAAGGTCCACCCACGACTGCACAGTCAACATTTTAGATCTCTCTTTCCCTCTACTCATCTTGCACCTAAACCGACTTTAATGATACATCAACTGCAGCAATTAATGAACTTTTGTCCAGAAGGGAAAAGACTGTAACAGTTTAATGAGACAGTAATACATATTAAAATCAATATTATTCAGATTATGTATCTATTCTAGTCCACCCTCTGAAAATAACTGAGACTGTAAGAGAAATGATCATTAGCATTTTGATAACAATCTTGCCAGCCTTCTGTTAAAATACTTTCTCTTTAAAGTAAAACTGGGATCTGTTATCTTATACAAGCAGACCACTCTAAAATTAGCAATGGCAAATTTATATTGGTTTGCATCAGATTTTTAAAAAACTTGGAAAAAAATTAATGCTAATTTGCCTAAATAATCAGACTCTTGTGCTTATTGCTGTAGCAGTGGAAAGAAACTCCAAGCACTGACTAAGAAGCAGCCGCTTCTCATAAATACCATTTTTGAGCACAGAAAGGCAGTCCTTAACCATATACAGCATTAGTTTCACTTGTCTGATAAATCATATTCCTGTTGACAGCCAACATGAGGGACAAATTCCTCCCTACCACAAATCCTTAAGGTACCTTCAAAAAAAAAAAAAAAGGCTGAATGCTGCAAAGCAGAAAAGGGTTTTGCACCTTTGTCCCACTGCCACTGCAAGCAGACAAAATTTCCTCAGCATTCCTGAGTCAAATTATATTATGCAAACACTATGGTGAAAGAAAACAGTTCCATCTCTCCCTTTTTTAAATTGTGAATCCCACAGCCTTCCTTCTCCTCCTGGCACCCAGTGCTGTGAACCAGACAGCTAAGCCATCCCATTTCCAAAACGGGACAAGATGGAGATCTGCTGCAGAAACAGCTTTAAAGTGTTCATGAGGATGTGCGTCCCTCAGAAACCCCTGCCCTCGGTCAACCACATGCAAACAGACCAGTCACACCAAAAATCCCAACCACTTCGACAGGACAAGAAGCCAAACTTCAGCAGGGGCCAACCCATGCTTTGAATGTGCCAGAAACCAAGACCAAGACAAAGCCAAGCAAGCTTTTCACTTTTTAACCCCTCAATAGCTAGTCCACAGACATGAAAGACTGAGCCCAGTGCCAGGTGACAAGTCCTTCCACTGACACCCTGAAGAGCCTCATCAGCTCCTCTGGGCAGATATTCAGCTGCCCATCACCGGAGTTCACAGGTCACCCCAGATTACAGCAATCAGTGAGCAGCAAGTCCTGTGGAACCAATGGAAGCTAGGCTCAAAAGACTGGGCAGAAAGTGCTCTTGATTCCAGATGTTTTACATTTTTCTCTCTGCTTTTGAAAACAAAATGTCTTTTTAATACCAAAAGTAATACTCTCTCCTTCTGTTCTTCCCCTAAGAGCCATCTCATGTACATGTATCATTAAATTAATGTCTGCTCTTTCTAACTGAATAAAAATGTTCAAATTACAGACAAAGACAATTAGATTAAATTATTAGGCACATGCTCTGGGTTTTTCTTTTTAAAGCTATTCAAACAATTTTAAAGGTTTTTCAGCAATCCTCTAGCAACATTAGCAAAACTTCCCACAAAGAGGATGTACCAAGTTTAACATTACTGCTGAGGAAGATGGTAACAGAGCCAAGTGAGTAAAACTAGCACATCAGCAACACCCCCATCGCCCCATACAATCAGGAAAAGGCATGGCTCAAGCTGTCAGAGGAATCCAAACTGGAAAAAGAAAGAGGATATGGGGCTGGTATATGGAGAGAACCTATTCCCAGGCCCATTGGCATCATGCACTATTAAGAAATTCCTCCCATTGTTTAATTATCTTTTGTTTTTTTCTTTCTTTGTTTTTGTTTTTTTTCCAGCCAAAGTACCATGCTGCTCCAAGCAAGAGGCTTCTGTCACTAGGAGCAGCTTGGTTTGGTACAAGACTAGTGACAAATAGGTAGATTTCAGCTGGCACTGTATTTCCCCATCACTCCCTCCCCAGCTGCAGAGGCACATCTGCTGTGGGAGCTGGGCAGCACCAAGGTCATGCAACTTTCTCAAATCCTGTAGTTTATCTTTGTCCAGGCTCTCATGTCCTATTAGAACTAATCTTGGGCTCTTCCCATGACAGCTCGTGGCAGATTGGGAAAACCTGTTGTAAAAGATCAGATGTTAACAAGACTGTGATGAACATGCTGGCAAAAATTTAGCTTGATATGTGATTGAGTGAATGCAGGAAAGCTGAAACCGTGAGCACGCCAAGCAGTTGTAGAAGTCACAAAATCCCCGGATCCTCAATGAATCTGGTGCCCTAGAGGTTGTCAATTACAAGGTTGCAATGCTTAAAGATATTAATCAGAGTGAAACATAGTTGAAAGGCTTCTAAGAAAGAATGATCTACAACTTTGAAAACAAGTGTCATCTCACAGCTGAAGATATTTCAGGTGGGTCACTGAAGTGCAAAAGTAAACTGTGGTTGTTATCTGAAATTTAAGCACTGTTTCTTAAGAGAAACAGCATGAAATATTGAACAGAATAGAGGGGGAAGAAGATAGGGGGTAGTAATAGAGAAATTAGAGGGGACAGTATAAAGACAACAGTGCAAAACTCAAGAACTACCCAGCCATTTCAAGCTAAAAATTTAATGGGATTATTAGCCTAAAATTATAAAACAGCAGACAAAATCAGTCTACAGTGTAAAAAAATATCTTCACAGAGAAAGAAATCCTCCCTGGCATAAATAAAATATTGTTGTAGCACTTTATGTGGCAGCTTATTGATCGTACAGACACGGCTTCATCTAGAAAGAGCATGCGTAGCCTCCCCCTGACCTGCAAGCACAGGCACCCAGCATTACCAGCCAGTGCCTGCAGCCTGTCTGACCTGTTGGGCACCCAGCCAGAACCAGGAGTCTGCCTGAACATGAACTGATAAGATTAGAAACAAGGAATACAGTGTACTATTACAGTCCATGCACAGCATACATCGCTGCATCCCTGCAACGATGCTCCCCGCAAACAAAGTGCAGCATCTCTGCCAAGCCCCACACAAGAGAAAACAACCACTAGCTTCAGTGTATACAGCCAGCACTTTTCAATTTTCCCAAAACCCAGCTTCTCTAGTTATAATTCTGTGTTTGTAGGGCAGCTTCCTTTGGGAGACTGAGAAGTACATGGGGGTGAGCTAGAGCTACTGGGCAGGTTTTCAGCTGGGAAATGTGAAGCTCAGAAAGCAGCTCACTAGACATCAATGACCATGTTCTGCATGTGCTCTGAAACCATGGCAGAGCTTTAGGGCAGCTGGGCAAAAATTGCCAGGGTGGAAACGTGTACAAGGTCTTTAGGACTGAGTTGAGCAAACCTATCCATCTGTCTTTGAGTAACCAGCTACCGAACATGGAACCCTGTCATATGCTAAACGTTACCAGAGTTCATCATGAATCATTCAGAAGGATGACGTGCAGGGATTAAACTTAGCATTCACATTTGACATCAAGAAGAGTCCTACAGAGGCATGTCACACTAACACAGCTAATAGGGAGGGTTTGGGGCTCATGGCACAAAGCCCTCTACACTGTCCCACAACTTTTTTAGGTGTGACTGAGCCACTGCTGGTCACCCTAGTACAAAAGAATTCACTGTCAGCACTGGCACCCTTTGGTCACATCAGGTCGATCACACATTTTTCTAGCTTGCAAGTAAAATAACATCATCACACAGAAAAAAGTCACGAATAAAAA
Organism: Sialia sialis; assembly: GCA_009812075.1. Taxonomy (NCBI): domain Eukaryota; kingdom Metazoa; phylum Chordata; class Aves; order Passeriformes; family Turdidae; genus Sialia; species Sialia sialis. Next base: position 65,423,637 of record VRYO01002772.1, on the reverse strand, counting down.
TACTCCGTTTCTGGAAAACATAATGGATGTGAAGATGACACCTGCAAATGGCACATTTTCTGGAAAGTGTAAGTGCTCAGTGAATGCTGAATTATTCTGACACAGCCCCTCAGCAATCCCTCTCCTATGCTCACTCATTTCTGTGAAGACAGCTTCAGCTGCTGGGGTTTTAAATACTTCTGGCTATATTTTTCACAATACCCCCTTTAGTATGGTAGTTAATCTCCTGTGTCAAAACATATTTTTAGCCATCTGCCAGACAAAAAGAAAATCCTCAAGATCAGAGCCTTTGACACGTGGAACATCACTCCTTTTTTGATGGCTTTATGACAAAGTTCAAGTGCTGATCAGTGAAACTGCAGCATCAGAAGCAAATAAATCAAAGAGAATGAACAAAAGTGAGGTAAGTCCCTGGGTTTGTGTACATGGCACACTGCTGAACAGCACTCCAGTCTGTGCACATCTGACCATTAAAAAGGCAAGCTGAAGACTACCCTCTGCCCAAGACAAAGCGTGTCCCCTACACAATCCTCTCCTGCTGTAATACATGTAAATCATAGAAATGCCAAACTCTATCCACTTCCTCTTGTGTAACCCAGGGTGAGATCTTCACCTGATAGAAAATGTAACCAAAGAGGAAAGAAAACAGGGGAGCAGAGAAATACTGTGAGGTCTACTCCTTTAATCCACTGTACCCAGCTTAGGATGAGGCAGAACTCTTAAAAAAATAGTGTCAGAATGTCTCTTTTGGAGAATTTCTACAAAGTAGCTGAAAAGCTTATTTAGCAAATTAGCGCTGTTTCCTCTGCTTGCAAAACTTGCATGAAGCCAAGGGCTAACAAATGGCAGCCTTGCTCCTGAAACAGTGAAATAGCTCTGCAAAGCCGATACACGTGAGATGCATCCCGTGCAACTCAGGAGTGCAGCCCATCCGTCACTTTGCTCAGGCACGCTGACACATCATTTTCCTTATGTGCACATCTTACTCTCCACCGTACCTACAACCCCATCTGGTAATGCACCACATCCCAATCCATCACTTCAGCCATGTTCTCTCTTCTGGGAAAAAGGAGAGACATGTTTTGTTTTCCTAGGTTTTCTTTTTCATGCAAATGTTGTTGTCAGTTTGTATTATGAGCAAACAAGCAATAAGCCTTGCACCTGGAGTGGAAGAAGCCTGGTTTGAGAGGAAATTACTGAAGACTTGCATGCACTTAGCTGGCTATTAAATCTTAAGAACTCCTGAAAAGAAAAAAAAAAAAAAAAAAAAAAAAAGTGATAAACTACAATAATTGTTAAAAAAAACCCCCAAACCCCACATACAGTAGAGGAGGCAGATTTACCATAATGCCTCAACAATCTAAGGGAGCCATTTACTTTGACAGAACCTGAATTCCCCAAGCAATTCGGCAGTGGTAATGGAAACAGAGGAGCCAATAAATTATAACCTTGTGAGTAATGCGCCTACCATTATAAACCACTCTTAGCCTCCTGTCTATTCCCTGGGGAGGGGCACACAGTTGTTGGATTTCCTTTACTTCATTCTTCCAGTGTGTTCTTTCAGCAGTTGGACCCTTTTATAATGTCTAACACCATACTCTGCATTTACACAGCTTTAATGTGAGCATCTCAAAATATGCAATATAATTTAGAACAAGACTGTTTGCTTTTTACAGACTGAAACATAGGCATTTGGGTCACACCACTATATATTGTTAAATCCCAAATATTGTTCAATCATATGTTAGTAGGTATGCACCACTTCCAGATCTCTCATACTGAAAATGTATGAAGATGTATCTCAAAACACCTACAGTATTTCAGGAGTGTTTATGAAGAATGGTCTCTGAAAACTTTAGAAACAGCACCAGTGCCCACTGGTTCACCCTCAGCTCAGCCCCTCTTACACTGGCTCTCAGCAGTCTGCACAGACCAAATCTGCAACAAACTACAGGAAAAGAAATGCCAGAGATCTGAAAAAGAAATACAAACCCCATAGAGTTTTGCCCAAATGAAAAACAACATTTGTTGATTTCAGAAAATAGCATCTATGCAAAAAAGACTTCCCCAAAGTATAACGTGCAGAAGCAAAAGACAAGCATGATAGCAACACAGAGACTGACCCCGCTCTGTCTTTTAAGGTTAATTAAAACTCTCACAGAAACAGATCCCTGGTGTAATTCTAACATATCAGTCCAAGGATCTGGGCAAGATTGAAGTCTGATAGAAGTGACCTTGGCTCTCTGCCATTATTCTTCACAATCAGCAGTTTCCTTCCTAACCAAAAAGCCCATAATGGTATGTCCTATTTTATGTACTGCATCTAAAATGAAAGGTAATAATTAGTAAAATAGCGTAATTTGCATTTAAGCCCCAGGCAGCAAATCTACAGCAATTTCTGAAAAATATATATATCACAAAGAATCACTTCTGCTTTCTTCAAGGCAGCTGAGCTGTCAAAGACCAATACAAGAGAGAAAAGGATGTAATTCTTCTCTTCCGTATCAGCCTCAAAAAGCTTGATTCTAGCCTGGATTGTACCATCTATTGTTTAGTACAGAGAGAGGTTCTGCACTCTTGTCTCAAGGACTGCTCAGCAATCAGCTGTATCAGCAGCTCCAAGGAGGATTATTCTCCCCTGCTGCTTTTTTTAAAAGCAGATTAGTTCAGACTTTCTTTCACTGTAATGAACCTTGTAAGGATCAAGCACATTGCATTGATTTCCAGGATAAAATTGTGCCATCAGTCAAAAGGCCAAGCAAACACTTTCACAGACCCACTCTGTCCCAGCAGACTCACTGCCCCACAATTACCCATTAACCCCAGCAAAGGGAAAAGAATCACAGTTGTTAACTGTAATAGCCAAAATGTGATTCTCAAGTTGTGTAATTTTGCTTTCTGTCAAATTCAGATGGGTAACAACCCTCACAGAAATGGACAACAGAACTGCCAATACTCACCAAAGTGCTATGCAATCAAAGACAGAAAATTATAAAATGCAGTATGTTTTTATTTACTATACGATATCTGCAACAATGGCTAGGGAAGTAGCTTTTTTTTAAGCCTGACAATTTATGGTAAAAAAATGAAAATTCAATTTCCCTAAAAATTTGCAAATAGCCTTCCCTATCAAGCATTTCCTTAAATGTGCACACCAATGTAATATACAAGTATGCAATATTACATTACATATGTAATATGACTAGGACTTAAAGATTTGATAACCGGAGATTGCCTTCTTGTTGGATGGTCGCAAAAGCCTAGCGAGGGTGCAAGACCTGGCCCCTCCAACAAACACTGCAGGTGTAATCAGCAGTCTCTGCATTCCACAAGAGACACCTGCCTGGACTTCAAACCAGACCAGGGGATATTGTAGTTTACCTAATGAATGCAAACTTCCCTTTGTATAATGCTGAAGCTAAGAAGATAGGAGTTGTCTGTTGTGACAAAGCTACAGCACTAAGCTTAGTTGAAAAACAAGCAAAAAAACAGAAGGCAGAATTCCACTGCTTTTCTTCTTTAAATTGGACAAGTCATTATTAAATACCTGATGCTCATTGAAGACTACAGCTCAGTAATAAAGGAACTACCCTTGCAGAAATACTGCCTAGCGTATTTCAATTCCAACTCCAGGACTGAATTTTATGCAATAATGTGCAACATTTGCCATCATTTCCTGTAGGGAAAACTTCGAAACACCAGCACAGGTCTATTCCTTTTATTCAGACAAAAAAGAAAAGAAAAAAAAAGGTAGGAAATAAATTAATTGAAACATTTACTACAGCAACACAACTTCACAAGGAATCTCCACACTGACCTTTTCAAATCAAAAGCCTGTACACTAAACTACAGCTCAAGTGGATTTCGTTAAAGATCAAAGACAATTAAACATATTAAACAATATATATATGACATTAAAAGTGAGATTAATTTCACAGTTTTAAGACTGTCTCCATTCCCAAGTCTCCTGAAGAGGTCCAATAGTAAATTTTATCAGATCCCATTACAGGGCAACACAGAACAGTGAGAGGAACTGATCTTGTCCCCTCCGATCCAATGAAACCCTTGTCATGGACTTTAAAGGGCGCAAGATGGGGCACTGGATTGAAGAGTTCAATAAATAAATGCACAAGCTGCAGTACTCGCCTTCGATAAGTTACACACCTTTATACATAAAAATGAAATTAGGTTCCCTTGGGAGGAGAAGCTTTAGCTCCAAACCCCGCTCCGTTCCGGCTGTCAGGAGAGCTCTGCGTGGCTGTAACAGCACCGGCAGCGCCCGGAGAGCGGAGGGGAAATTGCAGGGTTGAGGAACACGGCGGGCTCGGGACGGCCGAGCGCTCCCAGAGAGTTCCCCCGCAGGCAGCGCCAGGGTGGGAGCCGGCTCCTGCAGCACCTGACAGGCACCCGCCGCAGCCCCACACACTGGATAAAAGCGCTTTCGAGGCACTCTGTGCTTCAAAACTCCACGCCCGGCTCTGCTATACCGGGGGCGGCCCGGGGCCCGTCGGTGCAGCAGCTGCCCCACAGCCGGGATAAACCCACCCAAAGGGGGGTGTCCCGGGGCGGTCCCGGCCGCTCCCGCCGCCCAGAGTACTTTGAGGACATCCCCGTCCGAGCCTCCCATGCTTAGATCGGGGGGACGACCACAGCAGCCGGCCACAAGTGCGGGGCAGGCGCACGCCGGTGCCCGCGGCGGACACTCTCCGCCGCCCGCGGGACGTCCCGCCGGCAAACCGGGGCCGCCCGGCGCTCCGCGGGGACCCGCGCTCCCGGCCCGGCACCCACCTTTCCCAGCAGGGCGCTGCGGCTGGCGGCCGCCAGCTCCCGCAGGCTGGCGGCGGCCGAGGCGGCGGCGGCGGCGACGGCGCTGGGGGCGGCGGCGGGCTGGGGGTACGTGGGGGCCGCGGCGCTGGGGCTGCCGCTGGCGCCCCCGGCGGCGCGGGGCCGCTGCCGGATGCCGTCCAGGAGGCGGACGAGGAGGATGTTGGCGGGCAGCTCGTCCACGCCGCAGCCCACCAGGATGCGGCACTCGGGGCAGCGCAGCTCGTGGCGGGAGCTGACGATGCTCTCCAGACAGCGGCGGCAGAAGGTGTGCTGGCACGGCAGCACCTTGGCCGTGGTGTCCAGACGCTCCAGGCACACGGAGCACTCCAGCAGATCCAGCAACGACGACTCGTCCATCGCCGCCGCCGGCTCCCGCTCCGCCGGCGTTCCGCCGCCGCTCCGCCGCCCCCTCGCCTCCGCCTCCGCCCCCGCCCCGCCGCCGCCGCCTCCGCCTCCCCTCCGCGGGGCAGCGCAGGGCCCCGACGCCCCTAGGGCCGCCGCGGCCGGCGGCGGCGAGGGAGGGGCGGCGGCAGGGCGGCGGGGGCCATCGGGGCGGCGGAGCTGTCCCCGGCGGCGGGCGGCGGCGACCTCGCCAGCTGCCTGGGCGACGCTGCCCAGCGCCGTGCGGCGCGGCGGCGATGCCAGCGGCGGGGAGCGCGGCGCTTCGGGAGGAGGGCACCTGTCTGCCCGCACCTCCTCCCGCCGCCCGGCGCGGCTCGGCAGCTACGGCGGGGCCCGGCGAGGCGCCCGCCGCGCCTCCGCGCGGGGCGGGGAGCGGCGGGGAGCCCCGGGGGCCGCCCGCAGCACGGCGGCCGCCCCGCAGGCGGTCCCCGCCCGCCTCGCCGCCGCTCCGTGGCTCCCTGTAACCCGACCCAGCAGGGCTCGCCGCCCGCTTGCCGCCGCTACACTCCCTCCTCCTTCTGCTCCCGGCGGAGGTTCCCGGACAGGCGGGGGCAGGCGGAGGAGACCCTTCGGGGCAGCCGAGGGCACCCAGTCGGGGGCGGAGGGGAGCCCGTGCGGGCCCGGCGCCCCGGGGAGAGCGGTGTCGTGCTGGCGGCCGGGCGGGCAGGGCCGGCAGGCACGGCATCCCCCCTGGCAGCGGCGCTCGGGCCGCGGGCCGGGAGCGGAGCCGAGGCCCCGCCGGCCGCCTCATCCCTGGCGGCGCGGCGCCCCCTGGCGGACGCGGCGCGGGGCCTCACCCCGTCACCCCCGGCGTCCCCAAATCATTGTAATTTAATTGTTAAATGTATTTGTACCCAACCCCCGAGGCGGCCCAAAGGGTGAAAATAGGAGCGAGGGTGGCGCCTCCTCTTGGTGCCGGGTGTGCCGTGTTCCAGTCAGCTGCCTGCCTGCCGTCCAGTGTGTCGCGGTACCCGCGTCCCGGAGGCTGCAGCGGGATGCGTCCCGGTGAGCTGGTGGTCACTCCCTTCGGTAAGGGGAGACACCCTGTCGTTTTGGGGTTACACATCTGTGGTGTTCCTTAACCACAGGAAGTTTAAAAGCATGACATACAGCCACTTGCACGTGTCAACTATGCACAGAGCTTCTCCTGGGAGAAGCTGTCGAAGAAACCCTATTCTTCATATAAATATTTCGTTTGACAAGTCCCTTTTTTATCTAACTTGCTTAACCCAGAAGCTACAATCTTGCCAAAGAGATTCTTCCTTTGTGGTCCAACCCCTAACCCAGTCTTTTCTTCTACACCTGTGCCTGTGCTGTAACACAGCACTTTCAGAATTGAGGGTTGCAATCCAAGTGCTTGCAGAAGCCCTCCTATCCTTCTCGTGACACTTTTAAAATTGGGTTTTTGTGAGAACCATATTATGACCGCTGCACAAAATCTTTCTGTCAGCTTCTTGACTCTACAGCTAACTTCCAATGCACACACATAAAGCTGAACCTGTTGTGATAAGGGTAGTCTAGACACTGTAAAATAAAATTTACTAAATTTCAACTTGTGAAAAACTGCTACTCTTTTGCTATTCTGGACAGAATAAATGTAAAGCCAAATAAAAGCTCATGATGCAGAGCTCAGATCATTGTTTGTTGGTGAGTAATGTCCAGCAAGGTTAGAACCTGTGCCCTTGAAGATAAAAATACCAAGCACAACAGTTTTAAACTATAAATAATACTGATTCCTGGAGAAATGTGGAATGCAATATCAAGGACTTGGACTTTCTCTGGAGTAATTTAAGAAAAAGAAATACTGGAGAACATTTAATGATAAAAGGCGTTGTTTCAGCAAGGAGAGAGAAATACTGGAAGATCTGCAATGAAATGCATAATTGTTTCAGCACCTCATATTGCATCCTTCAGAGGTGAAGACTTACATATCACTGTCAAAACATAAACGCCAAAAGCGCTGTGTTACACACCAGAACACCTCCAGTGATCAGAGGGGCACTTTTCATCCCTCCTTCCTTCTGGTTGCTCCAGAGTTTACAACCAAACTACCCTGTCACCATAGTTGCCCAGCTACATAGCCCCAGAGCAGGCAAAGCACTCTGGAAATCCAGCACCCAAAAGTGGTGAGAGGCTGCCCTCATATTGGGATGACTTAAAATAGGTACAGGTGTGCAAAGCATTTATTATTCTATAGAAGAAATTGCTGAGACACTTAAAATGAGAATCTGCTGTAATCCACCTGGAAAGTACCCTCTTAAACAGGAGCTGGTTGCCATCACAGAAGCAAAGCTACATCAGATCCCTGCAAGGGAGAGGAGGTCAGGGAGCTCTCCAACCACCCCTGAGGACTGCAAGTGAGGCAAGAAATTGCTGAGGGACACTGAGGAGGATGGAGGAAATGGGGAACCAGAGAAGGAGAGAAAAAAAAAGGACATGAGATTAACAAGAGGTAAGGGAAAAGGAAGGGTGGCAAAGATTAGGAAGAGTTAAAGGGTTTTTACAGAAATGGCACAAAGGACTAGAGACAATAAAAACACACTTTTATGAAAGGAAGAAGAGAATTGCAAGTTGGGGTCCAACTAGAGAAAAACACCTCCTAATTCTTTGATGTCAAGAGAAGCATTTTCAGACTTACAAATTTTGTGTGTTTGTGTGCTGCCCTGTACCTGGGACTTAATGAAAGTTGGGCCAGGCCAGGCCTAAAGGAAATGAAAGAAAAAAATATCATCACACATACTTTTTTCTTCTTGCCAGAGACCATGGGAAAATTGCATTATATATTAGGAAATTAAATATTAAGTATTAAGTTTGGAAATAGAAAAAAGATTAAACTCTCAGAAGCCTGAGATAAAACATATGGGGGAAAAAAGGCAAAAGATAAAGAAGATGTAACAGGTTTACTTTAAACAAATGTGGATTTTGTTAATTTCCCTGTCTCAGCTGCCAAAACATCTAGCTACAGATTATAAGTGTGAAGTGATTATTTGTGAATTAATTAAGTAATGTGATTAACATGGTTCTCAAGCAGAGGTGCTGCTTTCCACACAGGGATGTAGCTGCACACATTCCTTGGTGAATGTGTTTGACAAGGCAGCTCAGAAGCAACTTCTCTTTCAGGCTGTGGAAGTGGCTTCACTCCCATGGTGGATGTAAAGAATGATGAGTACCTAGAGACAAGAAGAGATTCAAAAAAGCAAAATACTGTTGCAGGAGAGTAGAGTGACACTGAAGCATTCCAAGACTTCATTTGTATCTGTCTGTAAGTTATAGCAATGTACTTCGTGTCTCAATTAAAAATTTAAAAAGGGTGTTCTGCTTTTCTGGTTCCTTTCCCTGCATGATCTGTCTTGCTATTTAGTTCCGATCAGGAGAGACTTGACAGATTCTGCTGTCTGCAGCTATATCTATGTTGGTCTTGAAGGCATTTTCTCGGGACAGTATATGAACCTTGCACCTTCAGCATTGCCTTCATGTATTTGCATGCTGCTCTTGAAAATGCCCAACTCTTTTGCAGTCTTCTGCCAAATGGGATTTGATTATACAGAAATCATTCTCAGTTCTTACATGTGTGCTTGCTCTGCTTTTAAGAGTCTACGGCACAATAACTATTCAGTTGGCATAGTGAGGGAACATTTGCCTACTAAATAACGAGTTGCTATATTTGTATGGTTCTTCCCAAACCTGGAAAGCATTATAAGAATGATAGGCATTATTATTTTAGAAGATTCAATGTAATTAAACTTATGGTGGAAGGCACAGCAGTTAATTTTTACTACTGCGTTTTCTCCATATGTTTAAATGATCATTCAGTTATACTTTCATTACTTACTTTATGTGTAAATAAAATAGAATAAAAAAAAGCATTCTTGGATTAATGAAATTAGTTATATTAATACTAAGCAGGGGGAAAGAGGGGCACTTCTCAGCTCTGCCTTTTCTTCCTTTTATTTGACCTAAAAAATCAGGCATATCTAACAAAAAAAACCAAATTTCAGACCATGGTAATACTACTGCAAAATAGACAAGTTTGATTGTGGGATCTTCTCTCTGCTCCTTTTACTGGAGATAAGATTTTTGATCAAGATCAGGTGATCTTTCTGTTCATCTATCCATCCATCCACCCATGTACATACACATATGCATCCCCCTCCACCGTAAAAACCCAGCAATAAACTCTGTAAAGAGTTTTTCCTTATACATGGAGAGAGTAACCTGGCAAAAATTGGATCGTACAGAACTGGTGGCTGTAAATACCACCAGAAGCTACAGCAGGACCACTCCCCTAGAGCACATTGGCTGCTACAATGCCTGTCCTGGCAGCATGTGGCAGCCTGTCCTCACATCAAGCTCTGGAGAAGATGTCTGAGATTCCCCCATATAAGGCAGTCATAGAAAATCCATTCATTTGGGGGTCTGGATTATTTTCAATGCCACCTTAAAAGACTGGTTAAGAAGGACGTATTACTTTAATTACTCTTGACAGTATTTTAATACTGAGGACAAAATTGTTGCTCGCCTTGTGTTGAACCACAACGCTGATATCAGCGGAGAGGATGACATCCATGTACCTCTGCTGTCTCCTCACATGCATGTTGGTCATGTAGGCCATGGGTCACAAAGATATGTGGGTGCCAGTGCAGTGGAATGGCAGCAGATGTCCAGGCAGACACTGCAGCTGTCCCGCCTTACCTTCCCCAGACTGGCTGTTCTGTCCCCTCCCTTGCACCTTGCCTGTATAATCAGTGTGTCTTCATGAAACTCCTACAGGCAAAAAAATTAACCCAGGAAAAAAGTTCAAAGAATTTTGACTGTAAAAATGACAGATAAATGCTAAAACTCTAGGCATTATGAAAATTACTGCACTATACTGTGATTTTGTTTCAATGAACTTATGGACTAAAATGGCATGTTTTCTGAGAACACATGATGTCCATTGCCAGTCTCAGTATGACAGCCTATCAAATCACTGCTGTTTTCTGACAAGTTTTATCTCATTCCTGGTAGTTCAGGATGTTTTCTAAGATATGGACAGAGCCATTGCCTGTTATGTAGCTCTTAGAACACATCCAGCCCTTCTGGAAGGCACTGCCCTTCTAATGTGATTGTAGAACCTTCTTTGGGTATGGCTTTCAGGATGCACCTTGGGCTTTTATAAAGTAAACTTCAGCTTTTTCTGCAACATATTTTAGGGCCTCAAGCATTTATGAGACTACCTTCTTTTCAGTGGATTTGACATGAATGCTGCAAGGAGCTTTTAATCTTTGTGAAATTGAGCTTGATGGCATCAAAGGCTGAAGAGGAATATTATCCTAGTCCTGAGGAACTTGTTCCGGTCATGAATATAGTGAACTATAGTTCCTTGCCCTCTCTAGGAGTCAGTTACAGTTCTGTAAGATGATAAAACCCCACATTCTATTTCTTTTCTCTTTGTCAACCATGACTGAATTTTCTTCCTGTAGCAAAACAGATTTATTTTTTTTTAATGGAGAGAAAGATACTTCAGTTAGTGATTAATTAGTTTACCCCATTTATCAAAATACTTTTTCCAGTTAGTTAATTTTCTCCCACTAAATCACATGAAAAATAAACAGCAGCTTTGAGCATATCTGACAAAGTCTCTATATTGGGCTTGCATGGGCAGGTTTTGGTAGCAGGGGGGCTACAGGGGTGGCTCCTGTGAGGGGCTGCTAGAAGGCTCCCTTCTGCCTCGTGAGGTTGGTACCAGTGGGCTCCAGGATGGACTCACTGCTGGCCTGGCAAGGCTGGTAGAACTTTTGGGATAACATTTAAGAAGGGGGAGAGGGAGCCCCTGGGCCACTGCAGTTGGAGAGGGTAGTGAGGATATGTGAGAGGAGCAGCCCTGCAGACACGAAGGTCAGTGCACAAGGATGGGGAGGATGTGCTTCAAGTGCCAGAGCTGAGATTCCCCTTGAGCTCCTGGAGAGGACAGTGGAGAGACAGGCTACACCCCTGCAGCCAATGTTGGTCCATAGTGGAGAAGCTATCCACTTAGAGACAGAAGACATCCCTGGAGGAATCCACTGCAGAGCAGGTGAATGCCTGAAGGAGTCTGTGACCCCATGGAAAGCCCACACTGGAGCAGGGTCCTGGCAGGTCCCATGGAGAGAGGAGCGCACACTGAAGCAGGTTTGCTGGCAGGATTTGTGGACCCACAGATGATCCATGCTGCAAAAGCCTGTTCCTGAAGGACTGCACCCTGGAAGAGACCAAGACTGGAGCAGGGGAGAGTGTGAGGAGTCATCTCCCTGAGGAGGGGGTGGCAGAGACAATGCGTGATGAACTGATCACAGACCCCATTCCCTGTCCTCCTGCATCACTTGAAGGGAGCAAGTAGAAAACTGGTCATTAACTAAGGCCAGGAAGAAGGGAAGGGTGAGGGGAAGATGTCTCTAAGATTTGTTTCTCATTATCTTCCTCTGATTTGATTGGTAAGAAATTTAATCAATTTCCCCAAGTCAGGTCAGTTTTGTCCATGATGGTAACTGGTGAGTGATCTCTTCCTGTCCTTATTTCAGCTCATGAGCCTTTGGTTGTATTTTCTCCCTGCTGTCCAGCTGAGGAGGGGAGTGACAGATTGGCTTTGGAGTGAACCCTTCACAGTCCTACTTGTGGCTCTTCACTGTGGATGCAGCTCAGCTGCAGGAGGACACACCTCAGCTGGCAAAGTTACATGGCTGCTCATGCCCAGGTACAACATCGTGGTTAATCTTCTGTTATAATTTACTTGTCACAACTGTGAGAGGATAAACTATTTCATCACAGTCCTGCCACTAATAAGACACCTGCACAGTTGCTTTAAAGAAATCCATTGCAGGGAGTAAGAAGGGATTGCTGTATTTAACCTGTACAGTTCAAATTGCCAGGTTTTTAACAGGTCTAGATTAGCTGTTTAATCTTTTTGAATTGCAGTTGCTTTGAAAGGCCAAGTTGCAGTAAACTTGCACTTGACACCTGAATTCCTTGAATTTGTGTGCCCTCATGGGGACTGAGCTGTGTTCTGCTGGGGATAGTTAAAACTTCAAATTTTAATCAAACACTACTCCATGAATATTCAATCAACGTGACCCCACTTGCAGTAACCAGCCAAGAAAACTTATTTGCCAAGAGCCCAGTTTTTTTCTGGAGGCCCATTTGCCTATCTGCCCTGTGCTGTGTAGGCACAGCAGTTGTTTTCATGTCCTCGGGTGGCCAGTTCTCAGCTCTGCAAACGAAAAACCCAGGTCTCCTCTCCCCAGCAGGAACTGAACACTGTGTTGTCAGTGTTTTCCTTAAACTTTAACCAGCACATCCAGCCAGCAGAAACTGCTGCTTCACCATCAGCTAATCAATGCATGATCAACTTAACAAACCATCTGCAGTTAACACATGAAACAATACTGCACTGTAAAATTCTTCCTTTCTCTATCATACTTTTGACTTAATAATTTTATTTTTTGATGGAGAACTAACTTTTCTTGCATGTGGTTTAGGAATAACCTTGACTTTAATTTGCAAAAGTTTGGAAGAATAAGGATTAATTAACATATGTGAGAGAGGACACATGTTCTTTCAATCAGCATTGACTTCTTTACATTGAAGAGGGGAAACAGCAACCAATAATGCTGCCAAAATAAATGTTTAATGGAGAACAAGGTTGTAATTTTCTCTACAGTCAGGCGTGCCATCTCTGGGGATGAAATGGGTACCATCTCCACAGACAGGTGTGTACTTAGAAACGTAAAGATGTAATATACAGAGAAATCTTCACAGTTTCAAGCTACACACAATACAGGCATGGAATAGCCCAATAGACTTTATTAATATTCAAACAAGCAGCTGTCAACACTTCATCCCAGAACACACTGAAGCTCCTCAGATAGTTTCTACTACTGTAATAGTTGGGTTCATTGGCAGTAGATTAGAAAACATGCAAGGCTAATGAACCTTCCTTATTTTTCTTGGTCTGGCATTTAATCCATCCTAAAAACACGATATTTGCAACACCATGCTCACAAGAGGCTTCAGGTTCAAAAGAGATGTTTCAATTTTGTTTCTTAGCAACATACAACCAGCCAACAGTGAAACACTATACAAACTGTAATATGTTTGTGTTGTTTTAATCTATAATGCAGTACTTTGCCAGTGCCAAGAAAGTATGCTGCTACAGGATCTTTTCAATGTCACTTATAATTAGACATATGCATTTGTGTTCCCTCATACTAGATCACCTGCTGCAGAATATATTTCTGAAGATGCTATAATGTACTCATGAATAATAAATAAAGAGATAAATTCTGCTATAATAAGGGCACACTTGTCAGGATTATACTGTGGTCTGTTACATAGGGAGATTTCTTTTGATGTTTCTTTCATAGGAAACATTTGGACACCTTGTGAGGACTTGATTTCTAGAATGAGTCTCAGCCAGCCTTCAATTCAGGATTTAAAGGATTTGGAAGCACTTATTTCTTGGAAGGACAGTAGGCGAGGCTTAATATTTTCTTCTCCCCAGTCCAATGTCTGATTTGATGTGACTAAAACCAGTTTTGTTGTGTCTTGACTTTAATGTCACATCAAGGAAGAGAAGGTATCAGCCTGGTCTCCAAAGGCACATTATGTCCTACAGAGAAGCTTTCAAAATTTCACTCACTGCAGCTATAGCTCTTCCCCTCTGTCATTTAGTATAAGTGCTTCCCCAGTGCCAGAAAATAAGAATAAGAAACATGGTATTTAGCTTCTTTTTATGCTTTTTATTTTTCTCCTGTATATACTTATCTTTAAAAGTCAGACTCATCTCTCTAGAAAAGCTGTAGTATTTGCATTCTCCAAGTGCCTGGTAATAACAGTTCCAGCACATCAACATTGAGTTTGCAAATACTGAAAAGTTGGAAAAGAAAAAAATTGGTATATCAAGAAATGCTGTTACCTTATTTAATGCACAATACAAGATTTTTACAAAATAGCATAAACTGTATCCTTTAATTTGGTGATACTAAGAAATGGCTCAAGAAATGCAGGAATGTTTCCAATTCACACTAGGATTCATCCTCTCAGGGAATCTTGTGCCCTAATCCTCTTGATGCTGGTCTTATACATCGTGCTCCAACATTAGACATTCCTACAGACTAACTCATATTTTCTAGCTGTGTGGGCTGAAAAAGTCAGTCTGAAATATTCAGAGAAAACTGGTCTGAGGTGAGGTCTGTAAGTATCTAGCACCATAGATATAACCTATGAATTATTTGACACTGAGGGTAGCTAAGGAAAACAATACCACACAGGAACACCAGGTGGAACTAGGAAGAGAGGATAGAAGGAAAGAAAGACAAAAAAGAATCCTCTTTATAGTTTGCCAAATTTTCTGAAGAAACACTTTTTTCAAATTCAATCTAGGTAGAAAATTGGTTATTTACTTATATTTCACTATCAACTTCTCAGGATTAATACAAAATTGAACAGGCTGATTTGCTCTCTAAAGCAAAGCAGCAAATATTCTACTCAGAAATAATAAATATGATAACTGAGCCTGACATGATAACCCAGTTTGACACAGCCTGTTGCATGCGGAATTTGGTGGCAAGACACAGTCTGTCCTCATATTGCACTTTAATTAGCTGCTTTGTATTTTTCTTTAGAAAAACTCAACACTTAGTAGTTTTTGCTGGGATCAACTGCAAGTTGTGGTCACTGCCTGCTTTTGTAAATGAGGTTGTAAAAATCAACAAACTCCATCAAAATATCAGAGGAAATGGATCACTTGGTGAAAGGACACAGTGTCTCTTGAGGAAATTCAGCTGATTTGAGCCATCTCAATAAAGTGGAAGAGGGAGGTATTTTCCCCTAGCAAAGACCACTGCAAAGCCATTCCCTGTAGATCAATACCTATCCCCTAATACACACTTAAGCCATGAAGTCACCATCAGCAGTAGTGAGATGCTGCCTACACGTTTTGCAGAAGGCAAGGAGCCAAAAATGATCCTGAATCTCAGTTTTGGTGCCGCCTCCGCTTCTTGCCTCATGAATAGCTGCCAGAGGAGGAGGTGCTTTGTTGTGGCAGCTCTGAATCACCTCTGGCCTCAGTAAATAGGAGGGATGCACTTCTACCTCTGTATAGAGAGTATGTATTAGGAAGCATTTCAGATTTTGTATCTTTAGTTTTTGCTTCTACAGGAAACACAATTCCAGATTCTGGGATTTGCAGGATTCAACAACACAGGCAATAAAATTTTCCACTTCTGTTCATGTGACCTGTGTTTATTTGTATAATTTTAAATTAGTTTTGATACCAATTTAATTGTTAAACTTCAAGTGACTTCCCAAGTTGAAATATTGCAATTTTTCACCATTAAACAATCCGGGATACATTTGAAGGTTTTGGGGTTTTGTCAGAACAGTATGCTCCCAAAGGCACTAATAGCAAAAATCTTAGAAATGCTATTTCCTTTTCATCAGAAATATTAGCTGGAGAAATTATGTAAAAAATGCATTGCCTGGAAAACAGTAATTAATCAATTATTCAGTGCCCAGCATTCAGGGTGATCTTCCTATGGGAAATGTTTATGTGGAGACAATCATGTATTCTGGAGAGAGAAGAGCTATCAACCATACAGGATTTTCTGTGTGAGTACTCCTCCACAAATCAGCTTTCACTCTTCACACACTTCTCTGGAATTTACCTCATGAGTATTACAATCAGAGTGTTTATTTGCTAGACCACTTACAAAAAGGGAACACAGAAGATCTTGAATATAATCAAAGGAGATTTTCTTCCATTTGGGGAAATGCTTAGTATGTACTAAGCTTCCTATTTATAAAATAAATAAATTTTTAAAAGAAGTATTTATTTCTCCTGTGCTAATTTTCCTCTCTTTATTCCCCATCTGAGAAACCAAATTATAATGGCCTATAACTGGAAAGCCAGCTTATAGTGTCTTAGCCCTTCTGTAATAATTCACCCTTGTGCAAAAATCATTAATGTGGCCCAGCAGAATAGCATTTATAACTCATTTGTAGAGCGTAAATTATATAGTCCATCCAGGGTATTGCTCATTAGGTTTTTCATCCCATAATTTAAAATTGAACAGAATCAATAAAACTACAGACTCTACAGTGTTTCCCTTCCAGACCATGTTTGCATGATGTCAGGGCTACTGTGTTTTGTAAAAATCTGCACACAGAAGAAATGCTGATGCAAATAAATTTGAGAGGACATCTTATTTTTCCCAGACAAAACATATCATAAACTCCTTTTCAGAAAAATTTGTCACCTACCCTGGGCTAATGTAGGACAAAATAGAGGTTTTATAACCAAACACTAGTTTACAATGGCTGTGTAAGTAACAGCAACTAATAAATATTAACAGAAGATTACACATTTTTGGCCAAAAGTCAGGTGGGTATTAAGAAGCAATATTATCACATGTCTTTTTAGGAAGTCACACAACAAAACGTTGGAAAGGCAATGTAATGTGACCTCTGTGACAATGGGGCAAAGACTGATTTAATCACTTCCTGTTTGTGCAAATGGATCAACAAGCCCTGTAATATTAATAAATTGGGCCAAACTACTATAATTATTTCTGAAAAAATGAGCTGGGAAAAGATGTAAAGCTTTACTGCTTCTTGCTTTTACTTTGACTTTAACATGCTAATTAATGTTAATATGCCAGAATGCAGATTTTGAAATATAAAGGTGTTCCATCAGCTCTCTAAAAGACAGTGGGGTTGAAGCTAGGTAGTCTTTAAGGTCCCTTCCAAACCGAACAATTCTGTGATTCCGTGAACTGCATCCTTCAGCACTGCAGAATCCAAAGGAGGCAGCAGTTAAAACAGATCTCAGGAGCTACTGGCACAAACCTTTAGAAGTACAGATGAAAAGGAGACATTTCAAGCATGCAGCTATTCCAGCCTGGTTTATGCTCACACAGAAATCAGTGTGCATCTCTGAAATGCTGACTAGGCACACCAGATAGGCACTTCTCCCATAGCAGCCACCCAAACATGAATTCTCAGCTGTGGAGAGGTGTTGAATAACAGCGTGGACTGGCACTGCCAACAATACATCATAAGTGTCTGAAATAGACTGAAAAATCAGCTTCCACCTGTCTTTGAAAAAGAGGCCTAAACAGTTCAATTTTTTCCTGGAAAAGACAGAACAAGGTCTAGTGCCTCCAGGGAGGACTTTCTATGACAAGTGGGGTTCGATTTGCATCTTTCTGTTACCTAGTTTAATTTCAGATGCCTGGTAGCTTTAAATTTTAAGGAAGCGTTGGTGTCTACTTTCACAGAAACAGATTTGTGTTGTTGGGGTTTTTTTTAACTGTCTTTTGTGGCAATATATAATAGAGAAGACCTATTAAGAGGAATTGGATGCCAAGAAAAGTCAAAGAGAACTAAGGCCTGTAGCAGTTCAATCTGCTTTGCCTAAATCAACAGCTTAAGCAGCACAGTTTGATGCTCCTTTGGAAGCCTATCCCTGCCAAAGATGCTATGGACATCTATGTAGCCCACAACAGCTAGAAAGAGAGATGTTTTCTAACATGTACAACAACAATGTGAATAAATGCCCTGCTGTGGAGGAAGTGGTCCATAATTCAGCATGTTTGTGTATCCCTGTGAACAGCTGGTACAGGCAGAAGCCTAGTATTATTTTTTTTCTTAATTAGAATGAAGTTCATTCTGCCTTAAGAAAACAACTGTGAGACTTTTGAAGGCTTGTAAGAGCTGTCTGTTGTTTACTGAAAGAGACTTCAGTAAGGTTTTGGGGTAAACTACCTGGTACAAAAAGAGAAGTGAGGGTTATTTTTAAATCTTGCATAAGAAGAAATCACCATCACATGGAGAGACTGAAACAGCTTTATTATTTGACTCCTCAAAGCTAAATTTCTCACATTTTTAAAATGGCAGACAAAAAGAGGAGCATCTGCCAGGGAGGAGAAGAGCAGAACTCAGCCCAGGTGGGACCTCTTTCCACAGCCCAAAGAAAAGAGGCAGGGGCATGGTTGGAGATACCACTTTGTCAAAATCAATTTTGTATGAGCAAATCTCTGCAAAGAGTGTGGCTAATGGGGAGGTAGGATCTAGAGATACCATAGCCCAGGGGAAGACAGGATGCAACCACCAGTGCAAAAACCAGCAGGTGACAAAGCTGTGATGTCTTAAGGGTGCTATGTAAATCTGGGTTTCAGGGCTGTCAGGGGAATTAGGTCCATTTGTCAGCACACCACAGGGCTAAATACAGGCAGGGTGATATGGCTGCTGGCAATCTCCCATACGGGGAGGAATAAGGTCCTGGAGAGGATAAAAGTTTCCTTTAAGAACAGGTTAGACAAATATATACCAGAAACAAAATGAGTACAGATCATCCTGCCTCAGGCAGAGTGATGGAGTAAATCACCTCCCAAGGCCTAGTCGGGTCTTGTTTTCTGTGTTAATACCCAGCTAAATAATGAAATCGTAGAATTTGGAAAGCTCATAATATCCACAGGACTGTGGAGAATAAAAGGAAAATAGACTGAGGCTTTTGCAAGGAATATTTCCTAGAGAAATACTATGGAAACAGGAGTGGGTTTGCACTAGCAGAAAGAGAGGCAAATAGAGAGAAGGGAACAATGCTCTGCCATTGCACTGCATTGAAGAGACCTGTTTATCACATCAGTAAGTGGACAGGACAGTCTGCTCTGCATGGGAGGAGCTGGTCTGTAGTCAGACAGGAGAATACCCCACTACAGGACAAGCAAGACGCAACTACTGGATGAAACTAAAGAATTTTGGAAAGAAATTGCCACAGATCCGCATCTGAGGGGCAGACACACGCATGCTGCAAAAGCTGTGGGAGGAACTGAAAGATGTAAAATTATCCTTGGTTTCCACTACCAGAAAGTTGTTGGAAATGGCTCGTTTTCAATTCCCCAACCTGCAAGACTGGTTTGCAAAGGAAGATTGAGCCTACCTGGTTGGATATACCCCAATTCAAGTGGTGTCAAAGCCAGAGACACAGACTGCCTGCCTGAGCAGGGCTGCACTTGGGAACAAACTAGGTGGGATAGGTGGCTTCTGAGCCAGCTGGGCACCTCCAGGGATTCTCAGAGTATGGCTGGGTATCACCAGGGGCTAACAGGGACATGTCCTAGCTGAAAGTGATTTGAGGGACATCTAATGAACTGTAATTTTTGTCCTACAAAGTCAGGTAACTATAGAAGGTCTTAGTTTCTAGCTGCATTAAATCGTCACTTGAGATTCACCAACATGTTTGTTCGTGTTCCATAAAAATACAACTGTGCTTTGATGGAGAAATAAGGCTTTTTTTGAGGAAAATAAAATCTTTCTGATATATTATATGGTGCTGGTGAAAATCAAGAGGCTGAAGATAGGCATTTTCCCTCGAGTAGCAGCCCAGCAACACTGAGTCAGAGCGACTTTTTTTAAGACTCTCAGACAAAATTCATGGAAATTGCAGAGTTACAAATTTGTTAATGCCCCAAGCACTTGGGAGATGGACACTGATTGTGTCTCAACACCAGCTTCCTTACAATGCCAGCAAAGCAGATTTCATGTCAGCAGTGGCTGCTTTCTAAGGTAGCTGAAGACAACCATACAAAGAAATTTATGAAAAGAGGTATTGAATTAATTGGGAATCCAGCACCCTGCATTGACATTAGTTCTTCATCTATGCTCCAAGATTGTTTTCATCCACTCTTCTCTAACATTTGTCCTGGTGTAGGTGGACAAGTACCGTGGATGGATGGATGTGCAGGGTCACTGAATCCAATCACCATTGACTTGAATGGAGGCTTCAATCAAAATGCCATTTCTCCTGCCATGGAAAGACTGACTGTGATACCTTTAATGCAGCAAAAGAAAAATTAGAAGAAATTGAGAATGTTTTGGCCAACACAATATAAAAAAAATACTGAAGCTATTAAAGAGTCCAAAGAGTGCAACAAAGATGGTTGAAGAGCCTTGATGAGAAGCCATATGAGGAATGCCTTGGTCACTTGGTCTGTTCAGTGTGGAGGAGAGGCTGAGGAGAGACCTCATTGCAGTCTACAGCTTCCTCATGAGGGGAAAAGGAGAAGCAGACACTGATCCCCTCAGTGACAGGACCCGAGGGAATGGCCTGAAGTTGTGTCAGAGGAGGTTTGGGTTGGATATTAGAAAAGGGTTTTACATCCCAGAGAAGTGATCACAGTACCAGCCTGACAGAGTTCAAGGAGCATTTGAACGATGGTCTCAGGCAAAGGATGTCATTGTTGGGAACAGTGCTATGCAGAGCCAAGTGTTGGACTTTATGATCCCCATGGGTTCTTTCCACCTCAGCATAATCTGTGATTCTGTGATTTCTAATTCCCACAGTCACAAGATGTCCCATGGATGCTTCAAGGTGGATCACTGTATCGTGAATGAGGGTCACACTCTGCTCCTCCCTGCCAAACCATCCAGCAGGATAACTTCCTGACTGGAGATCACAAACTGCCTTAACTTTCAGTATGTGAACTGGACAGACTATGTCTGCCTTAACAAGTAAGAAACTCAATAAATATGGATCTGTAGAGCAAAACCGCTGATGTTGGAAACTTGCCATTGACATTACACAATTTAGGGGTGATAACAACTAGTCTGATGCCCAGGACCACCTTGGGGAATTTTAGGTGTGCAGCTGAGACACACCTGGTTTAATCTCTTTCAGGGAACCCCATTCACTTACCCAGTGGTTTTGTGACACAACCCACACTGCAGTGAGTGGGGGACCACCAAGACCATCGCTTCAAAATTACAGTCCATGTCTAGGTTAAAATGCTGATGTGGGTGTACCTGCTAATTTCTTACCTGAGGATATTACACCATCAGGACCATCTGTCTGTGCCCTCTCTCCCAGCAGCTCAAAGAACAGTGTGTGTAGAAAACAGCTGGTGACAAATTAGGCACTTAGATTATAGAAAGGAGTTCCTCCTTGTACCTTACAGGTGCTCAGTGGACACCCAGAAGAGAATAATATTAGGTGAAGTGATGGTGCAGGAAAGCAGCAGAAAAGCATCAGCTCCTCTTCAGCTATCAGTGTATCACAGACCTGTCTCCAGTAATTCTCCCTTTCTTTTTGCAGTTCTTGCTGTGAGAAGTGGCTAGGAGGGAGCTCTTTGATGAAGAACGAACCTGAGAGCTCAGAAAAGTTCAAAAAAGCTCTCAATGCTCATAATAGCTGAGCCTTGACAAACCCCTCTCCTTTCAGACTCAGAGGACTCCATCAGGTGCCAGACTTCAGGGAAATGAACCTGTGCACATCTCCTCCATTTTATTGTGAGAGAAGAGAAGAGATACTGGCCCTGCATCTCAAAGAGATGTGATTTAGGCTGAGGTAACCCACATCCAGCTTTCATGGGCTGGAGCCTGTAAATTGCAAAGCCTCTCTGGCTTTTAGATAGAAAAAAAATAAATTTCTGACACACTTGATATACCAAACAATAGAAAATAATTTACTGTTTCTTCTCCTCTTAAGTAGGAAACAGTGCTTATATTATTTCTTATATATGAAAATATATCCTTCAGTGGGATTAAATAGCATCTACAAGTGCAGACACAGAGTACACTGCTGGTGAAAAGAGTCTCTGAGTTTGCATGAGAGAACTGTGTTTGCCAGGAGACTTTAGACTTTTTGCCAGGAGACTTTAGACTTTCACATGTCCAAGGAACTAACATCTAAGAAAGAAAAAGAACACTGTTTTTGGCCCCAAAACTCAAAAGAAACATACATGTACAAGTTTTAGTACTGTTCTTATACCCAGTTCTAGAAACCTTGCTTTATCCACTCATTTAATCAGCACCCATTTATCACCACAGCTGACTGAAATGATCCTAATGATAAATGGCTTGTTACACAAAAAGCGATTGCGAGAGAATTAGTGACATTAAGAATTTTTCATAATTTAAATTACAATAAGTCTTCTTTCCTCTACAGTTATTTCTTTCAGTAATCCATTCTGACTTTAGAATCTCCTGAACTAGAATTAGTGGCATTAATACATTTTTTACTATTCAAATTATGGTCTGCCTTTTTCCTGTAGCTGGATATTTCATTTAGTAAAGAAGACTAAATTAACATCCTTCGAAGGAGATAATTTAATTTAACAAGAAATCTTTCCATGGTTGGATGAGGTAATAAAAAAAGGTTTATTATTGAAAGTTATTAATATGGTTTTAAAAAAAACTTGATGAAAAGTATGCCTTTTATGAGAATCTGGAAGTTTCTCTACTTTCCTATTTAAAAGCCTGGCACCCTCCATTTTGTACATACTTGATATTCTAAAAATCTATATTCTAAAAAATTAATCAGGAAAAGAACAGCCACAACATCATCTGAAGAATGTCAGATTTGTACATCTAATTTTTTATTTTATCATTCACAGGCTCATACATGGCAAATTAATAAATACATTGACCTCTTTCTGAAAAAATCTAATGGTTTCAGAAGACTTGGATTTAATAGAATTATGGGAGAATATGAAGATTTATTGAAGTAACCTAATTAAATCTTGTTATCCTTAATAAATGCCTTTCCAGCTAATATTGTAAGAGTAGGAATTGCAAGGTAAAAGAATCTAGTCACAGAAGGAACAGACTTCTGAGTGGCAGCCACCATGAATGGCTACTGCTGTGCAGGCAGAGCTCTCTGGAGAGAGGGACAGATCCAACAAATTCTTACTGAGGCTACCCATAGCAAATTATATTGCTGTCTATCTCTCCTTCTCTGATACATATTGCTGGCTTTACAGGAAATGTAATGAGACTTTTAATATACTTCATCTGCTTTTTAACAACTCTGTGCTTGGGAGAAAATCATTATTACAAGTGGTTTCCATAGACTAGACCTGAAATGCAGTAATCTAAGTAATACAGATATTATTTAAGCAAAACCAACATAAAACATTAACCTGAACAAACTGTACTTTCAGGATCTAAGCCTAGAAAGTTCTTTTTCATCCTACATAGAATCTGTGAAAGTCAAGTATTAATGATTTACAGAAATAGAATGTTAGGTAGTATTTTAGTCAAGTGTCACAAAACCAACCTGAATACTATTCAAGAATATGGCTTGTTCGTTTTCATAGCCATCTCTTGCACTGAAATTCAACAAATGACAGTAAACCCATTTTTCTCTCAAAAGAGATACTGAGAAGGGACCATGAGAAACTGTCGTATGGGCCAAAATCCTGCACTCCATCATGACCCAGAAATTGACTGCATCCCAGACAGTCCAAGTGTGCCATCAATTAACTTTGCAATAGCACATATTCTCTCCTTAGAATATGTTTAGAAACGTAGAAATGTTTAGTTGGCCACCAAGCTGGTTGGCACTTTATTACTGAAGTGTATAACACAATACTGTTGCCCTCTCCAAGAACAGCTCTTTCCTTTATTTCATTTGGTTAATAAGCAGTGGCCTGAATCATGAATGTGGGAGCTAGAGCACTAATCAGCTTTCCCATCACCCGGGGCATTGGATTTGACAGAGTGGTATCTGCTCATCTCCCTACCTATGGAACCAGTTTCCACAAAAACTAATCCATGAAACTGGAAAAACACATTACTGTACCACAGTATTATGGTGTGTTCTTATTATAAGTAACAGCCAAAAGGCCACTGGAAATGCCCCAAAGAGTGAGGGAAGAAGTTGCATCTGAGCACCAGCTACATTTCACCTTCCCATATCCCTTTCTGAGTGTGGAAGTGTCTTGACAACAACAGGGGATGTAATAGCTCATGTCATGCTTTGACCCTTTGCACACAGGGCAACTTCTCATGAGAAATGGCACAGCATTCACAGTGAGTATCCACTGTTTTCCCCTAGAGCAGTTCCTACCCTAGAACCACCTAGGTCAGAGTTTTGGACAGCTGGTGCAACCAAAAGCCTGCCCTTTATCCTGCCCCAAATTTCTGCCCTTCCTGCAGGCACTGTGATGACATGTAAGGGCAGAGACCTACAAGGAGTCATCTAGTGTGGGTACCACAGAATTTGACACTGGTTAACACAATCCATAACCACACATCCCACATTGCAGTCCTATTTCTCTGTATTAATACAAGCCTGAGGCCACATGAACACATTATTCTCTAATTCTTCATTTCTGAGCCCACTCAATTTTCAAGTCTATATCTTAACAAGATGCAAACCTAAAGTGCACAAAATGCATATTTTATACTGCCAGAATCCTTAGCTCTGGAAGGTATAAATAGACCAATTAAAACCAAACTAACCAAAATCAAAAGCCAGACTACTGAAGCCATTATCTAAGACATTAACTTCTCTTGATTTGTCTTGGATAAAAGGCCAAGAAAATGAATATAGATTACAGTGCTGGCTTACTTGTAATAGAACAGCAGAATGAACTGGTTTAGAAATAGTTATTTAATTTGATTTCTAGATTGAAGATTGATTATGAAACCCTCATCATTTATTTATTTATTTATTTGAAGTTCTTTATCAGTCATTTTTGTACCAGAGGCAAAGGCAGTTCTCCTGTGAGCAAACTCCAATGTAATATATGCAATGTAAGGCTTACTGAAGTATTTGTGGAATGAGATATTTGCTTCATTTCTGGAACATGTAGAAATTTGCTTTTCATGGTGGAAAACCAGCAGGTACTCCAAGTACCTGATTTCATCAAATGTACTGAACATTTACTGAAGTCATACAGATTGGCATAGTATATATGGTTATAGTTACAATAAATAGGTCTATAGCATACTTACAGATATCACAAACTGTTTAGGATGAGAATGAAGTGACAACAAGGCTTCTTTAAAAAATGTTTATAATTATAATGACATATCATGTGCATTTTTGGCCTGTATTAACTGCTTTTGCAAATAAACATGCCATGCCCTTTCTGGTTTTTCTCTGCCAGCTGCCATTTCCCACTCCAGTCTAGACATAAACATGCTTTCCTTACGTACAAAAATAGCTCTTCTTCTCAGAAATAGGATCTTTTCCTTCAAACATAGAGGTGACAAAGGCTTCCGTATTTTGCATTTTAACAACAAAAAAGGGAAGAGGACATCTGAGGAAAAGTAGCCTGCAGAGGATCAGAGGTGCCCAAAAGAGTTAAAAAATGGTATTGTTTTAAATAGAGAAAATATTTTTTCCTCCAACATTGTTATTGTGGTTCTGTATAAAGTTGAAAATTTATAGAAAGTGACAGATTTTAGTATCATTATTTGTCTTGATAGGTCCAGAAGAAAGGAAAAATCAGAAAGGCAGCAAGAGGAGGACTCTACTTTCACTTACGAATTGTTGGAAATTAATTCAGCCAGATCCAGTTTTAAAGATTTTATTACACAGTTCTGTCACTCTTCATGAGAAAGGAGAGATAAGGGAGCAGACTAACTTGCCGTCAGACAGCTCCTGACCATGTATGGGAATTCGTGAGGCCACTGGATATTGATTTGACATGGACAAGTACAAAATAGCCTCTGTGGAACAGCAGCAACAACAGTGCAAGTAAAAGTCCAATATCCCACTCTATAAAGCAACTGTTCTCCTTATGCTTTATTCTATATAGATCTGTTGTGCTCTATACTAGAAGTAAATGGATTTAGTGGAGAGTCTTGAAAGTAAATAGTGTGTGTGCTGCTAGGAAATGCCAGAGCCCTGGCAGTGGCACTAGCCTTTGAGGATTTCACACAGAGGGAAGGAAGCAGAGCTTGTGCCTTCAAATGATTTCACTGCATAGGAGATGGGTAATGAGTAACACACATTTGCTCCTGTTAAAGAATCCTACTGAGGCAATTTCTTTCTATCATAAAAAGTCATTTTATAAATACACTTGGACTGTTTTACTTGAATGTGAGACATAAGAAGAAATCCAGCATAGTTGAGGACAAGAGAGAAGATGGGATCTCCAGTCACTGACCAGAGAAAGCTATCTAACTTGATGTCCCAGTGCTCTAACTCGCTGTTACTGAAAACCATTATTAGCTTGGAGAGAGAAAGTGCTTGGCTGCACCTTTTGGAGTGAGCTCCAGTCA